>JACAVU010000007.1:2767159-3409659 GCA_014183005.1 Castanea mollissima
AACTTTATACTCTTATCTGTAGGTTCTTTTTGTTGTAATAATTCGATAGTTACAACTAGGGTTTTTTTTTTTTTTTTGGGGGGTAATAATTTGATAGTTATAACTAGGAGATTTGAACCCTGAATGTTTTTAAAAATACGAGGAGGTGTTAATTGGATGAGCTACAATCATATCTATGGTTCCATATGTAAATCTCACTTTTAATACCATAGAAGAATTTAAACTAAAGCACAAAATATAATAAGATTAAGTGGCTTTCAAACTTCCAGTCAGTTTAATTAGTGAAGTGTTTTATTATCAAATAAGAGATCTAAGTGTCAATTCTTACCTACACCAAAAACAAATTGATGTTTTTGACCTGATGATAAAAACAATCCTCATGTGCATGTGTGTGTGTTATATATATATATATATATATATATTTTAAAGCAAACAATTATTAACTCTATTTGAGTAATAGAAAAATGATTGATGGTCACAGGTGGTTATCTTATAAAATAAAAAGTCTATAACAACATTACAACAAATAGGATGATATGAAAAATAAATAATGAAACAAATTAAAACATCCGAAAATTTTGATAACAATTTATTTATTTATTTATATGTTAACAATTTGGTAAACTTATAATGAGTCTTATTATGACTCTATGAGTTATGACTAAACTATATCTTACAACTTATAATACTTTCGTTAAGCAACATTGTGCAACCATGATGTGTATGACCTCACTTGTATTAATAAAAAAAAGTATATTTTTAAATATAAAATGAATAAGGAAACTTTACATAAATTTCTAGAAACTCTTGGTGGTTCGTCGGTTTTGATTTTCTGCAACTTTGTGTTCCTGTTGTTCTGTAGGGAATGGTTATTTGTTCAAACTTGATTCATTAACATTATGAAAGATTTTGGACGAGTATTTCATTGAAAAACTTAAAAAAAATTTCTTTTGTTGGTAAACAAGGACAACATATATTAAACACCAGTAATACATTACAGAGAATGATAAGCAATCCTTATCAAAGTTAAAAGAGATTGTCATGTGGTATTGCTCTTTATCTGGTCAATGCATTAATTTTGCAAAATCTGATCTGTTCTGCACCCCTAATATACCTCCTAACGTTCAACAGTCCTTGGCTGAAAATCTGCAAGTTAACCTTGTCCTTAAGCCTAGCAAGTATTTGGGAACAGAATTCAAATTGAGAGGCAAAAGAGTCATGGACTTTCAAGACTTAGAAGATAAGATGCAGGCTAAACTTCAGGGTTGGAAAGCAAGAATTTTGTCTCAAGCAAGTAGAATCACCCTCATAACATCAGTCTTGCAATCAATGCCTCTCCATACCTTCCAATGCTTTAAGGTACCAGAAATTATTTGTTGCAAATTAGATGCAACAATAAGGTCTTTTTGGTGGGGGCATGATTTGGGTACTAGGAAATTACATCTGATTGGGTGGGATAAAATCTGCCAGACAAAAATCAATGGTGGCTTTGGTTTCAGGAAGTTTAGCACCTTTAATAAGGCTATGCTGGCAAAACAATTTTGGAGGATCCAAAACTCCCTAGACTCACTCCTTGCTAGAACCTTTAAAGCAAAATACTTCCCTAGAACTCACCTGCAAGGATACATGCCTAAACCCAATCACTCATGGACTTGGAAAAATATTGCAAAACCACAATTTGCAGAACTGGGAAAAGGCAGATGGTTAGTTGGATCAGGTCATCAAATCCCTCTCAACCATCCTGATTGGTTTAACATCCCAGACCATAGCCTGAGAGACCACAATCTCCTCAAAGGTACAGTGGCTGATCTTATTCATCCTAGCAAAAAACTTGAATTGGGATTTACTTGGGAGGTTATTTGACCACTTTTGCTAAAACGGATAGAGTTCCAAACATGCTAGCATGGAAGTACTCGGATTCAGGGGAATATAATGTTGCCAAAGCTTACTCTTTGATTCAACAAATTCATAATGCAAACACAAGAATAGACCACGTCACAGAAGATATCCCTAAATCTGTTTGGAAAGCTTTGTGGAAAGTGAAGCTACCTATGAAATTATTACCTTTACTGGAAGTAATTGCATGATAGTCTACCAGTGTTGACAAGCCTGATCATAAGAGGCATTCAAACAACCAACAGATGCCTAATGTGTGAAGAAGGGGAGGAAACAATGTCTCACCTGTTTCTTCAATGCCCTTTTGCTAGGGCTGTCTGGTATGGCTCATCACTTGGCATCAGAACTTCGGATCTGAACCAACTTTCTGTAAAACAATGGCTTCTCAGTCATATCACTACCACCAACATGCCAGCTCAGACAAAGCAATGTTCTCTTCAATCAATCTTCACTATCCTATGGACAATGTGGACCCACAGGAACTTGGTTTCTCACAATGGGAAAACTCCTAAACTTGTTGAAGTAATTCTCACATCTCAATCTTATATTTGCAGGTACAAGGAGGCTTTTAATTGTATCAGGGGTACAATCATAGTCAAAGGAGCAGGAATAGAACAAGGGAGTGCAGACAGAATTGGCAACTTCTGATAAAGGTGGCAGCTACCAAAAACAAAAGAAAAAGAACCAGAAGGAGTGGATTTGCTGTTTAAGCTAGGAGCTTGGATGGATCAATTTTGTTCAGGGGGGGAGCAAGCAGTGGTGAAAAACACACCATCAAGCAGCTTAGGAAGCTTTTTTGTTGGCCCTGATGAAAGCAAGGGATCTAGGATATCAGAGACTGTATGTACTTATTAATGATAAATATTTGGTTCAAATATGCAACAATGTCAAGAAGGCAGGGTTTCCATGATTTAGTTAATCCAAATGCTGCTAAAGTTCATTGAGGTTAACACAGCTCTAAGAAAGTTCCAACTCACTCTATCATAAGCTTTGCACATGACAACTTTTAGAGCCCCATACCCTTTTTTTCTCTAGCATCCATCATTTCATGAGCTAACAGGATATTATCAGAGATGCCTCTACCTTGTATAAAGGCAATTTGGAAGGGTGAGATGAGGGAATTCATAAGTGCCTTTAGTCTATTAACCATAACCTTTGTAATGATTTTATAAGTAACATTACAAAGACTGATGGGTCTAAACTGAGTCACCTCCTCAGGAACACTCACCTTAGGAATGAGGGTAATGGAGGTTTTATTTAGGGATTTGAGCAAGGAGTCTGAATGAAAGAAAGCTTGGGTTGATTTAAATATATCTTGCTTCACCACTGCCCAATAATCTTGGAAGAAAAAGGCTGGGATACCATCTAGGCCAGAGGCTTTATGAGCTTCTAATTGGAATACAACCATTTCTATTTCATCATTTGAAATTGGGCTATCCAATTGATGGACTTGATGTTGGCTCAATTTAGGAATAGGTAACGTACTTAGATTTTCAAGAATGGATTCAAAGGAATTGGAGTTTGGTTCATAAAATCTATCCTCAAAGTGCTTTACCAACAAATCGTTAATTTCCTCAATATTATTGGTGCTACTCCCATCCTCTCTTCTAAGTAGTGTAATCCTGTTTCTTGCTCTCCTCTGATTCACAATAGTCTGGAAATACTTAGTATTCCTATCATCTTGAATAATCCAATTGCTTCTAGCTTTTTGAGCCCACTTGATTTCTTCCCCATCCATCAAGTTTTCTTGATCCTCCCTAAGAATTTTCTCATTCCTAACATCCATTAAAGTTTGAACTGAGTTTTTTAGAGTTTGAAGGATTTTCTGTTTGTCCTTGATCTCCTTTTCCACCTTTCCAAAAACTCTCCTATTCCACTCACTAAAGGTCCTTTTTACATTATTTATCTTATATTGTAAATTGAAAGCTCTAGAGCCAGTAGTGTTAACATCCCATGCTAATTTTACAACATCACCACAATCCTCATAAGTACTCCACATTCTTTCTAATCTAAAAGGTCTCCTCCTAAATGGTAGTTGTACTTCAAAGACTAATAAGATAGACTCGTGATCAGATCTAATGATTTGGTGATTGTGAAGAGCATATTGTGGGTAGGAATTAATCCACTCCACAGAGGCAAATGCTCTATCCAGTCTCTCCATGACAAAATAGTCATCCTCCCTTCTATTCATCCAAGTGAAATTCTGGCCCTTAGCCTTAAGAGCACATAATTCCAAATCATTAAGAGTTTGTTGGAATAGATCTGCTCCAGCAATGCTATTACTATGGAAAGTAAATTTGTCCTCATCATTTAAAACTTGGTCGAAATCACCTATGCACAACCAGTTTGGAAGAGCAATTTCCTATTAATTTGCAATAATTCTAACCAAACATCCTTCCTTTTAGCTAACTCAAGATGACCATAAAAAAAGTAATGGAAAGAGGGGTACCTTTGTGATCTAGAAGGTTGGCAGGGATCATATTTTTGGAGCTATGTTGGACTAGGAGGTTGTGCTCTGGCATCCATCCCAACAACAACCCTCCATTAAGTCCCACACGAGGAACCTCCCACCCATTCCAAAAGCCACATCTTCTCAACACTTCAAAACCCTTATCTTCTTCCAACTTTGCCTCCATCAAAAATAGTATATTTGGTCTATGGTCTTGGGCCTTTTTTTGACCCAGTAGAACTGCAAAGGGTTTGCCTAGCCCTCTACAGTTCTAGCTCAAGATCCTCATGGTTGATGGGGAAGCTATTGCAGGCCAGCTTCCCAAAGCCTATCTTCAGATTCAATTTTCATAGGAATTCCTGAGATGCTTGCTTGAATATCTTGAATATTGTCTTCTTCATCTTGAGAACTATTCCTTTGAAAGTGGCAACAGTATAATCTCTATATAATGTTGCGTGCTAACTACTAAGAGCATCTCCAACAGCTTCTTTATATTTTTGTATTGTTTGGACAATAAATAGTGAGATTTATCTTTTATCTACCTACTTTTTCAAATACATCTTCCCACAGATTCTCTATCCTTTCTCTATCTCATTTAAATATTATTTCTTTATTATTATTTATTTATATTTTAACATACATATCCCCACCCCCACTCATTTCTTTACTAATTTTTATTCTGTTTTATTCTTTTGCTAATGAACAGTAGCACATCAGGTTTGGAGAATAACGGTTCATCAGCAAAAAACTTTTTGAGTTTTAAAGAAGCTGTTGGAGGACTACTTTTTAGTTTCATTCTCCATTATAGAGATTATTTTGCTTTTACCTAAGCTATTGGAGATGCTCTAACCTCCCAATATCAAGTCTGATTCTTTTCCTTGAGCATTTTATGCAGCTAGTAATGTCCATATCTGCATTGGTATTTGTAGAGGAATTGGGGTTGTTATCTTGTGAGTGGGGGGTTATTGGGCTTGGAGAACTTGGTGGACCTGGCCCAAGCGTCAAAGTTTCAACCCGACCCAACGGGTTGCTTATTTGCGTAACAGTCAATGATGTATCCTATTGTGTGGGCTCAGATTCATGGTAGGGACAGTTCAGATTTTGAGGTATGACAGGTTGGGCTTCCTCTGTTTGATTTGGAAAAAGATTAGGCCCATCACTAGGCCCACATGATTCAAATCTAAATCTCCCGCGATCCACTCTCTGAACTAGGGTTTCTATAAAAGAATCTGGTGATTCTGGAATGCAGCCTTTCCTCCACGGGCCATTCTGTGCAACCTCTAGTCTCTCTTCATTCAAACTGTCCTGATTAAACATTATGGCAGTAGTATCACTCTGTGTCTCCGAATCTTCAAAGTGGCCAAGTGGGGGTGTTGGCTATGTCCATTTGTAACAAAAGGTCCATGGCCCTCAATCCAAGCCCATTTCAGAGAAGAATTCTCAGGCAGCAACCATGGGGGTGTAGAAGATAAACTTGTGGTACGGGTTGTGTGTTCTGTTTGAGGATTAACAGGGGCGCTTGGTTCTGCAAAGGTGGATGCATCATTGTTATAAGCATTGTCCAAGTCACTCAGATTGGGGTCAGTTGAGGTTAAGGAATTAGCAGGGGTAGGGGGTACAGTTCTGGGATTCAGATTGAGAAGGTTAATGGCTGCGTGGAGTGAGGTGTCAGAATTTTGTGTTTGAGTAGAAAGGGATTAGTGCTTTGAGGGATTGAGTTGTTACCAACTGAAGGTTCATGAGGGGGGGGTGGGGGGCTTGAGGTACTAGGATCAAGGTAGTCACAAGAGAGGTTTGGAGGGTTTGCATGTCCAGTATTTGGGTCAAGATGTCCAAATCTAACCTGGGTAGTCCTGTGAAAAGCTCTAAGTTCATTGGAGAACTATGGGTTCAACACATCAAACCGAAACTGAACCTAGTGAATCTCTTGAATCCTCATTCTCTGCCTGTATAACATCCTCTCAATGTATCCATACACTGTGTGCATTGCCCTTCTAGTGTGTCCTATAAGCCCACATCTATTGCATAATTTATGTACCCTCTCATAACGACATTGTATCCAGAAATTTGAACCTTCCTCCATGCAAAGCATAAAACCTGCAAGTACTGGAGCCCTCATAAATCTTATATTCCTAGGTATTTTGTCTTCCCAATCAACCCTCTCTACTATACCCATTAATTGGCCTAGATACTCTGCAAGATCCGGGTACTGATATTCTAAGGGAAGACCATGCAGTTGGACCCAAACAGAAATATGCTTTAGTTGAAGATTACTTAAAACCAGGTTTGGCCTCCATTTCTCAAGGATGAAGAAAGCCCGTTCCACTGCCCAGGGACCTTCACAAATGTGTGTTAGATCCTCCATGTACTTAAAGTGAAGTACATAAAAATAGGATTCTCTCCCTACAACAGTAACAGGTCCTCTGATTCTCCATGCACTATTAATAATGTGTTGTAAATAACTCACCGAAAATTTCTGATAGTCCAAGAGAGAGCCTATAGCACAGCGACTCCAGAACTCACGTTGTGCAGCAACATCTTCAGAATCCGGGTAGACTACTTGGCCATGCCTTGCAAAAGGGACTTCATCAATATCACTATAATGCAGATCAGATTCTAGTTCCTCAGTAGCCATGTCAAGACTGTAGTTGGTATCGCTACTGTCAGTCCACCCATACTCTCTGGCTTCAATGTCACTGTCCATTCCTTCCAGAGAGGCAGAGAAGCCGTGCATGCACCAAGGGCTGTGCAGCGCAGCAAAAAAGTGAAGGTGTGACCACAAAGCAGACTAAGAAAAAACAAAGAGCGAAAAGGATGTTTGGGAAAAGGAAACAAGAAACAAAAGGAATGACGGAGGAAAAAGGGGGAAAAACCAGAGAATTTTGGGAAAAGAACAACAAGAGAGAAGATGAAAAAGAACTAAAAAAAGGTCAGTTTTGGCTTGGTTTGAGATACTAGAAGGAGAATATGTCATCTTTTGTTTACTAGAAACTAGGAGTGAACACGCAGCTAACATGCACAGGTGGAGAAGGACGAGAACAATGATGACCCAAGTTTAGGAAAGTGTAAACCATAAAGCCACCATAAAGAGATTTGACGGCTACACTTAACACACTAAAAGAAGTACATCAAACGAAGGGTTGAGGAAACAAAGGGATGTGGGCAAAGGTTGTGGGTGGTAAACCCAAAAAGGGGGAAAAAGCTCTATCAGAGAAAAAGCTTTTTACTTATACTGAATATTCTCAACAATCTGTACGGATGTGTGCATGTGTTTCAAAAAAAAAAAAAAACTTTATTTTGAAAACACATGATTGAGATTGAATTGATAAGAACCATAAAAGGCAAGAGAATATTGGATGAACTTAGTATGTTGAAGTGAATTTGTGCTTGCAACATCAACAAGATCTGCAATATCCAAAATTATTGACATCAATGACATACATCTACTTAGTAAACTCAATTCTTCAAGAACACACCAACCTGAACATGTCCACGGAAAGTATAGATGTTTAAGGTTTATCTGCAGTAGGAATCCAAGGGACCAAAAGCTTTTGTTCATTAAGTTAAATCATTCTTTAGCAACTAAAACTACCTGTTTACCAAAATTGAGGCCAGAAAATAGCCCAACAAATGCTGCTGGGCCACACTCAAGGCCTTCAACTATGTTCCACATATACAATCTTCCCTTCAGCAATGTGAGGTATAACCAAATCCAGAAACTTTGGGAAGAGGTGAATGTAGACATAAGTCACAAATCCTTCAATGTTAACATGTTTCAAAACCAGCTGCATTAAATTGTGCACACCTTCTGGCTTGTCAAGGTTGCACTGTGAGATCATACCACAAGCAGCAATGCGACCATGGGCCCTCATGTTAAGTAGCACTGCATCAAGCATCATTCCCCCGACGTTGTCAAAGTAAATATTGATACCCTCAGGAAAGTACCTGAAAAAGCAATACAGCATTTACACTAGATTAAGACCAGCAAATATGATATAGAAGTCCAAAAGACTCTTCGTTTCCCAAGTAGACAGAGTAAAACTTAGCTACTACGTTATTGTTTATCCATCTTTTCCCCTTTTTTTAATGAAGGCATGAAATAGAAAAATTATTCCACAATATAACCATGTTTTTTTTCCTGTAAAGTTTCTAAGGCATAAATAGATATGAAGGGATGTCCAATTTCTTGAGAACAAGGATGTCCAATGCTTACTTCTGTATCAAACCAGTGACCCTGTCAAAGACTGAAATGAAAATTTCTATTCTAATTAGAACATATATTACTACTAACCTTTTCAAAGCTGCATCCAAGTCAGGCTCTTCTTTACAGTTGAAAGCCTTGTCGAAATTCAATTTGTTCTTCAGCAAATCAACTTTGTTGGAAAATATTTTTGAAAAAAAATGCTGGTTAGTGAGGCTGCCCACTCTGGTCAGGCACACCAACTCCTAAAGAAGATTAAAAATTGCCAAAGTATGCAAGGGTGATCAATATCTGTTATGATTTGTAAGAATGGACAAGGGTGGCATTTTGATCTGAACATTTTGTCTTTGGCATGTTACTGGCAAATCTTTAGACACCGAATAGGAAAAGTATGTTCATATCATTAACATATATGTTTATACTTAATATAAAAAATGCATAACAACCAAACAGTTCCGTGCTAATCTTAGCCTTAGGTAAAGAAAATAGAATTTATACCCTTCAAATGAGTGTTAGAAAGGACCACAGTGTCCTGTCAACTCTTGCCAAACATTTCAAATTTCTTGTTACTTCTATTTTTGGGTCCCTAAGGACATGGAAAATCAGGCAAAAAGCAATTGTTCACTAGTTCTTTGTACACAAATATATGTAGCAAGACAAACTCCATTACGCTCTAGCCATTAGAGAAGAGAGTTGCTCATTTAGGTATTAAGATAAAGTATATCAACAGTAGAGTTGCTTTGGATCAAACGCAGATTGATTGAAGAAATCAACCAACTGGATTGAGAATATCATGTTATAAACAGAATGGAAAAAAATATTAATTGAATTGAAACATCGAGCACTCATATTCAGCAAATCACCTTATCTTTGCTTCCAGCACTTCCAATAACATAACAACAAACAACTTTGCAAACTGCCCAACAAGCTGACCAACTGCTCCAGAAGCTGCCGAAATGAAGACATGCTCTCCTTTCTTTGGAGAGCAAACCTCGTGAAAATCACAATAAGCTGTTAAACCAGCATACCTACACATAAGGAAAATGTTAATGAGGTTTTCGCAGCAAGCTAGATAAATTACCATGAGATGGCCTTAATCTACAGATATGATATCAGCTAGATGAGTTAATACTTGCAATTTAAGAATTTTTCCGGTTTCAACTTAGTTCTACAATCAGGTGCCAAAAGAATCAATAGTATATAAGTTCTATTTTGGATAAACAACTAACCACTTTATTAAAATGTATAAAAGGTACTCAGGATTGGAAAATTTTGTATTCTTGATTTATGATTGTGAGAGAGAATTTTGAAAGCCATCTGGGGTAGGCTACTTTGAATAATTAGATTTTACAAGAATATCACATGCAGGTAGATCAGCCAGGAAAGAAGTGTGCATCAATAGTCGCACGCAACATCTGCTTACTGACAATTGGATCATCTTGACCAAACTTAACAAGAACAATCAAGAAAATTCCATCTGTTCCTTTGGTTCACATATCACCATAACAGTAATAATTAGTTTCCTAGACCTGTACATTCATCTCTCAAGTATATATCAAAAGGGAAAGAAAATCGGCTTACCAAGAATGCCAGTATAGTAGGACAGTGGCACATTAGTGTGTTGGATTTTAAACATTTTCTGAAAATCCGTAATCAAACTATATTCTTCCCATCTTGTTATTCCCCAAACTAAGTCACCTTTCTTGAAATTTGGATTCCTAGAATCCAAAAATTTAGCCACGCCAAATCCAGTAAGTACCTCTATGATTCAACATGAAGGTCATTATTAAAGTACACAACTGAAATAAGATCAATATGAAACCCCTTCATTATAGATAGTAGATGTAATTAAATTTAAGGTTCTAGTTGGCCAAAAGAGCTATAATAATCATGTTTAAATAATAATTTTGGAAATCAACAGTGACTTGCAACTAATTACCACAAATTGGATCAAATGCAGGTTGACAATTATAGAACAGACTTGCATCATATCTTCATCTCTTTGTGTTGTAAATTAAATGGTATTTTGAATGTATTTGATTGACAAATGATTTCACAATTCAAAAGTGTGTTAAGTATCAGTTGAGCTACAAGATTGTTGGTAATATTCAGAAGAATTAGATTCATGTAACAATTCATGTTTTCCGGTTAGGAACAAAGTTCAGTTAAGTTAGTTATTCCAGATCTAACTCTAGGAAGAAAAGTTACATTTTTCATAATTTGTACTACTACTACTACTACTACCACCCAAACAAACAAGATAAATCTAGCATTGAATTACCGAAATGGGAGGCTTTGAGGAGTTGGTGTCGGGCTTCTTCAATTGGATAAGAACGTAAGGATCGCAAGACATGTAGAGATTCTTCACCACAACCCCATTAGTACCTTCTGGGACCTTCAAGCTTAAGGTACCATTGCTACTCACGTACATGTCTGATTCTTTAGGAGAACCAGTCACACAAATCTTTAAGATCACTTGTTTTTTGCTTACTTCTAGCTCATCATCACCCTCACTTGCCATTTTTGAATAAACGAAGCTCCAACTAGTAGTAGCATCAATGAGTGTTAAATATAGAAGAAAAAGAAAACAAGATGAGATAACTAGACAAGAGTAGCACTGTCAAAAATAATAGTGGTGTGATCAGCTAATGCTTCATGATAGATAGTACTATGTTTGGACAAAAGGTGGATGAGGTCATTCGGATAAAGTTATACAACCCAAGAGTCCGGTTGCTCACTGGCATAGTGGCATTACGTGCTTTCCAATTATAAGGAGAGGTAAGCATTTACATAGGTCCGTATATGATAGAAAAATGTGTAAAATTTACGTAGTTTTGTCTAAAAATGATCCACATCAGTCTATATATAATTGTGTAAATTTACAAGTTAGCTAAAATAACTGTGTAAATTTACACCGATACTATTCATTTTGCATTTAGTTATTTTTTCTTTATATACGTATCTTGAGGATGAAAGAAGAAAGTAGATAGTGGTTGTTGTGTGTGAAGAAAGAGAAACAATTAAAATAAAGAAGAAAAACTGATATTTTAATGAAATGAACTATAAAATAGATAATTTGATGTGTCATTTTTTTTAAAATAAATATATAAAATAGAAAAAGTACATTCTTATACTAATAAAGAAAATTTTTTACACAAGCTGATGCAAATGCTAAGGATTTAAAACTTTAAATTCTTTCAGCGCCATCCTTATAATTCTGGAATTATTATAAAAAAAATTATGCATGATGTCAGTATTTTTAAGAGAAACATTAGGGTGGCTTTGAAGTGTTTAAAGCTGTAACCCAGCCAGTTATAGGGAATGGTTGGTTGTTTAAACTTGCTTCATTAACATCATGAAAGATTTTGGACAAGTATTTTATTGAAAAATCTTGATTTAAGAAATTCTAGCCAAGTTTAGTTCTAAGTTGTTTAAGTTTTGTTTGAAATTATTTTCAAGATAATTAGTAAGGGAGAACACCAAATTGTTGAGTAGATCTTGAGTACAATGGTTTTACAAGCATGAAAATATTAGCATGACAATGATAATGACCACCGTGCACCCTTGGTGCGGTAGTCACTCCACAAGTATAAGTATTTGTGGAGTGTAGGAGGCAAGAATCAGGGTTCAAGTCTCTAGGAGGGAGTTTCACACGTATATACACTTAGATTAGACTAGAGTAGAAATTCTATCTTGTATTAAAAAAAAAAAAAAACACCCTTCAGTGATAATAGTAACACATGACTCCATAAGACGCAAAAGAATTATTGCATTGCATGAAGTTAGCATGTTGAAGTGAATTTGGGCTAGTAGCATCATAAAATCTGTTATTTCTGAAATTCTTGACATCAATGACATTACATCTACTTGGTAAACTCAATTCTTCATGAACACCAAGACCTGAAACGTCCACTAAAGGTGTAGACGCTTAATGTTTATTTACAATAGGAATCTCCAAGGGACCTAGAGCTTTTGGTCATGAAGTCAATCATTCTTGAGCAACTAAAACTACCTGTTTACCAACATTGAGGCCAGAAAATAGCCCAACAAGGGCTGCCGGACCACTCTAACCCGTTTGTATATCATGTGCACTAAATTGTGCACACCTTCCAGCTTCTCAAGGTTGTACTGTGAGATCATGCCACAAACAGCAATGCGACCATGGGTCCTCATGTGAGTAGCACTGCATCAAGCATTTTTCCCCCAACATTCTCAAAGTAAATATCAATACCTTCGGGAAAGTACCTGGAAAAACAATACAACATTCACTCTAGATTGAGACCAGCAATATGATATAGAAGTCCAAAAGACTCTTGGTTTTCCTAGTAAAGAGAGTAAAGCTTAATATATCATGCTCCTACCTTATTGTTTACCTATCTTTTCCTTTTTAATGAAGGCTTGAAAGACAAATTAATCCACAGTATAACCATATTTTCCCATAAAAAATTTCCAAGGCATAAAATATATATGTAAGGATGTCCTCTTTCTTGAGAACAAGGATGTCCAATGTTTACTTCAGTATCAAACCGGTGACCCTATTAAAGATTGAAATGATATTTTATATTCTGATTACACCATATATTATTACTAACCTTTTCAAAGCTGCAACCAAGTCAGGCTCTTCTTTATAGTTGAAAGCCTCATCAAACTTGAATTTGTTCTTCAGCAAATCAACCTTGTTGCAGAAAGGATAAAGGAAAAAAAACAAAAGCAGAAAAAAGCTGGTTAGTGAGGCTGCCCACACTGGTCAAGCAGATCAACTCATAAATAAGATTTGAAATTGACAAAGTGTGCAAAGGTGATCAATATCTATTAAGATTTGGGAAAAATGGACAAGGGTGGCATATTTTGACCTGAGATTTTTCCTTTGGCATGTGACTCTCAAATATTTTGATACACTATAGGACAAATATGTTAATATCGTTGAATATATATGTTATATTTGTTACAGTGTCTGTTTGCATGCATATGAACCATTAGTAGGAAAAAAAAATTCAAATAACCACCACAATACTTACTTCAAAAAATGCACGACAACCCAATAGTTCTGTACTAATCTTAGGTAAAGAACAGAGAATTTCTACACTTCAAACGAGTGTTAGAAATGACTTAAAAAAAAGTGTCCACTAGTTTATACTTAACACTTCAAATGTTCATATTAGTTCCTTTTACTTTCTTTCTTTGTCCCTAAGGACATGGCAAATTATGGGGAAATTTTGAGTTACATTGCAATGGTACACTAGTTTTTGTACATTTATTATATGTATTAAGAAGAATGCAACTACGCGCTAGCCAATAGAGAAGAGAGTTGTTCATTTAGGAATTAAGATGAAGTATCTCAACAGTAGAATTGATTCGGATCAAACCCAGATTAGTTGGACACAACCAATTGAATCAAGCACATCAAGTTATAAACTGAATAGAAAAAAACAATATTAATTGAATTAAAACATTAAGCACTTATATTCAACAAGTCACCTTTTCTTTGCTTCCGGCACTTCCAACAACATAGCAGCCTAACAGCTTTGCAAACTGCCCAAACAAGCTGACCAACTGCCCAGAAGCTGCTGAAATGAAGACATACTCTCCTTTCTTAGGAGAGCAAACCTCATAAAAGCCACTATAAGCAGTTAAACCAGGCATACCTACAAATAAGGAAAATGTTTAATGAGCTTTTGGCAAAAAGCAAAACAATTGTTAACATAGCATACCAAAAAACCTAGCCAAATTACTTGCAATATGTGATCTGTAATGGTATAAATTACTACAGGATGACCTCATTCTCAAGATATAACATCAGCTAGGTGATCCAATAATGGCAGTTTAAAAAAATTGTCCCACTTGCAACTTAGTTGCTACAATCAGGCTCATCATATGTAAGAGTTAATAGAAAATAAGTTCTATTTTGGATAGACTTAATAAGAATACCAGAATAGTAGGACAGTGGCACATCAGTGTGTTCGATTTTAAGCAAATTCTGAACATCTGTAATCAAACTATATTCTTCCCATCCAGTTTTTCCCCAAACTAAGTCACCTTTCTTGAATTTTGGATTCCCAGAATCTACAACTTTTGCCACACCAAATCCAAAAATGGGCTGCATAATTTCAACATCAAATTCATTATTAAAGTATACAATTTAAACAAGATCAATCTGATACCCCTTCATAAATCATAGTAGAAGTGTTTTTTTTTTCATAAAAATAGTATATATAACTTTAAGCTTAGGGCCTATTTAGATTGAGGGGGAAGGGAGGGGAGTAGAGTAGAGTAGAATTGGTTGAAAATAGATTAATTTTGAGCTAATTCTTATCTACTCTACACTTCCTTCTTTCTTCTCAATCGAATGGACCATTATAGTTTGTCAAAAGATCTGTGATAATCAAATCTATCATATTATATTATATATATATATATATATATATATATATATATATATATATGCAATTTAAATAATGGATTTCGAAATTGACAGTGAATTGTAACCAATCACCACAAATTCACAAATTATCTTTATCTCTATATATAATAAATAATTGGTTTGTTAATGCAATTGATTGACAAAAGACTTAACCATTAAGAATAAAACTTTATTAATGTTATGACACTTGATACCAAATCATGTGTTCTCATTCCGAACATAGAGCTAATTTCAAGTTACATCCAATGTAATTCTTAGACTTAAGAAACTCCTCTATTAGTATATAAACCTTTTTTTTTTTTTAATTCTACATATATGGATTATGGACTCTATGCTCAAATAAAATATTAAAAATAAAAATAAAAGGAAACTTACATTATCAATTATACCAAAACAAACAAGATAACACATTAAAAAAAATAGAGTTAAACAAAAAAAAATCAGTTTCCCCACTTTAAGTGTTTTCTACCAATCACAACCTATAATCATGCCATGTGTTTGATTTTTTGTTATTGCATTTTAAATTTTAATGATTTTCTAAGGAAAAAAGAAAAAGAAAAGAGGGATGTGTCCCCAGTTATAAAGTGGAATAATTGACCAATCTATGGGCAGTGATAAGCCCATATGTGAAAAAGTGAAAGTCATGTTAGCAGATGGAAAAAAATGGTGAACATTTTTGTGTCTTTTTGGTATTACTCGACAGGATATGATTGTGAATATTCATAAGAATCATAGCTATATAATTTTGGGGAAAAAAAAAAGTGGGACTCTGCTTTTACTCACCGAACCGGGCTCAAAGGAATTGGCGGTGGAACTGATTGACTTCTTCATAAGATTACACATATAAGGATCACAGGGCAGGTACAGATTCTTCACCAAAAGCCCATTTGAACCTTCTGGGACCTTCAACTTTATGGTCCCATTGGTGTTAAGGTACATGTCTGATTCTTTAGGGAAACCAGACACATAGTTCTTGAAGATCACTTGCTTGTTGCTCACTTCTAGCTCATTTTCACCCCCACCGCTTGCCATTGATAACAAAGCTCTGATTGTATATTAGCAATACAATCAAATTATGTGGATTGATTTTAAGGCTCTTCTCTTGTCTTTGTAAAGTGTTGCAAGAAAGTTGAGGTTGTTTTATAGTATGGAAAGATAATTGATGCAAAAAAAGTTGGGGAGTTTTATAACGTGGAAAATAGGAATAGTTCTAGAACCACGTAAAATACCACAATTTTTGGGGGTTCGTTTTATAGTAAAAAATTTTAATTTTTCATTAATTTAAAGTTATATATGTATAACTTTTTTAAGTAAAGTTATATAGTGGCAATTTTTCAACTAGCGTAGTGAGAAGAAACGATATAATAAGTTAGCATGCAACAGCCTATGCTATGTAAAACATAACTGCTAAAGCCTTGCAACTAGTTTCACTCTCCTTTGATTAGTATACTTTGATTATTATCCTGATTAGTATGCTTTGTGATTTACAGTTGCCGCAATAAGTGGATCCTCTGTGTTAATCAAATCAGAACACTGGATTTAATAATCAAGTAGAACAGGGGTTGTACTAAAAGTGTCAAAAAATTATTTTTCTTGAGTCATCTTGTAGACGTGAGCCTAGGAGTGACGTTTTAGTCCTGTTAGACCTTAGGAAAACAGTTCTTCATTTTAGAAACTATCATGGCTAGTTCATCATCCTCAGCAGTTACAGATACCATTACAACTACGTGTGATCTTTCGCTTCGTAAATCCATTGCAAATAGATTAGACTACTTGTATGAAATATCCCATGTCCCTGAAGATAGTAAAATTCCTATTACTGATTTTCCTATTGTAAATTCTTATACTGTTTTTGATAAACTTCAAAATACTTTCAAAAAATCCATAAAAAAGTTTTTAGGTCCTTCTCATCCTTCTAGTGTAAAAGAATATGTCCAAGCATCTAAGTTTGACCAGTTCAATATTCCAGCTAGTGAAAAAGAAAATTTTATCACTTTTGCCATTTTCAGAGAGTTTGTCATTCCATGGCAAAGACAAGGTTACACTCACCTCCATTTTGTTGCAGTAAGACTCGCACTCACTTTTCATGGCAGAAAAGGATTCCCTATAGCTTCTAGAATTTCTCTTCTTGATTCTAGATTTTTGGAATACCACAATGTAGTTATAGGAACTGTCCAAGCCACCCTCAATGCGGGAACAGTCTTTGTCACCCTTGTCTCCAATTTCAACATGTCTTTCAAAGACCCTCACCTTTGTAATGCTCTTAAAGTCCAAGTCCAAGTCCAGATTACAGGAGCTTCCCAAGTACATGACACATTTGCAGCCACACTCCACTATTAGCTTGCCTACAGACTCCAAAACCATACTTTTGACATAGCTATACCAGAACTAGCCTAGTCCAATGATGCTCTTTTGATTCAAGTTGACCCAGGCATGACGCCTATGTGCACATTTGTTCCAAGACAATTGAACAAAGAGCAGATAACAAAACTCTTTCCAGAATCATGGATCACAAAATATGAAACTCTTCATCAGGCATCCAAGCCAATCCGGTCCGACACTCCTTTCTTCATCAGAAATCAAAATGGTGATGTTGAAGTTAGGTTTATAACAGCCACACCAGAAAAGGAAGAAGTGACAGTCTTTCCAACGGCTATGATCCAACCAGTTTCATATGAAGGTCTTCAGATCAAAGCATTTCAAGAAGATGGAAAACCTGTCTATGAAGGAAAATCATCCACTGGCCACATATGGTGGGATGTTTATGACTGTACAGAATGCCGAGAAGAAGAAGTATTTGAAGAAGAGCAGAAAAAAAAGAAAGAAAGAAAAAGTCTTCACAACAGCTTCTTAAAGAAAGATATGAAGCAGGAGACCCAGAAGTTTACTTCCTTGGAGAACCCTCTAGAAAGTTTGACTACTATGAGGGCGTTTGGATAGCCCAAACGTGCGTCCACGTCCAAGTTTTGTTTTGTTTTTTTTTTTTTTTTCAACGCGTGTTTGTTACTGTTCATTGGCCATGAACAATGATTTTAGGCCAATGAACAGTAACTTTTGAAATGAACAGTGTTTTTTACCCCTTTAAAAATTATTTTGCTACAGTGTTTTCAGTTTTCAGCAATAAGTTCTATCCAAACGGACCCTATGTCCTCTACCCCAGAACTAGAAAGCAAAAAACTCCATCCCTTTCCCCATGCAAAGAAAGTCATGATCAAAACCAACAAAACCAGAAACCACCACTAATCCCATATTACCAGAAAGTCCTACCCCAAATACAAAAATGTCAACCCAAGCCTCCTAGTCAAACCCACACACAAAAGACCTTACCTTGTTATATGTTTGACCATGCATCACCCTTCTATTCACAAAATTTTCCTCCTCTAGAAAGTTTTGACCACCCCAAGCCAATGTTAAACATGTTTGGAAAATCAAAAATCCTGTTAGAACCAATCAAGGTGGAACCAAAAAACAAGTCTCATTAGCTGAAGCAGCTCTCAATTGGCAGGAAGAAAATGATGCAGCACAAAATCAAGTCCTTTCAAAGATTCTTGATAATCAACAAAATTTGATTGAAGCAGTAACTCATACCTTCTCATCATCAAATTCTCTCATTGAAGATTTGAAGAAAAAAATACAGTCAATTGAACAAGAATTGGAAACAATTGCCTCCAAAGTAAAAGATTTGCCTGTCTCCTTTCCCCTCATTGGGCAAAAAGAAAAAGAAAGAAAATAGTTGTTGATACAACTCCAGTCTATGGAAAACTCACAAAAGGCAGCTACCCAAGCTCTTCCAATGCAAGTCTACATGCCTTATCAACCTCGTCAATCATTGTATAAAGATTTGTCCATACCTGTACCCTCACCATTCTCTCCAGTTTCCCCATACCAAAACCTCTAACCACTAAACATGATAACTCCAGCTCAAAATCCTTTTAAACCATGTCGAATTTTTCCCAGCATAACAAACTCAACACCACCACCCCAACTAGAATCCCACCCCAACTAGAATCTCAACCCAAACTAGAACCTCAAACCAAACCACAAAATGAACCTCCTCTCATCAAAAAAGACAAAGAACCATTATACCAACCACCAGATCTAACTATTGGTGCTTCCTCCAGACCCTCAGATATGAACATGTTGGCCATAAATTCTGATCCTCCAAACCCGATTTCATCATTTCTGAGAACTTTAACTCTTCAAGAACCAACAGAACCTTTTGTTCTTCCAGTCATTGATGATACAGATCTAGACTTGTCTGGCCTTGACTTAGATGAAGTCTTTATGACTGATCCAAAAGTAGAAGAAGAAGATGATGTCCTTCGCCCTAAACAACCTCTACCACCACCACTACCACCAATATTTCCTACACCACCTTTCATCCATGATCATCATACAAGATTAACCTACCCATCAACCACAAATTCAAAGCACTTGTTTACCCTTGATAACAGTCCTCCTTCAAAATGACATGATGAAATTTTCAATATGTATTCATGGTGTACAGCTAAACTTCAAGCCCCAAACAATACAGTTGCCCAGATTATTGCCAAATTTGTCGCAAGACTTACAAGCAGACTGAGACAATGATGGATTAACCTTGGAGAATACAGGCAAAGACAGGCAACCTAGTATAACACACTCGAGGATTTTTTCACAATCCTCCATAATGAATTCCTTGGTTCATTAGCTCATTACACTGAAGTAGCGAGAAATGAATTCTTATTGATGAAATGCTGTTCTTTTGAAAGAAAAGATTTGGAGAAACATTTTGACAGAATGTCAAGCAGGTACTATGCTTTTAATGGAATGGATGATGTCAATTCCAAGCACACTTTGTTGAACTCATTCCCAGAACCACTAGGTGATGAGACTCTTCGCATGATGAATTTTCAAAAAATCACCCTGCAGCAAGCCTCTTTAGGAGAGATTTATTAGCATGTCCTCATTGCTTTGGAAAAACTCTGTAATCAAAGAAAGTTTCTTTTAGAGATTAACAAGATCCACAGCAAGCTTAAAGACAATTGTAAAAGGAAAGATTTGCAGATCAAGTGTTATAACAAAACTTGTGCTTGTCCAACCAAGAGAAGAGATCATTACAAGAAGTATTCTTGGAAGAAGAAACATTCTCATCCAAAGAAGAAGTTTTTCAGATTCTTAATACTTTGTCTAATTTTAATACTTTGTCTTTATCTGATTCTGTGATTAGGCCGTTGAACTGCTGAAGCTTTAACTTTATCTTTATTAATATTTGGCTTTTTTTGACTTTTTGAATTTGGCTTTATCTTAATATCTTATCCGTTGGTGTGGGTGGATGTTGTTGTTGGTGTTGGTGTTGGTGTTGGTGTGTGTGTTTGTGTTGGTGAAATATTAAATTATTAATTGTCTTTTTTGTAATGTGTATTGTTATTTGTTATTGTAAAATTTTTTGATTGGCAGCTGGCTCTTGTGATTGGGGAAATTTTCTTGAGGCCTGACTGGCTTGTTTGTTGACTAGGGTGGGGGGTGGATGAACACATAGGGCTAGGTAAACAATAATTAAATCGGTGTAATGTGCACATCAGCCCATAGGATGTGTAATGTGCACATGACTGGCTCTTTTAGTGTAATGTGCACATAGATGTGTATTAGTGTAACTAATAAACAATAATTTAATTAACCAATAATTAATTGGGAAAAGTAACTAATAAACAATAATTAATAATTTAATTAATCAATACATTATAAAAGATAAAAAAATTAAATTATGTTAGGCTAAACAACAATTAATAATTTAATAATTAATGAAATAATAATACAACAAATTATAGTTTATAAAAGACAAACAAATTAATGAAAGAACTAAACAAAAATAATTAATAATTTTATTAATATTTCAAATGAACTTATGGTTTATTGTATAGGTACATTTGTTCATTTCTTTTCTTTTCTTTTTTTTTTTTCCTTTTGAGATTTTTCGGTGTACAGAATGCAAATTTGTTTTGGATTTAAGAACATTTTTTTTAAGCACAAACTTCATGCCAGCCAAATCTTGAATTTCGGCTAGTATTTCCCGAAACATCCAAAATAGACCGAAATTACCCGAAGTTTTTTCAAAGTAGAATAGGAACACCCTAGACCAAATTCCTAGAGTCGCCACTGGAAGAACTTGACGAAAAATCTCTCCACCGCGCTCCAAGTGGTAAATCAATCTACTAGAGAATAAGTTGGAGTACACGAATAACAAAAGCCCCTCCAAGCCTAGTCTACCCAATATACTTGAGCCCTCCATGCTCCTGCTACCAACTGGTTTCTCGGAACTTTGTCTTCTCTAGCTTTCCCGGATCCCACAATTCAACCCAATTGCATCTGCCAATGATTGGCTTCTTTCAATACTTCCCAGCAGCACCAAAACCTCACTTTACACTTATATTATGTGTGGTAAGTATTTGGGTTATCAACCTCTCAAGGATTTGGAAATGGAGAGGAAAGAGTAGAGGAAAACTACAAGGAAATGTGTAGATGATTGTGGGTATAACAATCTCTAACTCTCAAGTGTATTTTCTAGAGTTTTCTCTCTAAAAAGCACTCCCAACAATATGTGGGTAATGAGGGTATATATAGTGTGGGTAAAGACTTGGTAAAACAAAACATGATAAATTAGCCAAACAGAATGTTTCGCAAGTATTTCGCAGGAAGACCCTACTTGCGAGATACTAGCGAAAACTCCAAGCTGTCATGATTCTTCCCATTATTCCAGTCAGGTGCTCTACACATGGCTACTTCACGGGTTAGCTTCTTGTGAGTTTCTTACAAAATCCACTTGTTCTTTAATTTAAGCTTGAGTCTTCACACTCTCTAACACTCATCCTTTACAATTAAAATCCCCACATAAATACAGGAAAAAATGATTGAATAAAATTACAATTAAATTTGACACGGAATTAAAGCCAATACAAAATAGTTATAAATTACAACTTTACAATAAGAATACTTTGTGTTGATTATCGCCCTTTGGATGAGAGGAGAAGTGGGTAGTAGATGACACAAAAATAGAGTTAGTAAAAAATTAGACTAATTTCCAATCATTTAATTCTACTTTCTTTTATTCCCCCTCCATCCAAATTGGTCCTAAATGTAAGTTAAAGGAATTTGACCCTATAGATTTAAGCTCAATGATTGAAGGGAGAAGAATACCATTAGATCATATGGCTATTGGCCAATAAGCAAGCGATATTAATTTTTTAATACAATTGCAAATGAATTCCAATACAAAAGTTGTAAAATTACATGCACACGCATGCATATAATAGCATTTATTAAGGACGGTGTAATTTCTCTTCATTTTCATCATATACATATATGATACATAATTATTCTCCATAGCCCATAGGCACTAGCCACAACCCAATAAACTAACCTGATCTCTTGCCCTCAAAAAAGCCTTCCATAAGTTAGACTAGGATGGTAGTCTGACACAGTGGTACATACTACATTCATACAATGTATGATTGAATCATTCACGAGCAACTACAACTACTTGTTTTCCAAAGTTGCGACCACTAAAAAGCCCAACAAGGGCAGCTGGACCACTCTCAAGGCCTTCAACTATGTCTTCCATATACACCATCTTCTTTTCTCTAATGTAAGGCAGCACAAGGTCTAAGAACTTAAGGTATAGGTGATAATAATTGCGATGTGTATATCCTTTCATTTGGATCCACTTGAATCCGATATGCAATAAATTTTTGATACCTTCAGGCTCATCAAGATTGTATTGTGAGATCATTCCACACACAGCAACGCGACCATGGTGTCTCATGTTGAGGAGCACAACTTCAAGCATTTTGCCCCCAACATGCTCAAAGTAAACATCAATACCTTTAGGGAAACACCTAGAGGTGACAAACAAATTAACTAAGTCAGTGATGCATGTTTTCAGTTCTTGAAATATGAGTCCACCTAGTCTCTTAAAATAATCATAACCTACCAAGCTCAAATATTATTACTTAGGTTGCATTTGGACTAGTAGTGCTAATCATGAGGAAATTAATTAAAGAGGTGCTATCTCTCGGGAGAATTGGGAGTAGTGAATGTTGAATGTCATGGTCAATTTTTTTTTTCTCACATTTTGATGAATGAAGCTTGTAGGGTCATTGGGTCCAGGAATATATGTGGGGTGGTCCAAGAGTATTCTTTGGGCTAGAAGCCCAGTCCGAGCACATTGAATGATACGAGGGTATATGAATGTTAAATCATAAGGTTGTACTAAATAAAGAAGAGATAATGTCCGAATAAGTGTGTCCAAGAAGTCAGTGCGAGGAAGATGGTGTCCTTAGCTATATAAAGCCGAGGTAGGAGAAAGGTTGGTTAACACCCGCAGGCTATGTTCTCGAAAATCCTATAGATAAAGGTAGATACGGTAAATGTGGAGGATAAGAATATGGGCAGTGGAATATTTGAAATAAAGCTGTTACCACCGCCCCGTATTGAATGCTCTGCAACTGCTATTCTGGCTGCCTTAATGGGGAAGTGAGACCTGAGCATCAGAGTTTAACTTTGCTCCTATCTCTAAAGACTTGAGGGGAGGTGGATGGGACAAGTATCTAAACCAGCAATCTAACCCTAACGTGGGAGAGGAAGAGAAAAAGAAGAATGGAGTATAAAAGAGAGAAGGGACCTTTGGCAAAAGGAGAGGAAAAAAAAGGAGAGAGAAACACTGTAGACTTCACTATCCATAATTATAATCTACCTTAGGAAGAAGTAATATAAGTCATCTTCAGCTTATGTCCGAGGATAGAATTTCTTTCATACTCATATAAACAGTTCCTTATGTGCATTGTTGTGATCAAAGCCCATCATTTTTATTATCTAAGCATCACTAGAACCTAGATTTCAAGCTCACTCTCTACAAATTCTATTGTAAAAAGGCTTGTCAGGCCCATCCCCTTTTGACTGTGAGTTCGAGCTCGAATTGTGTCCTTACAAAGCTTAACTGGGAAAATCCTCTGCAAAATTTTGTTGCATGTTACTTACCTTTTCAAAGCTGCATTCAAGTCTTGCTCTTCTTTGTAATTAAAAGCTTCATCGAACCCAAGCTGATTCTTCAATAGATCAACCTGATGCAGAAGAAAAGGTAAGTATTCATTTGAGGGATAGCCCCTTCAATTCACAAAGTAACAAAAAAGAAAGAAAGAATCAATAAATGAAAATAGAAACAGAATTATTGTAACATATAGTATATAAAAAGAAACTATATGTTATATGGCACATTTCAAATAGCAACCATAGTGTGCTATACCTTTTCTTTGGCGAAAATGGGCAAATGCCCTTTTCGCGCAAAAAAAAACAGTATTATGCCCAATTTCCCAAACTAATTAGAGAAATGCTCCCTCTTTTGAAACTCGATTTTCTCAAAATCAAGTTAAGCCCTATAGCGACGTTTTAAGGACCCTATAGAGACGTTTTAAGGAGCCTATAGCGGCGTTTTGGAACTCAAGCTTCACGAAATTGAGTTATAGGTAAAACAAAAAGAAAAATTTACCTATAACTTGATTTCATAGAGCTCGAGTTACGCCGCTATAAGTCCTTAAAACGTCGCTATAGGACTCCAGAATTTTTTTTTTTTTTTTTTTAACTCAATTTTGATAAAATTGAGTTTCAAAAGAGGGGCATTTTTCTAATTAATTTGAGAAAGAGGGCATTTGCCCATTTTCGCCCCTTTTCTTTACTACCAGCACTTCCAACCACATTACAACCCTCCAACTTTGCGATTTGTCCGATAAGCTGACCAACTGCACCAGAAGTTGCTGAAACAAATCCATATTCTCCTTTCTTAGGAGTCCCAACCTCATAGAAACCAGCATACGAAGTCATGCCAGGCATACCTATAAATGGAGAAAAAAAATCCTCATATTCAGATAGAGAATTGGATTTAATTATAAAGTGAAGTGACATGACCGAGAAAAAACAATGAAAAAGAGTAAAGCAACATGGGAATGGCACACCCCAAATTTGGTTAATGTTTAATTTTTTTTTTTTCTACTATTGCAATTTCCCAAGTGCGACTAAACCACCTCTGACCCACCAATTTTAACAATAATAAAATTATTTTATACTTCTTAAATTAAGTTTATGCTTCAAATTTTTAATAACTATACAGATTTCAACTTCATTTTCTGAAGTTTATACTAAAATTGGAAAAACTCAGAAAAGTATTATTAAGGTGCTCATCTCTGAAATAAAGATTCTCTCAAGCCATGAAGAACAACATATGATGTAAATGGGCAAGCACATTAGTATATGTGTACCGCAATCAATTTATTCCAAATCTTACATCAATTTTAGCTTCATTAACAATAGACCTTACCGAGAATTCCAGTATAATAAGAAAGAAGGACGTCAGTATGCTGGATTTTAACGAGAGTATCAGTTGTTTTAGTGATTAGACTGTACTCTTCCCATCCTGTGATCCCCCAAACCAAGTCCCCTACCTTAAATTCTGGATGTTCGGAATCGAACACTTTTGCCACACCGTACCCGAAAATTACCTGCATATATGTATGTTTCCATTAAAATTAGAAAACGAATTACAAGCTCAGTATCACATGCATACAGCATATATAGTATGAAACAAGTTCTACAATTAGTACAAAATTTAGTATAAAGTGTTTACAAACATGACAATGTATTCGTCATACTTCAAGAACATATTACAGAGCAAGGGTAAAGTAAAAGTTATAATATTCCTAGCAAGTGTAACTAAAAAAAAAACAAACTAAACAACAATTCTTGAGATTGACTTACGGGGACATGGGTGTAGTAAAGATATCCATAGGGACCTTCAGCTTTCCTCATAAAGAATTGCATGAGAGGATCGCAGGACAAATAGAGGTTCTTCACCAAAACTGCATTTGAACCTTCAGGAACCTTTAACGTAATGGTTCCAGTGGTCAGGTACATGTCTGATTCTTTAGGAGAACCAATGACATAGTCTCTTAATATCACCTGTTTGTTGCTCACTTCATCTCCAACTCTCACCATTGCTACTCTCTCTCTCTCTCTCTCTCTCTCTCCAAGAATTTAATGTAAAACTTTTTGTGTCAATATTTTTGTGTGCAATGGTTCTTCTCTACGGACCACGAAGTACTATTTATAGAGCACATTTGGAAGGGAGAAATGAAATAATTTCGAAATTGAGTTCCATACTTCACGGCTGACGTGTCAGTGGTGCAAAGCAAATATATAGTATTCACAGCTGCACGTAATTGCTTACGCTATAATTGCTCTAAACTACAAATAGTAAACAGAATCAACACTTGTACACCATGGACTTGAAGTTCTCCACTACTACAATTTACGTCATTTACAAATTTATATGGGTTCTAATTACAACGTTAAAATGTAGATTATATACATGAATATAGTACAATTGATTTTTTTTTTTTGAGTAAATTAAAAATTCTACTTCTAAAATTTTGGGATGTTTGAATTTTAATTTTTACACTTTAAAGTTTCAGAATTTGAAATTTATTATATGGAGTTTGAGGGTGTTTGGATTTATATCCTAACATTTTAAAATTTGGATTTTACCCCCTAAAGTTTGGGATGTTTAGATTTTACACCCTAAAGTTTTAAAATTTAGAAGTGTAATATCCAAACATTCTCAAACTTAAAGGAGTAAAATCCAAATTCTGAAACGTCAAGATATAAAATTCAAAGAGTGTAAAATCCAAACACTATCAAATTTTAGGGAAGAAAATTCAAATTCAAAAACATTGTGGTGGAAATCTAAATACCCCTGAGGTAATTTTAAATTCTAAAACTTTAGTTCGGGTGCTTTTGGAGTAATAGGTCCATTGTTCTTTGGGCCGATTTCAATACTGTAAAACTCCTGGGCCAGGCTTTCTATTGTATTTTCTTTTGATCAATATACTTCAATCATTTCAGTCGAAAAACTCCCTTGGGGCTAGTGGGAATGCTATTAAACCAATTAATATGCTATTAAACCAATTAATAGTTATAGCTCTCCAAGAGAATAACAATAACTATTCCGTAATATATGTAGAATAATATTAAGAATTAATATATCTCAATAAATACAAATCCCTCTTTGCATATAATAATTATTAAAAAAATCCTTAAAAATAACATTTCATTTATTAATCTTCTCTAAATGTATACATATGAAATTGGAATACAAAATGAACCGATTGTCAAATACAAGTGTAGAATTTTCTTTCTCAAAAAAAAAAAAAAAATACAAAGGTGTAGAATTTTATTTCAATTTATTTATTGTACCAAACGTGCTCTTATTCATGAGCCACTACGAGTACTTGTTTTCCAACATTGCGGCCACTAAAGAGTCCTAGAAGGGCTGCTGCCCCATTCTCAAGGCCTTCAGCTAAGTCTTCCACATAAACTATCTTTGATTCTCTAATGTATGGCAATATGTGGTCTAAGAACTTGGGATAGAGGTGATAGTATTCAATAGCTGAAATCCTTCCATACGAATTCGCTTGTATATGATAAACATCAAATTTTTAATCCCGTCAGGCTCATCAAGATTGTAGGTTGAGGTCATTCCACATCCAGCTATGCGCCCGTGGTCTCTCATGTTTAGAAGAACTGCATCAAGCATTTTACCTCCGACGTTCTCAAAGTA
This sequence comes from Castanea mollissima, assembly GCA_014183005.1. Taxonomy (NCBI): domain Eukaryota; kingdom Viridiplantae; phylum Streptophyta; class Magnoliopsida; order Fagales; family Fagaceae; genus Castanea; species Castanea mollissima. Next base: position 2,794,770 of record JACAVU010000007.1, read on the forward strand.
AATGTCAATACCGTTCGGGAAATACCTGCCATACCATAATAAAAACCAATAGTAATGTGTATTGTATTAATAAATAAAAAGGTTAGATTATATATTTTGTGAAAAATAACTTAATTTTTTTAGTACTATTGGATCACTTTATACCAAACAACTATGATTTTATATAGTTTAACCCTATTTTGTAACATTAAAGAGAAAAATTAGAATATATATATATATATATATATATATATATATATAAAAAGTGAGCTTTAAAAGCTTATGGTGACATTTTAGATTGGTACCACATATGTGTGACACACAGTAGCAAATACTGACCTTCTCAAAGCTGCATTCAAATCATGCTCCTCTTTATAATTGAAAGCCTCATCGAACCCAAACTTGTTCTTCAATAAATCAACCTGATTGAAGAAAACAAATAAGTATTCATTTAACAGAGGTTATATATGCAATTAGCATCATCTCTCCTTTATCAAGAAACAAAAAACAGGAAAGTAATAATTTCATATGTACACTATTTCCAGAACATTAGTAGAGACATGCAACGTATTTCATGCCACTTGCTCTCAAATAGAGAATTAAATATGAAAAATTAGATGGTGACTACACAAAAGGTCCATTTGGATAGAACTTATTGCTAAAAACTGAATACACTATAGCAAAATAATTTTTAAATGTGTAAATAGTTATACGGGACCCATTTTTAATGAAAAATTGATAAAAAGGTACGTGAACAGTGCACGCATAGTATGCGCACAGTGGCGCACAGTACGCGCACAGTGTGCGCACTGCGCATTTGTCCCCTGCAGCTGCAGTAAAAAAAAAAAACCAAAACGGAAAAACGCAAAACGTGAAAACACAAAAGCTGGATCCAAAACCTCTCAAAGTCGATAAATAGTCAAAAATTCAAAAAGTTCTAAATTCTCGTAATGTTAGTTCAATATATAAATGAAAAATAATAAAAGTATTACAAGTTTCAATGCTTGATGACTAGTGTAAATGGTTTCAAAAAACAATTATTAAAAATGAAAAAGACAAATTAAAAAGGTGATACATTAGTAGTTAAATTGTCACTGTCACGTCAATTTTTAATTATAGTTTGCTTTGAATTTGTAAACTAATGTATCAATTTATAATGTTCTTATAATAAAATTCTAATACCTTGACATCACTTGTTATTTATTACACATGTATATGCCATGAACAATTTAAAAGCATACAGTGGTCAAAGGGAAAGCAATCGATCAGTACTAATTTCCAGGAAGCTAAGCAACAAAAAGATTCCCTAGAAATTATATAACTAAAGGAATTATCCTGATATTACTTCTTCTTCTTCTTTTTTGAGGAATTAGGATTTTAAAATTAATTAATCACTAAAATAATATATGCTAATATTGTTATAAAAAATAAAAAACAAAAATGATGAGATATTTAGTTTCTAAAAATACAAAAGAAATATAGAAAAATATATATAATTGAAACATGAGATTGTATAGTTTATTATATGTTATCTATACAATATAATAAGTTACCAGATCTTTTTTAAAAAAAAAAAAAAAAAGAGTTAGTAGACCTTTTGTTGACTTCCTGCACTTCCAACCACATAGCAACCCATCAACTTTGCGAATTGTCCAACGAGCTGACCAACTGCGCCGGAAGCAGATGAAACGAAGACATATTCCCCTTTCTTAGGAGAACAAATTTCGTAGAAACCAGCATATGCTGTTATACCAGGATAACCTATATATGAACACATTCAAAATATGGAGGGGAACCCAAAAAAAAAATCAGCATGAATCTAATTTGTCAATCGTTTTTATATTATATGAAAAAAAAATTATATTATCTTCAAATCAAAGAAAAGAAAAAAATAATACGGATAAGATTTTATTTCTTATATTTAAGGGTGTATATATGGTTCAGATATATCTTATATTTATAATATTTAATCTAAATCTTGATCATTAGGATCCTTAATTCAAAATGTATCCTCTTGATGAATACAAGTGACAGTAAAAGTAGAAGCACATATGATGATCTGAAAAGTGAAAACCACTCACTAAGGAAAAAGGAGCAGACGCAATTATAAAAGCTGCCAAAATAAAAATTTGTCATCTCACCAAATTATGAAATATTGTGGAAGATTTTATAGCCATAGTTGATTGGATAAGTTAAATATATATAGTGAGAGGCAAAATTAATGACCACCAAACCAAATAACTGACCAAGAATTCCAGTGTAATAGGAAAGTGGTACATCTGTATGATGAATTTTGGTAAGGTTAGGTTCCTCAACTAGGCTGTACTCTTCCCATACAGCTGGTCCCCAAACAAAGTCACCTTCTTTGTAGTCTGGATGCCTGGAAGCCAAGACCTTAGCCACTCCATGTCCAGATAATGCCTGCATGTTTGCACCAATTCACAATCACTAGCTCAAAACTCAAAACTGATAACTAATCAACTTGCATTAATAGTCATATCTACATCCTAATACAAAATTATCAAAATATATATAATCTAGAGAGTCACAAAACATTTCACAAAAAATAATTCACAATTGTCGATGAGTCAATTGCGATAGGTCCAAGTAAGAACGAATAAAAATTGGAAAAAGTTTCTCTCCAAACTAGTTTGGAGAGAAACCCTCCAAACTTATCAAATATTTTTATACTGAGTATGAAATTTGAAAATCTAACTGTTAGTTTGCATGTTCTTATTATATTATTCATGCTTGCAAAATTTCAAGAAAATCAAAATCAATTGCTATGTCATCAAACAAATGTTAAAATTTCAAATTTTTATAATCTAAAATTGTGTATAAAAAATAAGTTCATTGATCAAATAGTAAATAAAATCCGATTTGAATGAAATTTGATATGCATGTTAAGAACATAAGGAATATGAAATTTAACGGTTAGATTTTCAAAATTCACACCTAAAAAAAATATATATGATAAGTTCGAATGGTTTTTCTCCAAACTAGTTTTGAAAGAAACTTTGTTCATAAAAATTTACTAATTCAACTGTTATAAAAATTGTTGTGTGTATTATTGTATATGTGTACATGAAGATGGAGACTTACCGAGCCAGGGGTATAGGAAGTGAAGATCGAATCTTCATCTCTATTCATGCGAATCCGCATAACAGGATCGCATGACAAGTAGAGGTTCTTCAACAGAACTGCTTTTGATCCAGTTGGGATCTCCAGTTTGATAGTACTAGTTTTAACGTACATGTCTGATTCTTTGGGAGCACCGGTGACATAGTCCTTCAATATCAGCTGCTTGTTGCTCACTTGCTTTCCAACACTAGCAGCCATTGCCTGTATATCTCTATGTTTCTTTGTGTTTCGATATTTTTATTCCTCTGAAATGGTTGTGTAGTGGTGGTGATTCTGGTGAAAGACTGAAATTTGTGAACAGAGGTCCTATTTGTAGTATACATATTCTTAATGTTTTATTCTGTATATGTGTGTTTTTTTAATTAAAACTAAATGTTTATGTTATTGTGCCACATAAGTCATTGCCTCATCGGTGGTTTGAAAGAAAAAATATATATAGAAAACGTCATTGATGATGGTTGGCGCTATACTTTTTGAAGCGGAAAATGTTATGGTATTAAGTTGACCAATCATATTTCTTTATATAACATGGCTAGGTAAATAAATAAAAGGAAATGTTAATCAATGTTATTAGGGTATTGGTTTAGAAATTATTTTTAGTAACATTTTATTAAGAGAATGATAAAATTATAAATATAAACAGCTTTTTATATTTCCCATGAAGGTGATGTTAAAACTTTTATATTTCCCATGAAGGTGATATTAAAACTTTTATATTTCCCATGAAAGTGATGTTAAAACTTTTATATTATAGTTTATTAACAATTTTCATAAAAGCATCCATTAACATAACTCATAAATAAATGATTATAATATATTAAATGTGATGGGTTCCAACAATAGTAATATGTTAGTAGGATTGGAGTTTATTAAATACCGATATTCTTAAGGTATTTGTTATTTTAAAAAAGTTTTGAATCATGACTCATGATCTCAACAAGCGACGCAAAATTAGATAACAATTAGAATTTATAGTGAATTCTAATTTTGTTTCAACTTTAATATAATATATATTATACAATTAACACAAATTTTGGCATATGCATTAATAAAATAGATAACATGCAATCCAATGCAAGCAGTCAAAATATTAATTTAATAAAAATTTATTACATATGAAACGTTAGTTAAAGTTAGATGAGTTGTAACATGATTATGACTCAATTTAAAAAAATTATCCAAATGACTACCATTTTTTTTTTAGTAAACAGTAATATTTATTAAAACACACACGAAAATAATAATACTAGTTTTTTAAACTGGATTTATAATACATTACATAACCAGAATACAACTACAAAAGGTTCTAACATTTGTAGTTGTAGACTGGGGTTATAGACAACAAACACAAGATGTGAAGATTTAGACCCCTTAACACAGTATAATTAACCTAATATTATTCCAAGTTGATTAACAAGTTTGTTAATTAACACTAGGTTGAATCACAATATGTAAAACAAATAAAATGTGGAAATATAAATAACACAAAGGTCTGATGATCTAGGAAAACCAAACCAGTAAAAATCTTGGAGATGATTTAACCTAGCTATCCTTAAGGTAAAACAAATCCACTATGAAAGAATTGAAATTTATACAATAAGACTTAGACCACTAACATCTTATTGCTATATCGAGTAGAAAACTTACTATCACGACCACGTGACAGCTCCGAGTTTACGGACTACTTCTTTCTTTGATCCACTGCAATCACAAGTTCTCCTACTTGTGAATCTTGATCTTCTTGAATGTTTTTTGTGCAGCAACTGAAACGATCACCAAGCTCTTGACATCAATCACGATCTTGATAATCCTAAGTGTGTATGAAGGTAAATACCTCTAGATCTCACAAGAAATTCAAACACACAGCATATCAAAAGCCTAAAAACGTAGCTAGGGTTTTTCTTATTATATGAAACATAAAACATAAAACCCTACACATCAAACGGGCTTAGGCTGAGTTGGAAATTCTACAGAAAAAAAAAAAAAACTGCACATATCTCGATCGATCGAGTCTAACTTTTGATCGATTGAGCCTTGCAGAATATGACCAATAATTTCTGCAATCACTCAATTCTAACTTTACAACAAAACATACTTTGAGCAAGCCTAAACTTAAACTCTATGTTTTGACCATGGTTTGCCAACACAATACACAAATACACATTGAAGTTCTAATACATTAGTCCCTAAGGTCTTAGAACCTAACAATCTCCCCCTTTGCCAGTCCGTGACAAAACACATCACAAACATGAAATGCTCAAAGTTACAAAACAACCCATTTAAAATTAAAAATCCCTAAAAACAATTTAACCTAACTACTATCTATTAGTTGCCAGTGTAGACAGCAGTCATGATTGAATTGACTTGTATATTTCTGAAATACTTCAACAAACATAAACGCATGTGTGAAAAATACAAGTAAAACAAAATAAATTCTTGATTTCACAACACATAAAATAAAAGACATGTATCATATGTGAAATAAGAAACAAGAATAGAAACATAAAACAAAGTATCTGCTCCTAACATATACAACTCATAAAAAATGAATACATCATGAGCTAAAGAAATACATCAAAGAAGCACCTAGATACAATCTAGCTCCAAAACAAAAATAACTCCCCCTATCAACAAAAACTCAAAATTCCCCAAAACAACATGCATATGTAAACTCCCCAAAACAACATGCATATGTACTCCCCCTTTTTGTGGTGAGTTGCCAAAGGGCAATCAGGACTCATCATCAAAAGGTGGAGGTAGAGAAGAATGTCTAGCACTCACCAAATCAGCTTGCAAAGCTTGAAGCTCAGTAAGCATATCCACCAAAATATGTCCTTGAGCCGCTTGAATGGTCATTATAGTATTCAGCAAACTTCGTATAGAAGCATCACTAGAAGAAGGTGGAGGATCAACAGCGGCGGTAAGATCAACATACTCCTCAGCAGTGGGGTCGCCAGATGTAGGAGGCCGAGATGCCCTTGTAGAAGACTCAACTCAAGAGCGTTTAGAGCTAGCTTTCATCTGAGCTTCTCTTTGCCGAAGAAAGATGGCACCTATGGGAGCAATAATATGTATAGGCTCAGATGCTAGAAAATCCTCTAAACCTAAGTTTAAAAGAATCCTATGAATAAAAACAGGAAAGAAAAGACCATGAGATTTTGCACTATTCCTATGAACCTCAACAACAAATCAACTAAAAAGAGTAGGAAACTCATAGGGGCATCAGTAACTAAGGCATACAAAAATACACATCTCTTAATGGGAATGGTATGAAAATGAGAGATATGCCAAATAGAATGACAAGCAATTCGAAAAAACAAATAATTGAACTTAGTAAGCTCATGAGAAGTGATACGAGAATCAATACCCTAACTAATGGTGGTACCAACAATGAAAGACATGATATCATCAAGAGGAGGAGACTTAGTGTATGGGTACATGGGCTGCTGTACCAAAGGTACACCAAGAGCAGAGGCCACTACATGGGGTGTAATGACATACTCCTCACCCCTTATCTAACTCTTCACATACTGAGTGTTGGAAGCATCGAAGTGGACAAAGAGGTTCGAATAGAACTCTCTAATCAAAGCAGCCAGTGGAGGATGCTCTACCTCTAAGAGTGGTAACCAGCCCCTACGCTTAAAGTTCCTACGTATCTCCGGATCTAACTCATTAAGGACAACTTTATGTTCAGCCCAAATTGACCTAAAGATGTTTAGTTTCTCATACGTCTCTTGATTTTTCTCGGTTTGAAACCTATCACTATCAAAAGGTGGGATAGAGGGAGTGGAGGTTTTCTTGTTGGCCCTAGTTTTCCTAATCATTATGCTAAGAGAATAGACAAAAAAGAAAACAAGAAACACAAGGTCAGACTGCATTAGACAAAGTTAGAACACAAAAAACTCAACAAATAACAATCTATATGATGCATGTAAGGAATGCACATATGATGCATGCTCTAATGCATTAACATTTGTTCAATTTAACTTCATAACACATCAATTGACTTGAACCCAAAGGTTTAGAGCAAAAACCCTAAATTTTGAAAAACTCATTTTCAAAAAGAACAAAAAATTGATCAATTTATCATTACACTAGTTATATAACATCATATAATGGCATAATCAACCGACAACACAAGTTAATTTTATCAATTTTAGCCTAATTGAACAAAATTGCCAATTTCTTAAAGTTTCAAGCCCTAGAAATTCTAATTTTTCCCAAATCACAAAATTAATCAAATTAAAACATGGGAATCAAGTTTAGATCATCCAGGAACAAAAACCCATTGAACAAATTTGATTAAAAACAATTGAAAATACAAAAATCCCAAATCTCTTATGTTCGAAAATCCCATGAAAAATGCATGACAAATGTGATTTTAATGAAAAAGAGGGGGTAAAAAAGTCTTACCTGTACTTGAAGATAGTGAAACTTGAGAAAAATCAGGAAGAAAATGACAAAAAAGGCTTGGATCAAATCAATCAAGGAGGAATAATGAAAAGAACTTTTGAAAAAGTTTTAAAAGTGTGTTAAGCACGTGAAAAATCACTTTTTAAAAAACATTCTGACCGAAATTCGATCTGTCAAAAATAAGCCTCGATCCATCGAAAAACAAATTCGATCGATCCAGTAGCAATCGAGCCAGGCAGATTCAAATCTCTTTTTTTTATTGCATTTTTGATCGGTCGAGAGACAGATTCCATTGATCGAAAATCTTGAAAAATCAAAAATTTGAAAATCAAGCCATTTTAATGCAGAACTTCTCAAAACTCAATGTTTCATGAATGAAATGCATGAGAATGAGATAAAAAGATTTTCAAAAATAGTTGAATTTAACCCAGATCTTCCACAAAAAACAATTTCACACACTTTGTCCTTAAAAGCCAAACATCAAACACATTTTGCATTAACATCAAGGAACATATAATCTTGGATGGCCAAAACACATTCACACACAATATCACGTACTAAATTTAGCAAGAAATAACTTGTGTAGTGTGTGCAACTAGCAGAAGCATGAGATATATGTGAGGTGATAAGTAAATAGTAATCAATCACATTTTCTATAGAATTCATCACACGAATTTGAAAGTGACTATCACCTAAAGAGTTACATCATATAACTCCCACATCTCTTTGAAAACAAGCTTGTAATCATGGAAGTTTTTTGTTTTACCTCATAATGTACACACCAATTTTATTTTATTATTGAATTGATATTCAAGCCAGGTAATGTGCACACAAATTTTATTCTATTTGAATTCATTATAACCGAGGCTACACCTTATGTTTTTTTTTTTTTTGTGCATGTGCTACACTTGTTCAAGCACAAAATCTTATGATATACACTAAGGTGTTCATGATAGGCTAGTAAACGGTGATGAGATAGTTATTTATGTCTTTCTCTTAGGATTTTTTAGTCCTTACAATCAAAAACATGTGACTTCAAAATTAAGATCATGTGATTAAAAACTATGAACAATTCCCACATAACATGCACTACATAGCCAAGACTAGCAAAGTGCAGTAAAATTAAGCTCATCCAGGCTAAACAAGGTACACAAGCATGTTATGTAAAAATATTATGGCCAACCTTGATTACAAAATCTAAGATATATAAAGCAAAACACATTTTTCCCTTTTTAATGTTTTTTTTTTTTTTTTAAAATAACCTAACATAAAATGCATGAATGTAATGCAATGCAATTCCTAAAAGCAAAAAGAAAAACAAAACAACAAAAGAAAAAAATGGTCACAAGAAATTAAGAGATGAAGCACAAGGACCATGAGAGCTAGGGGTGACTAGGGACACAAAATCACACCAATAACTTGACGAAGTGTCTCGAACTTATTTCTATCAAGAGGTTTGGTAAAGATGTTAGCATCCTGACGTTCAGTGGGGATATATTCAAGAGTCACAATTTTTCTTTCAACCAGATCCCTAATAAAGTGATACCTAATCTCTATGTGCTTAGTCCTAGAATGTTGAACAAGATTCTTAGAAATGTCGATAGCACTAGAATTATCACAATAGATAACCATGGGGTTTTGTGATATCTCATAATCACCTAAAAGCTTTTTCATCTAAAGAAGCTGTGTACAACAACTTCCAGCAGCAATATATTCTACTTCTGCAGTTGACCGAGAGACAGAATTTTGTTTTTTACTCATCCAAGCAACAAGATTGGCCCCTACATAAAAACACCCACCAGTAGTGTTTTTTCTATCATCGGCATTGATAGCCCAATCTGCATCTAAGCATCCAACAAGAGACATATTCAACCATTTGCTATAAAACAATCTATAATCACAAGTTCCACTAACTTATTTTATGATACTTTTAACAGCGTTCAAATGTGAAACCTTAGGATTAGATTTAAACATAGAACACACACCAACACTAAAAGCAATATCTGGTCGACTAGCAGTTAAGTACAATATGCAACCAATCATGCTTCTGTATAGAGTAACATCAATAGACTCACCTGAAGGATTATTGGTTAGCTTTGCATTTGTAGCCATTGGTGTTCTAGCATGTGCAGCATTTTCAAGTCCTAATATCTTAACAAGATTTCTAGCATACTTCGCTTAGTTGATGTAAATTCTCGAATCCGTTTGCTTCACTTGTAATCCTAAGAAATAAGTCAATTCACCAACCATACTCATTTCAAACATCTTCTTCATTTCATCTGCAAAAGACATAGCAAGAGAATCATTAGTAGCACCAAAAGTTAGTTCACCAATTAGCATCTTGAAGTGCTTCATACACTTTCTTTGGTTCGAATTGGGATAGATAGCATGAGTGAGTAATTACATTCAAGGCTTTAAACCTTAACCTCATGTTATCATTCAGACTACCCAATATGTTTGTAACAAGGTGATTTAACTTTACTCTAGAAGATGGACCTTTGACCAAAGAAGTGGAGGTAGTTCAAATGAGAAACTAGGCTTACTTTGTTCTTGTTGGATTTCATGAACAGGTGTAGATGGTTCTGAAAGCAATGGTTCTGCAATAGTATCATTGATCAATTGTAGTTCTTCATCACTATGTTTCCCAACATAATCCTCAGGAAGAAAATCATCAACCTCCATAGTCTTTTCTTAAACCGGAGAAGTGTCTTATGAATGAGATTCTAAACCTATTTCATCATTGATCACCACATTTAAAGATTCCATGACTGTCTTAGTTCTCAAATTGAATACTTTATATGCTCTACTGGTGGAAGAATATCCAAGAAAATATCCCTTGTCGCTCTTTGCATCAAATTTTTCTAGATTCTCCCTATCTTGCAAAACATAACAGTTATTACCAAATATTCTAAAATATTTGACAACATGCTTCTTTCCTCTCCAGAGTTCATATGGAGTTTTCTTGGAATCTGGTCTGAAATACACTCAATTGATAGTATGACATGCAGTGTTAATAGCTTCTCCCTAAAAGAACTTGGGTATCTTTTTATTTTTTAGCATCACACAAGCCATCTCTTGAATAACCCTATTCATCCGTTCTACTATTTCATTCTGTTGTGGTGTCTTGGGTGATGAGAACTCCTGATGAGTGCCTTGATTACTGCAAAGGGTAGTCAGTTGAGTGTTCTCAAATTCTCTCTCATGATCACTTCTAATTTTGGCTATTACAGCACCCTTTTCAACTTGCAATTTTTTGCACAAGTGTATCATCTTTTCAGGAGCCTCAGCTTTATCTCTCAAAAGCACAACCCAAGTATATCTAGTGAAATCATCCACAACAACTAAGATATACTTCATTCCACCTAAACTCTGAACTCTAGCAGGACCCATGAGATCAATGTGTAACAACTCCAAAGGTCTTGAGGTTTGAACTTCACTTACAGATAGATGCTTGGACTTCACTTGTTTACCCATCTAACATGGTCTACATATGCACTTATCAATCTCTTCAATTTTGGGCAATCCAATAACTGCTTCGCACTTGGAGATCTTCTTTAATTGCTTATGGCTTGCATGTCCCAATCGTTGATGCCATAAGTCTGCTTGATTGATTTTTGCACTAAAATACTTGTTGCTTATACTTGGTGTTATACCATAACAGTTATCGGCTGTCTTAATACCAATACACATGCAGTCACCTCCTTCATCTAGTATCTCACATTCATACTTGGTGAAGAGAACATTAAGTCTATTGTCACAAATTTAACTGATGCTAAGTAAGTTTGCCTTCAATCCATCAACGTACTAGACATCTACAAATACGGGCAACCCTAGAATGTCCATAGTTTCAATGCCTCTGATCAGATTTAATTTCATCTCCAAACGTGACTGTCTCAATCTTTCCTTCAAAGAGTGTCTTGAATAGAGCTTTATTTCCTATCATATGCCTAGAACAACTACTATCCAAATACCAAAGACAAGAATCACATGCCTTTAAGGCGGTTAAAGCAGTATAACACACATAATTATCATCACATGTAATTATACCAAGACACTCAGGGAAAGACTTAACACATGCAACCAAGACACTTAAGGAAAGACTTAACACATGCAACAAGTGACATAAACCAAAGGTAGACAAGATGAAGTTTCAGCAATAAGAACTTCAAGGAATCCATAACAATAGGGGTCAAGAATCAACTCTTAGATCAAAGGATCTAAACACTAGAGTTAACTCGCTTTGATACCACTTGTGAAGATTTAGACCCCTTAACACAGTATGATTAACCTAATATTATTCCAAGTTGATTAGCAAGTTTGTTAATTAACACTAGGTTGAATCACAATATGTAAAACAAATATAATACAGAAATATAAATAACACAAAGATCTATTAACCTAGAAAAACCAAACCGGTAAAAATCTTAGGGAGGATTTAACCTAATTATCCTCAAGGTAAAACAGATCCACTATGAAAGAATTGAAGTTTATACAATAAAACTTAGACCACTAACATCTTATTGCTACCTCGTGTAGAAAACTTACTACCACGACCACGTGACAGCTCTGAGTTCACGGACTACTTCTTTCTTTGATCCATTACAATCACAAGTTCTCCTTCTTGTGAATCTTAATCTTCTTGAATGTTCTTTGTGCAGCAACTAAAACGATCAACAATCTCTTGACATCAATCACGATCTTAATAACCCTAAGTGTGTATGAAGGTATACACCTCTAGATCTTACAAGATATTCAAACACACAGCATATCAAAAGCCTTAAAACATAGCTAGAGTTTTTCTTTGTATATGAGACAAAATATAAAACCCTACATGTCAAACGGGCTTAGGTTGAGTTGGAAATTCTGTAGAAAAAACAAACTACACGAATCTCGATCAATTGAGTCTAATTTTTGATAGATCGAGCCTTATAGAATATGACCAGTAATTTTTGCAATCACTCAAATAATTTCTGCAGTCATTCGATTCCAACTTTACAACAAAACATACTTTGAGCAAGCCTAAACCTAGACTCTATGTATTGATCATAGTTTGCCAACACAATACACAAATACACATTAAAGTTCTAATACATTAGTTCCAAAGGTCTTAGAACCTAACACAAAACACACACAATCAATGTGGGATAAACATCTTTTTTTTTTTAGTAAATAGTAATACTTATTAAAACACACAAGAAAATAGTAATACTAGTGTTTTAAACCGGATTTATAATACATGACATAACCAGAGTACCATTTTTAATTTTGTTTTTTCCTTGTCAAATTTGGGCATGAAAGTTATTCCTACTATTGCCGGTATAGAGTTTGAGAAATAGTAGGGTGATGAAAATAGAAACATTCTAATAATAACTTTGTAGTTTAACTAATTCACACCTCTAACTATTTCTGATCGATATATCATTGTTTTAAATCTTCATATCATAGAAAAAAATATTTGATTTTAAATAATACCATATTAACAGTATTAAAATCCAATAAGTATGATACAAAATACTTTTTCCTAAGCCTTTAACCATGGAATCATAAAAATAAAACCCCACATGTGAAAATGAGTCTCACATTTATTGGAGGGAGGACTATTAAACATTGTTGACTTTGATCTTCTGGATATGCTAAATAATTGCCTGAAGATTGCATATATGATGAGGTAAGATCTGACGGGTTTGAACAAATTACTAGTGGCACTCGCGGCTGTGCCAATCCTTTTTCGTCTAAGTTGGTTGAAACAGTCAATATTCAAAACAATGTTATCATTTCCTGGTATTGGTCGGCAAAAAGATAACGAGCTAATGGCGTTTTCGTAAGTGTCTTGTTAATGAGCTTCTTTTCAAAAAAAAAGAAGACAACGATCAGTTTTTTATTTTATTTTTTTTAGGGTGTTTAGAATGCTTTGCCTCTACTAACTATCCCCTAACCTATCCCCTTCCCTTTAACCCAGAGGTACCATTAGACCATTTTGAGTGGTTATCGATAATGAGCTAAAGTTAACTAGTGTGCAACCTCACTACTTAACATTGAATAAATCTTCCTTATTGGTTTGATAGAATAATAAATAAATAAAAATAAAGTGCACAATCCTCCCCCTACCCCCCACCCCCCACACACGAGTAATTCTTAGGTATTCCCGAAACATGAAGATTGGTGCTCCCTCCTCTCACTAGGAACAGACCCAAGTAGGGGCCCGAGTCCCCCTGGGTTCAATTTTTTAAAAAGTTATTTTATATTTTATATTGTAGTTGGACCCCCTTACAAAACCTTAAAACTCCCATTCTCCTCAATAAGCCTAGCTAACCTCATCAAAATAGCAACTATCCAACCTAAAAATTTAACAAAAACAATAAAAATATTCACAATGGTGATTGTATTTTAGCAACAAAAAAAAAAATATTATACCACCAAAAAATCAAATGAAAGATTGGAATTGTGTTAAAAATACAAGAGTTGTTTAGACCACAAATTAAAAATTACAGCTCAGTTGATTTTACTCTAACTTAAACTAAGTACAGAATAGAGTAAATGCGAGCGAACAAACAAACCGCTACTCTAAGCCATATTCAATAAATCACAGCAGTAAAATGAAAGCTAAGATAGTAGGGAAGAGAGATGCAAACACAAGATAATATGCCGATGTGCTATCGATGAGGAAATCAAAGAACTCAGCGAAAAACCTCTCCGCCGCCCTCCAAGTGGTAAATCGATCCACTAGAGAATAAAGTTAGAGTACACAAATAACAAAAGACCCTCCAAGCCTAGTCTACCCAATGTATTTGAGCCCTCCAAGCTCCTGCTACCAACGGACTTCATGAAGTCATGTCTTCTCTAGCTTTTCGGATCCCGCAATACGCCCAATTGCATCCGCCAAGCCTCACCGGCTTCTTTTGGCAAATTCCCAAAACTTCCCAATCTCCAAAACACTCTCTACACTCTGAAAAGGTGTGGGTTGTGTTTGGGTACAAATCTCCTCTCAAGGTATGGCAATGGGAGAGGGAAGGAGAAGAGTCTAGGATGATTTCTCACTAAGGATTAGTAGCTCTCTCTCTCTAAAAGATGGGTGTGTGTGTTGTTGAAAATCTATCTAGGGTTTTTCTCTCTAAATGGCCTCCTTACACATTTGTGGGTGATGAGGGTATATATAGTGTGGGTGAAGGGTAAGAAAGTCATACTTAAAAATCCTCCAGGCAAAGAGTTTCGCGGGTATCTCGCGAGAAGGCCTTACTAACAAGACACTTGTGAAATCCTCCAAGCTGGCACGACTCTTCAACTTCCAGCATGTGCTTCTTCCGTGCCCTTTTCGCGGGATACTCTTCTCACGAGCCAATCGCAAAAATGTATTGATTCTTCATTTCAAGCTTGATTCTTCACCAACTTAATACTAAACCCAATACAATAAAATCCCACAAAAATACAAGGAAACAAATTAAAGAAAATATAACATTTTTTGTCATGGAATAAAGCCATCATAAAACATAGTTGTAAATCACAACTTTACATCAAAAAATCAATTGTTATTGGAGAAGCTAAACCTAAATTTTTTGCAACTACAGTAAACTGGTATAAATACTAGTTGACTGTAGCAAGTTTTTTTTTTTTAATAAAACTGTAGCAAGTTATTAAAAATAAAATACAATATTTTATTAAGAGTATATCTTTTCCTTCAATTAAAAAACTCAAATTCTAACTCTTCCTTTATTATTTTAATGAGTTGTTTATATTATTTTTAATGAAATGATAAAAAAAAAAATAGAACATTTGATATTGGTTGTATTGTAAAGTGAGGTGGTAAAATAGATAAAGTAATTTTTTAAGGTACTAAAAGCTAAAATGTTTAGCAATATCAATGTGAATGCTCTAACTTCAACCAAATAAAAAGAAAAATTTCTAGCTAGCCTAGTAATAAAAAAAAAATATTTTGTTTTTATTTTTGTTTTTGTTGGTAAATGATTGCATCTTAATCTATTTAGAAATAACGATTTTGTGTATTTATAATTTTTTAATACTATATGGACACCTATATGGAGTTTTTTTTTTCTTTATATTTCAGCCCCCTCTAACTTAAATCCTAGGTTCGTCCTTGCCTCTCACAATTATGGTGGGGTTCATTATGAATGTGAGAAGAGAGGAGTATCATTTCTCTATGCTCTAGGAGTACCTAAGAATTCTCCCTCTCCACCCAACACACACACACACACACGCATTGTCCAAAAAATATAAGCTATTTACTTAATTTTCAATACTCATAGAAAGTAAGCCTAACGCCATAGTGCTCAATGCATAGACACAAATCACAAACCTAACCAAAAAAAATAAAAAAGTAGTGCATCACTCACTAAAATAGATAAGAAAAGTAGATGAAAAGAATTCAAGTTTTAAGCTATTTCTTTAAGAAAAAGACAAAAAACAAAAAAAACAAAAAAAAAAGAACACTAAAATTTATTAATGACTCACCAGGAACCAACTCCACTTCTCTTAAAATACCACTGCACACCGTTAGTGCAATGACCACTCTACAAGTCTAAGTGTTTGTGAGGCGTGGGGGGCAAGGGTCAGGGTTCAAGTCTCTAGGAGGAAGTTTTACACACATATACTTTGATTAGGCAAGAGTAGAATTTTAATTTTGTATTAAAAAAAATTATATGCCATTAATTTTTCTTTATTTTATAAATTTGGGGGGAGGGCATGGCCCTTATTTATCCAACAACAATGGCTCCGTAACTATAATTGCTAGGTGATTTCAAGTTCCCCCAAGGTTGGCACCATATAATTTCGGGCTAAGCCAAAATATATAAATGGGGTCTTTTATATTTAAATATCAATTAAACAAATTTAATTCATATTAATCAAATGAAAGTTAATTTTATGAATTAATACTAACCAAATTAAAGTTAATTTCATATAGAGAATAAAAAATAATGGTTTAAGCATTAAATTAAATTTTTTAAAAATTATTATTCTTTTAAAAATGAGGTTTACTTAATCTTAGATTAGGCAGTATTAGATTTTGATTTTAGTTTTAAGAATGAGGTAGACTGGTTGATATCTGCCCAAGTGAGGAATCAGGTAATTAATGTTCACAATCTACTAGGTAGGATATTACTTTACAAAATTATAGTCTAATACATTCCTCCCAACCCCACAAAAAAAAAAGGGGGGGTTATGGTTTGAAATTGGGTGTTGCTTCTATTAATTTAAAATTTTGGAGACCTCTTTTGGGATGAGAAAAAAATAGCACAACCCATTTTTATTTTTCTAAACCACTTATTATTGTGCAAGTTCAAAAAATACTAAAGGCAACTTGGTGACACATTAATTTGTGAGCTTTATATACATAAATTTGTAATATTTTTAGCATTATTCTACAATTTTGTGCCTTTATATAAAGGAGTAAAGCCATTAAAATTTTCATTAAAGAAAAAACCATTAAAAAATGTGGGCTTTCGGTCAAGGCCTTGAACTGGCGCATCCCTTCTCTTATTGTGTTCCTAGAATCTCTATACATTGCGTACAATTTTATCATCCCGCTTTGACACGAAAGCACTTGGAAAATTTTGTTTTACAATCAAACCGTCAATTTTGAACAATTTAATGCCATTTGGAGAGTCTTGTACAGAAAGAACATCATGTGTAGAAGTTAGAACTTCACATCAAATATTCTTATTAAACTATATATGATTGTCACTATATCTATGTTTCTTTTTAGATGAATCGTAGTCAAATTTGTAGCTCATTACAAACCTGATAACGATCACTATCTTGCCTATAAAAAAGAGTTTCTCTCTTTTATTATTTGCAGTGCAACCGGCTATAGGAAAAGAGAGACGGAAAGGTTTTAGCAATGGCAGGTGATGGTGAAGAAGTGAGAAACAAACAGGTGCTAGCAAGAGACTACATAGATGGCAATCCCAAAGAAACGGACATGTACTTTAACACAAGTAGCATAAGCTTGAAGGTGCCAGAGGGTTCAAAAGAAGTGTTGGTGAAGAACCTTTACTTGTCCTGTGATCCTTACATGCGAGGCATTAAGGCCAAAATCCCAGATCGCCTTTTTTATTCCTTTGCTCACCATTCAGTAAGCTCATGCTCATAGCTCACTGACTCACTCTCTTTCTCTTGTATATATGCTGTATAACTCTCTTGCTTGACGTGGCAATGGATACACCTTTAAATTTGCTGTATTTAATCTAAACCATGAAATGGTTCAGTTTGAAATAAAGAGAATTGTTATCATAGTTTTTGCTTTCACAAATGAACCTATTTTTTTGGTGAAACATGTAGCCAATAGTTGGTTATGGAGTGGCTAAAGTTTTGGAATCTGGGCACCCGGACTTTAAAAATGGAGATTTCGTTTGGGGGGTAACCAAATGGGAAGAATACAGCCTCATCACAATGACTGAAAGCCTCTTTAAAATCCAGCACACTGATGTGCCCCTTTCCTACTATACTGGACTTCTTGGTAAGTAATTTGTTTATCAATTGGGAAAACAGTTTATAAGATGGATTTGATTTTCAAGAAAATTAAAGAAACAAACTAAAAAGGATTTTACTTCATAATCTTTTATATGATTGGAATATACAATTCATGGAACTCTGGATTAAAGATGAATTTGATACTTTGCAGTGTAATTATACTACATAATCTTTCTTGTTCATGTCACTCTTTTCTGTCCTCTACACCATCTCCTCCTCTGCATACAAGCAACTACAGATATTTTCTTTTAAAAAAACAACATTGACATAGTAAATGCTCCATCTAATTGGATTTACTTTTGCACATAGGTATGCCTGGTATGACTGCTTATACTGGTTTCTATGAACTTTGCTCACCAAAGAAAGGAGAATATGTTTTTGTCTCATCAGCATTTGGTGCAGTTGGCCAACTAGTTGGGCAATTGGCCAAATTGATGGGTTGTTATGTTGTTGGAAGTGCTGGAAGCAAAGAAAAGGTACATCAACCTTAATTGGCATCTTCTTTAAAATATTTGAAGGAGAAAAGTACTAGGTATGCATTGTTCTGACAGTGCTACCAACAATATTGTTTTTATTCAATAATTCAATTAGATATTTGTGACAACAATAACGTACACATAAGTTGATCTTCTGATTATATCATCACCTTTTACTAACATCCATTTTGAATGAATTTGAAACAATAGTATATATTTTGTTCTTAATTCGAACTGATTTTGCAGGTTTGATCTTTTTTGTTTTCCTTCTTGAATGAGTTGTTATCTATCTGTCTCTGGTTAGACATTAAAAGTATTTTAACACAAATTTGCATAATATTCTGAAATCTTATTCAAATTCTCCTAGTCCTCACCCTGTTGTATGATTTTATTATTTGGACCAAAATTTTAAGCTGCTATGCATGCTTAATCTCTGTTTTAAAGCAGGGGATATAGAAACATGCTCTTTTTTTTAAATGAAATTTCAACACTTGTCCTGCTTTTATCTGAACAAGGTTGATATGCTAAAGAGCAAGTTTGGATTCGATGAGGCCTTCAATTATAAGGAAGAGCATGACTTGGATGCAGCTCTTAAAAGGTCAGTGGAAAATTTGCATATAAATAATCTAAAAGAAATTAATGAGGCAAACTTTCTCATTATTAGCTGTGAGGCAAAATTGCACTGCATTAACTAATTTATTCATGGTGACTGCAAATTGCATAACATTAAAGAATAAACGTTGACAGAAACTAACGTTTGATAAATATCTCAACAGCAATATCAAGGCTTAATTGTTACTTACAACTGCAAGAGCAACTTTTATAAAAAAACTGAGGCACTGACTTTTTTTTTTTGGTAATGATTTTAGGTGTTTTCCTGAAGGCATTGACATTTACTTTGATAATGTCGGAGGCAAAATGCTTGATGCAGTTCTCCTTAACATGAGATTCCATGGTCGCATTGCAGTAGCTGGAATGATCTCACAATACAATCTTGATCAACCTGAAGGCATAAGAAATTTATTGTCTTTGGTATATAAGAGGATTCGTATAGAGGGATTTACAGTGTATGATTACTATCACCTCTTTCCCAACTTCTTAGACCTTGTGCTGCCTTACATTAGAGAAGGAAAGATAGCATATGTTGAAGACACAGCCGAAGGCCTCGAAAATGGCCCTTCAGCTCTTGTAGGAATTTTTAGTGGCCAAAATGTAGGAAAGCAAGTAGTTGTAGTTGCTCGGGAGTGATCATTTTACCTCCTTTAGCATATGTAATTTACACTTTTTTTCTTCTTTTTTCTGTGTAATACTTATACAGCACCATATATAGTGCTTCTCCCCATTACCATGGTGAAAGCCATTGCTGCTTGACAGCCATGTAACTTGGAAAGTAAATTCTCAGGGTTCAATATATTATGGGCTGCTTCAATAAGGAATGCTTGTCCATATATGTAAACATTAAGAAGATAATAGTCAAATTGGCAAATAAACAAAAAAATTTGTGACTGCTAAAATAATTATTACAGTGTTTTGGCAAGGTTGATTTGAGCCACATGCTTATAGTATGAATGTTTCTATGCATAGTGACTAACATCAAGGATGGTATTTGTCTATTTGTTACTATTTCTCAAATTTAAGTGTTTACATTAATTAACAAGGGCGTTATAAACCTTTGTTTCAAGGGTCATATTGAGTACAACAACCACTTTTTTTCCCAAACAACTGTGAAACATCAACATTTCTGTGGAATCAACATAACACTAATAAAACTTTCTTTTGCTTTTGAGAAATAATAATGAAAAGCATTTTCGTCCTCAAGGGGTTTAAACCTCTTTACCTTGACTGCCATAAGCTTGGTGACATTGAAGAATGGTACCGTAACATGTGTTTTGCCCCAACATTTCTTTACTGCTAGCGATAAGGAATAAGGGAAGAAAGAGAATAAGGGAACGAAAATGAAGTCAAAGTATGCCATTTTATTTAGATGGAAATTGAATTAAATGATGATTCCACTTGGGTTCACAATTTCTAATTACTGCAATTAATTAAGCTGACCCCAAAATATTGGGATTAAGGCTTTGTTTATTGTAGTTGTCCTTTGCAATTAGTAAATAAAATTTAATTTACTAGTAGGACTGGGGATTGCATAATCTCATGGTTCCCCAAGTAAAACTGACCCCCAACCCAAACATGAAATGAAAAATCAGAAAGTACTTCACCTACCCAATTTCTCATTATTGTGCAACTAAACTCCATTTTTCCACAATAGTTCACCCTCATAAACAGAGCAATTATGACCCAGTCCAAAATTAAAGAAAGAAAATAGCTTAGCAAACAGAAATTGAATAGCAGCAAGACAAATTGGTTAACAGAAATTTGAATAAACTTAACCACTAACCCACTATCCTGTATGTCAACAAATAGAATATGGTCGATCTTGGACCGCTCATTGTCTTCCAAATTGGACAATCATAAATCTCCAGCGTTTTCAAATGGGTGAGGCGTCGCATGGCTTCCTCGGTGGGCAGATACGCCAAGTGATTGCAATCCACAGTATACAGCTTTTGAAGAGAGGAAAGATTGCCCAGCCCCTCTGGCAAAGCTACTTAGCTACTCTCATAAATAAATAAAAAATTCTATCTTATATAAAAAATTCTATCTTATACACTTAGTTAGAATAATATAAAAAAAATTCATTTCTTTTCTTTTCCTTTGTTTTTTTTAGGTGGGCACGTTGCCTCTTTCCCCTTCTTCTTCTTTTTTTTTTTTTTTTTTCCCTGACGGTGCTTTTTTTTTTTTCTTTTTTTTTTTTACTTTTTTTTGATTTCTTGGGCTGTGGTGGGAACGTTGCCTTTTTCTTTTTTTTCCCTTTTTTTTTTTTTTTTTTTCTTTTGGACGTTGCTTTTTTTTTTTTTCTTTTTTGAGCCGTGCGTGTGATAGTTTTTTTTTTTTTAACTAGTCATAATTTTTTTGGGACATGATTTTTAATTTTTAATAAATGGGGTGATTGCTTTTTTTTTTTTTTTTTTATCACTTTTTTGTATTAATTAGCCATCACTTTTTAATAAGGGTATATGAGTAAATTTATACAAACTCACGTTTTATATTCCTCCATTTTTCCACTCTCAACTAAACAAAAATAAAAGAAATTAAAATCTTTTCTATCCTCCCACTTTTCCATCCTCCCACCATTTTTTATCCTCTCACTTTTCCACCTCCCACTTTAACACTCCTTCAACCAAACGGACCCTAAAAGTCCCAATTCTTTGATCTGATAACCTTCATCTCGACCCACACAAAAATCTGGCAACGTTTGGAGGCAAGTCAACCGTCCCACTTTTTTTAGTGTGCTGCATTTTCACAATCAATAATGCAAATATGTCTCAAATTAATCAAATTGCTTAGGCCTTCTAGAAGCTTGATGAGATCAGGGAATTTGATTCTTAAAGTTGGCAAATTGAAAAGCTTAATGATTGAATTTGGTAAATAATTAATTTCAGTGTCTGAGATGTGAAGAAGCCTCAAACGTATTAACACACCAATTGTTTTTGGTAACTCTATCAACTTATGTCCTTATTGGTAGGATTTATGCCTTAGAATCCAATTTATTGGCACGTTATAATAATTAAATTGTTTAATTATATGAAACTATTTATATATGAACTAATTGTACATTATCATAGTCCTTGAGATGCATCATATGTGATTTAGTTACAGAAAATATAAATCACAAATTCCTCGTAAACTCAAAATGTAGTTTGTAGTCGGTGATGAAATTAGGCATTTCATCAGTAAAGACTATAACACATCAACTAAGATGTTTTGTCTTGATCAAGGAAGTGGAGACTTCTAGTTGATGTGTCCTAAGTGTGTAAAACATATTGAATTAGACCATTGTGAGATTAATTATAACAATTAACAACTGTCACCTAAATAATTAATCTCACGACTTCTAATTTCATAGATTCTCAATCTTGAGAGGATAGTGAACCCGATCATGAAATGTAGGTTACTTTGATATATCAGAAGTGAAATCTAATTTAACGGTCAAAACCTCAGTTTGTTGAGGGAACACATATTCTCAAGATGGAATCCATAATGTCTTTCATAGAAACATGAAATATCTCATTGAGATAAGTTTAATAGGAACTGGTTATTCAAGGTCGGGCACTTTAGTAAGGAGTTACTAAATCTTATTGACGTGGGATGAAAACGCTCAGATCGTCCCTGGACGGTCATCACCTCGGCAGCCGTCCAGGAGTTATCCTCAGGACGAGGGTAAAGGGCAAGGCCGTCCTGAGGGTGATAGCGAAACTACATCCCTCGTCCATGGGATGCGCACAGCCTGCCCCAAGAGGACTCGTCCATATAAAGACTAGGGGACGAGGATGCTACACTTGGAATTAACAAGCGCACTCGACGAAGGAATTCCCGGACGAGGATATCATACTTAGGAGAATCTCCAAATATAATGTGACAATCCTTTATCCCACGCATAACTGTCATGTATCCGTTGTGAAATAGAAGTGTAACTCCTAAACGGTTATGGCAGTTACGTTTAATCCTCCTTGAATCCAGTGGAGGTTCCAATTTCGATAACCGTCTATGAAGGCACTATATAAAGACTGATTCAAACAAGGCAAAGGTATGTGAATTTTACTCCAAAAAAGTTGGAACTCCAAAAATATAGAGAGAAAAATTAACTTTGTCATCGGAGGGTTTTTGGCCGGTAGCCCCGGTCACCTTTGATTCGCTTTTCTTTTTCTTCAGGCCGCAGAGAGAGCAAGTGGTCCTTTCAAGTCCGAAGCATCCAGCCTACTGATCTTCTTTGCATCATCACTTATATTTAATGAAATTAGATTTCATAAATACGAATAATTAAAATATTAAACCGGGGACTCAATGAATAAAATAGTTGTTTACAAAGTAACAATTTATTATGACGGTCAAAATCTCAGTATATTGAATAACCGCACGTAATGTTGAGAGAACACATATTCTCAAGATGGAATCCATAATATCTTTCATAGAGACATGAAATATCTCATTGAGATAAATTTAATAATAACTGGTTATTCAAGATTGGCCACTTTAGTAAAGAGTTACTATAGCTTATATTTAATGAAATTAGATTTCATAAATACGAACAAGTAAAAGATTAAACCGGGGACTTAAGGAATAAAATAGTTGTTTACAAAGTGACAGTTTATTATGACTTTGTTCACTATAGATATTTCATGGAGAGGTCAAATGATATCATATTAGAGTTTTGGGATATAATTTATTAATAAGGCCTAGAATGCAATTATATTTCCATAATGGTACTTGTTATATAATTAGTAAATTTGAGTTTGTCAAGAGTTGACAGATAAGCCCGAGGCCTATTGGAGTTAGAGCCTTAATTATCTTTTTGGTCCCATCCTAAGCCACACAATTAAGCCCAATTGGGCTGGCCCAAAAGGCTAACCTAATTAGATAATCGGTTATTTATTTAATAAAAGTTATTAAATAAAGTAAATGTCATGGCAATTAATATGTACATATGATTAAAAGAAGATAAAATAGTTTTTCTCTGAAGTATCTTTTGAATACACCTTCCAGAACTGATTGAGAGACCATTCATCTTGGGCACAATATGGAATTGGGATGAAGATTGAAGGTATTCTCAAGTCTTGTTTTGAATTTTACTATATTAAGGTACACTTTCTATTCTTTGTTTTAGAATTCAATGTTACGTGTTATCTCTCGTGAATGAAGTAGATCCTTGTGTTGCTTCCGCTGCGGGTTTTGTATGAGATGCAAAACCAATTTTTCCAACACATATAACTTTAAAACACAAGCTTTTAAATTCTAATAATATGTTGCCAAAGTCAGCATTCTCTAAAATTAGTGTGCACAATTTTGTGAAACCATCACCTTTAAATGAAATTCCTAGTGTTGTTCGGCCATCAAATCCAACAAATAAACTTCGTACCTAGCTGAAATTATCTGAAATTGAAGATTTTGATTTTGAAATTGAGAGCAAAAAATCATATACGAAATCATGCATTTTGCACCTGATAATACTACCATACTCATCATTTTTTGCATTTTGTAAAAAGGATTTGTCTAACAAAATTTTTAAATACTTGTTACCAATATCCTCCATCACCATAGTTTCTTCAGATGGTTCAAGAAACCCTTGACCCATCCAATACTAAATTAGTTCATCCTTTGTAATGTCATAATCTTTGAGGAAGATTGCACAATATGCAAAACCTCGTTTTAAAGATGTTATTGTGAGACTATCAAATCTGGACGTTAATTTCAGAAAGAGATCATCACCACCCAACAAATCCCAAATTTTTATGGCACTGTATTCTCTTACTATAACTTCTAAATCATTGAGGGAGGAGTCTATATTGTGTAGGCTAATCTTGGGGTTTAAATTCACAATTTTAAGCCCCAAGCCATCTACTTCATTCACAAATTTATTTAACATATGTTTGATAGTCTTAACTTTATCAAAATTACATAATGAAATGCTAGGTACCTGATTCACCATTTGGTTTTGAATCTGTACCTTTTGCCCAAAAATCTCATAGTTGAACTTATCTAGCACATTATCAATATCATAAACTACATCTCTAAGCTCTGTTAACTAGATCCTCACAAACTCATCACTTACTTGCCTTTTCTGAGCATCTTGTAACAAGACATGAATCTTGCATAAGGTGTAAAGAAGATTTTTCAGCTCCTCCTCCTCCTTGTCCTTGAAACCCCACCCAAAATTGGTATGCTCTATGACAAGTGAAATTACATTGGTGACTAGTCTATCCCCAACATCATTGATGATAATTTCAACAATATATTCTTCCTCACTCTCCAAAAGAGGAATTAGTATGAAAGGTTTGCAAAGTGTTAAAAGTATGGTTTTGTTAGAAATAAACAGCTATGTGTAGAGTTGGGACTAAATCAACACCTATTTGGCAATTTTGTCTTTAATTTTTTATGTTGAAGCTAAGGTGATTTTTCTCTTCTCAGCACCGCTTTGAGGTGGATGCACTTTCAAGCTTTTTGTTAGACTTTCGAGTTTCTAGAGCTTCTTTTTAAACATTTTGAGACACAGCTCCTCATGTCTTAATGTCATGTCCTACAACTCACTATAAGAACCAAGGCTTGAAAAAAGCATAGCATAGCCGTTGTAATATGTACTGTCTATACCAGCACTTTTAAAACAGCCAGTATAGGTCATTTTAGATATAGAAATAAGCCTTATACCAGTGTTTTGGAAACACCGTAATAGGCCTTGCCGATATCAGCACTTTCAGAAACGCCTCTATAGGGTTTTTAGAGAAATAGAAATATATCCTATACCAGCGGTTTTAAACCACTATAATTCGTACTTCCTATACTAGTTGATAGTGTGAAAGCTTACTTAGATCCTCCCTGGACGGTCATCACCTAGACGTCCGTCCAGGAGTTATCCTCAAGACGAGGGTAACGAACGAGCTCGTCCATGGAATGCGCGAAGCCTGCCCCGAGAGGACTCGCCCATATAAAGATTTGTGGACGAGGATGCTACACTTGGAATTAACAAACATACTCGACGAAGGAATTCCAGGATGGGGATATCATACTTAGGAGAATCTCCGAATATAATGTGACAATCCCTCATCCCTCGCATAACCGTCATGTATCCGTTGTGAAATAGAAGTGTAACTCCCAAACGGTTGTGGCAGTTACGTTTAATCCTCCCAAAATCCAGGGGAGGTTCCAATTTCAATAACCATCTATGAAGGCACTATATAAAGAGGGATTCAGACAAGATAAAGGTATGTGTGTAAAACAAAGCTTACTCTAGAAAAAGTTAGAATTCCAAGAATATAAAGAAAAACTAACTTTGCCATCGGAGGGTTTTTGGCCGGCAGCCCTGGTCACCTTTTGATTCGCTTTTCTTTTTCTTCAGGCCGCAGAGAAGAGCAAGTGGTACTTTCAAGTCCGAAACATCCAGCCTACTGATTTTCTTTGCATCATCACTAGTGCTTTTAAAACCTCTAGTATAGGTCATTTTAATATTATAAAAATAAGCCCTATACTAGCAGTTTCAAAACCGCCACTACAGGGTAACCAACAAAATAGACAATAACCTATTCCAACAGTTTAAAAACGCTAGTATAGGTTTTTTTTTTTCTTTTTTTCTTTTCTTTCAGGCACCTATAATAAACCTGTAATACATATTTTCCAAGCACAATAAAAATACAATACCAAATACCAAATACAATACCACTTTGAACCAATGAACCAAATATATTCAATTACACCATATCAATAAATATATACCAAATAATACATCCAAAATGTCTAGAATGTTATGCATAGAATAATAATCCCTAATGTTTAGAATGTTATGAACAAAATAATACATTCCAACTGCGTAGAATGTTATGCACAAAAGAATACATTCCAATTGTCTAGAATGTTATGATAAAGTTTCCAACTACGACACACACACACACACACACACACACACACATATATATATATATATCAAAGTTTGAAACTTTATTATAAATATCAAAATGTCAAACTAGCTACTCTAAAATAAGGCCCACTCCTATCAAAATAAATAAGTAAGGCCCACAATCTACGTCATTATTGCCTAATGCCTGTCATTAGATGATAAGCGTTGATCATTGGGAGAATGGTCATCCACAGCTGAATCATCATCACCATCCTACAAATTAATAAACGCACAATGAATTAGATTATTTAACAACGTTAGTAATTGAATGACACAATATCACTAGTCTATTACCAATTGAACACATTATATAACTACATGGATAACGTGGCAAATTCAAGTTAGTCTTCATATAGGTCATTGGTTCTTCCTTGCGTCTCTGTCTTAAATTAAATAGGTATTTTTGCAATTGAAAAATGTAGCAAATCATAATTACTAATTATTACTAGATTTATGATATTATCTTATGTCACAAAACATGTAATTTAACTTGTCAAAGGTATATTCAATAAATAAATATAAAAATAAAAAGGTTTGTCAAAGGTAGAAAATAGGGATCCATTGGGATAGTTGAAATAAGGTAACTCTTAAACTACGTCGCCCACTTGTTAATCTGAGATTGAGTGGCTTTGTAAAAAGGTTAGGATGCTAGTTAGTAACATAGATGAACTTATAAACTATGTTTTTCACCTAATCTTAGATTGATACTACCTATGGTTTTCCAAAGCATTTGGAAACAAGCACTATATCTTAGAGTGCAGATTGTGAGTGACATCCATCCATGGCAACACAAATATGGGTGGTGTAAGTGCACAATTGTACCTGGACCCAAAGACAAACGTGGGCTCAGGCCCAATGAGCCTTAAACAATAAGATTTGTAAGGTGTGGATTTGAAACCTAGGTTAGGCATGTCGAAGCTTAATTAGCAGGCTAGAGTGTTACAATCTATGCAAATGATAAACAAATATGACAAGAAAACCTCCTCGGACGTAAGTCAAGGACAATTTGTATATTACTTCTCTTTTCATGCCAAAGATTACAATTCTTAGTTCTCCATTTTTTAGCTCACCACCCCTTTTTCTTTCCTATCTTGTTTTCTTAAATACTTCTTCTTCTTCCCTATTTCGTCCACGTGTCACACAAATCTTATCCTTCGATCCACCTTTTTCTTCCACCACCTTCTTGAAGTCTTTAAATAATAGCAAGAAGGTTGAATTTTACTGTTCAAAGGTCATTTCCCCATTAATGCGGCCAAGGAGATAGGTGCAAGGTCTTTAATGTGGAGGTAGCAGCCTTTTTTGAGATATTTCTCTCACACCACTGCTTCTAGAGGGTACTTGGATCCCCCTCTTACCCAATAGTTTTTCCAGAAATCTGCCTTTAATCTTCTTGGCAAGTTTCAAGGCCATCATCGGGCTTGTCCGAGGAAACATTCCTCTTCGGACAACTCAGGACGTCTGTAGTGTAGGCTGACTCGTGGGCTTAGGGGCCCAATGACAAAAACAAATTGGTACCAATTGATCAAGCCCACAACTCATTTGTTTATTTAATAACTCTTAACCCCCACAATAGCCCCTCAAAACTTTATTTTTCCCTCCCATCCGAGGAGAAAGATAGAGTTTTGAACCGAACAGTACACATTCCACATGCTCTGTAGACCGCCACATGTGTGGGGATCCTTTCATTTCCCTGAAAATGTCGTCTGACACTTCAAATCCCGGAACACGCGCATTTATAACCGCAAGTTACACCCTATTCCCCACGTTCAACGATGAGATGAACATCTAACGGTCCAGATCGCCTCCTGAAAATTTGAGCGGGACAAATCTAATTTCGAGGCCGCCTCCCGCACGTCAAAACGCTTAGAAACCCGCGCCTTCATTCATTTCTTCAGAATTCAATCACATCAAAGTATCAGTCATCACTTTTTCTTTCTAGAAACTCGTGAAGACTTGCATAACCAAATCTCGTAAGTTCTTGCTTTCTTTGCTCTTCCCTTCTCGGATTCTATCCTCGGCTTCACTCTTAACTTCTTTTCTTCTCAAAACTCATAATTTTACTTCTCCCAGATGGGTAGGTTCAAGTGCCTAGTAAATACCGACACTAGGATGGAAGGTTTTAGGGCCAAATACCAGATTTTTAGTAACGTAGGTTTAAAATACTGCCCAATAGAAACCATAGGTGGTGCTAGGAAGACGGGAGAAGTAATCATCCATATGATTGCCTTCATAGAAGGTGGGATGACTCTCCCTATGAGAAATGTGACCAGGGAATACCTTCGTAATCATAGGTTATGCCCAGACCAGTGCGCACTAAACGTGTTTAGGGTCTTAGAGCACTTGCAGCAGTGGAGCTAAATAGCTATATAGCTATTTTAGCTCTACCAAAACACTAAAAAGAAGTATACAGCAGTGAAGCTAAATTTATATTTTTTTAGCTCATTGCTACAGTGCACATCTATAGATAGATGTGCACTGTTCATGAGAGCTAAAAAAAATTAATTTTTTATTTTGTGTTCACATTACTTTTTTATTGTGGTGTTTTTATTGTAGTGAGATGTATTATTTTATTATGGCAGATATATTATTTTATTGTGATGTTTATATTATTTTATTGTGTTGAAAGCTAAAATAGATCCACTGCTGCAGCATATATGTAGGTAAAATAAATAAAGTAACTTTTAGTGGAGCTAAATTGCTAAATTTTTAGCTCCACTGCTGTGAATGCTCTTAGGTAGTGTGGATACTCTGAACGAGCAAATGGGCCTAAACCTCACATGGCACGATGTTGCCTTCATGTACGAATGCCACAAACTCAAGAATGTAGGCTATTACATTAAGTCACGGTCTAGTGTAGTTAGGTTGGTTTCTTGTCTGCTTAAGTCCAATAAAGGCATGAAGGACGACTACCTCATCGCCTCAGGCAACTGGCATTACGGCCCTCACTGCCCGGTCATATGGGGAGATCCAAGTGTGACTTCTTAGGAGTTAATTTTCTTACCCTGTTATTCAATCCCAATGTCTTTTATTGCTTTATTTCTCACTGTGCACTATCCTGGTCTTCACTACTATCATTGATCTGACCATGTTTGTATCCTCGGATGTCTTTTCTTACAGATAAACAGCACCTACGTCCACGCCTAAGCTTCTACAACGTCGCCGACCTAAACCGCGTCCTCCGCTCAGAAGTCTTCGTGAGTGAAGATTTACAAGTCAGAGCCGCACATTTGATATTAGGATATGATCCTATATCGGTGGACTTCCAGGAGATAGAAAACGCAATTATCGCGGGGGACAGGCCACACAGAAGGATAAATGTAGCAAGACTGCACTTTCTCTCCGACCACGATCTTCCCGATGAACCCAATACCATCCTGTACACACGCCCCATCGCAACAATCCCTCTTTCGGCGCATTCCCAGACGACCGCTGCCCAGGAAGAGCAAGCGTCTTCGTCACACTCGTTGGACGAGGAGATAGACCAGTTTCATCTCGAGGACGTCGAAAAGCCTCAAGGAAACCCATTTGTCGTACTCTCGGATGAGGAGGACGAGCTCGCTGAGACTTCCGGGATCGCAGGTTTAGTAGTTGCCCGCCCCAACTCCAGCTCTAAAGAGGAAGAGATAGATGTGCTAAAAGGACTAATGCACAAGAGGGGCAAGAAAGTCGCCAAAAAAGGAGCAGGGGGATCTCAAGTCCCTCTGTCCTTGCCCCTTACCCCTCCTCCCTCCGATCCTAAGCCTCCCGTTGCGGAGCCCAAAAAGAAAAGGAAAGGTGAGGCCGAGGAGACAGATAGGGAAAGGTAGAAGAAGCTAAAACAACAACAACAACAACAACAAACCTAGCAGCAAAAGCTTGACAAGGGCAAAGGACATGCCCCCTCAGTGGAAAACGGGGAGAACAGGGACCTTACCAAAGTGCGCCGAGCACCGGCTACTTGGTCTCCCGAGCTTAAGCTGGACGGGACACCAATCTCTTCCCAGTCCAATATTAGGGCGTTCCAACAAGGCCATGCCCTCCACCTGGCCGATGCATTGGAACGTCCCCTTCTTTAGCCTAAGGACATGGAGGCCCTGGAGAAGATGAGCCAGCCCCATCTGTTCCTTTTGCTAAAAAGGGACTTGGCCCTGGTAAGTTTCAAACTTTATCTTGACTTTATTTTTCATTGTATTTAACTGTTAGTAGACATTTTTATGCGTTTGACCCTTTGGTACTCTGTCATAGGCCGTTCAGGAAGTCTTTGCTGCCAAGAAGTTCATGGAGGATTCTCGGAAGAAAGCTGGACTGGAACTGGAGCTTCGGTTGGAGACCAAGAAGTCCCTAGGCTAGGCCCTCACACAAAATGAGAAGCTCACTTCTTAGTTGGCAGAACTAAAAAGAGAAAAAGACGGCACCGAGGCCAGCTTGAGGACCATGAGGACCCAAGTGGAGAGGCAGCGCAAACTTCTTCGTCAAAAGGATGAAGAGCTATCCAAAGCTTAGTAGGAACGCTCTGACTTTGAGAAGGAGCTTGCCAAGATGAAGGACGAAGCTCGTACCTTCAAGGATTCACTAGAGGTCGCGAAGAAGGCTGCTTACAAGGAAGGGGTGGCGGCGACAGAAAACCAGCTGACAGAGGAGTTCGCGGCTCTATGCAGAGAATACTGCCAGCAGGTTTGGGGGGAAGCTTTAAATGTAGCAGGGATTCCCTCAACTTCCGAGCTGAGGAAGCCCGAGAACATTTGACTTCCCCTAGACATCCAGGAGATAGAGGAATTACCTCCTGTCGTCCCTGCCCCTGAGACAGCTCCTTCTGCGCCCCCTCCTGTGATCCCAAAGCCCATTCATGCTCCTACAGAACCTACAAGTTTCAATAAAGAGAAGGAATAGGGTGAAGGTGCTAAGAAGGCCGCAAGTCAAACTGCTGAGCCCATCGTCCCTCCATCAACTGCAACAAATAAAGGAAAACAAGTCCTATCTTCCTTTGAAATGGAGCTAAAAAGCACTGAGGCAACCAGTACTTCCGAGCAAGACCCCCTCCAAAAGCTTAGGGCCAAACCTAGGACTTCTCCCCCCCCCCCCTTTTTTTTTCTATCCAATAAAGATTTTCCTTGTAATGTAAATTTTAAAAGTAACAAATGAAAGACTGTCTTATTTAATGTTCAATTGACTTGTACCTTTTAGTATAACAGTTCTCATCGGCACACAAAGATGAATGAGTGGAAAAAATAACTCCACTTTCAATATTTAAACTATCATAACTTTAAATAACAGCACGCATGCTTAGCTTGTACTTTACAAATCATGTCTCAAGAGTACAACATGTGTAACATAATGATGCAAAACTAACATGCTATCTTAGAATTCAATTTGAGGTATAAAACGATTAAAATACTCCATCAAAATCTCAACATTAATATGACATGGATTTTTTGCTAGCATTCCTAAAGTAATGTGTTCAAGAACCTAACACAAACAAACTTTGTCTTGATGGTAAGTACGACATCAATTTGTACAAGGCATATGGGCCGAGAACCATACATATCAATGTGATACTTAAAATCTGAAACTTGAAACTTGAAACGTTAATTTCGCCAAAGTATGGGGTTCAAGGACCCTACATCACCAACTTTCTACTTGATACTTAAAAGTTTGTAACTTAAGATGTTAATTTCCCCAAGTAGAAGGTCTGTGGATCCGATATAACTAAGGTTCTGTTTAACAAATGATAAGATATCAATTTCCACAAGGTATGTGGTCCGAGGACCATCCATGACCAAGTTTCTGTTTGACATTTAATAATAGTAACTTAAGATGTTAATTTCTCCAAAGTAGAAGGTTTGTGAACTCGACATTACTAAGATTCTGTTTAACAAATGATAAGATATCAATTTCCACAACGTATGTAGTCCGATGACTATCTATGACCAAGTTTCTGTTTGACACTTAATAATAGTAACTTAAGATGTTAATTTCCCCAAAGTAGAAGGTCTGTGGATCCAATATAACTAAGGTTCTGTTTAACAAATGATAAGACATCAATTTCCACAAGGTATGTGGTCCGAGGACCATCCATGACTAAGTTTCTGTTTGACACTTAATAATAGTAACTTAAGATGTTAATTTTCCCAAAGTAGGTCTATGGACCCAACATAATTAAGGTTCTGTTTAACAAATGATAAGATATCAATTTCCACAAGGTAGGTGGTCCGAGGACCATCCATGACCAAATTTCTGTTTGACACTTAATAATAGTAACTTAAGATGTTAATTTCCCCAAAGTAGAAGGTCTGTGGACTCGACATAACTAAGGTTCTGTTTAACAAATGATAAGATATCAATTTCCACAAGGTATGTGGTCCGAGGACCATCCATGACCAAGTTTCTGTTTGACATTTAATAATAGTAACTTAAGATGTTAATTTCTTCAAAGTAGAAGGTTTGTGGACCCGACATTACTAAGATTCTTTTTAACAAATGATAAGATATCAATTTCCACAACGTATGTAGTCCGATGACTATCTATGACCAAGTTTCTGTTTGACACTTAATAATAGTAACTTAAGATGTTAATTTCCCCAAAGTAGAAGGTCTGTGGATCCAATATAACTAAGGTTCTGTTTAACAAATGATAAGACATCAATTTCCACAAGGTATGTGGTCCGAGGACCATCCATGACCAAGTTTCTGTTTGACACTTAATAATAGTAACTTAAGATGTTAATTTCTTCAAAGTAGAAGGTTTGTGGACCCGACATTACTAAGATTCTGTTTAACAAATGATAAGATATCAATTTCCACAACGTATGTAGTCCGATGACTATCTATGACCAAGTTTCTGTTTGACACTTAATAATAGTAACTTAAGATGTTAATTTCCCCAAAGTAGAAGGTCTGTGAATCCAATATAACTAAGGTTCTGTTTAACAAATGATAAGACATCAATTTCCACAAGGTATGTGGTCCGAGGACCATCCATGACCAAGTTTCTATTTGACACTTAATAATAGTAACTTAAGATGTTAATTTTCCCAAAGTAGAAGGTCTATGGACCCGACATAACTAAGGTTCTGTTTAACAAATGATAAGATATCGATTTCCACAAGGTAGGTGGTCCGAGGACCATCCATAACCAAATTTCTGTTTGACACTTAATAATAGTAACTTAAGATGTTAATTTCCCCAAAGTAGAAGGTCTGTGGTCTCGACATAACTAAAGTTATGTTTAACAAATGATAAGATATCAATTTCCACAAGGTATGTAGTCCAAGGACCATCCATGACCAAGTTTCTATTTGACACTTAATAATAGTAAGAGATAAACTCAAATACATATTCCTAATTTGAACCACGAATGATAAAAGTGCCTTTTATTAATAATAATACCTTCGAATGTTGTTTACATTCCAGGGGTATTGTACAATTTTTTCATCTAGATCAGCTAGTCGATATGATCCTATTCCCGCTACAGAGATGATCCGATAGGGTCCTTTCCAATTCGGTCCAAGCTTTCCCCATTCTGGGTTTTTGGCAGTACCCACAACTTTTCTCAACACCATATCCCCAGGTGCTAGCGGCCTTAGCTTTACGTGGGCATCATACCCTCGTTTAAGCTTCTGCTGGTAATATGTCATTTGGACCATAGCAGCATCTCGTCGTTCCTCAACCAAATCTAGGCTTTTCTCCAAAAGGCCATTGTTACTTTCTGGACTAAAAGAACTCGTCCTTAGTGTGGGGAAACCAGATTCTAAAGGTATCACTGCCTCGGCTCCATAAGTCATAGAGAATGGTGTTTCTCCAGTGGACCTGCGCGGTGTAGTTCGATACGTCCATAAGACATGTGGTAACTCCTCTACCCATCTGTCCTTCGCGTCGTCTAGCCT
The DNA here is from genome assembly GCA_014183005.1 of Castanea mollissima. NCBI lineage: Eukaryota > Viridiplantae > Streptophyta > Magnoliopsida > Fagales > Fagaceae > Castanea > Castanea mollissima. The sequence continues at coordinate 2,829,629 of JACAVU010000007.1, forward strand.
TTTCTTGAGTCCACTGACTATGACCTTATTAATGGCCTCGGCTTGCCCATTTCCCTGAGGATAAGCTGGGGTAAAGTATCTGTTGATGATGCCCATGTCACTACAATACTTCCTAAAAGCTCTACTATTAAATTGAACACCATTGTCCGAAATGAGTGTGTGTGGTACCCCAAATCTAGTGATGATATTCTTCCAAATAAACTTCTTGGAATCAATGTCCCTAATATTTGCTAAGGGCTCAGCCTCGACCTATTTGGTGAAGTAGTCGGTTCCCACGAGTTACCACCTTTTGTTTCCTACAACCCTCAGAAAAGGCCCTACTATGTCCAATCTCCATTGAGCGAAAGGCCAAGGACTGGATAGAGGATTAAGGACTCCCCTAGGCTGATGAATGTTGGGAGCGAACCTTTGACACTGGTCGCACTTTCTTACATAATCCTGAGCTTTCCTCTACATATTGGGCCACCAATATCCCTAAGTTAGAGCCCCTATGGGCTAAGAACCTTCCCTCAGTATGGCTTCCATAAATTCCCTCATGCAATTCTTTCAAAAGTGCCTCCGTTGACTCGGGGTGCTAGCATAACAAGTATGGTCCGAAGAAGGAGCGTTTATACAGTTTTTGATCCTCGGATAGCCAGAAACGAGGGGCCTTTCGATGGATCTTATCTGCTTCAGACTTGTCCTCGGGAAAAATGTCGCTTTTCAGAAAAGATACTATAGGGTCAATCCAACTAGGTCCAGGCCTTATCAGATGGATACAAGCTGCACTAACAGTGGTGAGAGTTAGCTCTAGCAAATCTTCGACGAGGATAATCCTAGGCAAACACTGAGTCGAGAATGTCGCTAAGGTGGCCAACGAGTCTACATGTGTATTTCCACTTCTAGAAACGTGAGAAAGGATAAAGGAATTGAATCTAGATTGTAAACGTTTGACCTGGGCAAGTATTCTTGCATTCTTGGATCCCTAGCCTCCATGGTCCCTGTCACTTGGCCGACCACTAACTGAGAATCCGAGAATATATGAACTTCCTTTCCGCCCATCCTATGCACCATGTTCATGCCAACCAAGACTGCTTCGTACTCAGCCTCGTTATTAGTCGCCAAGAACGCTAATCTCAAAGATTTTTCGAAGACAATTCTCTCAGGGGATATCAAAACAAGTCCCACACCAGACCCTCTCTGGTTGGTTGCGCCATCAACAGACACTTTCCAAATCGGAGGTCCTTTGTTTGTAATCATGCCAACTAATTTTTCATCCATGTGTGATACCTTCACAGTTTCTTCCAACAATGGTTCAGCAAACTTCGCCACTAGATCTGTGAGAACTTGGCCCTTCACCGAGGTGCGTGGCATGTATTTGATATCAAAAGCTCCCAAAATAGTTCCCCATTTAGCCACCCTTCCGAAGTAGTCAACATTGCGTAATATTGACTTGAGAGGCAGTTGGATCAAAACCACAACGGTGTGGGACTGGAAATAGTGAGGAAGCTTCCACGTGGCATGAACTATGGCTAGAAGTGCCTTTTCCAAAATAGGTAATGCACCTCAGCTTCATTCAAGGATTTACTGACATAATAGACCAATCTTTGCACCCCACTGTCATCCCTTATAAGGACCAGGCTGACCGCATGGATGGCCACTGCCAGATAAGCAAACAGGATCTCGTCTACCTCAGGCCGAGACATAATGGGTGGCCAGGAAAGATATTCCTTAAGTTGCTAGAAGGCTACAACGCAATCCTCGGACCATTGGAACCCTTTCCATTTATTCAACAATTGGAAGAAAGGCTTGCACCTGTCAGCTGACCAAGAGATGAACTTGCTGAGAGCAGCGATCATTCCGGTCAACTTCTGAACTTCCTTTGGATTTCAAGGTGGCTGTAAGCCTTGAATGGCTCTGACTTGTGCCAGGTTCACTTCTATCCCTCTATGAGTAACCATATAATCTAGGAACTTTCCAGAACTCACACCAAAAGAACACTTTAAGGCGTTAAGGCGCAATTTGTACTTTCTAAGTACTTGAAAGGTGTCGTCCAAATCTTTCACGTGCGTAGATATTGTCTTACTCTTCACTACCATATCATCCACATATACCTCAATGGTATTTCCAAGTTACAACTCAAACATTCTGGTCATCATCCTTTGGTAAGTAGCTTCAGTCTTCAATCCGAACGGCATCACCTTGTAGTGATAGTTCTCTGTTGGAGTAATAAAAGCAGTCTTCTCCTAATCCTCCGCCGCCAATGGAATTTAGTGATAACCCTAAAAGGCATCCAAAAAGCTCATCTGAGGTTGTCCGACCGTGGCATCCACAAGCTGATTGATGCGTGGCATCGAGAACGAGTCTTTTGGGCAGGCTTTGTTTAAATCCGTAAAGTCAACACACACTCTCCACTTTCCATTCTTCTTTTTTACCACGACCGTATGCGCCAACCACTCTGGGTAGAAAACTTCTTTAATAGCCCCAGCCCTCTTGAGCCTGAGCACTTCTTCTTTAATAGCCTCGGAGTGCTCTTTAGAGGAACGCCGAGGTGGCTGCCTTCTAGGAACAACAGTAGGGTTGACGTTCAAATGATGACAAATGAAGCTCGGGTCAACCCCTAGAGCCTCATAGGGATCATAGGCAAAGACATCAATGTTGTCCTTCAAAACCTCCAGCAACTCTATCTTCTTTTGGTACGGTAAACGTATGCCAACTTGAAAGAACCTTTCAGGATCATCGACTATTAGAAATTTCTCCAAGTCTTCGTAAATGGCTTCCTCTGCTGTCATCGCGTTGGGCGCATCCAGAGTCGTTAATTGCTACAAGTCCTTCACAACCGAGGCCGAGGACTCTGTTTCGGCCTGATGTAATACTGCAGCCGATATGCATTGCCTGGCCATTGATTGGCTGCCAAGAATTTCTTCAATGTATTCCCCCGAAGGAAACTTTACCTTAACATGCAAGGTGGAGGAGACAGCACCCAAGGCGTGCAGCCAAGGCCTGGCAAGGATGGCCATGTATAGAAAATATGCATCGACTACGATAAAATCCACCTCAACCGTTTCCAAGCCAGATTGTACAGGCAACCGAATCTGTCTCTTTGGTACAACAGTCTTCCCTTCAAAACTTATTGACTGCGAGTCGTAAGGAGTGAGATCCTCCAATTTCAACTTTAGCCCCTTAAATAAGTCAGGGTACATAACTGCCCCGCTACCCTGGTCGATCATCTCCCTTCTTACGTCGTAATTCCCTATCCTTAAAGTGACTACCAGGGCGTCATCATGGGGTTGGATGGTCCCAACCTTATTCTCCTCTGAAAATCCCAAGACAGGCACATTCACCTTCAGCCTCTTCGGCTTCGCGCCTAACTCCTCGGCCTGGGAGTGAGAAACTGCCATCTCTCGGGTGGGATATGAACCGGTCCTGCTAGGTGCAGCGAAGATAACGTTTATCGTTCCCAAGGGCGGCCGAGATGAATTATTCTTCTGATTATTCGAGCCAGACTGACTGCCTTTCCCGTTAGGTTGGTACAGGTGCTACTTTAATTTCCCCTCGCTAACGAGCTGTTCTAGATGGTTCTAGAGGGTCCAACAATTCTCGGTAGTATGACCTACATCTTGATGGTACTAGCAAAAGAGATTCTGATTCCTCTTCACAGGGTCCCCCGCCATCTTACTAGGCTATCTGAAGTAGGATTCCTTACAAACTTTCTCCAGTAGCTGGTGCACTGGTTCTCGGAATACAGTATTAACAGCCTAAGGTTTTGCCGAGCCAGACTGCCCGGAGTGACTACCAGGGCGTCATCATGGGGTTGGATGGTCCCAACCTTATCCTCCTCTGAAAATCCCAAGACAGGCACATTCACCTTCAGCCTCTTCGGCTTCGCGCCTAACTCCTCGGCCTGGGAGTGAGAAACTGCCATCTCTCGGGTGGGATATGAACCAGTCCTGCTAGGTGCAGCGAAGATAACGTTTATCATTCCCAAGGGCGGCCGAGATGAATTATTCTTTTGATTATTCGAGCCAGACTGACTGCCTTTCTCGTTAGGTTGGTACAGGTGCTACTTTAATTTTCCCTCGCTAACGAGCTGTTCTAGATGGTTCTAGAGGGTCCAACAATTCTCAGTAGTATGACCTACATCTTGATGGTACTGGCAAAAGAGATTCTGATTCCTCTTCACAGGGTCCCCCACCATCTTACTAGGCCATCTGAAGTAGGATTCCTTACAAACTTTCTCCAGTAGCTGGTGCACTGGTTCTCGGAATACAGTATTAACAGCCTGAGGTTTTGCCGAGCCAGACTGCCCGGAGTAATCTCTCCTCAGCTTATTGTTGTGATATTTGTCCGACCTAAAATCCCTTCTTTCCTGCGGGATAACCTTCGTCTTACCATTACCCTGCTGTTGATCTTCCTCGACCTTTTTGTATTCGTCAATACAGTCCATGAGGCGACGTACACTCCGTACGGGCTTTTTGGTCAAGGACTTCCTCAAGTCATGATCAATAGGAAAGCCTACTTTAAAAGTATTGATCGCCACCTCGTCAAAATCCCCATCTATCTCGTTGAACATCTCCCAATACCTGTCGGAGTATGCTTTCAACATCTCGCCCTCCCTCATGGCCATAAATAACAGTGAGTCCAACAGTCGAGGAACTCTGCTGCATGTAATAAACCGTGACGCGAATGCTCTAGTAAGTTCCCCAAACGAACCGACAGACCCCGGTTTTAGGCCATTGAACCATCTCATAGCAATAGGTCCCAAGCTAGAGGGGAAGACTTTGCATATCAAGATCTCATTGTGAGAATGCACCGCCATGCTCTGGTTAAAATGGCTCACATGTTCCACCGGGTCTATCCGGCCGTTATAAATGGTGAAGGTGGGCTGGGTGAACCGCCTGGGGAGCCTTTCATTCTCAATCCTGCGTGAGAATGGCGATTTGGAGAGTTGGTGTAACGCTCGGCTCATAGCGTCGTTCCCCAAGCCCTTGGAGGGGAGCTTCCTATGTCTGCGACCTAGTAGGGCATCCTCTTCGTAAGAGGAAGTTTTGCTGGGGGGCGACCATGACCTTGAACTGTAACTACTTCCCCGGGATTCTCCCGAAGAAGGATTAGATGGGGGTGAAGCACGCCTCCGTCTGACGCGGCGCAGCTTCTTCTTGAGGTGGTTAATCTCCCTCTGCATGGCCTTGGCATCATCTTCATGGGTGGCACTACCTCCACCGCGAGTATGACTCGCGCCAAGATATACAATGTGAACGCTTCCCTCTCGATCCCTCCGGCGCTCAAGACGTTCGAAAAGATCTTCAGGCTGCGATTCTTAAGATTCTGTGTGGTGTGAGCCTAAGCTTACCATGATGTTCCAGTTCCTTCAACACTAGACTCCCCCACAGACGGCGTCAATTGTAAGTGCACAATTGTACCCGGACCCAAAGACAAACGTGGGCTCATGCCCAATGAGCCTTAAACAATAAAATTTGTAGAGTGTGGGTTTGAAACCTAGGTTAGGGATGTCGGAAACTTAATTAGCAGGCTAGAGTGTTACGATCTGTGCAAATGATAAACAAATATGACAAAGGAACCTCCTCGGATGTAAGCCGAGACAACTTGTATATTACTTCTCTTTTTATGCCAAAGATTACAGTTCTTAGTTCTCCCTTTTTTAGCTCACCACCCCTTTTTCTTTCCTATCTTGTTTTCTTAAATACTTCTTCTTCTTCCTTATTTCGTCCACGTGTCATACAAATCTTATCCTTTGATCCTCCTTTTTCTTCTACCACCTTCTTGAAATCTTTAAATAATAGCAAGAAGGTTGAATTCTACTATTCAGAGGTCATTTCCTCATTAATGCAACTAGGGAGGTAGGTGCATGGTCTTTAATGTGGAGGTAGCAGCCTTTTTCTGAGATATTTCTTTCACACCACTGCGTCTAAAGGGTACTTGGATCCCCCTCTTACCCAATAGTTTTTCCAGAAATTTGCCTTTAATCTTCTTGGCAAGTCCCAGGGTCATCGCCGAGCCTGTCCAATGAGACATTCCTCATCGGACAACTCTTCGAACGTCTATAGTGTAGGCTGACTCGTGGGCTTAAGGGCCCAATGACAAAAACAAACTGGTACTACTTGATCAAGCCCACAACCCATTTGTTTATTTAATAACTCTTACCCCCCATAGGTAGTATTGTTGATACATAAGAATTAATTTTTTTTCTTATATTACATAATTTAAAAAAAATGATTTATCAAACTTAATTAGTTAAATATCAAATTCAATCAATTACTTTGCTCTCATACTAGGAGAGAAGGTAATAAACTTGCCCATGGTCTAGCTAGGCATTTTCTTAATATCTTATATTATGCTGTTTAGATGGAGAATGTTCCATCTATTTTTTATTACATACTTCAGTTAATAAAAGTCGTTTCTTCTCAATAAAGTCTTCAGCTTTTCTTCTAAAAAAAATACTAAAGATGAGCTTTTATAAAGTTAAGGTATCGTAATTAATATATTACTTTATTTTTATACCCATTTTTTTCATCTAAAAAAAAAAGTAACTAAATTAGTTAAGGTATATAAAAAAATTAAAGTCATGACCAACTTGATTAACATGTAGAGTCCTCCCTACCCTAATACATAAGAATTAATTTTTTTTCTTATATTACATAATTAAAAAAATAATTTATCAAATTTAATTAGTTAAAGATCAAATTCAGTCAATTACTTTGCTCTCATACAAGGAGAGAAGGTAATAAACTTGCCCATAGTCTAGCTAGGCATTTTCCTAATATCTTGGATTATGTTGTTTAAATAGTTTCCATCAATTTTTTTATTCCATACTTCAGTTAATATAGCCGTTTCTTCTCAATAAAGTCTTTAGGTTTTCTTCTAAAAAAATATACTAAAAATGGGGGTAAAAGCCGGGGTTCAAGTCTCCAAGAGGGACCTTCACACACATATACACTTAGATTAGGCTAGAGTAGAATTCTATCTTGTATTAAAAAAAAAAAAAGTGAGTAAATAAATTAGTTAAATCAAACACTTAAAAAAGGTGAACATATAATAATGATAATTATTAGTATATTTGTAGACACGCAAAACTTGAAGAAAATATACTTAGCAGGACAGGTGAATTTGGGCTAGAACAAACATAAAGGACCCGCAGGTCAACAGAAGAAGCCCTGGACAAAATGGCCCACAACTAGGAACTATGGGCCTATTAGTAAAGAAAAGAGGGAAAGCCCCAAAAAAGTGAGGCAACAGCCCAAGAATGGGTGCAGCCAGAATGGGCTCAAGACCTAAAAGGCTAAAACACCCAAAAGAAGTGGTAATGGAACGGCCTCATTCCGCGGCAGTGGGACTAAGTCCAGACCCCAGAATCCTATACAGATACTTTCCGATCGCCCACACTCAGGTCCTTTATTTGGACTTGGGTTCAGCAATGACTTTTGGTTTTCAACCCATTTAGTCTTTTTTTCCCCTTTTCTGGGCTCAACCCATTTACTTAGTTCAAAACAATTTCAAATTGTACGTGTTAAGAAAGCAAAATTGTGTGCAATTGTACATGATATGAACAGAATTGGCCTATAACGTTTTGGAAGGACTATTGAAAATACAAGCAAAATCTGAAGTATGAAATGAAAAGAACATAATCTAATCTAACATTTTCTCAATAGGGTAGTCAGCTGAAATTTGCATTTGCAGAACAACAGCACAGTGGTGAATAAGTCTGTTAAAACAAATAATAATCATAATAATAAAATTATTAAAAAAAAAAAAACGCACAATGCTGATTAGAGGAAGAGGACAACGCAATTGAGCTGCTGAAATAAGTTGGAGGATGGATAGAAAAGTAATCTTATTGGCTTTTGGTGGGCCCTAGTGACACTTCAAACTCCTATTTTCTCTTGAAACCAAATCATCATTTTTTTTTCTTTTTTTCTTTTTGTCTTCTTTTTATAGGAAAAATATTTTCATTTTCTATCCACCCACTTTTCAACCCAACCAAACAAAGGCAATCCAGTTATTGATGAAATTGAAGAGATTGTCCCATGGCTAGACTCAAGTACAGGTCCATAGAGAAAGATTAAGGATTGCATAGAAGGAGAATCTGGCATGATGAAAAAATTTTAATCAAACTAATTTTTGGTCAAGAAACTAAAGTAGATGTTAATAAAATGAAATCAATAATTGATAACTTTAGTTTTGTTAGGCATATTTTGATTCCCTGCTATGGGTAAATCAAGTGGACTCAGCTTTGGTTGGAAAATGACATTGATATAGAAGTAACGGCCCAAAACTGACATTTCATCCATCTTATAGTATTCAAGGTTCATGAAACATGATCGATTAGCCACTAAAAATTGTCTTAGCATGACATTTCAGCAACAAGCAATTGAGCATATCAATGTCGATTTTGATATTAGATTGAAAATGAAAAAATTCAAAACAATTGCCGTCACATTTTAAGTACTATTGTTAAATAGCCTCTTACACATATATAATCATTTTACAAACTGATCGATATAAAGAATTCAAAAAAAAAAAAAAAAACAACAGTTGTCACAAAGAATTAATTATATAAGATTCCAAATTGGTGGATGCCAGTAGAAAATTCATATATGAACAAGGACTTACTAGCCTAGGATTTAGTGGCAATAGATTCACGTGGTCAAACTTTAGCTGGGGAAAATGAAAACATTACATTACGGGGAAAAAAAAATTATGATCAATGGACCAAAGGTTGGAAGAAAGGTAAAGTTACAAATTGGTCTAGTCCTCATGAGATTCTTGGTTTTCCCCAACCAACTCTTCACCCAAATTTGTTCATATCAACCAGATTATCAGCACATTCATTAATTAATTCCACTTCTACCTTAAACAAACAATTCACCAACATGCCAAGAGCCTAGCACAACTAGCACTTTTTTTAATTAAGAAAAAAATCATCCATACATCCATGACTTTACTGATACTGTTACTTCAACAAAGTTTTATGCTGGGATGGTTAGAGACTAGTGGCCCCTCACAAGCTTGATATCCCATCTCCAGCTAAATCATTCCTACTGTAAAGGGAACAAGGAAGCAGACTTTTTAACAAAGCTTGGATACACTTAGGGTTTGCCTTTTGTTATGCATAGCTCTCCTCCAGTTGGGGCCAATTGCCTTGAATTCATCGAAATCATACTCAAAGTTGCCCCCATTCCAGCTTCCTCCTTGTACGTCTGCTAGCAATTATAATAAATTGTTCCTCCAGGTGGAAACAATAGACATTGTCTCAATTGCATTTTCCTACACATGATAACAATATAATCATGTGACAAAGAGAAAAAGTTATTATTGGGAAAACAGAATAGAGGAATGATGAAATATCAGTTTATAAGTATGATATTCGGTTTTAAAAGCATGCTCAAAACAATCTTGAGAAGATCCAAATAGAGTCCTCAATGTCCAAAGCTCATTTCATCCGTGATTAATGGCACCAAAGACAGTGAGAGGTCATTACAGGGCATGGTTGGTCATTAACTGTCTAGTGTTGCCCGAAAAGGATACCATCCAAGCACTTCAAAGGCGAGTTGCTACTAATCTGCTCTGTTAAAAGAAACAAAGATAGCAAAGCATGCGTCGCATCTAGCCTTTTCTAAATCATTATGAGAATGTAGGAACACCGTGGTGGCTTAAACCACTTATATCAGTACTGATCCTAAACTTATAGAACTTTTCACTTCACTTTCTAAGGTACAAAACCAAATTGTACAATTTTTTTCGAATAATCACCTTATATGTAAGTGAGTGGGATCTATCCTCTGAACAATTGCATGATCTAGTGCAATCAGTATGGTCACCTGTTGGGTATGAAAATAGAGTAAGTTGACAAGAAGAAAACACCAGAATAAATGGAAAACTATTGTGTCCCAAGGCCACATGGCAGATAATTATGCAGCAGCAGATGAGGATAAATAACCAGTAGTAGATTAGGTTAATATTGTTTAAAATTTATATTTGATAGAAGTTAGTTCCAATTTGTTAGGATAGTTATCTCACTATGAGTATTATTTATGTACTATGAAGAAAGGAATGGAACTTAAGCAGAGAATTAATCCCAACAATCCTTTCTCCTCAAGTTCAGGAGCTTAGTCTCCTCTAATTGACTAAGTAGTCAAAGTTATCTTTCATTTATCTTGGCTCATATCAAAAACCTTAATTGAATATTGTATTTTTAAATGCCCCAATAGAGATAGGTACAAATGATTTTTAGTGAAATGCTTATGAGGTAACCAACAAGTAAAAAGACTTAACTATAGATGTCTACCGCATCATCCAATAAGCTGTTGAAGTCATTTGATAGAAGCAACTATTCCATAAGCACAGGAAAATCCATGGCCTCACCTATTGCTTTGCTGGAAGTGTTGTCGTGTATAATATACTGATCAAAACATGTAAATAATGTACAATATGGTCCAAGTTGACTGACCACTAGATATTTCTGAGGGGAGAGAGAGAAAACTCAAGACAACAAAATCAACATGGTTTTAGTGCAATCTTCAGGAAATCTAATTACAAGTAAAATGGCATATCTAAAGTCATAACTTGATCTCAGAAAAAAATGCAATCAGGGTCTAATTCAATTTGAGTTGAATCTCAAGATTATGGGGAACGGTAAATTGGAATTTAAGTTCATGCACAATTCTAATTAGGACAAACTAAATAAATAAATGTCATTGATTATTTCTCAAAATTGAAAATTAACTTAAAAATAATTTATGATATTAACAAAATATAATGGACTTATTCCAGGTTCACTTAATGATAATGTTAAAAGCCACAATCATACATTCAGCATCTCTTCCCATAAGTTACACATACACCTAAGGGTGAACGTGATACAATAAAATGACTTTTGAAATATGTACAAAGAAAGAGCCCTAATTATTAGAAAACTGATAGGTCAAAAATTTATTTTGAAGACAATGCAATAATAAGAAGTAGACCAGAGTTTTTAAATACAAAACAAAACAAAACAACATTAATGGAATTGATTGAAACAAAAATTTGAAGGTCTACAAATGCTATGCAGCAAAATATGATGCACCACATGGAAATAGAAGTTTCCACCAAAAATGAAGGGATATCTTTATGATATAACTAGATATTTGGAAATAGCAGTTTATTAGAAAGTGGTGTTAGAGAAAAAAGAAAAGAAAAGAAAAAGGACATGCGAGAGAACACAACAATTTATTGTGATGTTACAAGGGCATTCTTGGACCACTCTGTGCCGAAGTACATGAACACTAATTGGGAAATGAAGGATAACCAACATCTGTAAATTGTATATGCCTAACAAATTTAGCAAATAGTATGGGAAATTGGAAGTAGAAAAAAGAAGAACAAAGGAACATTGATAGGTTTTGTTGGAAGAGAGAAATCAAAAGAGAAGTAGACGAGAAATGAGGGTACTCACAAATTTTGATGACATAATTGCAATGGAATCAATTTAGAATTCCCTCTATTGTGATTCTTGGACTATCAACAATATTCTACCACTGGGCCACTCCCGCTACTTCCATATCCATTTCAAAGCAAACAGTAAGAAACAATACATCTAGCTGTACAGAACTCCTAGGATTCACATCGCTATAAGATCTCTTACCTCATTCACTCCGGCAAACTTTCATTCAACATTACATGGAAAGGGATCTCACTTCTTGCTTTGTTAGTAGGTAGTATCAGTTCTTGTAACTGAACTTCAGTTTTTGAAGAGATGAAAAGTTTCCCCAACACCTCCGGAAAGGCTCCAACATCATCACAAATTTAATGCCTCCAACAAAGATCATATAGGTGCCAAAGTTGGCCCAACAACTTAGATCACCTAAAGAAGGTTAGGCTCCAGGATGGTGGTATGTGAGGTATCCTTGGGATTTGAAAAGAATTCTCTGATACATCAGAAATTACTTTTGGCTCTTATATGTCAAATTGTCAAGTGCTACCTGTGGGTTACAAATATTGATACAATGACATCAACACTTGAAAACTACATCTATCAAAATATCAAGATGGTAAATATAATAAGTAACAGGTTCAAAGGATTTGTAGGAAAACTGGAAAAGTGAGAGGGAAGAGAGGACAATTACCACGAATGACATACTTATTGGATTGCATTTATAATTCATATATTAGACGAGAGGAGAACATTTGAGTAAGCTTAATAACTCTTATAAACTTCCTCTAGCTTGGGAGTATATTAAAAATCCATAATGTAATTACTTTTTCTCCAGCTGAACACAATAGATACGCCGTCCCTAGTATCTGCACATTAAGGCAACATATTGAACTCATTAAATAGAAAATAACCAAAAACAAAAAGATTTAGGGAAACTGAAGAGAGAAAAAAAGAAATGGGAGCAATTACAAAAATATTCCTAGGTCGATATAAACTATAAAGTAAGCTATAAGAGAAGAAGAGAGGATGAGCTAGGAGAAAACTTACTGGACATCTGTCTTAACAATGTATATGATCTTCAAACTGCTTGCTTAATGCATTCATTGATGCAGAAATTTGGATTATGGAAAATCTTGGACCACTCTGCACTGCTCGCCTTTGCACATTTTTCCTTTAATTAGGGGCAATGACAAATAAATTCTTCTAATAAGGTGAGGCATTGCATGGCTTGTGTGCTGTGGGAAGAGACATTTAGATCTTGCAATTGTGAAGATTCTATAGTTGAACAGTTGAAAGGTCCTAAACATTTAGGAAAAGTTTCCATTCCATCAAATTCCTCTGATTCAAAAACTAGAAGTGGCCAGCTCTTTTACCTTAAGAATTGCCAACATGACCTGTGGATTAGAAAATTTGATATATTGTCTAATGATGCAACGACATCAACACTTAAAAATACATATATAAGAATATCAAGATAGAAAAGATGCAAAGATGTCTAAACTAATTACAAACTCACCTTTTTTTTTTTTTTTTTTATAAGTAAAATTACAAACTCACCTTATAATTGTGCAGGTCTTGGAATTTGTTATTAGTATCGGAAGAAGAAATTTTTCTGAGCCATACTTTATTTTCAGGAATATCATATTCTTTGTTTCCCTTGTCTTGGGATTGGTCAAGAAGAGCAAGTAATGGTGGTTATTGATAAAGGGGTGCATTAGGGCTGACAAATTAATGCCCAAATAACAACATAATTAAGTTCATGGTAGTTAGTGATTCTTAATTTTCAATTTCATTTTAGCTTAAGTTTTGTTAACTTCTAAGAATGAGCTAACAACTATAAATATAATGCTAGGATTTTAAAATGCAACAAAAAAGTTAGATTTCTAGTAAATTGAGGAATTATACGATAAGTTGTCCCCCCACGGCCCTTACCCCCACCCCCCCTCCCCCAAAAAAAAAAAACTGATTATTAGTTGACATCCTAGAATAATATAAAATTTTCAAATTTTAAAAGATCAATCATTTGCAACTTTTTCCAGCACATTTAAGCAAGCATTGGAATTAAATATGGAAAACAATACAATCCTCAAGCATTATGTTATGTCAGTGGAAGGGGGGATAAGCCTTCACAAGCAAGAGAGTTGAAGTACTTGAACTTATTGATGCATTATAATAAAAAGTAAGATTTGGAGAACAAAAAGGAAGTCTGTTTTACACGGACGTACTATTGGCTTTCTATGACATCACATAAAATTCAGATGCTACCAGTTGAATGATCCAGCTATCTATTGGTAATGGACACTCTTGGACCTCCAAAATGGGTGAGGCAGTGTGTGGGAGCAGATGGATCAGCTTTCTGCAATCATAAGTACATTATGCAGTTTTTGAAGAAAATCGTCAGTCTTCATCAAGACCAGAAGATTAGGGCCATCAGTAACAGATAAAGTAATTTTAACTGCTGAACAGAATTTTAACAACAATAAACAAAGTGTTATAGTATGCAATAATGATTCTGAATAACCATCTCATATGAAAACAATGCAGCAGCTCACATACCCGACAAGCATAAAAGACTCAAGAGTTCATCATTTTAGATGCAAGTTTCCAGGTATTAATATCCAAATGATTTGGCGAATTCATTCTACTAAGGTAAATCACTAGTCCAAACAATCCACTAAAACATTCGAAATATGAAAATGGGAAAAACATTAAGCAGAAAAAATTTCAAAAGCAAATATCACACCACAATCGAGAAAAAGATTAATCATTTATCCCCTTAACTTGAAAAATTCCTACATTTTTTATGCGTAAGGAACTTTTACATGATCTTGAAATCTAAATCTCTCCATTTACTTACTTAGATTTTTAAATTTTCAAAATGGATAAGCTTAATGTATGCAATATTGATTGGCAATGATTGAATGGTTATATAAAGAACAAAAGACATAATTAGATTCATGAAAAAGTAGTGGCAACACATTATTAATTTAAAACAGCAAAAACAGTGAAAACAATGAGGTTGGTGATGGCATGCCAAGTATACCTTCATGCCTAATTGTAAGGGTATTGCATTATAATGAAATGGTCTCAAATGTTGGAAAATGAGCAAAAGATTTCACAAAGGCTCTCCTCAGTTGACTGAAAAGCTACTACTAACTCAAATCATGTATAAATAATTTCACGAAGGCTCTCCTCAGTTGACTGAGAAGCTACTACCAACACCAATCATGCAAAAATAATTATTCCTAAGAATATAACGGATTATCAAATTTTTTTTTTTCAAATGCTAAGTAACAGATTCGAAAATGTTGTTGGAACAAAGGGAGGAAGAAGGGGACAATTGAAATGAATAATACACTTATTGGATTGAATCAATACTTTATATACTAGAAAACATTAGAAAATTGAGAAAACTTACCAACTAAAACATCGGTTGGCTTGGGAGGGGATTAAAACATGATAATATTTAATTCTTCATCCAGCTGAACACAACAGAATTGCTGTCCCTAGTGCCTGCAAATCAAGGCAACATATTTAACTAATTGAATAATATTTTAGGTCTATTAGTAATGCGGATCCAGGTGTTATTAATTCTGCTAAATAAGGATGGGAACCTGAGAGTAATTTGAGGTTCATTTTGGAGAAAGTATTGAAGTAGAGCAAAGTATTTAGTCTTGGAACAATTATGCTAGAAAAACTGATCTCCCTTTCTTTACTCAGTAATACAAAACTTTTGGTTTTTCTTTTATTTCTTATAAATTTTATGAGGATTAATGGACTTAATAAGGAGGTTTCATAGTCATTTATTCAAGGTGTGTGTGGCAAATATGTAATTCACTTTCTCATTCTTTCTTCTTTCATTTTTTATTTTTTATTTTTAAGTTTGTTGTTATCTTTAGTTATTTGCTTTTGGATTCTGAATAATTTATAAAGAAACCTCGCAGGTGATACAAGGAGTGAAGCTACAGTGACCGAGGCCTAAGTCTGAGAGCAAAAGGCATAGAAAACCATAGAAAACCCAACATGCAATTTCAATCACTTGAGCTGCTGCTAATGGTGTGTCATCTTCACCCACCACACACAAAAAGCAGCACAGATAATTGTTACAAGTTCGAGTATCAAAATCTGATTAAGAGCACTGGCCCTTATAATGAAAAAGCATTCAGTTTAACAATTCAGTTTGAATCTGAGTTTGACAATCAGTTTGATTCTAAGTTTCTTAAGTACAAAAAGACTAGGAAAGCTAAGGAAAAAATTTGCAAGTCTATTTTGTTGCCATGAAAATTTTACATTTATTACTTTATTACTCTTTGATTTAAGATTATTGTGGTAAATATGTTAAAAGTTACGTCATAGAAAGAACAGTTTGGGTTGTTAAGAGAAGCCCATTTGTGAATATTTATAATTCATTAACCTCAGTTTCTACTATAAACTAAAAAGAAGAAAAAACAAGTAAATTCCAAATCAAATTATCCAAATGATTGACAGAATTTGCTGTTATTAATGGTGACAGTGACACAAAGGCCTTTGTAATTTTTCTGACTAATGGCAAATAAATGACTAGCATTTATTTTGTTATATCCATGTCAGCAACTAAAAGAGTCACAGCAAAGGGCATTTCACACTATTCAGGCTGAGGCCGCTGAGCTATAATATCACCAAAAGCACAGAATGACTTTCATGTCAAAGAGCGTCAAACTAAAATTCGGTGATTTGACTGCACTCAACATAACTCTATACATTGTAGATATGCACATTGGCTACAAATATATACAAACTGAACTTGGTTTTGTAAATCACCATTTATGAAGTAAATAATGTATCAATATCCCAAATGGTAAGAGAAAGCAAACCTAAAGTGCCTTTGCAAGAGTTGTCATCAACTTAATTATTTTCGCAGAAGCAAACTTTCTGCCAGCTTCCTGAGTTAGTCTTCAAAATCTTTGCAATGTGGGTACCTTCAAAAGGTAAAAACCATATATAGATATATTAGAACCGTCAACACCTTCAGTGCTGTTCGAAATTTTTTAAGTTAAAATTTGCTTGCACTACTAGAACTGGGGATCACATAATTTCATTAACAGTGAACAGTAAAACTAACACTCACCCACCCAGCATGAAAAGAAAATCAGCAAGACCCTCACCCCCCAATTTCTCATTCTTATGCAACTAGACTCTTTCTCCACAATAAACTGACCCTCATAAACAGAGCAATTATGACCTAGCCCAAATTTACTGTCAAGTTTTAGACAGCCCTAAGCAAAAGAACTAATCCATGAACTCTTACAGTATCAAAATATGAAGGTTACAAGAAATGCAAACAGAAAGAAAATTTTAAACTTGAAAAAATTGATAAATCCAATATTCCAAATTTCCCAATCTCCAGAAAATTTCATTTTTGAATAAATTGCAGAAAGAAAATAGCTTAGCAAACAGAAACTGAATCGCAGCAAGACAAATTGGTAACAGAGTCAGCTATTTCAACAACTGGAATGTGGTTGACCTAAATTGTACAAGCAAACTATGCTTTTAGCAACTTTTTAAGTCTTGTGATGATTTGCAAAAACCAAAATTTGAATAGCACCAAGACAAATGACTGCAAATAGTAATTTCATAAATTGAAATTTTCAAGTATTAACAGAGTGGCTGGTAATATTAATACCTACTATTTATTTCAACAATCATTAACCAAAATTGTAGCATTTATACATTTTCTTAGTGGTGTCCAATTAAGTATTAATACTCTCACCCATTACAAACAGAAGAGGATATAAGGTATGAGTAAACTTACCAATAGGGAAATTGAATAAATGGATTGTGGTCAATCTGATTGTTCAATTTGGGGCAACCATATATCATCACCGTTTTCAATTTGGTGAAGCGTCGCATGGTTTCCTTGGTGGGTAGATGCACCAAGTTCTTGCAATCCACAATATACAGCTCTTGAAGAGAGGAAAGGTTGCCCAACCATTCTGGTAAAGCTACCATTTCACCTAATTCTTGTATCCACAGAATTTTAAGGGCAATGAAGTATTGAATTTGGTCCAGGAATAGGATAGACCCATACAATTTGAGCTTTTGGAGGGAGGGGTGAATGGAAGAAGTAGAAGACAAACAATCCCCATTCTCCATATATTCAACAGACGATGTATAACACCGTACCCCACTAGGTAGTGTTGTTATGGACAGGACACATAGCAATGACCTCAGCTTAGGACAATCCTGTACTACCAACTTCTGAAGGGAAATGCAGGTGTGCATTGAGTCTGGCATATCTCTCAGTTTATTACACCCTCTAATAATCAACTCCTCAAGGCAAGGAAACACCAACAACACCTCACCTGCACTTGTCAACTCCTTTGCACCCTTCCACTCTTCTAAGCTACTCATAAAAAGCAATTTGAGTATTCTCAATGCCGGGAATAATGCAGTAGTATTTCTGTGACTCCCTTCACTGTAACTGTAAAACTCACTTCCTATACTTCTTACCTTCCACAGTCCAAATATTTCAAGAACCCTAAGACTAGGTAAATGCCCCAAAGTGGGAACTTCTTCACATTCCGTGCACCGATTCAAATAGATCTGAATCAAATTTTGATATAGCGACAAACCAACCCATGATGGAAATTTCTTTCCTCCATAGAATTCGATTCTCAAGCTTTTCAAATTTGGGTGAGGCTGGAGGCCTTCCAACACCTTTTCATCTTTATCGTACCTATCAACTGCCATTGAATATTCCCAGTATAATCCCAACTTCAATATTTCCTTTTCTTTTAATTTTGCACTTTTCGCTTCTTCCACATCTTCCACGTACCCTAGATTGTAAATGCCTATTTCTCCTCTGAGATTCTTCAATGGTCCCAATTCTTTGATCCGATAACCTTCCTCTCGACCCACACCAAAATATGGCAATGTTTGAAGGCAAGTCAATCGCCTCATATTTTTGTGTAATCTATACATGTACGATAACCCCATCAAACAAATAATATTAATATGTCTCAAGTTAATCAAATTGCTTAGGTCTTCTGGAAGCTTCATGAGTTTAGGGCATTCTTCAATTCTTAAAGTTTGCAGATTGTAGAGTTTGGTAATGGATTTTGGTAATTCCTCAATTTTAGTATGTGAGACGTGAAGAAGCCTCAAATGTATTAACTGCTCAATTGAATTTGGCAACTCTATTAGACTATGCCCGAATAATTTTAAAACACGTAAGCATTTAAAATTTGATAACATGTCATGAAAGTCTAGATTTTCTGAAATCAATGTGCGCATTTTTATGAAACCATCTCCACTAAATGAAATTCCTGATGTTGTTTTGCCATCAAGTCGGACAAATAAAGGTTGTACTTTACTAACATTATCCACAGAATCTCCCTCCAAAATCATAGTTTCAGATTTTGAAATTGAGATGGCAAAATCATGCACCAAATCATGCATTTTGCAACTAATAATCTCACCATAGGCATCCTTTGTAGCATTTTGGAAAAAGGAAGTGGCCACCAAAATATTGAAATACATGTTACCAATATCCTCCATCACCATATTAGATTCTTTAGATGGTCCAAGGAACCCTTCAGCCATCCAATGCTGAATTACTTCATCCTTTTTCATGTCATAATCTTTAGGGAAAATTGCACAGTATGCGAAACATCGTTTCAAAGATGGTGTTCGAAGATGATCATAGCCTAACTTTAATATGTGAAACACTCCATTATTATCATCGTTCAGTAAATCCCAATTTTTATTATTTTGAATCGATAGCCATTCACCTTTATCATGTATAAAGTACATTATTCCCCCTAAAAATCTTGCAGCCCATGGAACCCTTTTACATTTTTTAACAATCTCCTTTCCAATTTTCTCCAAATCTAGAGTTAAAAGTCTTTCATTTGCAGATGCTCTTTTCTTGAATATGGACCAATAATCATATTCTGTTAATTCACATTGGGGAAGAGTCTCCATAGTTTCTGTCACACTATCACAATAGGTTGCTTCAACAATGTTATTTCCAACATTTTGATTAACTTTTGAATCATTAAGGAAGGAGTCTATCTCCATGTTAAAGCTAATCTCAGGGATCGAATTCACAAACTCCGCTCGAAGATCATAACTAGCAATGTCATCTTTAAGTATATTTAATGATTCATTGATGGTCTTAATATTTTCTGCCATATTGAGGGGGGATACAATGCTATTGGAGAGTAAATAGGAGCTTAGTACCTTCTGCTGAAGAATCTTATAGCCAAACTCATCCAGCACGTCATCAATGTCATAAGCTACATCTCTAAGCTTTGCTAACCAGCTCCTCAAAAACTCATCACTTGCTTGTCTTTTCTCAACATCATTTAACACAAGTTGAATCTGGGTTAACAGGATAAGAAGGTCTATTAGCCCCTCCTTGAAACCCCGCTCTAAACTAATATGGTGCTCTATAACATTTGATCTCAACTTGGCTAAAAGTCCCTCCACAACAACATTTAGCATAATTTCAGCTTTGTATTCTTCCTTACTCTGCATAAGAGAAAATATAATAGAAAGATTTGTAGATGGTACATTGTAGAGTGCAATTATATTATAAATAAACAACCATATGACTCCAAAAAGAAGGGGGGGGGGGAGGGGAAATAAACAACCATATATAGGTAGGTCTAGATATAAAAGTATATAGAGCTAGATAAAAACTATTATGACAAAACTTCCCTTCTAAATTTTTCATACAATAATTAGTAGTTAGAGACTTAGTGCCAAGAATCTTGTTGATCAACTGGTTGACATCTACTATGTTTCTAATTGAGACATCCAATGTTCAAATCTCCTCACCCCTATTGTAACTATTAAATTGTAAAAAATTAATAGTCAAAAAAATGGTTGTACAAAGATTATGAAATTGACTAGACTACTTAATGTTCTTCTAGGGACACACACAACTTAGATATTTGTCAATGTGTGATTAAATTATATCTCTTACATATAAGTCCACCATTAGAACTTAGAGAAAAGTAATCTAATCACCGCTTGCCACATGTCTAAGTTGTGTCAAAGTGTGTCTGCAAGTGTGTGACTTTTTGACACACCCCACCCCCCCTCCCCATCAATCTTCTTATAACAAAAAAATTCATTAATGAAATTTAATATGTTTTACTTGATTCAAACATTTAAAATCACTAATTGAATTAGTTATCTCAACCAAAATTGTGGCAAAATATAATCTAACAATAAAAAATTTACATCATTGATTACAAACATCACTCACCTTTTTAAAGAGTCCACTTAATGTGTCATCCTTCGATATTGAAGTTGAGCCAATTTTCCTCTCCTCGGCCTTGCTTGAAGTCGATGCACCTTTAAGTTTTTTGTTAGCCTGTCCAATATTTAGAGAAGCTTCTTCTTGGACTTTTTTAGGTACTTTTTTACAAATATCAATATCGTGACCTCTAACTCCAGCTAAGTGTGTTTTAATCCTTGTAGCACCCCCAGCAAAATTACATTCACAAAACTTGCATTTGAAACGACCATTTAGTTCTTCAACATACTCCCAAAATCGATCTTTCTTTCGAACCATATTTCTTTTGCCTTACAGTAAATAGATAAAGAATATAATATTAGAGTACGAAAATTGATAGTATAATTGGATCTATAGAATAAAAAATAAAAAAATTAAAAGAAATGGATCTATAGAATTATAAAAATAAGCTTTTTTATGAAAAAGAATAAGGTTTTTCTAATTTTTAAAAAATATTATATAATTATGTTATGTGTTTTTCTCTCTATACTCTATAGCGCATACATATACTATAAATATAATTAAATCAAAATCAGATTAACTTTTTGTACGCCCCTAAATTTTAAACGCTAGATAAGCTTCGTTTCTTTTTCCTTTTTTGAGGGAAAGATAAGCTTCTTCTTGAACAATTTTAGTAGCTATTTTACAAATAACAATATCATGATCAATAACTTCAGCCAGATGTGATTTAATCCTTGAAACACCTCCATCAAACTTATGTTCACAAAACTAATATTGTAAACAACAATCTAATTTGAAAACATTTAAACAACAATCTAATTTCTCAACATGTTTCCAAAATTGATCTTTCTTTCTATCCATATTTATTTCTCCTTATAATAAATACATAAAGAATATCATATGATTCCCAAAAAAAAAAATTAATAACAAAGAATCTATAAAGGAGTATTACATCATTTTTTTTCTCTCTCTCTCTCCCAATTATATATACATGGAGAGAGAGAGTTTTCAAACTTCAAATAAAATAAAATATTAAAACAATTTAGAATTATTTTATTCCCTTAATGAAATTAAGAGCACGCTTTAAACATTATATATCCATACTCATTCCGAATTGGTCTGTTTTCTCAATAGTGGTAAATATCAAATTAAAATTTTCATCTTATTTTAATTGTTGTGTTTAATAAACTATTGATCTAGCCTAGAAAAATAAAATCAATGGCATGTTAAGAGTGAACTTACTGGATTAGTATACAAACAGGTAGATGCAGTGAGTGGACCCCAAGAGAAAGAGAAAAGGGTAACGACGTCTGAGAAGAAGAGGTAGGATGAATTTTTTGTGGTCGTTAAGAAATTCATATATTGACGATAACAACAATAACAACAACCAAAAAATACAGCTAAACCCACTACCTATCATAGTTTAATTTTTTTTTTTTTTTTTGTCTTTTTGTAATGTCTTGTTCAGTGTTCACTTACTACCTTCCCCCCAATTGAAATATTCAATGCCACGGCCCCATCTACCCTCCACTGAAGAGACAAGAGCCAATCAACAGTTTTATATTTTACATACACATACACAAAAAGACAAAAGCTGAAAAGCCAATTTATATTGTCAAAATATAAGAGCCTGAGAGAGAGAGAGAGAGAGAGAGCGTCGCTCTCAATCAGAGCAGAGATGAGATAGAGAAAAAATATAGAGAACTGAAATACCTTGATGTTGCCGGCTGAGGTCAGAGGCGGCGGCACGTTGAAGCCACGGGCGGCAGCACGTTGAAGCCAGAAGTTCTTATTTCCAATCTCGCCGTCGCCGTCTCTGGGTTTTGCTGTTGCTGAGTCGCTGACTGCTGAAGACCCTAATATAGTACATAGAAATTTAATTGTTATTATTATTTTTTTTTGGTTGATTTAAAAATTTGTCTTGGGTTGAGGTATTTATTGGTCATTTGCGCTGGCTATTATTATAGTAATTTTTTTCCAGATTTTAGTTTAATAAAAAAAAATTTAGGCTTGTTTTTTTTTTTCTTGAAATTCTTGATATATTGTCAAGTGAACTGAATTATGGGCCGAAGTTTAATTTTATTGGGCATAAAAAAAAAATTTAGGGTAGTCACAAACCTTTTTTGAAAATAGACAAATATAAAATTTTAAATTATTATATATAAATGTTTTTTTCAAAGATACAAAAAGCCAACTCTTTTCCTTGTATCAATTGGATAAGGTGAAAATGTGTGGATGCATTTTCTTTATAGACTGAAATGTCTAACTTAACAAAAATATTTTCTTTATAGACTGAAATGTTAGATTGTTCAGTGTGCTTAAAGAAGATAAAATTGTTTGCCATGACCTTCCCAAGACCAAGACCACACAAAAGTAGAAGTTTAGTACATTGGGTAAAAAAATTTTATTTTTTATAATCTCTTCTGCACAATTTAAATTGTTTAAAAAACAAAAGAAATGTGCAGTATATCTTACAACAATATAGCATAAAAAGGTAAAGAATATTCCCACCTCCTCTCCCCAAAAAATAAAAAAATAAAACAAAATGAAGGGAAAGAAGACATGTATTCATGAAATATGTGTTTATACATATTTGCTATCTTTTGAACCTGGATTATGGTAGGATATAAAAATAATACGATTACCTCATCCTCTTGATTAAAGCATAGTTGTATGTGTACAGTTGAATTTGATTTAGAGAGTAATTGAATTGAATATATATTGTGTGGGCAATTTTTGTATTCCAAAGAAACTTATTGCGTACTCCTTGGAAACTTGTTTTTGTCCCACATCACAAAGATCCTCCCCCACTTGCTGCCTTATAAGGCTGAAGTTGAAGGAATAGTGTACCATCAGTTATTAACACTCATCTTTTCGGTGCAAAAAATAGTTTTCCTAGGAGTACAAAATCCTACTCAAAAGAAGTTTCCTTTTAATGTGGGGGCAATTTTTGCACACTACTCTTTTAGCTTCAGGCTTATAAGCTAGCAAGTGGGGGAGGATCTTTGCGATGTGGGACAAAAACAAGTTTTCAGGGAGTACGCAATAAATTTTCCTGGAGTACAAAAATTGCCCACACATATATTATATATATAAAAAAAAATAGTACATCTACTAAGTAGTTAAGGTTATACTGTTATACATAACTTTAATTTTGTCATATCTCACATCACATTAAGAGTTAAAAAGTAAAGTGTTATATCAATTTTCTATTCTTTTTTTCACGTTAGGGTAAAAAAAGATAGTGTTGTATAAATTTGATGGTATGTCACAAAATAACTAATATTTATTTTAGTTCATTCATTCTTATATCTGCTTTTTCTTAGATATTTTATTTTAAATTCAACAATTACCAAAGGCAGTTTCATTCAAATGCTAACGCTACAATCATGAGTACTGTTCAAAAGATAAATCAGTTTTTAACATTTCATTATGTGGATGAAATTTGATACTTTTATGAGAAGCTCGAGCCAAGCAAGCATGTTTAGCCCCAAAAAAAAATTAAGGGCAAATTATACTCTCCTTCCTTGAGATTAGGGGGAATAACTCTCACCTCCAAACCTGAAAGGAAAAAATACTTCTCTTTCTTATGGTTTGAAAAAAATGACTCTCACCCCCTTCCATTAATATTAGTAACAAAATATTTAAAATTTTTAACAAATTCTTTTTACCAAAGTTTAACTATCGTTAGTAAAAATAGCATTCATATAAAATAATAAAAAAAGCATATTATAAAACATGTTGCTAAAACAGATTTTTTAGTCGCAACTTAACAAATGATATTATAATAATAATTAAAGATAAAAGCAAAAGGACATAAGAAAAGATAATAAATAAAATTAATTAAAGATGACATAAAAGAAGAGCAACCAACATAACCAATTCTACAGAATCATTTCATCATGAATGAGAATAAATAAAATTAATTAAAGATGACAAAAAAGAAGAGCAACCAACATAACCAATTCTACAGAATCATTTCATCATGAATGGTGACCAAAAAGATAGCTTCGAAATCTAAATAGTTCATTACAGGCCTAGTGTTAGGCCCAGCTATTGGTTGGGTATGAACAAATCAGGCCTACTTTTAAACAGTCTCCTTTTCCTCAAACTGCATGATTAGTTTTTTTTTTTTTTTTTTTTTAAGAAATGCATGATTAGTTCATTACCCTTCAAATTTTTGATTACTTGTCTTGCCTCATAAACCTGTTACCCTAATACAATACAACCATCATCTTCTTACCACTCTTAAGCCATCGCACGAGTTACAAGCTAAAGTAACTAAGATTGGCTATTATGAGATTGATAACAATAACACTTACAAAATACAATAACAAATCCAACATGGCTAACTGACTTGGTAATTGGGTACTATCAATGCATTAAATCATGTCTCTGACCTAAATTATATAGGGAGATATTCACATTTGTTGCATATGTTTGGACTTTTTTCAACTTACATGCTGCAAAAACATTATATTGGTAACTATAAAAATCTTCTTCAAACAAAGGCAGGAAATCTTTATATACATAAATAAACTTATTATCGATACATGGAAGTCAAAAAAGAAATTCGTTTCTTTATCAATAGTTAGGCTCCCCTCTCGAATGGCATGGAGAATTATGCAATGATTTTCTTTCCAACAAACTGCAGACGAGAAATATACATGAGATATGAATTATAATATACCATAAAGAGAAATTACACCATAGCACATGGAATCCATAGCCTGGTCAGGGCCTTGTTCAGATAACTAAATATCGACATAAATTTGACCAAGTGATTTCATACCATTTATCAAATGCATCCCATGGTTACCAAAGACTGTACAATGGAACTTCAAAAGAATAATTAGCATTAGATTATGCATTTCTGATGGTGATGGTTTTTAGTATTGGTACATTGGAGTGAAAAACTAATTGAAACTCGTTAAGATGTCTCCATATACATTCAGGATCAAAATTGACACCCAAAAAAAAAATTATGAGCATCGGCTGAGATTTGAGTGTGTGATGGCGAGTCTTTAGCTGAATGCATATTGGTGGAAATTGGCATGGGCAATGTTCAGTTTCTAACTGAACTCATAGCTGTGTATTTGGAAAATTCCTCATGTTGGAGCAAGTCAGAGCATCCCTCATACCACGCCCATATCACCAGGAGCTCTTTTTGGACTCATTGCCTTGGATATCATTGGAGAAAGCACATCTTCCCCGGGCTCAAGTTTATGCATTAGATACTCCTTCACTGAAACAACCTTATCCATATTTGCTCACCCTTATTATCTTGCTTTCCTCTTTCAGTAGCAACAGAGACAGAATAAATTTGTGGAAAGCAATCTGAATTTCTGATACCGCAGCGAAAGCTGATACCAAATTTTCAGTTACAGTTTCAGTTAATATCCTTTTAAGACTTGTAGGCATTTGTTTTTCTTTTTAATAGTAAGATTGACAGTGCTTTCCAAAACATTCTTCCCGAAATTCTTATGCATTGCTCTTGGATTATGTCTAGTGGTTTCCTTGTACCCCTCAGGAGCCATCCTTGATTCAACTGCTGAAAATCAAATGATAAGGGGCATTAAGAATTGGTAACCATGTTGGAGTGTTTCCATTTTACCTCACAAAAGCAGTAAAATAATAAAGAAAGAAAAAACATGGGAATAAACGTGTTGCACAAAGTAAGGGTGTAAAAAATATAACCTGGGGATTGATAGAATATAGGATCTTCTTCATCTTCATCATCATCCAACCTGACAACCCAAGAAGGTGTGGTGCTAACATCCTGATTATTTTTCTTCATGCTGAGAGTATGTCTCAAATTCTTGGCATTCTTCAATTTGGTGGGAACTCATTTCTTGTATGATGAACATATTCCTTCTGGGTCAAGATCCATTCCAAATGTAGGAGATGAGGAGGTAGGCAACCACTTTGAACCTTATAAAAAGTGTGTTCAAGTCATGGAAATTTCATTCAAGATTAAATGAAGCCTTCAAAAAATATACCAAGCTAAAAATGCTATATAGGGTTTAAAAGTGACGGTCTAAGTATGTACCAGAAACCTCTCTACCACCAGGACCAAGACACAAGTTTATGTAGGATGCTTAAACCACGATGGCATAGTTGGAATTACCTTGGAGAAGCTTCAAAGAGGGGCTGATAGGACTTTTAGTATTGTCACCATTTCTTTGCATGCAGTCAAATAGAGCCATTTTCAGAGTGTATTTATGCCTTCATATATATGTTGGTTTTGTTGCTCCTTTTATCTCCTATAACAGAGCGAAATGTAAGAGAGATGAATGATGCTCAAGAATTGGCTTATGAGATTCTTGCATGGTTCTAGAATACATGCATTTGTGCACATAAGCATATATATGAACTTTATAGTTGTTTCCTGGCTGCAATTAGGAGGCATATTGAGTCCTCAAATGAACATATGCAGCAGATGTGATAGCTAGATGGTCGATATATAGAGAGACTAAGAAAGCATATGGTTCTAGCTTTTCATTTCTAAAATGAAATCAGATTATGACCAAAGCATATACAAAATGCTATTTCTTAATATTCTATAACAGCCATTAGTATTAGAAAACTGATAGGTCAAAACATTATAGTGAAGACAATGCAATAGTAACAGGTAGAACAAAATTTCCTAGGTAAAATAAATCCAAAAAATTTGAGGGGTTTGTTTGAAACAAAAATTTGAAGGTTTACATATGCTATGCAACAGAATATGTTGTAGAACATAGATATACAAGTTTGACACAAAAATTGAAGGGAAATCGCTTTAATAAATGGATAAGAAATATGGTAAATTAATCGTAAAATGAACTAGTTTATTCCAAAATGAAATGTTAGAAAAAAGGACATTTAGGAAGAAATATGGATTTAATATTATTTTGAGCTTAGAATAGGAATCATATATTTATCTGGATATTGGGAATAGGGTGTATCTAGGACCACTCTGTGCTGAAGTGCATGAGTACTAATTGGGATATGAAGAATGACGAAAATCTATAAATAGTATAAAAACAACAAATTTAATAATAATAATATATGAAATTGAAAGAAGAAAAAAGAATCAAAAGGAATCATATTAGATTTTGATGGAAGAAAGAAAATAAATGAAATGAAGAAGAGAATGTGACAACTCACAAATTTCAATGAAACAATTAGATTGGAAATTTGGAACCCATTCAAGCTTCAATTCTTCATTTAGCTTTCCATGGAAAGTGAGTGGGCCACTTGCTTTGCTGGTAGGTAGTAGCACTCCTGCTCCTGAACTTCAGTCCTTGAAGAGATAAAAAGTTACCCCAGCCTTAAATAATCATGAAGCATCCTTGACATGGGAAAAGTATTCGCTGATAAAAAAGAAATTACTAGTGGCAATTACATCAAAAGAATTGTCAAGTGCTGCTAAATATGGCTTACAAAAATCATAGTTAAATATTAATAAAGAATATGAAAACATAAGGGGGTGATAATTCAAATGAATTACTTCTTTAAAAAAAATTCTTAATTTCTGAAAAATATTTGATGTGCTAAAAGAAATCCAACCATCACGGAATAACCACAATGAAATAGAGCTAAAAATTGAAGATACACAAAAATTATGCAATAAATATATGTTACATAATATGAATTAATGGTTTGACATAAAACTATTTGGACATTGTTAACCCAAGAATTTGGTAATATATATATATATATATATAGAACAAATCATGAACAGTGTGTCAACTTCACAGCAAACAGAAGAGAACATAGAAATTATAAATGACTTTGAGCTTAGAATAGGAATGTAGAATGTATCAAAGGTTTTTCTTAATCACAGGAACATGGGCAATCTTAGAACCTTTTGTGCTAAACTACATGACCCCTAATTGGGACAATGAAAGATCACAGGTATTTGTAATTTAGTAATGCAATGAGCCACTTACATCATAAGCAGATATTGCAATGAGCTAGTTACACCATAAGCAGATATTGCAGCTTCTTGCAAATGTACGGCTCATGTAAGAACAATGGGTGGCTTTCCACTTACTATCTAAGACATTGTCAAATATGTTAGAGTAGAGTCCATCCACATATATAATATCCTAATTTTCACCATTGACATATGATTGACCAAAAAGAAGACTGATTATTTTCCATTTCCTTTTATATTACAAAAGAACTTCTACCAGGTCAGAGATTTTAATTGTCTGAAACTTACTGGTCATCCATCTTAATAATGTACATGATCTTTAGACAGCTTCTTGTTTAATACATTCATTAAAATAGATATCTGGAATGTGGGAAATCCTAGACCGCTCTGCACCACACCTCTTTGCACATCTTTCAATTAACTTGGAGCAATGATAGGATATTTAGCTCTTCGGTTGAATTCGGGGTTGGTTAAAAGCTCCATGAATAAATGTTTCCTCCAGCTGAACACATTAGATATGCCAGTGACTACATTTTGAGGTAAAATATTTAACTGATTGATAAATTTTTAGTTCTTTAAATAATGAGAATCCATGTGTTGTAAGTTTTGTTAGCTTTTTAACATCCCAGGCTCCTAGTTCAGCAACTAGAAGTGTCAAGCTAAGTATAATAACACATATATGGAGTATAATAACTAATATAATGCACAGATATGACTTTCATATTAAATAGTGTCAAACTACAATTCATTGATCTGACTGTTTTGGTGATATATGAACACATATATGGATTATAGATTTGACATAAAACTCTTCCGAGATCATCAACCAAAGAATATGGCAATATATTTAAAGCAAAAAAGACAAAGCACAGCAGAGAACAAACCATGAGCACTTAGACAACTTCAAAGTGAAACAGCAGACAGAAGGAGGTTTGAGAGAACATACCAGTTTTAAATTATTTGACCTTAGAGCAGGATGTATCAAATATTCATCTTAATAACTGGAAAATGAGCAATCTTTGTCCAGTTTGTGCTAAACTACATGACCTCTAACTGACACAAGGAAAGATTACTGATATTTTAATTTAGTGATGTAATGAGCTACTCACACCATAAGCAAATATTGCAGCTTATCCTGAATGTATAGTTTACTACGGAAAATATTCTCCCTATTTGGTTATGTGATTTTCAAATACGTTAGAGTAGTGTGTTCAAGTAGATGAAGAGGAGATAAAAGATTAGTCCATCCACATTTATAGCAGTCTATTTTTCACTATCAACATGATATTGACTATGAGAATGAGTCTTTCACTTTTCATTAAATTACAAAAGAATTTCTCCCATGTGAGAGATTTTAATTGTGTGTTGTTCGTGAGAAATTCAAGTGTGATGAAGAGGTTCAAGTGCATCACAGTGAACAAATATTCAAAGCTCTAATTACAACTTCTACTTGCTAGATAATATCTGCTATCATTTATATATCTGTACATGTACACACTTTGACAAATTGTCTCAAGTGCGTAAAGATGACAACAGTATAATTATAAGTAGGGGGAAAAGAATGTTCAAAACAATTTGGAGAAGATCCGAAAAGACTCCTCAATCTCCAAAGGCTACTTTTATCTCTTGCAAGGGATTATTGACAATTGACAAAAAGTTTTAGCTGCAATTTACGGCAGCAAAGATTATGAGAGGTCATAGCAAGACATGGCTTGTCATCAATTGTCTAATGACTCAAAAAGCTTTACGCA
The DNA here is from genome assembly GCA_014183005.1 of Castanea mollissima. Lineage (NCBI taxonomy): Eukaryota > Viridiplantae > Streptophyta > Magnoliopsida > Fagales > Fagaceae > Castanea > Castanea mollissima. Next base: position 2,859,958 of record JACAVU010000007.1, read on the forward strand.
TGTCGGAGTAGAACTTATGTGATCAACCATAAAAAAAAGTAGAACTTATGTGATCTTTTTTTGGCAAGCATCCTCAACAACCAATGACATCCAACTCATTCACAAGAATCACAGCTCACCCATTTGTTCATATCCAAAAAAATTAAGAAACTATCAGAGTCATGCATTTATCCAGTTTCAGGGGCAACTTCCTTACTAATTTGCCGTGTAAAAAGGATCAAGAAACAACAATATTGGAGCATATGATGCATTTTTCCTTTTCTAAATCGTTATGGAAGCCATCAGAATGTATCAACACTGTGGTAGCTTGAACAACTTATATTAGTACTAAAAATAGTAACTTTTTTTTATTTTTTTTGATAAGTAAGAAGAGAATATTATTAATAAGAGAAAAACGAGAAAAATACAGAGAGTTCACGATAGTGAACACATGAAAAAGGAAACAAAAAAACAAAAACAGCCCCTAGTCTATCCTAATAGACAAAAGAAAATCCATAAGGGTAGAACAATCCGAGAAACCCCAACATCGAGACCAATCAAAGAGGGTCCGCTGGTAAGACTCTAATAACTGAACCACAGTTTTCCCCTCATCCTCAAAAGACTGCTGATTCCGTGCAATCCAAATAGTCCACATTAAACAGCCTGGGACCAAATTCCAAATTTCAGAACTATGCTTCCCAAACCAATTATACCAACAAAATAATAAGTACACAACTGAACCTGACATAACCCAATCGATCCCAAACAATCGAAGCACATACATCCACAAAGAATGAGCTATCGGACAAAAAAGTAACAAGTGATCCACAGATTCCGCATTACAACAACACATACAACAACGATTTGTCAAAGGACGACCACGAAGAATAAGGTTATCCAAGGTTAGAACCTAGCCATGAGCTGCTATCCACATGAAAAAAGCCACCATTTTAGGAACTTTAACTTTCCAAATGCCCTTTCAAGGAAAAGTGGAAGGAGCTGCATTTCGAATTTTATGATAAAAAGACCGAGTATCAAACTTCCCACTACCATTAAGATCCCAGCTAAGCCTATCACACCCTCCACCCCTAGGAGTACGGGTATGGATGAGATGAAGAACCAAATTCTCAACCAAAATGTATTAAAACTATTAAATAAAAGACATTTAGTGTTTATAGGGAAAAGGTCCATTATCTTATATCTAAGGGATCGAGAACAAACCTACAACTATTTGCATGATCTAGAGCAACCAGAATGGTCACCTGTTGGGTAAGACCATCATGTCAAGGTTACAAGAAGAAAACCACACAATAGTGGAAAACCTTAACTAAATATGGTACTTTTAAATTTTCTAATAGAGATGTGTATAAATGAATTTAATGACAAACAAGAAGTAAAAAGACTATCTATAGATCTCTACCCCATAATCCCAAAAGCTGTTGAAGTCATTTGCATGAAAGCCTAATGTTAGGAAACCGTAGCAAATAACATATGATTTGAAAGGCAGAAGAATTATCAAGCATCTGTATATTAAGGAAAAATATTATTGCTAGTTATATAAAGAATGGATGAAACTATGGCCTATGTACAAGAAAATCCTTGGCCTCACCTAATGCTTTGTTAGAAGTGTTGTCAACTATGTATACTGGTAAAAACTTAAAAACAAGTATATGATATAGTTCAATATGACCTAAGACCAGAATTTTTTTAGGAGAGAGAGAGAGAACTCAAGACAATAAAATCAATATATTTTCAGTGCAATCTTCAAGTATTCTAATTATTGGTACTATGTCGTATCCATGGTCATAAATTGATCTCAAACAAACAAAAATGCAATCAGGGTCTGGTTCAATTTGAATTGAGTCTCAACATGCTTCCTTATGGGGTACAATATATGGGACTTTCAAGTTCATGCACAACTCTGATTGGGGTAAAATAAATAATTGATGCAATCAATTATTCTAAAGTTTGAAAAAAAAATTATGACATTAACAAAGTAAGGGTCAAAGTAATACTATAGAAATGACTTGAAATTTGTACAAATAAAGCGCCTTAATTATTAGAAAACTGACAAGTCAAAACTTTATAGGGAAAATGCAATAGTAAGAAGTACACCAGAAATTTATATGTAAAACTAACCTTCTTTTTTTTAATAAGAACTAACCAAAATAAATAAATAAATAAAGAAATCGATTGAAAAAAAAAAAAAAGGATATATATGAGGGCCTACATTCACTACCCAGAAAAATTTGTTGCACTACATTGTAAACAAGTTTGAAATAAAATTAAAGTGATATTGCTAATTGGAAAATGAAGGTGTAGAGATTTCGTGTTTACAGATGGATACCCAAATCTGGAAAGAGTATATGAACAACAAATTTAGAAACTTGTATACAAATTTAAAGTAGAAAAAACCAAAAATTAGGATTGACAATAGGTTTTGTTGGAAGAGAGAAATCAAAAAAGAAGATATTAATGAGAGAACTTACAAATTTCACTAAGTCAATTGCATTGGAACCAATTTAAATTTCCCCACCGTGATTCTTGGAATATGACCAATCTTCTACCAATGGAACTCTAGCAAACAGTAAGAAACAAAGCATCCAGCTTTGCCAACCACTCTGGGAATTTTCCATTTAGCTTTTCATAGAAAGCAAGTTTATCTCTTTTTACAATCCCTACGCATGTCACTAATAAGATTGAGAGGTTGCAAAGGGATTTTTTGTGGTGTGTGCACCTTTGGAAAATGGTGGTTTAGGAGTAAAGAAATTAACTACTTTTAATAAAGCCTTACTAGGAAAATGGTTATGGCGGTTTGAGGTTGAGGAGACAAGGCTTTGGAGAAGGGTAGTAGCTCTAAAGTTTGGGGAAGAATGGGGGGGTTGGACTTCCAAGCTAGATAGAGAGGTACATGGGTGTGGTTTGTGGAGAAGTATCCGAATGAGCTGAGAAGTTTTTTGTAAAAATATTCGGTTTGAGGTAGGGGTGGGGGATAGAGTGAAGCTTTGGACAGATCAATGGTGTGGGGATTCTCCACTTAACTTGACCTATCTGGTTGTGTATGGGATTGCCTCCAATAAAGGGGCATCAATGGCCTCTTCTATTGAACGGTTGGGAATTGAGGAACGAAGAAATTGGGATGTTCATTTTATTCGGAGACCAAATGATTGGAAAATGGGTGATATGGATGCTTTTCTTCGTACTTTGGGCTCTAATTTACCTCCAACTAAGAATGGAGACCATTTGTGATGGAAGTTGATGAAGAATGGAGATTTTGATATCCGTTCGTTTTATAATAAGTTAAGAGGACTCGTGCCCATTATATTTCCTTGGAAAAGTGTTTGGAAGGTTAAGGCCCCTCGGTGTGTTTCTTTCTTTCTTTGTGTGGACTGCAGTATGGGATAAAATCCTTACAGGTGACAATTTGAGGGGTAGAGGGATAGACTTTGTTGATTGGTGCATTATGTGTCGTTGTAATGGAGAAACGGTGGATCATTTGCTATTGCATTGTGGTAAGGCTTACCGGTTGTAGAGTTTGGTGTTTAGATCTTTTGGAATTTCTTGGGTTTTGCCAAGATCAGTTGCGGATACTCTCTTTGGTTGGTGGGATTGGCTTGGGAAGCATTCGTCTAGTATTTGGAATTTAACTCCGCTATGCTTAATGTGGTGTATGTGGAGGGAGAGAAATTGGAGGACATTTGAGGACATGGAAAGTTCCGATGATCAATTATTGGCTTCTTTTAGTGGCTCCCTTTTTGATTGGTCTAGGGCTTGGAGACTCACCGCTAGTGATTTTCTCCCAATGTTCCTTAGCTCCCGTCTTTGTAATTAGTATATTTTCTTTTTGTTTTTTATCATCTTTTTCAGTACTCGTTACCTTTGCCTTATGTTTTTCTGCATGAGGTAGTATTTTCAAATATACACCTTTTTTATTTATAAAAAAAAGAAAAGAAAAAAGAAAGCAAGGGCACCTCCTGCATTATTGGTAGGTAGTAGCAGTTCTTGTTCCAGAACTTCAGTTCTTACAAAGACGAAAAGTTACCACAGAGCATATGCAAAGGCTCCAACATTGTCAAAATTTAATGCCTCCAACTAAGCACATATAGGTGTCAAAGCTGGCCAAACAGCTCTGACAACCAAAAGAAGATTAGGCTCCAAAATGGGTGGTGTGTGAAGTATCCTTGACATTGGAAAAAAAAATCCTTTGATAAATAAGGAATTATGGTGGCTTTTGCATTAGAAGAAATGTCAAGTGCTACCTGTCACTTACAACATTGATACAATGACATCAACACATGAATACTACAAGTATTAGAATATCATAAGAATACCAAGATGAAATAGATGCTATTGTAAGGAAAAGTGAAAGGGAAGATGGGATAATTGGCATAAACGGTATACTTATTGGATTGAATTAGTACTTCATATATTTGAAGACAAGTGAAGAGTACGGAAACTTACCAATTCTCATAAACTTCCTATTGCTTGTGGCTAGATTAAGAGTCCATAAGTTAATAAAATTTTCCTCCGGCTGAATACAATAGATATGCTGTCCCTAGTGTCTGCACTTAATGGCAACTTTTTTATTGATTAAAGGAGAAATGAAGGAATTGGGAGCAATTAAAAAGAACACTCTTATGTTGTTGTTAAGGAGAGCATTAGAAAAGAAAGGAGGATGAGGTGAGAGAACTTACTGGTCATCCATCTTAATAATGTATATGATCTTCAAACTGCTTTTTCTTTGATAAAATAATCCTACACCACCCACTCTGCACCGCTCCCCTTTGCACATCTTTCCTTTAATTTGGGGCAGTGACAGAAATTCTTCTCTTCCATTTTCTTGGCAGTGTTAAAGCTCCACGAATAAATTTTCCTCCAGCTAAACACAATAGATATGCTGTACCCAATGCCTGCATATCAAGGCAACATATTTAACTAATTGAATAGTCTTTTAATTCTCTCAACAATGAGAATCCATGTATTGTTAGTTTTGTTAGCTTTTTAATGTCCTAGGGTCCTAGCAATTAGTTTGTCATATCTATGTTAGCAACTAAAAGCGTCAAAGCAAAGGACATTTCACACTATTCAAGCTAAGCAATAACAATACTAGACACACAGAATGACTTTCATATCAAAAATTGTAAAACTACAATTCATCAATCCAGTTGTACTCAATCTATACATTGTTTTGGTGACATGTGAACACATATCTGGAGTTCACATGCACAACTTAACATGGACTAAAAGTTTTGTTTATGCAGATATGCATGTTGGCTACAGAACACACTGACTATATATAAATACAATTCGAAGTAAATTATATATACAAATCCCACATGGTAAAGGAAAAACAGATCATATGTACCTTGGCATCAGTTGAATTGAGTTGATTATTTTCCCAAACGCAAACACATCATATGCACCTTCATATATTTGATAGTTTGCAAAACTCAGCACTCTATCAGCAATCAGCAAAAATCACCTCAATTTCGTGGATTCATAAACAAACTTCTCTTACTCATCACAGCTATAAGTAGTCCCGTGCAACTTTGATTATAAGCCCAACCCCAGCTTCCTCCTTGTCCTTGAAGATTGCTCTCTCAATATTAAGTATACACATTCCTCCTCTATTCATCAGCTTGCAATTATAATCAATTGTTCCGCCAGCTGGAAACAATAGGCATATTGTCTCAATTGCATTTGCCTACACATGACATCTATACAATTATGTCATGAAGTAAAGAGTCATGGGAAAACAGAATAGAGGAATGAAGAAATAGGAGTCAACTAGAAGTATGATTGCCTATTTCAAAAGTATGCTCAAAACAATCATGGAAGATCCAAATAGAGCCTTTTGTCTCTTGTGGGGACTAACTACGATTAACAAAAGGTTTCATCTGTGATGAATGGCACCAAAGGTCTCATCACAGGACTTAAGTGGTCATTAATTGTCTATAGTTTCAAAAAATAAATATTAAACCAAGTAGAACCTTAATCTATGTTATCTATTTTTGGTTAGCATCCTCAATAACCAATAACATCCACCTCATTCACAAGAATCACAACTTACCCATTTGTTAAAATAAAATAAATATAAAATAATTAAGAAACTAGCAAAGTTATGCATAACCAAGCACTTCAGTGAGAGATTAACATTTATTGCATCTTGCCTTCTCTAAATTGCTATGGACGTTGTCAGGATGTTTCAACAACATGGTCAGTTTATAGATACTGGTCCATCACCATTTATGCAAGTGAGTGGGATCTATCCTCCAAACAATTGCATGATCTAGATCAATCAGAATGGTCACCTATTGGGTATGAAAATAACGTACAGCTTACAGGAAGAAAACACCAAAATAGATGGAAAACTTTAATTGAATCTAATTTTATGAGGGTTAATGGACTAAAGAAAAGGCTTCATAGTCTTTTACTCAAGATTTCAAAGTGTTGCAAATATTGTATTCACTCTCTCATTCTCTTTTCTCTCAATTTTTTATTTTTTTTATTTTATAATTTGTTGTTATCTTTAATTATTTGCTTATAGATTCTGAATAATTAATAGAGAAACCTCGCAGGTGATACCCACGTGTAAATAAACCAGCAAAAGGCCGTGAAAATCGTAGAAAAGGCAGCATGCAACTTCAACCACTGCAGCTGGTGCTAATGGTGTGTCATCTTCACCCACCACACAAAACAGTAGAGATTATTTTAAACTTTTGACCATTAAAATCTGAAAATTGTTAAACTCTTTTGGCATGAATGATATACTTATCAGATTGAATTAGTACTCTAATTATTCAAACATAAGAGATGATTTGAGAAAACTTACCAAATCTTATAAGCTTCCATTAGCTTGCGGCTAGTTTAAAACTCCATAACTAAATTAATTTTTCCTCTGGCTGAACACAATAGATATGCTGTCCCTAGTGCCCACATGTTGTTAGTTTTTTAACATACCACGCTCCTAGCAATTAGTTTAATATATACATGTTAGCAATTAAAAGAGTGAAAGCAAAGGACATTTGTTCAAGTTAAGCTATAATAATGCCTGATGCACAGAATGACTTTCATGTAAAAGAGTGTCAAACCATAATTCTGTGATCTGACTACTCAATCTAACTCTATACATTGTCTTGGTGACATATGAACACATATATGGAGTTGACATGCACACCTTTACATAGACTAACAATTTTATTTATGCAGATAGGCACAATGGGTACAGAACCCAGTCACTGTACAAATATATATTAACTGAAATGGATCTCGCAAAGCACCAATTAATTAAGAAGTAAGTTATATGCACGTATCTGAAATGGTAAAGTGAAAGCAGACCTGAAGTACCTTGGCATCAATTGTCATCAAGTTGGTTATTTTCCAAACTTGAAGTACCTTGGCACCAGTTGTCATCGAGTTGGTTAATTTCCAAGATGGAATCTTCTTGCAAGCTTCATGATTTTGCCAAAAAAATTTAAATGTGTTAGAAACCTTCAAAAGCTAAAACCGATATATAAATATATTAGAACCATCAACACCTTCAGTGCTGTCTAAAACTTTATAAGAAATTTAAGCTTTGCTTCCACTAGTAGAACTGGAGATCACATAACTTCATGGACCAGTAAAACTGACCTACCAACCTAAACATGAAAACAAAAATCCGCAAGACCTTCTCCCACCCAATGTCTAATCTCATTCTTATGCAACCCAACTCCACTTTCCCACAATAAATTCACTCAAATAAACATAGGAAATATGACCCTGCAGCCCAAATTAACAAAATCTATTTCCAACTTTCACAAGCCCTGAAAACAAGAACTGCTCCATGTATTATAGTAGAATTCCAGCTCATGAAATTGAAAAGAACGAGTATGTTTTCATCAATGGACATAATCAATTTGACACCAATAAGTGAAGGTTACAAGAAACGCTGAGAAAAAGAATGAGTATGTATGTTATCATGAATGGACAAAAAGCAGGCTCTGATAATTGCGAGGAGGACATGCATTGTGAAGTGCAAAGTTTCAGATTCCGACAGTCCTTAATCCCCAAATATTGAAGAGATGCGCACAAATGTAGCCCACTGGGTAGTTCATCAATGCCACACCCTGCTATCTCCAACTGTTGAATAACTGACGGGACACCTGGCAAAGAACTCAGGTGAAAACAATTTAGTATTACAAACTTCTGAAGGGAAAGGCAGGTGTGCAGTGATTCTGGAATTGATTTCAGATTCGAACAGTGCCCAATCTCCAAATATTGAAGAGATGTACAGAATTGTAGCCCACTGGGTAGTTCATCAATGCCACACCCTATTATCTCCAAGCGTTGAATAAATGACGGGACACCTGGCAAAGAACTCAGGTGAGAACAATCTTGTATTACAAACTTCTGAAGGGAAACGCAAGTGTGCAGTGATTCTGGAATTGATTTCAGATTCGGACAGTGCCCAATCTCCAAATATTGAAGAGATGTACAGAATTGTAGCCCACTGGGTAGTTCATCAATGCCACACCCTATTATCTCCAAGCGTTGAATAAATGACGGGACACCTGGCAAAGAACTCAGGTGAGGGCAATCTTGTATTACAAACTTTTGAAGGGAAACGCAGGTGTGCAATGATTCTGGAATTGATTTCAGATTCGGACAGCGCCCAATCTCCAAATATTGAAGAGATGTACACAAATGTAGCCCACTGGGTAGTTCATCAATGCCACACCTTCTTATCTCCAAGTGTTGAATAACTGACGGGACACCTCGCAAAGAACTCAGGTGAGAACAATCTTGTATTACAAACTTCTGAAGGGAAACGCAGGTGTGCAGTGATTCTGGAATTGATTTCAGATTCGGACAGCTCCCAATCTTCAAATATTGAAGAGATGTACAGAATTGTAGCCCACTGGGTAGTTCATCAATGCCACACCTTATTATCTCCAAGTGTTGAATAACTGACGGGACACCTGGCAAATACTTCAGATCCGAACACTCATATAAGGTTAACTCCTCAAGGGAAGGAAACACCGTCAACACCTCACCTGCGTTTGTCAACTCTTCTAGTCTTCTCATAGCCTTCAATTTGAGTATTCTCAATGCCGGAAATAATGTAGTAGTATTTCTTAAACTCCCATCACTGTAACGGTAAAACTTACATCCTATACTTCTTACCTTGGGCATATTGTGTATTTCAAGAACCCTAAGACAGGGAAATTGCCCCAGAGAGGGAACTTCTTCACATTCTATACACCAATTCAATTTGATATGAATCAGATTGTGAAATAGTGACAAATCATAAACCCAAGATGGGAATTTCTTTCCTCTATACCAGTCGATTGTTAAGCTTTTCAAATTTGGGTGAGGATGGAGACCTTCCAATACTTTTTCATCTTTATCATACCGGTCCATTGTGATTGAAAGTTCACGTTCCCAGTATAATCCCAACTTTAATATTTCCTTTTCTTTTAATTTTGCAGTTTTGGCTTCTTCCTCATTTGTCACCTTCTCTAAATTGTATATGTCTATCTCTCTGAGATTCTTTAAGGGTCCTATTTCTTGAATCCTATAACCTTCATCATGACCCAAACTAAAAAATTTCAATGTTTGAAGGGAAGTCAAACATGCCATATTTTTGAGTAGACAACTTTGGACAATATTTTTGGCCAAAGAGGAAAATTAATACTTATATATCTCAAGTTAATCAAATTGCTTAGGTCTTCCGGAAGCTTATTGACATTAGGGAAATTTTCAATTCTTAAAGTTTGCAAATTGTAGAGTTTGGTAATGGATTTTGGTAATTCCTCAATTTCAGTGAAGATGTGAAGAAGCCTCAAATGTATCAACTGCTCAATTGAATTTGGCAACTTTATTATACTATTCTTGGATAATTTCAAAACACGTAAGCATTTAAAATTTGATAACATGTCATCAGAGTCTAGATTTTTTGAAATTAATGTGCGCATTTTTATGAAACTATCTCCACTAAATGAAGTTCTTGGTGTTGTTTTGCCATCAGATCGGACAAATAAAGGTTGTACTTTACTAACATTATCCACAGAATCTCCCTCCAAAATTAGAATTTCAGATTTTGAAATTGAAATTGCAAAATCATGCACCAAATTATGCATTTCGCAACTAATAATATCACCATAGGCATCCTCTCTAGCATTTTGGAAAAAGGAAGTAGCCAACAAAATATTGAAATACGTGTTACCAATATCTTCCATCACCGTATTACCTTCTTTAGATGGTTCAAGGAACCCTTCAGCCATCCAACACTGAATTACTTCATCCTTTTTCATGATACAATCTTTAGGGAAAATTGCACAGTATGCGAAACATCGTTTCAAGGATGGTGTTTGAAGATGATCATAGCCTATCTTTAATATGTGAAATGCTCCATTATTTTTATCGTCCAATAAATCCCAATTTTTATTATTTTGAATCGATAGCCATTCACCTTTATCATGTATAAAGTACATTATTCTCCCTAAAAATTCTGCAGCCCATGGAACCCTTTTACATTTTTTAACAATCTCCTTTCCAATTTTCTCCAAATCTAGAGCTAAATGTCTTTCTTTTGCAAATGCTCTTTTCTTGAATATGAGCCAACAATCATATTCTGCTAATTCATATCGAGTAGAAGTCTTTGTGATTTCTATCACTCTATCAAAATAGGTTGCTTTAACAGTGTTATTTCCAACATTTTGATTAACTATTGAATCATCAAGGAAGGAGTCTATCTCCATGTTAAAGCTAATCTCAAGGATCGAATTCTCAAACACCGCTCGAAATTCATAACTACCAATGTCACATTTAAGACTATTTAATGATTTGTAGATATTCTTAATTTCGTTTGCCATATTGATAATGTCTTTAGAAGGCGAGGAGTAGTTTAGTACCTTTTGCTGAAGAATGTTATAGCCAAACTCGTCTAGCACATCATCCATGTCATAAGCAACACGTCTAAGGTTTGCTAACCAACTCCTTAGAAACTCATCACTTGCTTGTCTTTTCTCGACATCATTTAACACAAGTTGAATTTTGGTTAACAAGCTGAAAAGGTCTGTTAGCCCTTCCTTGAAACCCAACTCAAAACTAATATGTTGCTCTACAAAAATTGATCTCAACTGGGCTAGAAGTCCCTCCACAAAAACACCAAGTAAAATTTCAGCTATGTATTCTGCAGCCTTAGTCTGCATAAAAGACAATAGTATGAAAATGTTTGTAGAGTGTAGAGTACAATGCTATTAAAAATAAACAAGGTGGGTCCAGATATATTTATATATTGGAAATATAAAAACTTGTATTATGATTTTTACCTTCTTAATTTTTATACAATAATTAATAGTTTTTTTTTTCTTTTGGAGTTTTATAATAATTAGTCACAACCACATGCAATACATGGAAATATATAATTATTTTTAAATGTGGTATAATATATAACTTATTATCTAAATTTTATTGTAGATAATTTGTTCTCCCTAAAAATTAAACAAATTCTAAAAGTAATATATATTTCTCTATTTTTACAAATATATAATTTTATCATTGTAAGGACACAATTTGAGCCCGAACCTAAGGACGAAAAATGGTGGGCCTGAAAGGTCTTTTTACAATAAAATTTGTAAAAAGTGAGCTTGAAATCTAGATTCTAGTGCTGTTTAGATAACAAAAATGATAGGCTTTGATCACAATGACACACTCAAGGAACTGTTTACAAAAAGATTCCTATCCTCGGACACCAGCCGAGGATGATTTCTCTTATTTCTACTCAAGATAGGATACAATTATGAAGCATACAGTGTTTTTCTTCCTTTTTTTTCTCCTCCTCCACTAGAATGTCCCTGCTCCCTTTTTATATCTTTCTTTCTCTTCTCTTAATCTTCCACGCCAGGATTAGATTGCTGGTTTGGATACTTGTCCCATCCACCGCCCGCCCAGTCTTTGGTGGCAAGTGCAAGTTTCAACTTTTGATGCTCAAGCATCACTTCTCCATTAATACTGCCAGATATACAGCTACTGAACATTCAATGTGGGGGCGGTGGTAACAGCTTTTATTCTGGACACTCCACCGCCCTTTCTCCTACCTTCTACGTATTCCATTTCTGCCCCTACTCATAGAATTTTATGTAACATTGCTTGTAAATGTTTAGTCAGCTCTTTCCCCTGCCTCGGCTATTAAGGCCGAGGACATAATCTTCCTCGGACCACCTTATTGGGTATACTTGATTAGACATCATTTCCTTTTCTATTAGTACTACTTTGAGGGTTGACTTTCTCATATCCTCGGATAATTCAATGTCCTCGAATCGGGCCTTCAGTCCAACAAAAACTCTCTTGGGCCAATCCCACACATATCTAGGCCCATAGACCCTACAATCATTTATGGTGTTTTTGATTGATATTATTTTTTTAAGTTGTCTATATTTTTCTAACTATTGTTATTATGCATTATATTTTCCTAATTTCTTTTTGTATAACTAAAATTTGTAAGTTTCAAATATATTATTCAAATTTTTTATTCTCTTAAAAAGATTGTCATAATAATCAAAACTGATCATATAGTTACAATGACTATTACTCAAATAATTGATAGCAATATTGTACTCCCAACCCAAACCTTTTTTTTTCCCCGATTTTTAAGTAAGTACACCGAAATGGATTGAAGTGAACCATTATGGACTGAACTGGAATGAATTGGACCAAACTGGACTATAATAGATCAAATTGGACTGCAATGGACCAAATGTCAAATCGTAATTAGTAAACATAACTCAAAAAATTAATAATAATTATAATAATAAAGTGATGTAAAACCATTATTTGTGATAAGTAATGGATTCCAACGTGATGGAAGTGGTTTGTATTTAAAGTAATATCATTCAAATTTGTTATCACATTAATATTTTCAACTGAATTATTATGCATGCACTTGTGATTCTACGTGTCAGTTGAAAGTTTTATTCAAATTAACTTCGGTACTATGTACACCGTAAAAAAGTTACTTATCAAAAAAAAAAAATGTACACCATAAAAAAGTTAGAAAAACCACTTACATGTAATATTTGATACAAAAAGAAAAAGAAAGGGGGGGGGGGGGGGGGAGAGGAGACTTTGTTAAGAACTTTATTATCTCTACCTTTTGACGTTGAAGAAAATGACATATGGTTCTCTAAGTAGGAGCGGAATTGGATCCGACATTGAAGTTGATCAAAAAAAAAAAGGAGTGGATTTGGACCCTTCAACCTAGCCTTGAATACTACATTAGCATATGGATATGTATACAGTGGTGGAATGAGATTTTTTTTTTTTTTAGGTGAGTTTAAACTAAAAATAAATAAATGGTATCTCCACCTAAGATGTTTGTATTGCATGTATTTTTTATTATAAGTTACATTTAGGTTCAAGAATGTGTAAAGTGATGGTCATATCATGATTGATAAGTTATAATTAGTTTTGAGATTGAGTAAAGATATAATGTATTATTGCATACATTAATATTTATATACATGTTTTTTGAAGAAATGATGGAAATGAAATGATGAATTGGCCGCCAACATGGTTTAATAAAAATGTAACAATAATAAATGTTGTACTTCAACTTTTAGATAATCTATAGATTAGTATTGAATACAAATCGTTTGTCCCATTTTTTGTGTTCCACATTATTCTCCAACTTCTACCCCCCCCCCCTCCCCCCCCCCCCCCCCCCCCCCTTAAATTTCAGAAATAAACACATTCATTCCCTCTTCCCTATGTTTTAACTATCAAATTATATACATAAATAAAATAATAATAATGCTAAGAATTTTGTAGCTTACTGACATTACACTCCAGTGGAAGAGAACATGAGTTCAAACTCCCCTTCCCCACTTGTTGCAAGGAAAAAATCATTAAAAATATGGAAATTTATTATAAAGTTTTACTTGATTCAAACAATTAAAATCAATAATTGAAAATGTTATCACAAGCTCACTGCTAAGATTATGATGAAAATAATCAAAAAATAAAATATCTTCATCTTTACTCACCTTTTCAAACACTCCGCTAAACATGTCATCCTCTGATATTGAAGTTGATCTGATTTCCCTCTCCTTATCCTTGTTTGAAGTTGATGCACCCTTACGTTTTTTGTTCGGTTCACCAATTGTTAGAGAAGCTTCCTCTTGGACCTCCTTAGGCACTTTTGTACAAATATCAATATCCTGACCTTTAACTCTAGCCAAGTGATATTTAATCCTTGTAGCACCCCCATGAAAAACACGTTCACAAAACGTACATTTGAAACATTTATCATTTGGTTTTTCGACATGCAGCCAAATTCCATCTCTCTTTCGACCCATATTTTTTTTCCCTTACAATAGATATATAAAGAGTTTAATATTAGAATAAAAAAAATTGATAGTAAGAATGGATCTGTAGAGTAATAAAATTAATTTAAATAAAATAGATCTATAGAATAATAAAAATAAGCTTGTTCTAATTCTTTAAAAATATTATATAATTATTTTATGTCTATCAAAATCACCTTCAAGTAGGTTTTTTGCCAAGCCCTCTAATGGCTAGATAAGCCTCGTGTATTTTTAGGAACCTTTCTACAAATAGCAATATCACGATCAATAAATCTAATCCTTGAAACACTTCCATCAAACATTTCATCTTATTTTGTTTACTGCGTTAATAAACTATAATATTTAGCCAAGAAAATATAAAATCCATAGCATGAAAGACATGTCAGAGTGCACTTACTCTATTAGTCCACAAACAGGTAGATGCCGCAAATGGACACAAAGAAAAAGAGAAGAGGTAAAGCTTCAGAGCAATAGAATGAAGAAAAAAAAAAGTAATCGTATAGCAATTTATTATAACGTGTTTTATATCACTCGCCGAAAGACTCAAATGATTAGAACAAGTAGTAGGACTAACACTCTTCCGAAAGAAGACGATTTTGGATTCGATGCGCACATGACAACTTAGAGAAATGCCATAGACGTTGAACTTAACATGTTTTACAGTACATGCCTTTCTGTTTTGGATTCTAAGGTAAACTTGGTTCCTATGTTGTTGGAAATTTTAGAAGAGTTCCAAATAATAATTACTATGTCAGCCTGCAAATTAAGACTCTTGCTACCAAAATGGGAATTACAGCACAAACACATATAACAGATGTTTACTTCTATGGGTCAAAACACTGGAAGGATTCATCACAGGCCCTTTTATATACAGCTTTGTTTCAAAAAGCCTCATGAGATTCTCTTCTTCATTTTTTTTTTTAAATTTTCTATTAAAGGAATGAGATTCTTGGTTTTGCCCCAACCAACTCATCAATCATCACCCGGAATGAGTTTATTTTACTTTACCCATCTTGCAGTTTTTTTATTATTATTATTAGTTTTCCTACATTTTTTATGGATTATTTATGCAATTCTTTTTAATTTATATCATAATTAATAGATTACTATTTCTTTAAATGTCAAATTTCATTTGAAAAAGAATAAGAATTCTTTTTTATTTTATCAAAGATTGCTAAAGGTTTAAACCAAGCCATAAAAAAAAATTGAAAAATAGAACTAAAAGTTATAATATATATATATATATTTTTTTTTTTGAAAAATCAAAGAAGAGAAAAAGAACGTTATTATTAACTTTTGAGAGCGATAACTTCAAAAAAAAAATAAGAATCACAAATTCATGTAATAATTTATTCTTTTTCACATATTGTGTACAAATAAGAATTATAAGAGTGGTCAATATTTTAATATTTTTTTTGAAGTTGACTATAAGGTTTCAAGTATACATATTCACATTAGTTGTTAAATTATTGCAACTTGATCATTCTATGAGTATATTAACCAAAATTTCAGAATTGACACAAGTTTTATATGAGATAAGTCAAATTCCTAAATTCCTTTCATGAGAGAAGTGGAAATTTTTTTTAAATTAAAAAAAAAAAAATTCATGCGTAACAGATCCATTAAAATAAAAAAATAAAACCCTCTAACAAATAAATATAATATGAATGTTTTATTATTATTATTATTTAGATTAGACCCAAGTACTCATATACATGTTGCAAAAAATAAAACCCTCTAACAAACAAGGTTGATATATTAAAAAGAGAAAGTTTAGATTTGAGGTTTTCTAATTTCAATTTGGCTTGTTTGTTTCGAATTTCGACGATAATGTTTTCTAGAAAATGAATCATTTTTAAAAAAATATTTTATATAAAATTATCTCATTTTTCAATATAGGTAGAACCTCAAATGAGTTGAAAAACAATTTTCAAACTTTTCATTTTTAGCTTGTTGTAAAATAAAACCGTTTTCTAAAAATAAACTATACTTTTTTTTGCTAACTAAAAATAGTTTTCCTTTAGCTTTTTTTTTTTTTCTTATACTACGAAACACTAGAAAAATATAAAAACTATCTTTATACAAAATTTTACATCAAAACAAATAGACATGACTTAGATAAAAATGGTCCGTATACCTCATGAAACAAATTGCAAAAGAGACGTTTAACCAAAAAAGAATCGCAAAAGAGATAAGTTCGTAATTGTTATTAAAAATGAAGAATTTAACTTATTTTAGTACTTTTTTAATTAGAATATTTTTTTATTTTAATGAAAAATTTATTAACTAAATAAAATATAGATAATAAACCCATTACTACTGAAAGTAAATCAAATTAAAAAAGAACCGCGAATTAGTTGCATATTTTAAGAATATAGCAATACATGCAATTTACCCAAAAAATAATAATAATAAAATTGAATAGCATGAAAGACATGTCAGGGTGCACTTACTGTAGTACTAGATGCACTCAATGGACGTCAGGAAGAGTGAGAGAAAGAGAGAAGGAGCTTAACAAAAAAAGAGAAAGCAAGAAATAGAAATAGTTTGAGAAGAATAAAGAGGAAGAGGAAGAGGATGAGGATGAGTAATTGTCTGGCAATGTATAACACGCGTTTGTGAACCTTTGCTAAAAAGTTTCCTTACGTATCTCAATTATTGAAGAGAGAATGGATTCGATGTGTCGGTAGATGGAATTTTTTTTTTTTCTTAAAATAATTACAAAGTGCTATTAATTCTGTATCTCAAATTGTTATCTTTTAAATTTTAAGTACTTTGTATAAAAGAAAAGTATCAATTTAGGCTGAGTTTAGATACAGGGTCCGTTTAGATAGAACTTATTGTTGAAAATTGAAAACTGAAAACACTGTAGCAAAATAATTTTAAAATGTGTGAATAGTACCGCGGGACCTATTTTTAATGAAAAAATTGCTGAAAAGTGAAATTTGTGGGTCCGTAAACAGTGCACGAATGCACTGTTCACAGAAGATTGGGTCAACAACTGCGGCTGGAGAAAAAAAAAAAAAACTGAAAACACAGACACAGCTTCAGTGGAATCCAAACTCCACTACGGTGGCCAGCGTCCAGCGTCCACGATTCTGCGTTTTTTTTTTTTCTACTGATGCACGGGTCAGGGGGACAGCGGCTACTGTTCATGTTACTGTGCATGAACAGTAGCCGCATTTGTTGACTTTTCAGCACATCTGTGGGTCTCGTGTACTGTTTACGGGATCCACAAACTTCACTTTACAGAATTTTTTTATTAAAAATGGGTCCCATGATACTATTCATATATTTAAAAATTATTTTGGTACAGTATTTTCAGTTTTCAGTTTTCAATTTTTAGTAATAAACTTTATCCAAATGGACCCTTAACTGCAAAACCTTTAACCGGTAGATGAAATTCCTGTGCAAATATAATCATCTCCATTTTTCAGTCAACAGGGAATCTCTTGTGCAAGCATTACATTGTTTTACTTTTTTACTATGCGTCAAAGCACTGAAAGCATTAATCGCCTTTAAATGCAGCTTTGACTAAAAAGATGCAAAAATTATAATTTAAAAAATATTATAAAAATACACATTAAAATATTTATAATAAAAAAATCTGTTTAAAACACTTTATTAAACTTTTTTTTTTTAACAACAGTTTTTAGTATATATACACTCAAAACTGTTGTTAAAAGTCCAGTACCAAACAACCCTTTTTGTTTTACTTTTACCCCCAACTAACTCACCACTCATCGGCAAGACACAATGCGTTTACATCATCACAAATTTCAGAACACATATATAAATTAATTCAAAGGTTAATATGGTTCTTATCTTGGAAATTTTAGAAGAGTTCCAAGTTCCAACTAATTACCATGGCCCTTCTTTGTTTTAAAAAGCCTCATGAGATTCTTTGGTTTTTCGGTTTTTCCCAACCAACTCACCTAGAAAGAGTTATCACAAATGTAAAGTTCATAATAAATTTGTCCCCCACACCACCCCTCTTTACCCTTCTTATAAAGTTTTATTTTTTATTTTTTTAAAGTTTTCCTTCATTTTTAGGGATTATTTATGCAATTATTATTATTATTTATATCATAATTAATAGATTATTGTTTCTTTTATTTGTCAAACTTCATTAGAAAAATAAAAAAGTCTTCTATTTTTTATTTTTTGTATTAATGATTGTTAAAGGTTTGAGCCATATAGAAGGACAACAAATGTTGAAAAAAAGAACTAAGAATCTTATTTTTCTAATTCAAATCCACGGAGGGTTTATTTGAATTTTGCTTATTTTATTGAAACTGAAATTTTTTTGCTAAAAATATTATAAATAAAAGTAAAAATTAGTTAAAATAGTATAATAAGACCCATAAATAATATTATAAAATACTATAAAACTTAGGAGTAAAAATAAACTAATAAAAATAATTTTTACCAGATACCCTCCCAATAATAATCAGCAGCAGATCAGACCAGATCACGTGAATAAATTGTAGCTGGGATGTGATAGGACCAAAGTGACGTCCCCAACTTGTTGGTTACATTTGAACCTTGAAATTATTGAAGAAATTGCTACATGTCCAGACTCAACTAACCGAGAAATTTTACGTTGAATCAAAAAACTCTTTTTCTTTTTCACTTTTTGCTAGAAATTTAAGTGGATGTTAATAAATGAAATTAATAATTGAAAACTTCGTTTTGTTAGGCATATTTTGATTCTTACTAGGGGTAAAACAGGTGGTCCCTGCTTTGGTTGGAAAAATGACATTAACATATAAATAATGGCTCAAAACTGACATTTCACTAATCAAATTATTTTGATCTTTAAGGTTTATGCATTATGATCAGTTGAGTCACTCAGGAGGTGTTTGGGGAATAGTTTAAGACATATTGTTTATATATTTTTGATATTCGTATTAGTAAAAAAATATATAAAAATATATATAATATTATTTAAAATATATTAAAATTATTGTGCCAAATAAACCTCAATTGTAGTAGCACGACATTTCTGCAACAAGCTTTTAAAGCAAGTCAATGTCATACGAAGATGCAGTGAAAAATGGAGGTCAGGAATAGTAAGAGAGAGAGAGAGAAAAGGTAATAATAGACTGTGAAGATAATAAAGATGATGGGTTGTGTTGTGTCTTTCAAGATGGGGCCCAGGCTTGAACAAGCAGGACCAGCACTAGTATTTTATTAGAAACTGTTTTCAGAAAACATGGCAAAACAAGTCCTTAGTTTTGTGCTTTGCTTCTCGTTAACTTCTCATTTTTAAAAATCAAATTGATAACAAATACTCCAATCTTGTTTAGACAAATATGAATTAATGAGAAATAAAAATTACAAGTTAACGAGAAGCAAAGCACAAAACTATAAGCAACCATACCAGCACGTGAATAGTCTATTAAAATATAAAAAGCGCTCAATTTTATACATTTTAATTCAAAAACTCTCACATCAATTTTTATGAAAATGTCTAAATATACACAATAGTTTTGTAAATGAACACTAACCGTGTATATATACACCATTACTGTTCATTGTGTAAATAATTTTTTTTTCTCTCTCCTCAGTCCTCACCCTCTTTTTCTCCTTTTCTTTCTTACCTCACTCTCATAGTTACTGTTCATAGTGTTAAAGAAATAAATATTTTATTTGAATAAATGTATATAATAGACAAACTGATGTGGGTGTTTTCTAAAAATAAATATGTAAAATAGAAAAAATAAATTTTAAATGTGTAAAATGAAAAAAAATTTACACATACTGATATGGATACTCTAAGAGCTTTTTGCCAAGTTTAAATTTAAACAATTTCAAAAAAAAAAAATTTTGATACGCTAAACAATTTCAATCTTGTTATATAAGAATAAGAGTTGTTTAATTTTGTCCCATATATCAATGATCATTACACGTTATTACTGTCGCCATTAAATGTTAAACAACATCGCAAATGTTTTAAAGCATAAATCAATCTCAAAATTAGAGAAAGTGGTAGTCTCAACTCAAAACTGATTTTTATTTTGTTCCAGTTTAAGAAGAAATAAAAACATTAAAAAGCATCTCATTTTGTTAATTTCTTTTTTATTCCAAGATAACAGTTTTTTTTTTTTTTTGCAAACATAACAAAATTAATTCCTTTATTTTATTCTTTGTATCCCAACTTGTAATTTCTTTTATTTATTTTATAATTTTATTTCTTGTTAGCGCATATTTGGATTTTAAAAAAGAAAACCAATTTGGTTCCTCAAAATTTAGATTCTATATTAATTTGCTTGATTGCTTAAATTTTTTTAAAAAAAATTGGCAAGAAAGAAAGAATATTTATGCCATTTCCTTATGAAAGAAAAAAGGATTAAATGATGAAACAAACTTAACAGACAAGAAAGAAAAAAGAATTAAATGATAAAACATACACATTGAATAATATTTATGCCATTTCATTATGAAATATGCATACTTGGTCAAGATGTAGGGATTTGGAGGCTCACATGAATAATCTTGCGGCATTTGCTTTAAACAAAACACTTGCAAAATAATTATTTCTGGCTATTTAATTTCATCTTTGCGAGGAATATTAAAAATTAAAGGAAATAAATAAATAAAAGAAAAATATAATCTCAAAGCTTGAGATTTATAGATATTACATTGTAAAAAATTTATTAGAAAAAAAAAAATAGATGTTATAGCTTGAAGTATTTGGAAAGTAGAGAAGTATTGTAACGTTGAAGACTAGCAGCAACTGCCATTTATCCATCCAAAAAGATGGAAAGCAACTACTATTTTTTTACTTTTCTTTTATAGTAAAATTTTCTAAAAAATTTAAAAATTATCAATATTTTTACGATTTCCAAAAATTTCTTTTCCAAATGTCCTTCTTTTGTTTAGCGGGGAACATCTTTTCCACACATTTATCAGGTCCGTGTCTCTTTTCTAAAAGGAGCCTTACGGGATGGGACATTCCCATGTGCTGGAGCTTGATAGATCATGATTAAAGATTTTGTTAGATCTTGATAAAGGCACACACTCGCTTTACTCATTCCTTTGAAAACAAAAATTCAATTCAGAATGCAAATCAATAAATTTTAGATAATGATGATGCCGAGGATAACACCAGTAGGTCGCGGGCACTCTCCGGCACGAGTCAACACCTGCAAAGGGAAAACAAAGTGACCTACAGGAGAGCACCGATGTGGTGCCGGCCAAAAACCCTCCGAAGGTCAAGTTAGTATCTCAAACAACTCTAGAGTGCCAGAGTCGGGATAGTTGTGCGTACCTTTTGCCATGAGGGTTTCCGGGGTTTATATAGTGGTGTAGAGCCGAAATAAACGCCTTGGTGGGAGATTACTTTCCTTTTAGGAGAGCAATTTGCGGAACTGTGCATATCGTATAGAACTCTTTTCCTTATAGGGATCTTTTAGACCAAAGTTGACCGGGTAGCGTAGGGACTTTCCTATGCTCACACACAGGTCAAGGTAGGCTAGGAATGAAAGCTGGACTATACCTTCAGGTCTTAATCCCCAAGGTCGTCAGCCCATAATGTCGTCCACTTACCATGTCGTCAGCTTACAATGTCGTCAGCTTACGTACGTCTTCATGAAGGTCGTCACCCAGGACCCCTTCATCCAAGGTCGTCATCCTGGATCATCGACGTCATCCGTCAGCATAATGCTGCTACGCGAGGGGCGTGGCTATGAACTCCAAAAAGGCGGCGTCCAGGCGAGACTGACTTGCGGATTGTGTATTCCCGTCAGCACTCTTGAAAGCGTCACTATCAGCTGCCCCCCACTCCATTGTCCCGTCATATAAGAGTGACGGGTCATGGAGTTTCTGTTACTGGGAAGCGGCTCGTGCGTGGTAGTCTGTGCCATCTTCATTTAATGGTGGGACACGTGTTATGAGATGATTGGCTCCGCATCTGACGAGTGCGTCGCTTCGCCTTCCGAGCTTTCTCTCTCCTATATATATACTTCACTGTTTACCTTTTTCCTACTTTTTCGCCTGGTCCATCTTAAGAGAACGAATCCGTCGCTTCCAGCCCTGTCACATCGTCAATCGTTCAGCCGTCAGCTTCTTGAGCCCGTCCTCCTACACGTAAGTTATCGATACTCTACTTTTTATTACATATTTTTTTTTAGCGTCGCCCTTTAGTGGAGTCGTCGGCCTAGGATCTTAGAAAGAAAACCGTCGTTTGTAGGTAGTCAGATGTCTAGGGAGACGCCGAGTGACCAGTCGTCGATCCGCGACGGAGCGGGTTACGACGAGGTTTTCCCATCAGGTCGTGAGCCCGCAGAGGGCCTATCCTGGTCGTCAGAGAAAGACTCGTCGACTCCATCTGACAGTGATATAGAGAGCTCAAGGGGAAGTGAGGTGAGCGGTGATATAGGCGACGGAGGTCAAGGGTTTCGTGACGGGGGTGAGAGTGACGGCGACGAGGAAGCCTTAGAGAGCACCTCGGGGTCCTCTGGCGATGATCGTCCCTTCATCTTACCCTCAGAGTGGTCCGTCAACAATTTTCTCCCCACGATGTCAGAAAATTTTTTTAAAAGCTTGCGGGCTCGTTATCAAATACCTGACGATATTCCCATTCGCCTTCCAGAGGAGGGTGAGAAGTGCTACTCCGGACGGACCGCGGACGTTGGCATGTATGACGCCATGTTCGCGGCCGGACTAAGGCTGCCGCTGACGGCATTACATCGTCAGCTGGCCAACTTTCTGGGGATATCCGTCAGCCAGATTGCCCCCAATGCTTGGCGAACCTTCATTGGCGCTGAGATCCTGTGGGGTCGTCTGAGTGGTGGGAACCGTCAGCTGACGTTGGACGAGTTCTTTTTTTGTTATCGTCCTCAGCACATTTCCTCGTCAAAGGGAGTGTACCATTTTGCGGTGAGGGACAAGGAGTTGAAGTTAGTGTCCGACATGCCCGACTCCAACAGGAAGTGGAAGGGCAGATACTTTTTTGTAGAAGGGACGAACTGGGTATGTCGTCCAGAGGAGTGGGAGACGATGCCCAATGGTTTTGACAACACTTGGGCTTATGTTAGAGATTCAGGTTAATACCGTCGGCCCTTCTCGCTTCGTCTACTTATTTGCTGTCCTAACCCGTCACTTTTCATTGCAGCTAACAACCGCCCACGCATATCCGCGGAACAAGAGGCTTTCATTCGTCGAGTGACGGCCATCCCCTTGGACGAGAGGAAGTGTCGAGACCTAATTACCTTAGACACTCTTCACCTGTACTGTGGTGGACCTGAGCCGACGGAGGAAGCCTGCAGACTGAACGCTTATTCCCGCCGTCGTGAGTATCCTTCAGCTTCTTGTCTTTAACCTGACGTGGTTTCTTTCTAATCTTTGTTCTTCGCAGAAATGGAGTCAGCCAGGCAAAGGGTCAGAGCTGCGGCGGCAGCTAAGAAGAAGCAGTTGGAAAGGACTGGGGGCGAGTCAACTCCTCCGTCAGCTCCCAGACCCGTCGGAAAGGTCGGAGCTAAGAGGAAAGGTGACGGCAGGGATGACCGTCAGGGGAAGAAAGTTGCCCCCACTCCCGGGGACACGTCTTCTCGAAGGCCGTCTCCTCCCAGGACTGCTCATGGGGCAGGCAAGGGTCTGATGACCTCGTCAGGGCCCATCGTTCAAGGATCCGTGCGCCGTCTGTTAACTCACAAGGACTACGCTGTAGAGGTGACGGATTCCATTTTGAAGGACGATGAAATGGACCCTCTTGCCGAGCAGAGTGTTGACGAGATAAAGGCGTCAGGCCTTTTTGACCTAACCAGGGTAAGCTTCGTTTTCAACTTCTGGTGTCTGAGTCATTTTTGTGTCCTGACGTTGTCTTGTTCCTTTTTGCTTCCAGGCTATGGTTCGCATGAAGGCCCTGTCACGCCGGTGCTCTGCTAAAGAAGGGGTGATTACCCGTCTGCAGGAGCGTGTCAAGAACCTGACTGACGGCCAGCTTCAGTATAGGGATGCGAACCGTATCTTGGGTGAGGAGCTGAAGGGTTACAAGGAGAAGCTGACGGAGGAGACCCGCCGTCGGGAGCTTGAAACGGAGGCCAAAGTGACGGCGGAGAAGGAGTTGAGGTCCATCCTTCTTCAAGTAGAGACGGCTAGGAACGATGCTGTGACGGAGTTCAAAGATTCGTCAGCCTTCATTGACTCTTGTGCCGCCTACTATGGTGACGGGTTCGAGGATTGCTTGAAGCAGGTGAAATCTGCCTATCCTGATTTGGACTTGTCGAGGATTTCAATGGATGAATCCATTCCTCCGACGCCCGCAGGTGACATCGTCAATGAAGAAGCTGACGACAATAGTCAGAGGGACAACAGCTTCGTCTTGGCTCAACCAGCTGCCGATCCGTCCGTCACTTTGACTCCAGCTGATCCTCATGTCGATCCTAATGCCGTCAGCCCTTCTCTCTCCGGCGCCCAGCCTGTTAATGTTGAAGATGACGGAGGACACTGACGACCCCCCCTTTTTATTTTTATATTATTATTATCCCTTTTTTTTTTTAATGTAGACGGTGCTGTATTACTTGTCGCCCATTTTCCTGGGCTTATGTAAAGACAATGTTTACGCTAATCTTAATATTTTGCCTTGTGTTTGAAGCATATTTTCTTTATTTGTGTGTTAAATCATAATGATTCCGTTACTTATAGATGACGGCGTTGCTTAAGTTGTTTCATGCCACAAAGAAAACAACGTCAGCCTGTCCACTATTTTTTAAAAAGTTTCTTGCACGTCGGCTTGAGCTCCTAACCGTCAGCTTCGTAAGTCGAGCTTTTCTTGTAGGCACATTGCGATGATCTCGTCAGCTTAAGGGTGACGATATATATATATATTTTCCTTCTTTTTTTTTTCTTTTTTTTTTTTTATATCAAGCTTTGTGCTGATGTCGGCGTCAGCTTCTCTTCATGAGAACTTAGGGTCGTTCTTGTCATGTCGTCAATTTCATGGTTGACGCCGTTGGACAACTTAATTGCAAGCCTGTTAGTTTCATAAACGACGTCAGCTTTTTTCTTTCAGCAAATTTAACCTGATGTATCCATTTCGCAATTTGCCTGTCATTTCTAAGAACAACGTCGTCAGTCAACGTATTATGCCGTCAATTTGGACTTAACATCGTCACCTCGCTGTTCTTAGACTGGGGTCGTCCACTTTGTGGTTTTAGAAATGAGCCGTCCATTATGTGGACTTAGAGGGAGTCCGTCAATTTTGTGGACTTATAAGTAGTCCGTCCACTTTGTGGACTTAGAAATAAGCCGTCCACTTTGTGGACCTAGAAGTTGTCCGTCCACTTTGGGGACTTAAAGGTAGTCCGTCCACTTTGTGGACTTATAAGCAAGCCGTCCACTTTGTGGACTTAGAAGTAGTCCGTCCACTTTGTGGACTTAGAAGTAGTCCGTCCACTTTGTGGACTTAGGAGTGAGCCGTCCACTTTGTGGACTTAGAAGTAGCCCGTCCACTTTGTGGACTTAGAAGTAAGCCGTCCACTTTGTGGACTTAGGCCATTAGGTCGTCCAACTTGTGGACTTAATTGTAGAGAGCTTTCTGTTTTCTTCAAGACATAAGAAATTTACTAGTCGTTTCTGAATGGACCTCCTCTTATTGTGATGAAATGCATAAATAAAATATTGTTCAAAATAGAAAAGATTAACTTAAAGCCCATTGGACTTTAAAATGTACTGTAAGCAAGAAATGTTAAGACAAATTAGGGATCATAAACTGGTAGCGAGGAGTAACGTTCTGCTTGTCATCTTCTATTGATAGTACTTTCTGAGGTGCTCGGCGTTCCAGGGATGTCGTAGTTTCTGCCCGTCAAGAGTCTCCAGGTGGTAGGTGCCCTTTCTTTGCCATGATACGACCTTGTAGGGTCCTTCCCAGTTTGGGCCGAGCTTTCCTTGCGCGGGATCTCTGGCTGCGCCCATCACTCTTCTCAAAACAAGATCTCCGACTTTGAAGTCTCGGTGCTTGACTCGGGAGTTGTAGTGCTTGCTCACGAGGTCTTGGTAACGCGCGAGTCTCTGTTCGGCTACCGCTCTTACTTCGTCAATTAGGTCCAGTTGCAAACGAAGCTCTTGGTCATTTCTTCCCTCGTCGTGGTTGGCCACCCTATAACTTGTGAGCCCTATCTCGGCCGGAATGACCGCTTCACTTCCGTATGTCAGCTGGAACGGGGTTTCTCCCGTGGGGGTTCGTACCGTCGTTCTGTATGCCCATAACACGCTCGGCAGCATCTCGGGCCATACTCCCTTTGCCCCCTCGAGCCGAGTCTTGATGATTCGGAGCAAGGATCGGTTGGTTACTTCCACTTGTCCGTTTGCCTGAGGATGGGCCGGGGAGGAATAGTGGTTCTTGATTCCTAACTCTGAACAGAAGGCTCGGAAGGAGTCGTTGTCGAATTGTTTGCCGTTGTCTGAAATTAAGACTCTTGGAATCCCATACCTGCAAACAATGTTTCTCCATACAAAACCCCTTATATTCTTCTCAGTAATGGTGGCTAGGGCTTCAGCTTCAACCCATTTGGTGAAGTAATCGATGCCTACGACGAGGAACTTCAGCTGTCGTGCTGCCATCGGGAACGGTCCCATGATATCTAATCCCCATTGTGCGAATGGCCACGGGGCAGTTATGGGGGTCAATCCCTCCGCCGGTTGTCGAATGATGTTGCTGAATCTTTGACACTTGTCGCAAGCCCTCACATAAACCTGGGCGTCACTTTGCATCGTCGGCCAATAGTACCCGGCCCGAACCAACTTCTGTACCAACGACCGTGATCCGGAGTGGTTGCCGCATATCCCCTCATGTACTTCTCTCATGACATAGCTCGCTTCTTCAGGGCCCACGCACCTCAGGTATGGCCGAGAGAAGCCCCTTTTGTAGAGGACGTCCTTTATCAAGACGAAACGTGCAGACCGGACCTTCAGCTTTCTGGCAGCCTCCTTTTCGTCAGGCAACGTGCCATCTTTTAGGTAGGAGATCAAGGGCGTGGTCCAATCGTTTTCGGAACCAATCTCCTGTATGCAGACCGCGTCAATTAATGGTGAAAACTGAGTAAAAGAGAGTACCTCGTCAACGGCGGCCATAGGGTCTGCAGACGCGGCTTTGGAAAGTCGGTCAGCATGCTCGTTTCCTTCTCTCGGGACTTGGATTATCTTTGCTTGCAGCCCCTCCATTCTCTTTTTCGCCTGCTCCCAGTACCTCTTCATTCTTTCGCCCTTGCATTCGTATTCACCGTTTACCTGGCTTGTGACGACTTGGGAGTCGCAATGAACAACTACGTTTGCGGCCCCTACAACTTGAGCAAGGTCTAGACCTGCTATTAGGGCTTCGTACTCAGCTTCATTGTTAGTTGTAGGGAAGTCGAGGCGGATCATACACTTGAGCTCGTCGCCTTCCGGGGAGTTAAGTACGACCCCTACCCCGCCAGCCTTCTTGTTGGACGACCCGTCAGTGAAAATGCTCCATAGGGGATTCTTTTCCTCTTCGCCTTCCGCACTAGTGAACTCAGCAATGAAGTCGGCCACCGCCTGTCCCTTGATGGCAATACGGGGGCGATATTGTACATCGAACTCGCTTAGTTCTACTGACCATAACGCCATTCGTCCGGCCGCCGCAGGGCTGCCCATTGCTCGCCGCAAGGGTTTGTCAGTTAGGACGACTATTGTATGGGCTTGAAAATATGGCTTCAGCTTACGGGCTGCTGTAACCAAAGCGAAGGCGAGCTTCTCCATAGGGGGATATCTCTCTTCTGCACCGTGTAGCGCCTTGCTTGCGTAGTACACGGGTCGTTGGACCTTATCATCTTCTCTAATCAAGGCCGCGCTGACAGCTGCTGGGGAAACGGCAAGATAGAGGAACAGTTCTTCTCCTGGTTGGGAAGGGCTTAGTAACGGCGGTGAAGAGAGGTATGCCTTCAAATCTTCGAACGCTTGTTGACACTCGGGGGTCCATTCAAAGGATTTTTTCAACGTTCGGAAGAAAGGTAGACATCTGTCCGCAGCTTTTGATACAAATCTGCTGAGCGCGGCAATCCTCCCCGTGAGGCTTTGTACTTCCTTGATATTTTTGGGAGGGGCCATTCCCATAATGGCCTGAATCTTGTCTGGATTGGCCTCGATCCCTCTTTGGGACACCATGTACCCCAAGAACTTTCCGGCCGTCACTCCAAAAGCACACTTGCTTGGGTTGAGCTTCATG
The DNA here is from genome assembly GCA_014183005.1 of Castanea mollissima. NCBI lineage: Eukaryota > Viridiplantae > Streptophyta > Magnoliopsida > Fagales > Fagaceae > Castanea > Castanea mollissima. The sequence goes on from JACAVU010000007.1 coordinate 2,888,476, forward strand.
TTGTAGGAGCGCAGAGTATCAAATGTCTCCTTCAGGTCCTCCAAATGGACTTCTTCCCTCTGGCTCTTGACCAGCATGTCGTCGACATACACCTGGACGTTCCTCCCAATCTGTCGCGCAAACATCTTGTTCATAAGCCTCTGATAGGTGGCGCCAGCGTTCTTCAGGCCGAAGGGCATAACCTTGTAACAAAAGAGGCCTTGGCTTGTTACGAACGAAGTTTTCTCTTGATCAGCTTCGTCCATCCGGATCTGGTTATACCCGGAGAATGCATCCATGAAGCTAAGTAACTGATGTTTGGCCGTAGAATCCACCAGGGCGTCGATCCGCGGGAGGGGATAGCTATCCTTGGGACATGCTTTGTTCAAGTCCGTGAAGTCGACGCACATCCTCCATTTCCCGTCGTTCTTCTTGACCATCACGATATTTGCTAACCAGTCAGGGTAGTACACTTCCCTGATAAATCCCGCATCTTGTAGTTTACGGACCTCTTCTGCTGCCGCTTGATCCCTCTCTTGGGCGAAGGTTCTTTTCTTCTGTCGGACAGGCGGGAAAGACGGCGACACGTTCAACCTGTGCACCATGACCGATGGATCGATCCCTGGCATGTCTTCGTGGCTCCATGCGAACACATCCCGGTTTTCTTTCAAAAAGATCGCAAGTTCTAGACGTACCGTCGGGCTGGCTAGGGTGCCGATTTTGGTTGTTCGCTCCGGGCGGGCTTCGTCGAGAAGGACATCCTCAAGTCTCTCGGCAGGTTCCGTCGTCACCCGACGCTCCTCTATGGCCAGGACGTGATTGTCCATCTCCATCATAGCCACATAACATTCGCGCGCGGACACCTGATCCCCCCTTAATTGACCAACTCCATAATCAGTAGGAAACTTCATCATTAGGTGGTATGTTGACGTCACCGCCCTCCATGAGTTGAGGGTAGGTCGCCCTATGATGGCATTGTAAGCCGACGAACAGTCAACTACTAGGAATGTCACGTTCCGAGTGACCTGCTGTGGGTAATCTCCAATGGTTACTGTCAAAGTAACAGTACCAAGTGGGAATATTCTTGCTCCTCCAAAGCCAACGAGCGGGGCGTCAGTCGGAATTAGTCGCTCTCTTCCAATTCCCATCTGCTGGAAGGCGGGATAATAGAGGATGTCCGCCGAACTACCGTTGTCTACAAGGACTCTGTGTATGTTATAATCCCCTGATTGTATGGTGACGACGATGGCGTCGTCATGGGGGTGGTGAAGGCGTCGGGCGTCTCTTTCTGGAAATTCGAAGAGGGGATTGTCGATTTGTGACCTTCCTGACGCGGAACTTGCCGTATGGACATTCTGAACCATTCTGAGGTAAGTCTTTCGGGCTTTCTTGGATGACCCAACAGTCGTGGTTCCTCCTACGATCATCCTTATATCTCTAGCAGGTTGCCTGGGTCGTTCGTTATCTTGCCTAGGGGCTTGATTTTGCGGCAGGTCTGCCCTCTCCGTGTTGACGAACCTCCGCAGCCGTCCTCGCCTAATGAGAGCCTCTATTTGCTGTTTCAAATCGTAGCAATCGGCGGTATCATGGCCATGGTCCTGATGAAAACGGCAGTATTTGTCTCTTGGTCTCTTGCTGGGGTCTCCCTTCAGCTTGCCGGGAAAGGCTAAAGCTTCCTCATCTCTGATTTGCATTAGCACCTGGTCAAGGGGTGCGTTAAGGGGGGTGAAGCTTGTGTACCTTCCTGTAGGCGGCTTAGGTCGTCGATCATCTCGTCCCTCTCTGGTTCTCCCCCTTTTTCGTCCGTTGTCGGGTCTCGTGTCTTCCTGCCTTTCCCTTTTTCTTGGCTTATAGTCGTCTCTGGCCAGCAAGGCATCCTCCGCGTTCATGTACTTCGTCGCCCGATAGTATACGTCAGACATAGTCTTCGGGTCGTTCTTGCACAGAGAGAACAAGAACTTACCCTCTCGTAGCCCATTCGTGAACGCTGCCACGAGTATCTTATCATCTGCTTCGTCTATCGAGAGGGATTCCTTGTTGAAGCGGGCTATATAGGACCTTAATGTTTCGCCCTCTCGCTGCTTGATGCCTAGTATACACGTAATAGACCTCTTGCGTCGATGACTCCCAATAAAGTGTGACACGAACTGTGCACCCAATTCCTTGAAAGTGCCGATTGAATTAGGCGTCAGCCTGGTGTACCAATCCCTTGCGGGCCCCTTCAAGGTGGTGAGGAAAGCCCTGCACATGATTTCGTCGGGTACACCCTGAAGATGCATCAGGGTTCTAAAAGACTCCAGGTGGTCCAGCGGGTCTTTGGATCCGTCGTAGTTCTCCATATGGGGCATGCGAAACTTTGGAGGAACGGGACACGAATTTACCAACGCTGTGAAGGGCGAATCCGTTCTATGGACTAGGTCGTCTAGGTTGCTGGACACCCGTCCTCTGAGGGCGTTCATCATCGCATCCATGCGTTCCCTCATTTCCTGCATCTCGGCTGTAATGTGAGGCGGTAGGGAGTCCGAGGCAGATGGTAGGTTTGTCTCCGGCCGCTCCAACCTTGTGGGCGCGGTGCTACCTTCAGGCCTGACGGCGTTCCTCCCTTCCGGGCTTGCTACTTCCTGGTCCTCCCTTGGCGCACTTTGTTGCGCGGTCATCTGCCGTAGTTGCTCCCCTAAGTCGTGGTTCTGTTTGGTAAGTCGTTCGACGGCAGCGGCCAGCGTCTGAACCTGCCTTTCTAGCGCTGTAACGTGCGGTTCGTCACCTTGGTTGTTGATTGTTGCCATTGATCTGGTGAGTACCATGCAACCTTTAGTCTCAGGGGTAGAGCGAGGGCTAGATATCCTTTTCTACGCTCTCGTCTTCGTTCCCACAGACGGCGCCAACTGATGATGCCGAGGATAACACCAGTAGGTCGCGGGCACTCTCCGGCACGAGTCAACACCTGCAAAGGGAAAACAAAGTGACCTACAGGAGAGCACCGGTGTGGTGCCGGCCAAAAACCCTCCGAAGGTCAAGTTAGTATCTCAAACAACTCTAGAGTGCCAGAGTCGGGATAGTTGTGCGTACCTTTTGCCATGAGGGTTTCCGGGGTTTATATAGTGGTGTAGAGCCGAAATAAACGCCTTGGTGGGAGATTACTTTCCTTTTAGGAGAGCAATTTGCGGAACTGTGCATATCGTATAGAACTCTTTTCCTTATAGGGATCTTTTAGACCAGAGTTGACCGGGTAGCGTAGGGACTTTCCTATGCTCACACACAGGTCAAGGTAGGCTAGGAATGAAAGCTGGACTATACCTTCAGGTCTTAATCCCCAAGGTCGTCAGCCCATAATGTCGTCCACTTACCATGTCGTCAGCTTACAATGTCGTCAGCTTACGTACGTCTTCATGAAGGTCGTCACCCAGGACCCCTTCATCCAAGGTCGTCATCCTGGATCATCGACGTCATCCGTCAGCATAATGCTGCTACGCGAGGGGCGTGGCTATGAACTCCAAAAAGGCGGCGTCCAGGCGAGACTGACTTGCGGATTGTGTATTCCCGTCAGCACTCTTGAAAGCGTCACTATCAGATAAAATTGTGTTCACAATTTTAATTAAAATTATATTTTAAAAATATAATTTTTAAAAAAATGTGTATTAAGGGTCCGTTTGAATAGAACTTATTACTGAAAACTGAAAATACTGTAACAAAATAATTTTAAAATGTGTGAATAGTACCGCGGGATCCATTTTTAATGAAAAAGTGGCTGAAAAGTAAAATTTGTGGGTCCGTGAACAGTGCACGAATGCACTGTTCACGAAAGACTTGGTCAACAACTGCGGTTGGGAAGAAAAAAAAAAAAAAAACTAAAGGCTGGACGCTGGACGCAGCCTCCCAATCCAAACACACGCTAAATATGTACAAAAGTAAGTATTTGATACAAAATATTTTTTTTTGTAAGTATAAGATAATCAGTACTCTTAAGAAACATTTGGTTCATTGTGATATGCCTTGATGTGACATTAAGGGCATGTTTGAGAGATTGTAAAAGTAATTATATAGGAATAGGAATAGATATTATAAGGAATACAAAATGTTGTAATACAATACTTATTACTATTCATTTGTTTAGTGATAACATAATAATAAAACTCTGAAAACAATGAAATAAAAACATTTTAAATTAAACTTAAAATATATTTTAGGAAATATCTTACTAATATAATTATATTTCAAAAAATATATTTTTTTTAAATTTGAAAGAGGGATTAGTTATTTTTTTATGATTTATTATTTTCATAATTGTTATGTACATATGAAAAATTTGTTTATTTGAAAATATATTAATTTTAGAAATTAATACACCTATTAAAGAATAACTATTACAACCCTTTTAAAGATGAATAATTATTTCTCTTTTTAAATAATAGCTATTTACAATGAATGATTATTCTCCGTAATAAAAACATAACAAAACTACTAAATAGATAAACCATAGGAATGATATACTCCAAGGTTTTTGGTTTATTTTATTTTTTCTAACATTACCATAATCTAAATTTACAAAATATATCACATCACCTTAATCTCATTACTTTCCTAAATAATATAATGTTGTATTCTTATATTGAGATTACATTTTTATAATCTTACATTAATATAATATTACGGTGTGGTATAATGTCACGGCAAACCAAACACCCTTTTGAGATTTGTGACCAATGCAAATTCGTAGCTACATACCGGACTGGCCTTGTCAAAAACCATCTTAAAGACTTTTTTTTTAATGTCAAAATTTTTTATTTATTCCAATTTGAGGTTTATGCCTTAGTTCAATGAGATTTATGTATTTTTGATAACCAAAATAGTGAAGTGTGGGATGAGACATAATTTAAAAAAAAATGATTTTTTTTTTCCTTTTCGGAAAAAAAGTTAATGAACAACAAATAGTATTGAAGTTATTATCGAGTGCGTGTGTGTGTGTTTATTCATTTTTTTTGGACTAGGTCTCATACCATTCAAAGGAGTCTGCACTATTTGGATATGGCAAATGTATAAATTTCATAATCCAAATATGGCAAATGCATAAATTTCATTGGATTACGAGATATGAATGAAAAATTTTGACTAAAAAAACCTTTAAACAGATATAGTGCACACAATTAGCCTACTTTCTATAAAGTAATGCTAGATATACAAATTTTTTTATTAAAAAATTACAAATTATCGATGTGGTGAGTAATTATTAGTAAATGAAAATGTGGTATTAATAGGGAACCTAGATGAAAACCAATAAGAAGTTGGTTACATCAACCGTTTATAAAAATGCTGTTAAATAGTTTGTGGTTGTACTATTATTTTTATTAATACTATAGAAAAATAAAGACAATTCATTTATTTTATGACAAAATCACATTAAATTGTCAATAAAAAAATCCATATTAGAGAGAAAGGCATAAATAAGTGGTCTTTTTTATGTTTATGCACCTGTACATTCAAATTCCAAAACTAATCACAAATATTAAAAATTGAAAAGAAAAATTACATCCAATCATTTGGTCTAAATTATTGTTCTCCATTCTTCATCAGTGAATTTTCAATCCAAAAAGGGCCCTTCTCAAAAGTGAAAAATGCTAACCATAACACATGACCTCTTCTATTTACTTTGGAGCTCTAGTAAGTCACATATATGCTGTAAGTATTTGGAAAGCAGAGAAGACACAACTATTATTTAGAAGAGGGGAACTTCACGTCTATCATTAAGTCTCTTCTTTTTTTTTTTCTTTTTTTAATTAATGTAAATGGAACCTTGTAGGACCGAAGTTATTACTGTCTTCTTTAATTTCTCATGTTCACATTCATGCTTGAAAATTTTTAACTTTTTTTTCTCATGTTCATAAATAGAAAAAATGTTACCTTCATTATTACAAATTGTCTTTGTCTTCCAACGAATTCAAATTCTCTTTAATACTCCACTGTGCATGAGTCACTTTCTGCTTTATTTCTTCTTATTTACAAAGAAATTACTCGTTGGAAGACTCCTCTGAATGCCCCTCTTTGGAATAATATTTCACCTTTAAACATTTTTAAATGGGAAAAATTAATGAATTCTCTAATAATATTGGTTTTTGAAATATTTTATAAAATTTTGATTAATTTCTCTTTAATTTTTAATAGAAAAAAGAAAACTTATGGGTTAATTTTGATCTAAACTAAATTCCTGTCATATTTGTTTAAAAGTAGCGAGTCCTTTTGATTAAGGTAGTTTTAATTCAATCCATCTTGACTCTAATCAATTTAGGTGAAACACAAATTCAATCACGTAAGAAGAAAAAATCAAATCAAATCTCACCTGATGTCTAAATTTTGGTCCTCTTCACCATGTCAAACCCAAACTCAATGGTGTAAACAAATAAAATAAAAAAGCAAAAGCAAAATAAAAAATCTTACCTGAATTCTATCTAAATTTTGGCCATCATCTTCCCTCCCCCAGTGTTTCTTTCCAAAAAAATATAATAATAATAATAATAATAATAAAGGACAACAACAACTGGCCATAGTCACCATCCACTTGAATAAGTTTCATCCTTTACAATTATTGCATCGTTTGACCATTTTTGTCACTATTCAATCAACACCTTTTACTTTACCTTTTTTCAGTTTTTCCAATTTATACTTTAACTTCTTTTTAGGCCTTTCCTTTTTAATCAACTTCAACTTTATACTCTAACTTTTTTTTTCATTTAAAAAAAAAAAAAAACAAGGCCTTTCTCAAAATCAATGAAAAAAAAAATCTTTTTAGGCAATTCACCTTAAGCTTGTTCTACATAATTCTTTTTTTCCTTTTTCTTTTAAGTGTCCATTTTGATTTTTTTTTTTGGTAATATATATATACACACACATAATATGAAAAAAAGAGTTAAGAGTTAAATTATTTTTAAAAAAACTAAAATTTAAATTCTTTGAAATAAAACTTAAACAAAAAGTAGCGTGAGACTTATAAATAAATAGGTAATTTAAGTAAAATGCAAGTTTTTTTTTTTAATGCTTAATCGATTGTCAAATGAACACAAATTTTACATCAAATCTTAGTTTTATTAAAATTCTATGTCAATTCTTACGTAGTTTTATTAATCATATTTTTATCCTTTCCACCTGTAAGTAAAAGCTAGCCAGACAATGAGGTATTATATATTACATACACTTATCAATAGTTGTGAGTTCCAGCTAGTTTAACTGGTAAAATCTTTGATGGTTGAATAAGAGATTTAGAGTTCAATCTCCGTCTATACTAAAAATTGATTGGTGTTTTGGTCTGATAATAAAAAGTTATTATTAGTAGCCAACGTCATAAATTAAAACTCTCTCTAAAAAAATGTTGTAAAATAGTATATGATGCAGCGTAGGCGAGTAGAAGCAGAATCTGTAACACACAATTATTACAACTCTTCCACGAAACCTAAGTTCCACAAGAGCACTAGGCTAGTAGGCAAAATAATAGAGAAAACCTCTTTAACAAGCTTTTATTAATCAACACACATAACAACCATAATCAACCTCTCTATAAAGAGTATTTATAGGAATAAAATTTCTCATACTCCTTTTAGGAAAAGAAATAATAAACTTACTTCTACTTGAAAAAGGAAAAACAATTTAACTAGAAAAAGAAAAACAATTAAAATCCTAATTTAACTAGGAAAAAGAAAACAACATAAACTATTAAAATATTTTATTCTTCCTTAATCAATCTGCATCATTCTCTTGGGGTTGGGGAAAACTAGTCCTCGAGTTTTGTGGCAATCTTTCACGATCAATTGGAACCCCGAATAATTCTCTCTATCCTATTCTTCTATGCCAGACAAGACGAATCAATATTCTACTTATTAATCTTTTTCTCACTCATAATAAATCTTGATGTACGAATTTTTATTCTTGACCTCTTTTGCTACAATGGGATATATGAAACAAGTACTAAAAAAGAATAATCCATGCACACACCCATAAACTTCATATTGCCTCCTCCACAAAAATTACTTAAAATCACTTGTTCACACCTCTTGTTGACCTCTATCAATTCTTGTTCAATAAAATCCTCCCAAAAGAGATCAATAAAGTTTTCCAAATTAATATTAAATATATAATCGGGAAAAATTTTGTTGAGGAGCTCATCAACCCCAATGAAATCATAGTGTTTAATGTGATCAAGTTTAAACTTTAGTAGATTAAAACTTCGTTCATCAATAGAGAACTCATCTATTGTTGAATAAACCAATTGTACCAATGTATGATTGTAATCAATAAAATCAATAACCTCTTATTTTTTAATGTTGAAAATCTCATCAACGGTGTGAGTTATGGGCTCACCTCGTATGTCTATAACTTTCTTTTCATCAAGCTCAATCTTATCTCCTTGACTATACTCTTCAAGATAGTCATCATAAATTGGTGGAGAATCCCAATCTACTACACAAACTCTTTCAATGTATTCATCCTAATTTTTAATATTGTAGTCCTCCTCCTCCACATAACATGGGTTTGGATGGCAATTTTGAGGCCGATTTTCAACGGCTAAGGCGGCGAGCTGCTTTGAAAGCGCCTCAAACCACTCCTCTATTCGTTGAAAGAACGCCTCTAATTGTGCATTGTGTGGAACCTCATCGCATTCATACACGTCATTTATGGCAACAAGTCTTCCCCCACATGCTTCTCTTTGTGCCATGGTAGGAACCTAGCCTTGCTCTAATACCAACTGATGCAGCGTAGGCGTGTAGAAGTAGAATCTGTAACACATAATTACTACAACTCTTCCAAGAAACCTAAGTTCCACAAGAACACTAGGCTAGTAGACAAAATAATAGAGAAAATCTCTCTAACAAACTTCTATTAATCAAAACACATAACAACCATAATCAACTTCTCTATAAAGAGTATTTATAGGAAAAGAATTTCTCATACTCCTTTTAAGAAAAGAAATAATAAACCTACTTCTACTTGAGAAAGAAAAAACAATTTAACTAGGAAAAGAAAAACAATTAAAATTCTAATTCAACTAGGAAAAAAAAAACATAAATTTAAAATATTTTATTATTTCTTAGCCAATCTGCATCAGTATGTCAGAGAGATATGCTGTAAGTATTTAGGAAGCAGAGAAGAAACAACTATTATTAGAAGAGGGAACTTCACACGTCTATTAAGTTTTTTTATTTATTTTTTATATATATATATTTTTAAATTTTTTTTATTAATGTAAATGGAACCTTGTAGGACCGAAGCCATCACTATCTTCTTTTTTTTTTTTCTCATGTTCACATTCATGCTTGAAAATTTTTAACCTTTTTTTTTTCTCATGTTCACATTTTTAGATAGAAAAAATGTCGCCTTCAAAATTACAAAATTTCTTCCACTGATTTCAAAGTCTCTTTAACATTCCACTGTACATGAGTCACTTTCCACTTTATTTCTTCTCATCTTCAAAGAAATTGCTTGTTTGGTGGACTCCTCTGATTGCTCCTCTTTGGAACAATATTTTACCTTTAAACATTTTTAAATGGGAAAAATTAATGAATTCTCTAAAAATATTGATTTTTTGAAATATTTTTAAAATTTTGATTAATTTCTCTTATTTAATAGAAAAAAGAAAACTTATGGGTTTTGATCTAAACTAAACTCTTGTCATATGTGTTTAAAAGTAGTGACTCCTTTTGATTGAGGTAGATTTAATTCAATCCAATCTTGACCTTAATCAATTTTAGGTAAAACATAAATTCAATCACGTAAGATGGAAAAAAAAAAAAAAATCAAATCTTACCTGATATCTAAATTTTGTTCTTCTTCAGTTACCATGTCAAACCCAAACTCAATCGTGTAAACAAATAAAACAAAAAAGCAAAAGCAAAATAAAAAATCTTACCCGAAGTCTATCTAAATTTTGGCCATTGTCACCATCCACTTGAATAAGTTTCATCCTTTAGCGCATATATATTTGCATTTTAAAAAAAAAGAAAATTTGGTTCCTCAAAATTTAGATTCTTTATTAACTTTGCATTGATTGCTTAAATTTAAACAATTCTTACTTATGGTTTGGATTTATTCAATATGATCATTTAATCTACGATGGTTAATTGTGTCAATGTTAAATGTCAAACAACGTTGCACATGTTTGAACTTTGAAGTGCGCATCCACCAAACTTGAATCAAGTAATAGTTCAGTACCAAGGATCACAACAAATACCCAGCTAGAAAAAATAAATCATTAAGAAAATTAGAATCGGATCATTGCTAAGAATAAAATCAATGTTACAACATTATCAAAAAAAAAAAAAAAAACAATGTTAGACCTTACAACCATTTAGTCCTAGTTTTGTTGAAGCTTTTGCCATAGTTTGGGCTTTACATTCGGCCAGAGATGAAAAGTTCCAAAGTATAATTGTTAAATGTGATTCTAAGATTCATGTGATGTCTTAAATAAGAATTTGAAGGAAGTATGTTAGGAGATTTAGCCACTGTTAAATGATGCATCAGCCTTGGCTAATTCTTTTGTGTTGTTACTTTTGTTGGATCAAAAGGGATGCTAATTGTATAGTTCATGAACTAAGCAAAGTATGTTTTATACTCAAATATATCATATTTTTGTAAATGGGTATCCCTTCCTCTTGCTGTCATGGAGGCTTGGGAAAGTAATGTAGATATCCCTTCCTTTTGCTCCTTCAATGAAATATTCACATTTGTCCAACCCAAAAAAAAAAAAAAAAAGTGGTTTACAGCCCCCAATATTGCATGGAAGCAGGAAAGAGATCAACTTAGATAATGGGGGAAAAGGCCCAGCATAACTAGCCCATCTTGTCAATGAATTTTTTTTTTTTTTTTTTGGTTACATTAGAAAACAGCAAAACAGAAATACCAATTAGCACTTGACTGAACATTTTAATGGCAACCCAACCTAAAAAGTATGAGAGAGCATTCACAATAAAGTAGTCATGATAACTAAAAAGCTAGTTTAGCACCAACATACTAAAAATATCCTCAACATCAAAGTTGCCATACCCATCAATTTTTAACTCTTAGCTACAGTGAGCTGCCAAAGATAGCAGCTCACAGTAGCTAAGAGTTAAAGAAAAAAGAAAAAAAAATTATTGTGGCACGGTACATTGCTGTCCGTTTTTCTCTTTTTAAGTTTTTTGGTAGTGTTTATTGTGTAAGATATATTATTTTATTGTGTTGTTTATATTATTTTAATGTATTGTATGCTAAACTAGAACCTTTAATGTTGGGTGTATTGTAAAATGAGTTGTTAAAGTAGATAAAGTGGTTTTTTAAGTTATTAAAAGTTATATTTTTTTTGATGTTTTGCTGTAAATGCTCTAAGACAATAGTACTACTCAGTCAGCCAAGCAAAGTCCATGAAATGAACACATATGAGGTGGATGCTAATCTTGCATACTGTCTTTCTCAAGCCTTTTTTATTTTTATTTTTTTGCTGAATCTGTCTTTTCTCAAGCCTGCTCAAGTGTCTGTCTATTTGATACTGTTTCTCAAATTAAGTGTTTACCTGAATTAACAACGGCCTTATACACCTTTGTTTGAAGGATCATATTGAGCCAAACCCAAATCAAAAGGCCCAAGTTACACTGTAGCTTGCCCAAACAGAAACGCTCCCTTTTTTCTGAGCAATCAAGCTATGACCAGCTCTTAACTTAGTAAACCATGTCCTTCTCTCAAAAGTAAACCATGGTAAGAATCTGTGTCATTGACTCATGGGCTTGGGTTTTGGACTCAACAATGGCCTGATTTAATAATAAATAAATAAATGAAAACCTTTTTCAGCCATTTTGTTGTATTCACCTAAGGTTTTAATAAAGGTTTATGTCCTGTATTTTCTTGAAGATTTTAGAGTTAAGTTTATTAACCAGATTTATGGGATGTCTAGAGAGTTGCAGATTCAAAACTACCAGATGCACACTCAATATTGTGGCTACCACAGAGTCTTATGCTGCCCCACAAATTCCAACAGCCATCGTACCACACCTAGATGGAACATCATTCATCAAAATGAAAATTTGTTGCAGCAACATGGAATGACTAGAGTCGCGCATCAATCCGTGATGCAAAATGATAAAAAAGTGTTTAATATAAATTGTGTCAATCTCATAAGCATATCTAAAATGGCACCCTATGTTAACCAGGATACGAACAGAAGTACTTCCATTGCCAACAACACTCTAGAAAACTATTAGATATAGCACTTAATCACAGATCTGTCACATGCACTGATGCACTATATGCTGTAAAAACAATCCACAAAAATCCAAATATGTTTAAATACCAAACATTAGAACCATGATAATTACAAGGAGATAAACAGCACTCAGATAAGGGGAAATGACAGCATGGGAATTAAAGTTCTTTAGTACCAAAATATTTAGTGATTGTAGATTTTTTTGTTTGTTTTTGTTATGCCATGTAGCCATGTCAGTACAGTACATAAAAATGCATCTTTACTTGTCAATGATTATAATTCATGCATTAGTTTTGTTTAAGTCTTTCCAAAAGTTGTTTGTTGACCACTTAGAATAGTTTTCCACTTAGAATAGTTTTAAAAACTAAACCGGAATGGACTGACTGGTTCAACAGTGAACAAGGCACTGATCTAGTCCAGTAAAACCCCCCAAAATTGGTCAGAACCAAGAACTGAGAGCAAAAATGGTTCTTTGACCATACCAGTATATAAAACCATGCTGTTTAGGGTCCATTTGGATAGAATTTATTGCTAAAAACTAAAAACACTATAGCAAAATAATTTTTAAATATGTGAATAGTGCTGTGAGACCTATTTTTAATGAAAAAGTTGCTGAAAAGTGAAATTTGTGAGTCCCATGAACAGTGCACAGGACCTACAAATGTGATGAAAAGGGCTGAAAAGTCAACAATATACGGCTAATGTTCATAAACAGTAGCTTGAACAGTGGAATTTGTCCCCCTGAAGCGTGCTGCAGCAGGAAAAAAAAAAAAAAAAAGAAGAAAAAGACCGCAAACGCAAAACGCAACAAACGCCGGATCCAAACAGATACTTACACTAATCAGCAAGTTTGCAGTTTTAAAACATCATCTTCCTTTCATTACAACTTCCGAATCATAGAGGAGTCTATCTCCCTATCTAGACTAATCTCAACAATCAAATTCACAAACTCCATTCTAAGTCCAAAGCCCATAATTTTATCTTTAATTCTATCCACTGATTGACCAAAGGTCCTAATTTTGTTTGCCATATTTCAGTAGAATACGACAGGATTGGAGATTCAAAAGAAGTTGCATACCTTTTGTCTCCACTAACCAGATCCCCACAAATTCATCACTTGCATCATGCAATATGACTTGATTCTTGGTAACTGAGACAAGAAACTTAGTTTGCTTCGTGAAACCCCAATCAGAACCAATATGTGTAGTAGTTGGCTAGCTAGCACCCTCCATGACAACACAGGAAAATTTCAGCCATATATTCTTCCTTACCTTACACAAAAGAAACTAGTATGGAAAGCTTTGCAAAGAACTGAGTATACGCTTCTAGTAGAAATAAAAAACCATATAGAACTGGAGCTAGATAAATACTTGTATGACATCTTTTCCTAAAATAATTAACAGTTGTTAAGTACACTCAATATAGGACAGGTATGATTCAGCCTCTTTTAAGAAAAGTATGTTTCAAGAATTTGGGGCAACAATTCATAAATAGTATATGGGCATAACATGGTTAAATACAATGAGATTTGTATAACAGTCACATAGCAGAACCTTAACAATTTAATTTTAAATAATCCAAACTAGGAAAGAAAATTACTACAATAACCATGATAAACAAATTTAGGACCATTATAATGTTTTGATTAATTAAAATATCCCAAATAATTGATCCTAAGTAATCAGTCATCAATACTCTTTTCTACTACTCTGCTGAATGCATCATCCACCAAAAATTGTTCATGATCAACATATTTAGGAAGCTCATATGGTTTGTAAAGATCAATTGGCTCCAAGTTTCAAGATTCACCTGTGTTGAATTTCTCCATCATCATTGAGTTCAATCTTACATTCACCATATTATCCAACAACTCAGATGTCAACATGTTTGTCTTCTTTGTTTGTGCTAGCTCAGATGCATTCCAATAACCCTTGGACAAGGTAGAACTACATGGTTGACTCAAAATTCGAATGGCATACTTTTGTAAGATAGGAAGACGATCTCCACAGAAATCCCACCATATTCCTACAAATAAAATTACAATTTATATGCTCATAAAATTTATCAAGAAATAATATAGTTAAATATTAAAATTATATCAAAGCTATTGAACTTACTAGGATAAGATGTTTTCAACATTGTCTTTGCCGTTGTACCATATTCCTACAAATAAAATTACAATTTATATGCTCATAAAATTTATCAAGAAATAATATAGTTAAATATTAAAATTATATCAAAGCTATTGAACTTACTAGGATAAGATGTTTTCAACATTGTCTTTGCCGTAATTGTAAACAAGCTCGGTACTTTATTGCGTTAAAGTTGCACCTCTTTCATGAAATCTTCCCTTTCTTCGATAGCCACCAAATTCTCCAAAATGAAACTTATACCATCTTTCATCTCGCGACTCTCTATAAATTTCTCACTGCACAAGTAAGCAGGATTCAGAAATGTTGCAGCAGCATGAATTGGGTGCATTATATTTTCAGTATACCTACAACTAAATAACTTCCATATCTGCATATATTTGTCTTGATTTCTATCATAATGTTGCTTAATTGTTTCTTTTGCCATTTCCATTGCTTCATATAAGTATCTTGCAGTTGACAAATCATTATCAACTAATCGAAGAACTCGAACTAAAGGCTCCAACACTAGTAACGCCTCTTTCACTTGACTCCAAAATTCTGCACTTTGAATGATACTAGCAACTTTAGCAATGTCCTTTTCATTATGATTCAAACTTTTCCACTTAGAAGATACAACAAGTAACTGCAATTCATCTTGAACGTTCAAAACAGATCGAAGCATCAAGAAATTAGAAAAAAAACCTCCTTTTACAAGGATGTTTCAATTCCTTATGGTTTGTGTACTCTCTCATAAGTGACGAAATTATACTATCCTTATACATATATGAAACAACTGATTTTGCATCAATAATTATCTTCTGAACCCAATCAACTTCCTTGCATATTTCCTTCAAAAGCAATCTAATGCCATAAGCAGTACATTGAGTTATGTATAACTAAGGGTACCTGCTAATAAGCATATCTCCAGCAGACTCAAAATTAGTAGTATTATCAATGATCAACTGAACAACATTATCTGACCCAATTTCTTCAATTACTGAAGAGATAATATCTTTAATATATAGTGTTGTTATATTATCAATTGAAACTTCAAGCGACTTCAAAAATATTACTCCACTAGGAGAATATGCAATAATATTGATAAATGCTCTATGCTCTACATCACTCCACATGTTTGACATAAGAGTACAACCAGATACCAACCACGATTTCTTAACATTTCTCACATACTCTTCCACTTCTACCTTCAAGTCTGGAATTAGCTTCCTTTGGAAAGTCAAATAAGAGGGTAACTTATAGTCAGGACCATATTCAGCAACACCTTGCACAAAGTGAATAAAGGATGTCGTTTGAACAACATCAAATGATATGTTATTTACAATAACAAGTTGTGCAAGCAGTTTGTCCACTGCATTCTTATCTTTTTTACCACACATCTCTGAATTGGTAGCGTGGCACATATCTTTCGATATTGAACACAATGTGGTTTTACTCTCATTAGCATTGCTAGAACTTGATGCACTCTTTAGTTGTTTGTTAGTCCCTCCAACTGCTAGATAAGCTTCTTTTTGAACATCTGTAGGCACACTTGTACAAATATCTACACCATTACCTTTAACTCCAGCCAAGTGATATTTAAATCTAGAAGCACCCCCAGCAAAATTATGCTGACAAAAGTTACATTTGAAATGGCCATCTAGGTCTTCAACATAGCCCCAAAATCGATCTTTCTTTCTACCCATATTTATTTTCCCTTTAAAAAAGAAAAGAAAAGAATATAATATTTGAAAAAAATTAATTAATCTAAACAAAGATTCTTTCAAAGTTAAATTAATTTAACTTTTTGCCGACCAAACCTTTCCATCGAAGGCATTCTCTAAATGATAATTTATGCAAGACTAAAAATATATCTAAATTAATATGACTAGCACTTTTTACAAATTAAAATCCAACTGTTATGATATATCATTACTCATACTAATTTTTTTTAACATAGCTGAATGGTGGAGTTTGAATGGGAGCTTAACTCCAAATTTGCAACATTTAGCAATTAAAATCTTGAGCTTGACTTGTAGGGCATGTGGTTGTGAGCATAATTGCTGTGAGTTTGGGCAGGTGAGTTTTTAAGTATAATAAGTAGATCTTATCATTTGATGAGTAGCATTATTCCATAGAAAATTCCAAAGGTGTCACTAACACTTAATTTTCATAAGTACTTGTAGATTCGCACAAAAATAAGGGATAGACTTGCACAAAAAAGACTAAATTATTTGTTCTTTGTGAAGTATGATAAAAAAAATGAAGTCACGATATGATAAGTGTGATGTTATTGATCCCATTTCCTTGGATGATATAGATGAAAGTAATAAATGGCCGTTGGGGAAAATTGGTATTGAGCCATCTATGGATGCTGAAGATGAGTTGGTTGATAATGATGATGATGGTTTGATATGGGGTGCAGTGGCAAGAGCTGGCACTGTTGGAAAACAGTGTTGTTAAAAGCGCACTTAAGAAAGCTCGAAGCCCCAAGACTCCAGCGCTTTTTGCCTCAAAAGCTAAGCTCATTCAAAGAAGCATGCTTTATGCGCGCTTTTTTGCGCTTTTTCAAAAAGCTCAAAGCGCGCTTTTTTGCGCTTTTTCAAAAAGCTCAAAGCGCGCTTTTTGGAGTTTTTTTTAAAAAAAAAAAAAAAAACCAAAACTGAATTAAAGCTATAGGATCTTGACATTATTGATATAAACCATTGATTTTGTATATTTTTAGTGTAAATTACTTATCAAAAAAAATATTTTGAGTACAACTTGTCCTAAAACCCAAGCCACAACCTCCCAGATCTTCTCTATTTTTATTTTTTCTCCTTGAAACAGTAACCCACCTAGCTCCTTGGTACCAATTACCATGTTGCAATGTCCTCTTATTCTTAGCTCATTCATGAAAATAAATGTATGATATAATATATGTGGTAATTGTTTAGTTACTTTAGTGGTTGATTTTGAACATAGCAAACTAATTCTTCCAGAGTTATAGTCATTAAGTGATTAAATTATTAACTAATATTACTAATTAGTCAGAGGGCATTATAGATATAGGAGATTTAAGAAAGGATGTTACATGGAAGTACTGATATCTAGCTTATACAAAAAAAATAAAATCTAGCTTATCCAAAAATAAAATAAAATGACTTGACTTGCAATTTTTGTGTTACAATTGCAAAAGTAGGGCATATCTAAATGTTATATGAATTATATAAAAATTTTAACTTTAATTTATATAATAATTTGATCATTTGATTGTTGCATTTCTCATTAATAATAATTTTTAAAATTTTTAAATTATTTTTTAAAAATATGCGCTTCACTTCAATCAAGCGCGCGCTTAGGCTCCAAGAGCCCTTTGCGCTTAAGTGCGCCCCTCGCTTTTACCAACACTGTTGGAGAAGCAAGGAAAAATACTAGATTCGAAGCACAATCAAGGGCAAACTCAAAGGCCTCAACATCACAACCAAATATACAAGGGGAAGATGTTGATTCTGAGGAGACCGAGAAAGAGAATGTTGGTGGTTATAAATCAGGTTCAAGTGGCTTTGAAAGTGATGGCAACTTGAATGAGAGTCTAAAGATGAACTTTAGATTAAAACTTACAATCACATTCAAGCTTTTTTTTTTTTTTTTTTTTGATAGGTAACGTAAAATATTATTAAAAATCAAAGCCAACCCGAGTACTTACAACCACATTCAAGCTATTACAATGTTCAATCTTCAAATGCATTTGTTTTTTCATGGATAGTCATGAAGTTCAATGTTTTGTTTAGGAGTTTTCTTCTTTCAAATACTATTTTATGAACAGTATTTGGTTTAATACTTAGTTGGTGTTTGGATAGACTAATTTTTCAATGGTGATATATGAGTATTAATTGTTTGTCACAAACATAGTTTGACCCCAAAAACTAGTTCTATAGACCAGCTCCTATCCATTAGGAACAGAGTTTTAGAAATTTGTTTATAATATTCTTATACATCTAACACATGAGATTTGAACTCTAAATTTAAAATAATTATATTTAGAATTTGGCATCTTGCTCCACTCGGACTGGTGCATTCTTGGCGCCGTAAGGTCGCCTTTCGCCTTTTTCGGCTACATTGGGCATAACCCATGCTAAGGGACATAGAAAAATTTCGCCACGTACTCATTTATTCAGCTGACTAGGGCCCCACCAGTACACAAATTAAAGACTATGTTGTGCTTAAAAGACTCTCTTCAAGAAAAAGATTCCTGCCAGTAACACAAAAATTCCACGAATTTGTACCACTAATGTATTCTTACTTAAACCCCACAATTATACACATATGAAAAGCAATTTACATTCAAAACACATTAGCACAGTGAATATTTCTTATATTGAAACCCAAAAGAGATAAGAGGAAAGAAAAAAGTGTGCACCCACACAGGAAACCAAGAAATAACGTTACAAGGTGTCAAACTTACCAGCAGTGGATGTCAAGGGGAACGTTACTTATATCATCTCTCTCGATGAGATCAGTATTAACTCTTTCTTGGGCTGTAAAAATTCACGTTTCTTGTTCAGATTCTTCAGAAAGTTTTGTTCTTTTCTGGTGGTGACACCCCAAAAATAAAAACCAAAAAAAACCTGGGCTACACGGTTTTCTATTCTTAAAATAAATAAATAAAAATAAAAGAAGGCTATCATTTTTTTTTTGGGGGGGGGAGAGAAAAAGAGAACAAAAAATAGGGGAAATTTTTATGACATGGAACCCAATTTTATTTGGATTGACGAGAGTCTGTCTTTGCACAATGCAAGATCTAAAATGTAAAAGTTTTGGGTGTAATTACACGACACTTCCCGCACTTCAATTTGGGAAAACCAAATTTAAAAGGCAAAAAACACTTTTTCTCTTTCACATCTGATTGACCAAAAAATTTTATATTAATATTAATAAAAATGTTATGTGCTAATTTGCCCTTTGTCTTCAAAATTTATTCTCTATTTTAAAATTAAAATTTATTGTTTTAAATTTAAATAAAGTTTAAGTATAAAATTAGTTGTAGTTTAAGATTATAACTGTAAGTACACAATTGCACCTGACCCCAAGAACAGTTATGGGCTCAGGCCCAATGAGTCTTAAACAATATGAATTTATAGAGTGTGGGCTTGAAACCCAGGTTAGAAGAGTTTTAGGGTTCTAAGGCAATTCAAAGATGGTTAGCACTTAACAATAACAAAGAATATTGCAACTTAACCTCCTCGGACATAAGCCGAGGACTGTTCTTATATTATCTTTGTTTTCTTTCTTCTTCTTTTGATTACAAAGAGAGAGAGAGTCAGAGCGATCCCCATTTCTCTCCTGGGTCTCCCCTTAAATACTCATCTTTTTAACCCCTAATACACGTGTTGCCCTATCTCCACCTTAGCCTAGATATTTCTTCTCTCAGTGCCTTTGAATAGTAACCAGAAGTTTCCCTTCTACTGTTCGGGTGTCACTTCCCCATTAATGCGGCTAAGGTAGTAGGTGAAGGGTCTTTAATGTGGAGGCAGCAGCCTTTAGTACCTTTTAAACACCGGAGCTTCTAGGACATCCAGGGGTTCACCCCTCTTAACCATGGGTCTCCGTCATGTCGTTTATGTATTGTTATGATAACGTTACTGATTCTTCTATGCCCATCTGAGAGTAAAACTAACCTCGGCTTGGTCCTTAGGTCCTCGGCACATGAGCAGGCCCGCGGCATTACAAGATTTACAAATCAAGGATAGGTCGGCCTTACTTTGAGTGGCCCAAAGGCCCATATACCTGTTAGGACCTTTTTACTCCCCACAATAGCCCCTCAAAATTCTAATTTTCGAAGTCCGAGGAGAAAAATAGAGTTTTGATCCGAAGAGAACTTATTCTATACACGTAACGAGTGATTGCACGTGTGGAAACCGTTTCGTATACCAGAGGATGCCACTTGGCGGCTTACCTTTTAAAACGCGCGCATTTATTACCGTATGTTACACTATGTCCCCACGTTCAACGGTGAGATGGGCATCCAACGGTCCTCATTGCTCCACGAAAATTTGGGCGGGTAAAACTAAATTTGAGGCCGCCATTCCGCACGTCGTGACGCTTCGGGAACCTGCGCCTTCATTTATTTTGCCAGGGACTAATCCCATCAAAACATCAACAAGCACATTTCCCCTTCAGAAAACCGTGGAAATTTGCATATCCTCAAACTCCGTAAGTTCTTACTCACCCCTCATTTCTTCCTTAACCTTTTATCCTCGGACTTTGTCCTCGGCTGTCTTAGTAGACGCTTTTACTCTTTAGATTTTAGCCTTTCTTTAATTTCCATGGGTAGATTTAAGTGTCTTGTCGATACGGCCGCCGGAATGGAAGGCTTCAGAGCCAAATACCACATTCCCGGTGACGTAGGCCTAAAATATTGCCCGGCGGAAGCCGTGGCTAACTCTAGGAAGGAGGGAGAGGTCATAATCCCAATGATAGCCTTTATAGAAGGCGGGATGACCCTCCCGATGAAACCTGTGATGAGGGAATACCTTCGCAACCATAGGTTGTGTCCCGACCAATGCCTCCCTAACGTTTTTAGGGTTTTAGGCAGCGTCGATGCCTTAAACGAACAGATGGGTTTAAACCTGACGTGGCACGACGTTGTTTTTCTATATGAATCCCATAAGTTATCCAACGTAGGCTACTACATTAAGTCCCGATCCAGTATAGTTAGGTTAATCTTCTGCTTGCCCAAATCCAACAAAGGCATGAAGGACGACTACCTGATAGTGTCTGGAAACTGGCATGACGGTCTCCACTGCCCAGTGCGGTGGGGGGATCCAGGTGCGACACCTAAGGACTAACCTTCCCACTCCATGACCTTTCTCAATACTAACAAACATGCGTATTAAGATATGTTTTGTCTGTTTATTTCTGTTTATGGCTGTCTGAATCTAACCATACTGCACTTCTTTGTTTTCTTTTTCCCTGCAGATAAGCAAAACGTGCGCCCCCGTTTGAGCCACTGCAACGTTGCCGACCTGAACCGGATACTCCGATCCGAGGTGTTTGTTAGCGCAGACAGGCAGCTCCGAGCCGCTCACTTGATCCTGGGATACGAGCCCTTATCCTCGGACTTCCAGGAAATAGACAACGCTATAGTAGCCGGTGACCGACGAGGAAGGAGGATCAACGTTGCCCGGCCACATTTTCTAGACGACCACGACCTTCCAGATACCCCTCAAACCATTCTTTACCTACAGCCCGTAGCAGCCATTCCCCTCGCCATCCACTCCGAGGTAGCTGCTATCCCAGAAGAGCAGGTCTCTTCCTCCCACACGTTAGACGACGAGATAGATCAGTTCCAACTCGAAGAATACAACGAACCTCGAGGGAACCAGTTTGTCGTGCTTTCTGACGAGGAGGAAGATACTGCCGAGGCCTCTGGAATTGCTGGGCGCGTAGTTGCACTCCCCGAGGACGAATCCGAAGACAGTATGGACAGAATGAAAGACCTTCTCACCGACAGATCCGCGAAGGTTAAGGCAAAGAAAACAGGGACGACCCATGCCCCTAAAAATCTGCCACTTCCCCCTCCTCCAGCTGAGCCAAAGGTTCCCGCCGAGGACCCCAAGAAAAAGAGAAAGGGGGAAGATGAAGGGGCGACCAACAAAGGCCCGAAGAAACCACGCAACCAACCTCCACCGGCTCAGCAGCAAAAACAGGACAAAGGCAAAGGTAGAGCCCATTCAGTTGAGAGTGGGGAGATTGGGGTGGTAGCTGATGTGCGCAGGGCACTAACCACCTGGTCCCCTGACTTAAAACTGGATGGCGCCCCTATCTCCAGTCAGTCCAGTATAAGGGCGGTTCAACAAGGCCATGCCCACCACTTGGCCGAGGTGTTGGAGCGCCCTCTTTTGCTGCCCAAGGACATGGAGTCCTTGGAAAAAATGAGTCAGCCTCAACTCTTCCTTGCTTTGAAGAGGGACTTGGCGCTGGTACGTTGTTCTTTTTTTTTTTTTTTATTATTATTATTATTTTTTTGTTTCTTCTCATGATGAGTTTACTTCAATGATATTTATGAGTTTTTGTTGTGTTTCACCCCACTATACTTCATTGCAGGCTGTTCAAGAGGTCTTCGTGGCTGAAAAGTTTATTGAAGATACTCGAAAGAAAGCCAGGGCCGAGATGGAGGTCAGATTGGAGACTGAGAAGTCTCTGGGGACAGCGATTGCCGAGAACGAGAAGCTGCTCTCGGAAATGGCCAATGTAAAGAGAGAGAGAGATGGTGCTAGGTCAAGTCTCAAAACTATGGAGACCCAAATAGAGGGACAGCGCAAGCTCCTCCATGAAAAAGATGATGAGATTGCCCAAGCCCAAAGGGAACGCTCGGATTTGGAGAAGGAAGTCGCGCTGCTGAAGAAGGAAGCCAGCACATATCAAAACTCTTTACAAGCTGCCAAACAGGAAAGCTATCAGGAAGGGGTGGCCAACACCGAGGAGCAGCTGACCGAGGCCTTCGCGGCTTTATGCCGCGAATATTGCCAAAAGGTCTGGGGGGAGGCCTTAAATGCAGCTGGAATTCCCCCCTCCTCGGAGCTGAGGAAGTCCGAGAACGTCTGGATTCCGCTGGAAATCCAGGAGATCGAGGACGCTCCTGCTGCCACTCCTACTCCTGATTCAACCTTACCAGAGCTGCCCCAGGTGGTCCTACGGCCCGTCCTAGATCCTACAGAACCCTTGGGTTCCAACAAAGATCAGGAAGCTGATGTGGATGCCGAGAAGGTCCGAGCGGATAAAGGGAAAAGTGTTCTTTCCCCTTTTGAAGTGGAGCTAAAAAAGACTGAAGGTCCGAGCACTTCTCATGTGGACCCTCCATCTGAACCTTAGGGCTTCTTAATATTGATCCTTGTACTTATCCCCTATGTAATACTTATTATGCAATTTTTATAAAGGACAATTTTTATCTACCTTTGTATCGTATTGCGTTTGTTTTTACTTCCTTTATTTTGTACTGTTTTATTGAAGCTTGTTTGTGTAAACAAATCCAACTACCAAGATTACTTATGATCATACACATTATATGGACTTAACAAAAAGATTACGTAGTTTTGAACTATCATTAATCATTAAAGGCTTTAAGCAACAATTAAACCTCTGCAACGTATAGCATTTGTTGTTGGTATGATGCAAAGTTCGAAGACCATAAATTTAGTTTACAATTAGAAGGACAAGCTTTAGGTCTGAGTTTAATGAACAATAAGAAGTCTGTCTTGGAACAAGTAGTAAATCTCATCCACTTGCATGGTTCTGTATTTAATTGAATGCAAAGCCCCCATGTTGTTCCTTACATCACTTTAATTAACACTTTCCTGGCTGGACAAGGAATTATATTTAACCAAGTTTACAATCCGAAGACTAGATGAAACCAATCTTTCCTTTGATCCTTTAGATCATCTATTCCGTGATAACTTGAAAGACGTTAATTTTCCCAAAGTAGGAGGTCCGAGGACCCGGCATAACTGAGGTTCTGTTTAACAAACGACAAGACATCAATTTCAACAAGGTTGGTGATCCGAGGACGACACTTAACCAAGTTTCTGTTTGATTCTTAAAATTTCTTACTTCAAATGTTAATTTTCCCAAAGTAGGAGGTCCGAGGACCCGGCATAACTGAGGTTCTGTTTAACAAATGATAAGACATCAATTTCCACAAGGTTGGTGGTCCGAGGACGACACTTAACCAAGTTTCTGTTTGATTCTTAAAATTTCTTACTTCAAATGTTAATTTTCCCAAAGTAGGAGGTCCGAGGACCCGGCATAACTGAGGTTCTGTTTAACAAATGATAAGACATCAATTTCCACAAGGTTGGTGGTCCGAGGACGACACTTAACCAAGTTTCTGTTTGATTCTTAAAATTTCTTACTTCAAATGTTAATTTTCCCAAAGTAGGAGGTCCGAGGACCCGGCATAACTGAGGTTCTGTTTAACAAATGATAAGACATCAATTTCCACAAGGTTGGTGGTCCGAGGACGACACTTAACCAAGTTTCTGTTTGATTCTTAAAATTTCTTACTTCAAATGTTAATTTTCCCAAAGTAGGAGGTCCGAGGACCCGGCATAACTGAGGTTCTGTTTAACAAATGATAAGACATCAATTTCCACAAGGTTGGTGGTCCGAGGACGACACTTAACCAAGTTTCTGTTTGATTCTTAAAATTTCTTACTTCAAATGTTAATTTTCCCAAAGTAGGAGGTCCGAGGACCCGGCATAACTGAGGTTCTGTTTAACAAATGATAAGACATCAATTTCCACAAGGTTGGTGGTCCGAGGACGACACTTAACCAAGTTTCTGTTTGATTCTTAAAATTTCTTACTTCAAATGTTAATTTTCCCAAAGTAGGAGGTCCGAGGACCCGGCATAACTGAGGTTCTGTTTAACAAATGATAAGACATCAATTTCCACAAGGTTGGTGGTCCGAGGACGACACTTAACCAAGTTTCTGTTTGATTCTTTAAAATTATGTTGCTGGGAAATTCATGAAACATTAATAATTTTTGAGTAAGCACAATCGGCAACAAATTTATTAATAGTAATACCTTCGTAGGTTATTTACATTCCACGGTCGTGGTACAACATTTTCATCTAAATCAGCTAGCCGATAAGATCCTATTCCTGCTACTGAAATAATACGATAGGGACCTTCCCAATTGGGTCCTAGCTTGCCCCAAGCTGGGTTCTTAGCTGTGCCTACAACCTTTCTTAAAACAAGATCACCAGGTGCCAATGGCCTCAGCTTCACATGGGCATCATATCCCCGTTTAAGTTTTTGTTGGTAATAAGCCATCTGGACCATTGCTGCTTCACGTCTTTCTTCAAGTAAATCTAAACTTGTCTCCAAGAGACTATCGTTGCTCTTAGTATTAAATGCGCTCGTTTTCAGGGTGGGAAAACCTGACTCCAGAGGTATTACCGCCTCGGCGCCATAAGTCATAGAAAATGGCGTTTCTCCGGTGGACCTTCGCGGTGTGGTTCGATATGTCCACAAAACGTGAGGGAGTTCTTCTACCCATCTTCCCTTCGCATCATCCAACCTTTTCTTCAACCCATTGACTATGACCTTATTAACGGCCTCGGCCTGGCCGTTTCCTTGAGGATAGGATGGGGTGGAGTACCTGTTTATGATACCCATGTCAGTACAATACTGCCTAAAGGCGTTACTATCAAATTGAACACCATTGTCAGATACAAGCGTGTGTGGTATGCCGAATCTAGTAACAATATTTTTCCAGATGAACTTTTTGGAATCAACATCCCTAATATTTGCCAGGGGCTCGGCCTCAACCCATTTGGTGAAATAATCGGTTCCCACTAAAAGCCATCTTTTGTTGCCTACGGCCCTCGGAAATGGCCCAACTATATCCAGTCCCCACTGCGCGAAGGGCCAAGGGCTGGAAAGGGGGTTAAGAACTCCTCCAGGTTGATGGATATTGGGAGCGAACCTCTGACATTGATCACACTTCCTGACGTAATCTTGAGCCTCTCTTTGCATATTGGGCCACCAGTAGCCCTGAGTTAAAGCTCTATGGGCCAAGGATCTTCCCCCAGTGTGGCTGCCACAAATCCCTTCGTGCAGCTCTTCCAGAAGCCCTTCGGTTGAGTCTGGGTGTACACACAACAAGTACGGTCCTGAAAAGGATCGTTTATATAGCTTCAGGTCCTCGGACAGCCAGAAACGTGGTGCTTTACGGCGCACCTTATCTGCTTCCGATTTGTCCTCAGGGAGAACATCACTCTGGAGAAAGGATATCAGCGGGTCCATCCAACTATGCCCAGGTCGTATGAGATGAATGTGAGGCGCATTGGTGGCGACAAGAGAGGGTTCTAGTAAATCCTCGACGAGGATCACCCTGGGTAAGATTTGAGCCGAAGTCGTTGCCAGCGTGGCCAAGGAGTCGGCATGAGTGTTTCCAGTCCGAGAGATGTGAACCAAGACAAAGGAATTAAATTGAGCCTGCTGGCGTTTGACCTGGGCCAAATACTCCTGCATTCGTGGATCTCTAGCTTCCATGGTTCCCATAACCTGGCCGACCACCAACTGAGAGTCCGAGAAGACGCAAATGTCTTTCCCCCCCATCCTGTGCACCATTCTCATTCCCACCAAAACCGCTTCGTACTCAGCCTCATTATTAGTGGCCGAGAAAGCCAATCTCATTGATTTTTCGAAGATAATTTCTTCGGGGGAGATCAGAACAAGTCCGACACCAGATCCTCTTTGATTGGCAGCTCCATCTACATACACTTTCCAGATCGGAGGTATTGTCGCTGTGACCACACCAACTGATTTTTCACCCACGGGGAAACCCCCTTTAGCTTCTTCCGGCAATGGCTCAGCAAACTCCGCCACCAAATCGGCGAGGACCTGCCCCTTGACCGAGGTGCGAGGCTTGTATTTAACATCAAAAGCCCCCAGGATGGTCCCCCACTTCGCTATTCTCCCTGAGTAGTCGGCGCTGCGAAGCACTGCCTTGAGAGGCAGTTGAGTCAGCACGACCACTGTATGGGACTGAAAATAATGGGAAAGTTTTCGGGTAGCATGAACAATGGCCAGGAGTGCTTTTTCTAAGGGTAGATAACGCACCTCGGCGTCACCCAGCGATTTGCTAACATAATAAACTGGTCTTTGCACTCCGTTATCTTCCCTTATCAGGACCAGGCTGACCGCGTGGACGGCCACTGCTAGGTAAGCAAATAAAATCTCATGCGCTTCTGGACGAGAGAGAATTGGCGGCCGAGAAAGATAATGCTTCAGTTGTTGAAAGGCTAACTCGCAGTCCTCGGACCACTTAAACCCTTTCCATTTATTCAACAGCTGGAAGAAAGGACGACAGCGATCTGCTGACCGAGATATGAATCGATTCAAAGCGGCTATCATTCCTGTTAGCTTTTGAATCTCCTTTGGGTTCCGAGGAGATTGCAAGTCCTGAATAGCCTTGACCTGGGATGGGTTTACTTCTATTCCTCTATGTGTAATCATATACCCCAAGAATTTTCCTGACCCCACACCAAAAGAGCACTTGGAGGCGTTGAGGCGCAACCTGTACTTTCTTAGAATTTGAAAAGTGTCAGACAAATCCTTTATATGTGAGAGTATTAATTTGCTTTTCACCACCATGTCGTCTACGTACACCTCAATAGTTTTCCCCATTTGCTGTTCAAACATTCTGGTCATCATCCTTTGATAAGTAGCTCCAGCATTCTTCAACCCGAATGGCATGACAGTGTAGTGGTAATTTCCTATTGGAGTGATAAAAGCCGTCTTCTCTTGATCCTCCAATGCCAGGGGAATCTGATGGTAACCCTGGAAAGCGTCCAAAAAGCTCATCCGAGGATGTCCGACAGTAGCATCTACCAACTGATCAATACGCGGCATGGGGAACGAATCTTTGGGACAGGCCTTGTTCAGGTCCGTGAAGTCCACACATACCCTCCACGTTCCATTCTTCTTCTTGACTACAACAGTATGAGCCAACCACTCAGGGTAGAAGACTTCTTTGATAGCCCCTGCCTTCTTAAGCTTGGCCACCTCTTCCTTAACGGCCTCAGCATGCTCTTTGGAGGAGCGCCGAGGTGGCTGCCTTCTTGGGACTATGGCCGAGTTGACATTCAAGTGATGACAAATGAAACTCGGATCAACCCCTGGAGCCTCGTAGGGATCCCACGCAAAGACGTCAACATTTTTCCTCAAAAATTCGATCAACTCCAACTTCTCCTGGTATGGCAAAAGTGTACCGACTTGGAAAAACCTCTCCGGGTCGTCGGCCACTGGAAACTTCTCTAACTCCTCACAACGTGTTTCCTTCCTGGCAGCACTCCTGATGCGTCAGGTGACGTTAACTGCTATAAACCTTTGGTGAACGAAACCGAAGGCTCAACCTCCGTTTGGTGCAATACTGCAGCTGATATGCACTGCCTAGCCACCGACTGGCTGCCGAGGATTTCTTCAACACATTCCCCCGAGGGGAACTTAACCTTGACATGCAAGGTAGAGGAGACAGCCCCCAACGCATGCAACCAAGGCCTGGCGAGGATGGCCGTATATGGAGAGTATGCGTCTACAACGATGAAATCCACCTCTACCGTTTCTGAGCCGGATTGAACGGGCAAACGAATTTGTCCTCTCGGCATCACAGATTTGCCTTCAAAGCTTATAAGGGGCGAATCATAAGGAGTCAGGTCCTCCGCCCTCAATCTTAGCCCCCTATATAGATCAGGGTACATGATATCTGCACCGCTGCCCTGGTCTATCATCACCCTCCTCACATCATAATTTCCTATCCTGAGGGTAACCACGAGGGCATCGTCATGGGGCTGAATGGTACCAACCTTATCCTCTTCGGTAAATCCCAAACCGGCAAAATGACCTTCGGCCTCTTCGGCCTACTACCCTCACCCTCGGCCTGAGAACGAGAGACTGCCATCACCCTGGTCGGGCCTGACCCAGTCCTGCCAGGTGCTGCGAAGATGACATTAATGGTTCCCAATGATGGCCGAGAGGAATTGTTCCTCTGATTGTTGGAGGCAACCTGATTGCCCTGCACGGAAGACTGACACAAATGCTGCTTTAGCTTTCCCTCACTGACGAGCTGCTCCAAGTGGTTCCAAAGGGTCCTACAGTTCTCGGTGGTATGGCCCACATCCTGATGGTACTGACAAAAAAGGTTTTGGTTCCTCTTCGCAGGGTCGCCTGCCATCTTCCCCGGCCACCTAAAGAAAGGCTCTTTACGAACTTTCTCCAGTAATTGGTGCACTGGCTCTCGGAATACTGTATTTACAGCTTGAGGTGCTGCTGGATTGGACTGCCCGAAATTGTCTCTCCTCGGCCTACTATTATTGTATCGATCCGACCTGAAATCCCTTCTCTCCTGCGGGATAACCTTCTCTTCCCCTTTCCTTGCTGTTGGTCCTCCTCTACCCTCTTATACTCGTCAATGCGATCCATAAGACGACGTACGCTGCGGACAGGTTTTTTCGTCAGAGACTTTCTCAAGTCGTGGTCTGTAGGAAGACCTACCTTAAACGTATTCAACGCCACTTCATCGAAGTCACCATCTATCTCGTTAAACATCTCCCAGTAACGATCAGAGTATGTTTAGCGTCTCTCCCTCTTTCATGGTCATGGACAACAGCGAGTCCAATGGCCGAGGGACTCTGCTACAGGTAATAAATCGTGAGGCAAATGACCTAGTCAACTCCCCAAATGATCCTACGGACCGTGACTTGAGGCCGTTGAACCACCTCATGGCTACAGGTCCCAAGCTAGAGGGGAAGACTTTACACATCAGCGTCTCGTTGTGAGAGTGTATGGCCATTCTCTGGTTGAAGTGGCTCACGTGCTCCACCGGGTCAGTCCGGCCATTGTAGATGGTAAAGGTGGGCTGAGTGAATCTCCTGGGAAGTCTCCCCTTCTCAATCCTCCGCGAAAACGGAGATTTAGAGAGCTGGTGCAACGCCCTACTCATAGCATCGTTGCCTAGGCCCCTAGAAGGAACCCTTTTGCGCTTGCGAGTTGGCTGATCGTCCTCCCCACCAGAGGACGCTGAGCTGGGGGATGAATGCGTCCCTGTGTGGTAACGGCCTTCCCCATCTTCATCAGAAGAAGGACTGGACAAGGACGGTGAAGACCTACGTCTGGCGCGACGCAACTTCCTCTTCAAAAGATTAATCTCGTCCTGCATGGCTCTAGAACCATCATCATGAGCACTGCTAGCCCCACGTGAAGCATGGCTACCCCTTGGGTACTCTGAATGGACGCTCCCTTCACGATCCCTTCGATGTTCGAGACGCTCGAAATGATCTTCAGGCTGCGATCCCTGAGACTCTGCATGGTGACCACCTAAGCCTGCCATGATATCCCTACTTTTTCTAGACTAGGTTTCCCACAGACGGCGCCAATTGTAAGTACACAATTGCACCTGGCCCCAAGAACAGTTATGGGCTCAGGCCCAATGAGTCTTAAACAATATGAATTTATAGAGTGTGGGCTTGAAACCCAGGTTAGAAGAGTTTTAGGGTTCTAAGGCAATTCAAAGATGGTTAGCACTTAACAATAACAAAGAATATTGCAACTTAACCTCCTCGGACATAAGCCGAGGACTGTTCTTATATTATCTTTGTTTTCTTTCTTCTTCTTTTGATTACAAAGAGAGAGAGAGTCAGAGCGATCCCCATTTCTCTCCTGGGTCTCCCCTTAAATACTCATCTTTTTAACCCCTAATACACGTGTTGCCCTATCTCCACCTTAGCCTAGATATTTCTTCTCTCAGTGCCTTTGAATAGTAACCAGAAGTTTCCCTTCTACTGTTCGGGTGTCACTTCCCCATTAATGCGGCTAAGGTAGTAGGTGAAGGGTCTTTAATGTGGAGGCAGCAGCCTTTAGTACCTTTTAAACACCGGAGCTTCTAGGACATCCAGGGGTTCACCCCTCTTAACCATGGGTCTCCGTCATGTCGTTTATGTATTGTTATGATAACGTTACTGATTCTTCTATGCCCATCTGAGAGTAAAACTAACCTCGGCTTGGTCCTTAGGTCCTCGGCACATGAGCAGGCCCGCGGCATTACAAGATTTACAAATCAAGGATAGGTCGGCCTTACTTTGAGTGGCCCAAAGGCCCATATACCTGTTAGGACCTTTTTACTCCCCACAATAACCTTACTCAATAAAATAAAAATTACTTTATATTTTTTTAAAATTTAACCATTAAATTGCATGTTCTTTACACTCTCAATACACATGTCAAATTTTGTGTCAATCAGATATTATTTACTATATAATCTATAAGCTTATATTTTATGCATAATTTTAGACTACAAAAACTTATAATTTAAATAATATATTGATGGCATAGCTATTGCCTATTGATTTATAATTTTCTAGAAATTTTGTAAGTATAGAGGATAAAAAGAAGAATAATCTAATGGTGGATTTGTCAAATTTTACCACCAATAAAAAAGATATTGAGTAAGGTTATAATCTTAGATTACAATCGATTTTTTAACTAAATTTTGTCCTTTAAATTTTTAATTAAAGAGTATTTAAAAATATTAAGTATGAATTTTTCTTATTATTATTATCATTATTATTATTGTTGTTGTTATTATTTTCAATAGGTTATGAGGAGAATTACCATTTCAAGTGTTTTGGTACTTAATAAATTTTGCATTTTTATTCTAAACTTATCAATTATTTTTTTAATTAACCTTGATTAAACTTTTGTAAAGAGGTTCGTATAGAAGTTTAGAATATTTCATTACTAATACAAACAAAATGGGATAGTGTTAATTTCTTCAAACTTCAAGAAAATGAAGTGTTATTTTTTTTTTTTTTTTTTCCTTTAGGTTTGGAGGTTTGGGATGGAGTGTCACTTCCCCAAATTTCAAGTAATTGGAGTGTAATTCTCCCAAAGATTTTTAACAATGTATAAAGTTAGAATTTTATTTTTTTGGTTAATAAAAAAGGTAATAATATAGTTAATGCCCAAAAGTAAGCTTGGGCTAATGCCAATTCAAGATGGTTCAAGACATTTCAAAACTGACCAACTTAGTCACTAATCACTGTCAGAATGGGAGAAAAAGATGAGTAACGATTTATGGAACAAGTTGAGTTTAGAGACCAAGTTAGTAAATTTTGAAATGTCTTCGACCTAGTTGGTATTAACCCAAACTTTAGGGGTGTTTATATATAGGAGGGGAAGGTGGTAACCCCTACATGCCCAAGGCAACAAAGAGGAAGATGGGCACCAATGTGCTCACTAGTGAAAAACTTTAAAAGTTATAAAGGCTCATTTATTATATCTTAAAAACTTATTATTTCCTTTTAAAAAATTGCTACAAATCTGAATCTAACACTAAAAATACTTTTCATACGTACTAATCATATCAATAATTGGAAAAAAAAAAAATCCTTACACCTATAACAAAAAATTAATAGTATCATTCCGTGCAATACACGACCTAATCGAAAATCATATATAAAGAAATCGAACTCAAACAAAATTTATATGTTCCTACAATGATTAACAACACAAAATAAAGTGACTCTGTTTTCTTAAAAAATTTTAAAAATTAATATATATATATATTTAATTTTCATGTAAAATGAATAAAATATTCTTTTAAAATTACGGATGTTTATTGTTTTTATATTTTATTATATAAAAATATTTTTTTTATCAGTATACAATTTTTTTTTAAAATTTTTGGGGGCCATCGCCAATGGAACTCTGATATTACCAAAGCAATAAAAAAAAATGGTGACACAGAAAATGGTCACAAAGTAGAAAATTAAAGGAAAACATTTCTAATGGAAAAATCATTACAGGACAAAAGAAGTCTCAATGAAAATTCATTGAAGAGAAACAATTACAATGTCAATGACTCACAAATTAACTAGGATACATAGATACTCTGTTTTTGACTCACAAATTAACTAGAATACACAGATATTCAAAAAAATTTCTATGTATCCGTATTTGATACATTTCAAACTAAATTCCTTTGCATGTGTGTGAGTGAGATGTGTGTGATATTCGTAATTTTTTTTTTCTTGAAGAAAAAAGTGTTGATATGTCGAAGATATGCCCGTGATATATACAACTTGAATAAGATTGTAATCCAACACCTCTTGACAGTGAGAGATAGTCCAAACTTGTAAGGATTTTTTTTTTCTTACGTATTAGTTTCAATGTTGAACACTATTTAATTATCTAATTATCTTTTATTTACACTTTTAGATCTTGGTTTGTATTTTAAACATCATACGATGGTTATAGATTCACTTTATTATTGTGGGTTCTACTTAGCTCAACTGTTAAAATCTTTTGCCATATAGGTTGAAACTATCTTTAAAAAATATTCACTTTATTATTCATTATTGTTTTTAAAATGATATATCATTAACAACTTATAAAAAATAAATGCCTAACATTAATATATTTAAAATTAAAATTAAAAATATAATTAATAAGTTGTTAATATATGTATTCTCCTTATCCTAATTTTTCAAGTTATCGTCCTATGTATCATACCCGTATTTGTGCATTCTAGCTCACAAATCCTTTGTGACCAAGATTTATACAACTCTTGAATAGGATTTGGTTTTGATTTGGAAAAGTATATATACCCATTAATCATTTTATTCAATTCGGGTTGGTTTTATTGTAATCTGATTTTTCGTCCAAATTATACGCATACTCTTTTCCCACTGAGGATTAATGAGTTTTGTATGCATATAAAATTCTTGTTGTTTTACTTTTTACTTTTTATGAAGGATTATAAACATGCATTTAATTTAAAACACTATTAATACTATTCTCATGTGTGTTTTAGTAAATATTACTGTCTACTCAAAAAAAACAAAAAAACCATGCATCTAAGAAAATAAGAGTACTATACCCATTACTCACTGTAATTTGATTTCTGTCAATTTTTTTGACCATATCTTAATTATTGCCCATTTTCGTTTCATTGCATCTATTAATAACATATTCTTGTATATTATGAAAGATAGTATTTTCTAATATGTAAATAAAAAATTGTAGTAAACAACACCAAAGTTTTTACAAAGAACATAACAACAAAGAAAGAACCAATCAACAACCATTATAATTAGTTATATATATTTTGCTCAACTTACTCAGTCACTGGTAGAGGAAAGAGCTTGAAGCTTGGTCCATCGGAAATGCTAGGAATTCTTGTGTTGGGGGATCCCAGTTGCACCCGAGACTAATTGGAGATTTGGGGTTGAGTTGAGGCTAGAATAGCCCCGTCGTGGGCCTCGTGGCGACAGGTGTAGCTCATGGACAAAAAGTCATGCATGGGTGGCACGTAGCCTCCTAAAAACGTTTTAAGTGGGTGGAATTTCATAAATTTATACCATTTACTTAAAAAAAATAGTTTTCTATCTTTATTATGGTTAACAAATTTATTATATATTTATTTTACTTATTAATATAAAAGTATAAATTAATTTATTATGACATTATAAGTGCTTCAACAATTGGTTCAATATCAATCGGACTAGAGATTTTTTGATTGTTTGATCGGTCTGATTTCTAAAATATTGCTTGAGGTAAAATTGTAAAAATGTTCATATAATTTTGATGTATTTATAATAACTCATATTAAAAAAATTATGTTTGTGTCATACTACTTTTAATGTGATCCATTATAAATAGTCGTGTCATACAACTTATGATATTGACATTGAGTTACATTATGGCACGTTGTTATTTTATATTTTTATGAGCTCATGGTAGTAAAATTTTAAACTTTTTAAAAGGGTAGATATAGAGTCTTCTGGGGTATGGCCCTGGTATCTCTGATGTCTAAATCTTGAAAGTACTTTACATGTCATTCAAGATTGCCCTAGAGCAATAGAATTCTGGATTGCTTTTCTTGGACAACGAGAAATATCTTTTTTCCATAAATATCTTTTTTTCATAAGTCACTAGTAGAATGGTTACATGAAAATTTAACTAATATATCTCCCAGCTCTTTTCAAATAATGCCTTGAAATATTTTATTTGCTTATGGAGTTTGGCAACTTTGGCTTTCTAGAAATAATAGGATATTCAATCTTTCTTATGAAACACTTAACCAACTTATGCATAAAGCTTTACATTTAGTTGCAGAAATTTATCACCTTGCATATCATAAAAAAACAAAAGGTACAAGAGTCACTAAAATAATATATTGGCATCCTCCACAACCCCCTTTTGTTACTTTAAATACAAATGGTAGTTCTAATTATAATCATAGTAAAGCAGGAGGTGGCAGTGTATTAAGAGATAATAAGGGAAGATGAATAAAAGGTTTCTCAATTCACATTGATATTGCCGAAATATGGGCTGTTAGATATGGTTTAAAAATGCCCTAGGAATTAGGGTATAAACATATAAATCTAGAAATTGATTCTCAAATTCTCCCCAATTGGCTAACAACATATGGTGTTCTAGCACCAGAATCTTTTGTTTTGATTTTGGATTGCAGGATGCTACTCGGTCAAGAAAGGATAGTCCTTTTAGGTCATGTCTTTCGTGAAGCAAATGACATGGTAGATGAACTAGCAAAGAGGGGAGAGGAGCACCAATGTAGTGTTAAAGAATATAATGAATGTCCAAATTTTGTTTATGTAAAATATGTGTGTGATATTTTGCAATTAGGCACTCCTCAATAGTGCCCAATGGACAATACTTGTAACAATGCTCATTAGTTAAAAAATAAATCCTTTATTTTATCAAAAAAAGGAAAAAGAAATAGAGTCTTCAATTATAGTAATTAAATTAATTATTTTAACGTATTTGTAGTGCGCCACATGATTATGGAGAAAAAAATGGAAAATTAATAATAGAAAAAAGAGAGTATTCACTTGACACAACTATAATATCTTGGACACTACTTTATTATATAGAATATGATATGATTTGGACATGAAATTAGATAACATTCATGAAATAACTTTTTGATGACATTAATTAAATAACTAATTATTATATGATTTAATAATTCTCTGAAAATTATTTTCGGTATTCAAATAGGTTTTAGTCATAACTTATGTGAATTTCTGTTATTTTAGTTAAGATTAACTTTGGGATTCAAGTTATTACTAATTATGACATCATTTATGATGTCTCCTACCTATGGTCCTTTCCCACTATCTACTTATCATTAAAGTTAAGAGTAACTTGTTGAGGGCATGCAAGGAAACAATTTAAAAATTCATATTCTAATTAAACTTTTTAAAAATTTAAGGGTTTAATTTGAAATCACCCAAAAATATTGAGGAATTGTGAAGTTGTCAAAGTTTTTAATAAATGATAGTCACTTGGCGCAAAAAAGAGTATATCTACTTGGTATAGGAAAATGTTGGCACTTGGTCCAATTACGACTTCTAAGCCTAATTTTAGGATCTGTTTGGTTGAAGAGTTGAAAAAAAATGGAGGATAAAAGAAATTTTAGTTTCCCTCACTTTGTGTTTGGGTGGAGGATAGAAAAAATAAGTTTGTATAAATTTACTCATATGTCCTTGTTAAAAAATGATGCCTAATTAAAACAAAAAAGTGGCAAAGAACCCAAAAAAAAAAAAAGCAATAGCCAAATTTATTAAGAAAAATCATGCCTGGAAAAATAAAAGCTAAAAAAAATTCAAATCTTGTTAAACCCAAAAAAAGAAGAGAAGAAAAGAAGAAGAGCAAAACAAAAGAAAGTATCCACAAACTGTATCACGCCCGCCCAAAAAAAAAAAAAAACAGCAGGTCCACGCCTAGGGGCTAGGAGAGGAAAGACCCGAGTCTCACTAATTTTTCATCCTCTCATTCTCTTCAACCAAACACCTAAAAAATCAATTTTATCTCCCTTGTTTTCTATCCTCCTTGAAGTGGGCGCATTAAGTTTTTTACTTCAGCAAAATCAATTTTTCGCTTTCTTCTTCTCATAATTCCTTTGCCCTCATCAAAGCCAAAAAGATAAGTTGTGACTTGTAAGAATAAGTAAGCTTGTGAGGTAAATTTCCAGGAGTTGTGTAGTGGAATGCAGCCTTTAGGCAATGATTTCCAGCCATAGACTACGATTTCTGAAAGTGGTAGTGTGTTTTTGAAGTAACTGAATGTGATAATGGATTTTTGGGAAAAAAAAGAAGAAGACTTATTTGGTTTGGTCTGGTTTGGTTTGATTATTTAAATGGATCAAGAGAAATAAGTAATTGTTGATATTAAGTTGTCTTTTTTTAAAAAAATAATAATAATAATGAGCAGTGGCCAAAAATATGTGATGTTGATTGTTGAGCAAGCACGTGTGAGCTTGGAAACAACTTTAGTTTAATTCTTTTGGCTGGTTTTTGAAGATGTAACTGATTCTTGGAATCAATTTCAAGACATAAGAAGATCTATGATGTTTAGCAAGCTCGTTTGTGGATGATGCTATTGAACAATGATGTGCAGGGTCGCATAGTGATGGACAAAACCTATTGAAAGTTACAAGAATGTGACTCTAATACCATGCTGAGATAACAAGAAAAAGAAAGAATGAAATAAATTGATCCAATAAAAACTGTGTAATTTGTATATTATTTGTATTTTCTGTATGTCGAAATACATGATGGGACCTAGAGAGATTCTTGACTGAGCTGATGAATATGTAAACTTTGATCTTGGCCTAGGGAGATCCTTGACTGAGCTAATATAAAGGAAATTTCTCCTGATTTTTGCAGAATCAAGGATTTGAACATATGCAAATTTAGGCTATACATCAATATATGGTATATTCGAACATTAGCAACCACATTATGTATTATAAGCAACAACTGATGCTCTTGGCACTATGTTACATGTATTTTTGTTGTAAATCAGGTTTCCGAGGCATGAATTGAAAAAATTAAAATTGTGTTTCAGAAATATGATTTTGATATTTTGTTAAATTGTGTGCTTGAAAACATGATTTCAATTTGGACAAATTACCTTTGTAGGTTTCATTAAGTCATAGTAAAATATTATAAAATGGTATTTTGAAGACATGATTTTAACGATGAAAAGCAAAGTATAAATAAAAAGACGTTAAATTTTCCAAATAATATAGAATTGGTTTTTGTAGTTTTGTTTGTCGGTTGGATGGTGTGGCCTTCCATCAATTAAATAAGGTGGGAAAAGTTTAAACCTACCCAGAAGACCCAAAAAAAAAAAATGATATTTGCCTTGAGAATCCAACGTGGCATAAAAAAATGTCCTGATAAACCAATAAAAATATTATTGGATTATTTAAGAGTTATGCAACAAACACATTTTGTTTTACACAACTTTACAAAAATAATAACTTGCAATCATCCATCATCACTTTTACATGTACTCTTGCTAACATAAAACTTTCATTCATAGAACTATATGTGCCCAAACATAAAAAAATTTAGTTTTTAGCAATTAAAAAACTTACTTTATCTGTTTTAAACACGTTACTTTACTATACATCCTACATAAAATATCTATTTTTTTACTACTTCATTTAAAATAATAATAAAGAAAACAACATCCATAAACACCAAAAACAACATCCACCGAGCGCGTTGGTCAACTGGTAAGGGGTTGTCCTAGCTTAATCAAGGTCTCGGGTTCGAGCCTTGGGAATGCAGCTGCGTTAAAACTCGGTTGGGAGAGCTTTGCCGCCCTTGTGGTCCTACCCGGCTCGAATCCGGATTTAGTCGGAGCCCCTGTGGGTCCGGACACCGGATGGTTTAACCAAAAAAAAAAAAAAAGCAATCAGCCACTTAATTTAAGGAATATAAAAATATCTTCTATTATAAATTTTGAGCTATTTGCCAAAATTTTTAAGAATATCACCATTGTTGCCGTATGTCTTTTGTAGAATGAATTACTAAAAATAGTTTTTTTTAAAAGCTTTTAAGAGATTTATTGTATTTTTCTTTAAGACATTCTCCTCTCTTCACATATGTGTATGTGTGTGTTAAAATACTTAATATTCTAAAAAAAAAAAAGATTTATTGTGTTTTGAATAAAGTCTTTTGCTATTATATACAAAACATGAGGTTTTAAACACCGTCTATTAAAAAAAAAAAAAAAATTAGTATTTGAATTTAATGGTAAAGAGCAATAATTTAATTATTATTATTATTTTTTTAATAAAAAAAATAGTGGCACATTAGTCTGGCTGGGATTGCTAGGCCTAATTTACCCACCCAGCCCAAAAGCTTCGAAAAGAGTAAAAAGACACCATAGACTACGTAGAATTGAATTGGCTTTCATTTGTTGAGTGTTGGTGAGAGATCTCAACAGTGTAAGAGCCTATATTCCATCCCCACAAATCCAGCCTGTTCCCACTTAAACCCCGAACACCTTCCCTTCCAATCCACCGTCCATTCCTCAAACTTGCACCCCACTTAACTACTCTCTGACCCCACTCTCTCAAAAGAAAAAGACCTTCGATCCAACTCTCTCTCTTCTTCCTCTTACTTCTTCCTTCACAAAAACACACATCCCAAAAAAACCTAGAAGCTCAAACTTGCTTCTTTGTCCAAAACACTACCAAAGAAAAATGAAAATGAAAATGAAAGCGAAGGGCATTTTGGTAATTTTGGCATTGGTGGTGCTGGCAGTGGCGGTGGAGTCTGACTCGGACACGGTGACTAAGGTGAAGACGGTGCGTGGCAAGAAGGTGTGTACCAAAGGTTGGGAGTGTAATCAGTGGTCACAGTTTTGCTGTAACGAGACAATCACTGATTACTTCCAAGTGTATCAATTTAAGGAATGGTTTTCCAAGAGGAACACGCCTGAGGCTCATGCCGTTGGGTTCTGGGACTACCAGTCCTTCATTCTTGCTGCTGTGCAGTACGAGCCACTTGGGTTTGGGACCATTGGTAACAAGACAGAGAAGATGAAGGAGGTCGCTACTTTTCTTGGCCATGTTGGGAGTCAGACTTCTTGTATGTGGAAAATGTGTGATGGGTTTTTGAGATTGGTTGTGTTTTGTTTGTTGGGTGTTTGATTTGGTTGTTTCTATTTTGTGGGTGTGTGTGTGTGTGTCTTTTGATTAGTTGTAGGAAAATGTGTTTAGTTGACTAGATTGGAATTTTAGGAAAATGTGTTTGAAATGTCTTTTGATTGTAACCTTCTCATCTGCCACACTGTAGGTGTTCTCTCTTCCTATCCCTCATGGCATGCATCTAGTGGTTCTAACTCATCCTCCCTTTTTTGAGTGATATGTCATCCTAGCAGAACATTCCCCCAAAAGAACTTGAGTAAGAACCCTAGAATAGCCCCTTCTCCCCACCGCCGGACCATATCATTTCTTACCTCTGACCCATGACCCACCACCCCTGAATTGGCTAGGTACAGGTTGGTAGTGCATGGGTCTTGTGCGTACTCCACTTCCTATGTACGTTGAAAGCTTGTCTGCTGCTCATGCGTTTGCCATGGTTTGAAGGTTCATCTGTGCATTCTGCCGCTCATCCTTGACCTTTTATGGTGTGAATTGTCTTCTGGTCTTTTCATTCTTTGTTGGCTTGCTCCTTTCAAGGGCTGGGCCTTGCTCGGTTTTTTTTTAAATTTTTTCTTTCTTTCTCCTTCTAGTCCATTCCTTGCTCCACCCGTAGTCTTGTTGCAGTCTTGCCATGCCACTCTGCTATTCTTGTCATGGTGTTATTTGACCCATGTTTGTTGGGCCTTTTTAGGCCTACTGCCCATTCTTCTTTCAATGACTCCATATGATCATTCATGCTACTTTGAGCTTTCCCAATCCGTTACATTGCTTGTGGGATCTTTTGTCCCATTTCTTTCTCCTTGGACATCCTTGGCCTATTTACTTTCCTTAGGCATCCTCGGCCCATTTCCTAATTTTGCATTCCCATGGGCACTTTGCTAACTTTTTTGGGCTTCATCGGCCCAATTACTTTATCCTTCATCCTTGAGGCTTATGGGCTTTCCATCAACCCTTTTCTTTCTTACTTTATTACTTCGGGCCTACTGTGGCCTATTATTGCTTTTCTTCATTACATAATAC
This sequence comes from Castanea mollissima, assembly GCA_014183005.1. Lineage (NCBI taxonomy): Eukaryota > Viridiplantae > Streptophyta > Magnoliopsida > Fagales > Fagaceae > Castanea > Castanea mollissima. The sequence goes on from JACAVU010000007.1 coordinate 2,929,336, forward strand.
CCATGAGTTTACTACTTCTTCATTTGGGCTCCTCTAGGCCTATTTGCTTTTCTCAAGATCCATTTATTTATTTTATGGGCCTATGATTCATTATTCCTGCCATTAATGGTTCCTTCCTATCAATTCACTAACTCTCTTCTTGCTCATATTGTTGGACTTCTTTCTACTGCTGGGCTTTTAAAAAATGAGCATCAACAATAACTAATATTTATTTTTGTTCATTCATTCTCATATCCTCTTTTTCTTAGATATTTTATTTAAAATTCAACAATTACCAAAGGCAATTTCATTCATATGCTAATCCTACAATCATGAGTACTGTTCAAAAGATAAATAATTTTTTAACAATTCACTATGTGGATGAAATTTGATACTTTTTTAAGAAACCCAAACCAAGTGAGCATGTTTAACCAAAAATAAATAAAAATAAAGACAAATTACACTCTTTTCCCTTGAGGTTTGGGAAATTACTCTCATCCCCAAACTTGAAAGGAAAAAAAAATACTTCTCGCCCTTAAGGTTTGAAAAAAATGACACTCACCCCCTTCCATTAATATTAGTAAAAAAAATTCCAAATTTTTAACAGATTCTTTTTACCAAAGTTTTACTATCGTTAGTAAAAATAGCATTCACATAAAAATAAATAAAAATGAAAAGAGCCTATTATAAAACATGTTGCTGAAGTAGATTTTTTAGTCGCTTTTAGTGGCACCTTAACAAATGATGTTATAATAATAATTAAAGATAAAAGCAAAAGGACATAGGAAAAGAGAATAAATAAAATTAATTAAAGATGAAATAAAAGAAGAGCAACCAACATAGCCCATTCTACAGAATCATTTCATCATGAATGGTGTCCAGTAAGATAGCTTTGAAATCCAAATAGTTCATTGCAGGCCTAGTGCTAGGCCCAGCTATTGGTTGGGTATGAACAAATCAGGCCTAGCTTTAAAACGGACTCCTATTCCTCAAATTGCATGATTAGTTTTTTTTATTTTTTTATTTAAAGAAATTCATAATTAGTTCATTACCCTCCAAATTTATGATTACTTGTCTTGCCTCATAAACCCGTTACCCTAATACAATACAACCACCATCATCTTACCACTCTTAGGCCATTGCACTAGTTACAAGCTAAACCAACTAAGATTGGCTATTACGAGATTGATAACAGTAACGACTTAGTAATTTAGTACTACCAATGCATTAAATCATGTCTTTGACCTATATTATAGGGAAATATTCACATTTGTTGCATCGGTTTGGACTTTTTTCAACTTACATGCTGCAAAAACATTTTATTGGTAACTATAAAAATCTACATCAAACAAAGGAAGGAAATCTTTTTATACATAAATAAACTACTTATCGATACATGAAAGTCAAAAACAGCTCAGAAATTCGTTTCTTTATCAACAATTGGGTTCCCCTCTCGGTTGGCTTGGAGGATTATGCAATGATTTTCTTTCCAACAAACTGCAGACAAGAAATATACATTAGATATGAATTATGATATACCATAAAGAGAAATTACACCATAGCACATGGAATCCCTAACATGGTCAGGGCCTTGTTCAGATAACTAAATATTGACATAAATTTGACCAAGTGATTTCATACCATTTATCAAATGCATGCCATGGTTACCAAAGGCAGTACAATGGAACTTCAAAAGAATAATTAGCATTAGATCATGCATTTCTGAAGGTGATGGTTTTTAGCATTGGTACATTGGAGTGAAAAACTAATTGAAGCTCGTTAAGATGTCTCCATATACATTCAGGATCAAAATTGACACCAAAAAAAAAAAAAGTTATGAGCATTGGCTGAGATCTAAGTGTGTGATGGCGAGTCTTTAGCTGAATGCAAATTGGTGGCAATTGGCATTGGCAATGTTCGGTTTCTAACTGAACTCATAGCTGTGTATTTGGAAAATTCCTCTTGTTGGAGCAAGTCACAGCATCCCTCATACCACACCCATATCACCAGGAGCTCTCTTTGGACTCATTGCCTTGGATATCACTGGAGAAAGCACATCTTCCTGGGCTCAAGTTTATGCATTAGATACTCCTTCACTGAAACAACCTTATCCATATTTGCTCACCCTTATTATCTTGCTTTCATCTTTCAGTAGCAACAGAGACAATAAATTTGTGGAAAGCACTCTGAATTTCTGATACCGCAGCAACAAAAGCTGATGCCAAATTTTCAGTTACAGTTTCAGTTAATTTCTTTTTAAGACTTGTGGGCATCTGTTTTTAATTTTAATAGTAAGATTGACAGTGCTTTCCAAAAGATTCTTCCCGAAATTCTTATGTATTGCTCTTGGATTATGTCTAGCAGTTTCCTTGTACCCCTCAGGAGCCAGCCTGGATTCAAATGCTGAAAATCAAATGATAAGGGGCATTAAGAATTAGGAACCATGTTGGAGTGTTTCCATTTTACCTCACAAAAGCAGTAAAATAATAAAGAAAGAAAAAAAAAAAGGGAATAAATTTGTTGCACAAAGTAATGGTGTAAAAAGTATAACCTGGGGCTCCATAGAATTCAGGATCTTCTTCATCTTCATCATCGTCCAACCTGACAACCCAAGGTGTGGTGCTAACATCCCAATTATGTTTCTTCATGCTGAGAGTATGTCTCAAATTCTTGGCCTTCTTCAATTTGGTGGGAACTCATTTCTTGTAATGATGAACATATTCCTTCTGGGTCAAGATCCTTTCCAAATGTAGGAGATGAGGAGGTAGGCAACCACTTTGAACCTTATAAAAAGTGTGTTCAAGTCATGAAATTTTCATTCAAGATTAAATGAAGCCTTTAACAAATATACCAAGCTGAAAATGCTATATATGGTTTAAAAGTGACGGTCTAAGTATGTTCCAGAAACCTCTCTACCACCAGGACCAAGACACAAGTTCATGTAGGATGCTTAAACCATGATGGCATGGTTGGAATTACCTTGGAGAAGCTTCAAAGAGGGGCTGATAGGACTTTTAGTTTGTCACCATTTCTTTGCATGCAGTCAAGTAGAGCCATTTTCATAGTGTATTTATGCCTTCAAATATATCTTGGTTTTGTTGCTCTTTTTATCTCCTATAACAGAGAGAAATGAAAGAGAGATGAATGATGCTCAAGAATTGGCTTATGGGATTCTTGCATGGTTCCCGATTACATGCATTTGTGCACATAAGCATATATATGAACTTTATAGCTGTTACCTGGCTACGATTAGCAGGCATATTGAGTCCTCAAATGAACATATGCAGCAGATGTGATAGCTAGATGGTCTATATATAGAGAGACTGAGAAAGCATATATATGGTTCTAGCTTTTCATTTTTAAAATGAAATCAGATTATGACCAAAGCATATACAAAATGCTATTTCTTAATATTCTATAACAGCCATTAGTATTAGAAAACTGACAAGTCAAAACATTATAGTGAAGACAATGCAATAGTAACAAGTAGACCAGAATTTCCTAGGTAAAATAAATCCAAAAAATTTGAGGGGATTGTTTGAAAGAAAAATTTGAAGGTTAACATCTGCTATGCAACAGAATATGTTGCAGTACATAGAGATACAAGTTTGACACAAAAATTGAAGGGAAATCACTTTAATAAATGGATAAGAGATATGGTAAATTAATTGTAAAATGAACTAGTTTATTCCAAAATGAAATGTTAGAAAAAAGGACCTTTGAGAAGAAATATAAATTTAATATTATTTTGAGCTTAGAATAGGAATCATGTATTTATCTGGATATTTGGAATAGGGCGAATCTAGGACCACTCTGTGCTGAAGTGCATGAGTACTAATTGGGATATAAAGGATGACCAAAATCTATAAATAGTATACAAACAACAAATTTAATAATAATAATAATATATGAAATTGAAAGAAGAAAAAGAAAAATCAAAAGGAATCATATTAGGTTTTGATGGAAGAGAGAAAACAAATGAAATGAAGAAGAGAATGTGACGACTCACAAATTTCAACGAAACAATTAGATTGGAAATTTGAAACCAATTCAAGCTTCAATTCTTCATTTAGCTTCCATGGAAAGTGAGTGTGCCACCTGCTTTGCTGGTAGGTAGTAGCACTCTTCCTCCTAAACTTCTATTCTTGAAGAGAAAAAGTTACCCCAGCCCCAAAGAATCGTGAAGCTTCCTCGGCATTGGAAAAATATTCGCTGATAAAAAAGAAATTACTGGTGACAGTTACATCAAAAGAATTGTCAACTGCTGCTAACTATGGCTTACAAAAATCAGTCATAAATTCAACATTTTTTCCCTTAAGATTCAGATACACCTAACAGTGAAGGCAATATTATCTTTTTAAACTTTGTACAAATAATGAACCCTAACTATTAGAAAACTGACAAGTCAAAAATTTGAAGGTCTACATCTGCTCTTCAGTAAAATATGTTGCTCTAAATGGCAATACAAATTTGAAACTAAAATTGAAGGGGTCTCGCTATAAAATAAGTGAATAAGAATATGGTAAGTGGTAAAAAATAAAACAACTACTTGATTCAAATTGAAATGTTGGAGAGAAGGACATTGGACAAAAATACCAATTTTAGATTATTTTGAGCATAAAATAGGAATCAAAAGTTAATCTGGAAGAGGGCAAATCTTGGACCATTCTGTGTTGAAGTACATGACCACCACTTGAAGAATAACCGAAATATGTAAATAGTATATGAACAACAAATTTAGTAAAGAGTATGCAAACTTAAATGTTAGAACCAAAAGGAAAGGATTCATAATAGGTTTTCTTGGAAGAGAAAAATTAAAAGAAAAGAAGATTAGAATGAGAGAACTCACAATTTCAATGGAACAATTTCATTGGAATCCATTTTAAATTCCCTCCATTGTGATTCTTGGACCATGAACAATCTTCTACCAATGACCACTCTTGCTGATTCCATATCCCTTGCAAAGCGACCAGTAAACATCCGGCTTCAACAGCCATTCCAGGATACTTCCATCTAGCTTTCCACAAAAAGGGAGCACCTCCTGCATTGCTGATAAGTAGTAGCAGCTCTTGTTCCAGAATAGACGATGAAAATTGACCACAGATCCTCTGCAAAGGCTCCAACATCAACAAAATTTAATGCCTCCAACTAAGGAGAAATAGGTGTCAAACTGGCCAAACAGCTCAGGTAACAAAAGGAAAATTAGGCTCTGAAATGGGTGCTATGTGAAGTATCCTTGACATTGGAAAAAATATCCTCAGATATATGAGAAATTTTTTGGTGGCTTTTACATTGGAAGAATTGTTAAGTGCTACATGTGGCTTACAACACTGATACAATGACATCAACGTGTGAAAACTACACATATATCAGAATATCACGATGATTAGATGCTAAGTAACAAGTTATAAAATGTTGTAGGAAAAGTGAGAGGGAAGAGGGATAATTTGCACGAATGATATACTTATCAGATTGAATTAGTACTCTATTTGTTCAAACATAAGCTGAACGCAATAGATATGCTGAATTAGTACTCTATTTTTCCACGTGTTAGTTTTTTAACATCCCATGCTCCTAGCAATTAGTTTAATATATACATGTTAGCAATTGAAAGAGTGAAAGCAAAGGACATTTGTTTAGGTTAAGCTACAAAAATACCAGACGCACAAAATGACTTTCATGTCAAAGAGTGTCAAACCATAATTTTGTGATCTGACAACTCAATCCAAGATTCATTGTCTTGGTGACATAGGAACACATCTATCGAGTTGACATGCACACCTTTACATAGACTAACAATTTTGTTTATGTAGATATGCACAATGGGTACAGAACCCAGTCACTGTACAAATATATACAAACTGAATTGGATCTCGCAAAGCACCAATTAATTAAGAAGTTGTATAAGCGTATCTGAAATGGTAATGAGAGAGCAGACATGAAGTACCTCGGCATCAGTTGTCATCAACTTGGTTATTTTCCAAGATGGCATCTTCTTGCATGCATCATGATTTAGCCAAAAAAATTTAAATGTGTTAGAAACCTTCAAAAGCTATATAACTATATTAGAACCATCAACACCTTCAGTGCTGTCTAAAACTTTATAAGAAATTTAAGCTTTGCTTCCATAGTAGAACTGGGAATCACATAACTTCAGAGACCAGTAAAACTAACCTCCCAACCCAAACATGAAAACAAAAATCCGCAAGACCTTCTCCCACCCAATGTCTAAACTCATTCTTATGCAACCCAACTCCACTTTTCCACAATAAATTCACTCAAATAAACATAGGAATTATGACCTAGCCCAAATTAACAAAATTTATTTCCAACTTTACAAAGCCCTGAAAACAAGAACTGGTCCATGTATTATTAGAATTCCAGCTCCTGAAATTGAAAAGAATGGGTATGTTTTCATCTATGGGCATGATAAATTTGACACCAATAAGTGAAGGTTACAAGAAATGCCGAGAAAAAGAATTATGTATGTTATCATGATTATTGCCAGGAGGACATGCATTTTTTGCAACATTCCAGCAATCAGAGTAATTAATTAAAGAAGGATTAATCTAAAATATTTATTTTTTTAAAATTAACTTAAAACGTTAATATGTGAAATTTAAGAATAGCCCTTTTACTATGCATCGTATAAATACACTTACTAATCATCTCTATCATCTTCAGAGTCGTCGACATCGTCAAATTCATCATAGTTAGAGTTGTCAAAGATGTCAAAGTCTTCAGAGTCCTCAGAATCCTTCCCTTGGATGTATTTTCCATTGATTTTGACGTTTGGAATATGGGAAATCTGGAACCACTCTTCACCACTTCCCTCTGCACATCTTTTCTCTAACTTGGGGCAATCAGCAATGTGCAGGTGTTTTGATTTGGTGAGGCGGAACATGGGAAGATACATCAAGTTGTTGCAGTAGTGAAGAGACAGCTTTTGAAGGGAAGAAAGACTGCCCAACCAATCAGCAAAGCTTTCATTCCATTAAATTTCTTTATCAACAGCTATTCAAGGGCAGCAAAGAGTTGAATTTCGTTCGGGAGAAAGTTGAGTGTAGGACTCCCACGCAATAATTACTGGTGGCAGTTACATCTAAAGGATTGTCAAGTGCTGCTAACTATGGCTTACATAAATCATAGTTAAATATTAATTAAGAATATGAAAACATAAGGGAGGTGATAATTCAAATGAATTACTTTTTTTTTTTAAATCTTAATTGTCTAAAAACTATTTGATGTGCTAAAAGAAATCCAACCATCACGGAATAACCACAATGAAATAGAACTAAACATTGAAGATACAAAAAAAATTATGCAATATATATATATATATATATATATATATATATATATATATATATATATGTTACATAAATTTGAATTGATGGTTTGAAATAAAACTATTTGGACATCGTTAATTCAAGAATATGGTAATATATATATATAGATCAAATCATGACCAGTGAGTCAACTTCACAGCAAACAGGAGAGAACATAGAAATTATAAATGACTTCAAGCTTAGAATAGGAATGTAGAATGTATCAAAGGTTTTTCTTAATCATAGGAACATGGGCAATCTTAGAACCTTTTGTGCTAAACTACATGACCTCTAATTAGGACAATGAAAGATCACAGGTATTTGTAATTTAGTAACGCAATGAGCCACTTACACCATAAGTAGATATTGCAATGAGCCAGTAACACCATAAGCAGATATTGTGGCTTCTTGCAAATGGACAACTCATGTAAGAACAATAGGTGGCTTTCCACTTACTATCAAAGACATTCTCAAAAATGTTAGGGTAGAGTCCATCCACATATATAATAGTCTAATTTTCACCATTGACATATGATTGACCAAAAAGAAGACTGATTCTTTTCCATTTCCTTTTATATTACAAAAGAACTTCTACCATGTCAGAGATTTTAATTGTCTAAAACTTACTAGTCATCCATCTTAATAATGTACATGATCTTCAGACAGCTTCTTTTTTAATACATTCATTAAAATAGATATCTGGAATGTGGTAAATCCTAAACCACTCTGCACCACACCCCTTTGCACATCTTTCAATTAATTTGGAGCAATGACAGGATATTTAGCTCTTTGGTTGGATTTGGGGTGGGTTAAAAGCTCCATGAATAAATGTTTCCTCCAGCTAACACATTAGATATGCCAGTGCCTGCATATTGAGGTAACATATTTAACTGATTAATAAATTTTTAGTTCTTTGAATAATGAGAATCCATGTGTTGTTAGTTTTGTTAGCTTTTTAACATCCCAGGCTCCTAGTTCTTTATATCCATGTCAGCAACTAAAAGTGTCAAGCTAAGTATAATAACACATATATGGAGTATAGTAACTAATATGATGCACAGAAATGACTTTCATAGCAGAGAACATATCATGAGCAGTTGGACAACTTCAAAGTGAAACAGCAGACAGAAGAAGGTTTGAGAGAACATACCAGTTTTAAATATTTGACCTTAGAGCAGGATGTATCAAATATTTATCTTAATAATTGGAAAATGAGCAATCCTTGACCAGTTTGTGCTAAACTACATGACCTCTAATTGACACAATGAAAGATCACTGATATTGTAATTTAGTGATGCAATGAGCTACTCACACCATAAGCAGATATTGCAGCTTATCCTAAACGCATAGTTTACTGCAGAAAATATTCTCCCTATTTGGTTATGTGATTTTCAAACACGTTATTGTAGTGTGTTCAAGTAGATGAAGAGGAGATAAAAGATTAGTCCATCCACATTTATAACAGCCTATTTTTCACTATCAACACAATATTGATTAATGAGAATGATTCATTCACTTTTCATTATATTGAAAAAGAATTTCTCCCATGTGAGAGATTTTAATTGTGCATTGTTGGTGAGAAATTCAAGTGTGATGAAGAGGTTCAAGTGCATCACGGTGAACAAATATTCAAAGCTTTAATTACAACTTCTACTTGCTAGATAATATCTGCAATCATTTATATATCTGTACATGTACACACTTTGACAAATTGTCTCAAGTGCGTAAAGATGACAACAGTATAATTTTAAGTAGGGGGAAAAGAATGTTTAAAACAATCTGGAGAAGATCTGAAAAGACTCCTCAATCTCCAAAGGCTCCTTTTATCTCTTGCAAGGGACTAATGACAATTGACAAAAAGTTTCAGCTGCAATTTACGGCAGAAAAGATTATGAGAGGTCTTAGCAAGACAGGGTTCATCATCATTTGTCTAATGACTCAAAAAGCTTTATGCATGTTGTGAGTAGAACTTATGTGATCAACCATCAAAAAAAGTAGAACTTATGTGATCTGTTTTTGGTAAGCATCCTCAACAACCAATGACATCCAACTCATTCACAAGAATCACAGCTTACCTATTTGTTTGTATCCAAAAAAATTAAGAAACTATCAGAGTCATGCATTTATCCAATTTCAGGTGCAACTTCCTTACTAATCTTCCGTGTAAAAAGGATCAAGAAACAACAATATTGGAGCATATGATGCATTTTTCCTTTTCTAAATCGTTATGGAAGTCATCAGAATGTATCAACACTGTGGTAGCTTGAACTACTTATATTAGTACTAAAAATAGTAACTTTTTTGATAGGTAGTACAAAACCAAATTCTCAACCAAAACGTATTAAAACTATTAAATAACAGACATTTAGTGTTTATAGGGAAAAGGCCCATTATCTTATATCTAAGGGATTGAGAACAATCCTACAACTATTTGCTTGAGCTAGAGCAACCAGAATGGTCACCTGTTGGGTAAGACCATCATGTCAAGGTTACAAGAAGAAAACCACACAATAGTGGAAAACCTTAACTGAATATGGTACTTCTAAATTTTCTAATAGAGATGTGTATAAATGAATTAAATGACAACCAACAAGTAAAAAGACTATCCATAGATCTCTACCTCATAATCCCAAAAGCTGTTGAAGTCATTTGCATGAAAGCCTTATTTTAGGAAACCGTAACAAATAACATAGGATTTGAAAGGCAGAAGAATTATCAAGAATCCGTATATTAAGGAAGGAATATATCTATCGCTAGTTACCTAGAGAATGGAAGAAACAATGGCCTATGCACAAGAAAATCCTTGGCCTCACCTAATGCTTTGTCAGAAGTGTTGTCAACTATGTATACTGGTAAAAACTTACAAACAAGTATATGATATAGTTTAATATGACCTACAACCAGAATTTTTTAGTAGAGAGAGAGAGAACTTAAGACTATAAAATCAATATATTTTCAGTGCAATCTTCAAGTATTCTAATTACTGGTACTGTGTCGTATCCATGGTCATAAATTGATCTCAGAAAAACAAAATGCAATCATTGTCTAGTTCAATTTGAATTGAGTCTCAAGATGCTTCCTTATGGGGTACTATACGGGACTTTTAAGTTCATGATGCACAACTCTAGTTGGGATAAAATAAATAATTGATGCAATCAATTAGTCTAAAGTTTGAAAAAACAAATTCAAAAAAATTCATGACATTAACAAAGGAAGGGTCAAAGCGATACTATAGAAATGACTTGAAATTTGTACAAATAAAGCGCCTTAATTATTAGAAAACTGACAAGTCAAAACTTTATAGGGAAAATGCAAAAGTAAGAAGTAGACCAAAAATTTATATGTAATACTAACCTTCTTTTTTTAATAAGAACTAACCAAAATAAATAAATAAAGAAATTGATTGAAAAAAAAAAAAAGGACCTCTCCCTCTCTCTCTCTCAGGGCCTACATTCACTACCCAGAAAAATTTGTTGCACTACATTGGAAACAAGTTTGAAATAAAATTGAAGTGATATTGCTAATTGGAAAATGAAGGTGTCGAGATTTCGTGTTTACAGATGGATAACCAAATATGGAAATAGTATATGAACAACAAATTTAGAAACTTGTATACAAAATTAAAAGTAGAAAAGAACCAAAAATTAGAATTGACAACAAGTTTTGTTGGAAGAGGGAAATCAAAAGAGAAGAAGATGTTAATGAGAGAACTTACAAATTTCACTAAGTCAATTGCATTGGAACCAATTTAAATTTTCCCACTGTGATTCTTAAAATATGACCAATCTTCTACCAATGGAACTCTAGCCAATAGTAAGAAACAAAGCATCCAGCTTTGACAACCACTCCAAGAATCTTCCATTTAGCTTTCCATAGAAAGTGAGGGCACCTCCTGCATTGTTGGTAGGTAGTAGCAGTTCTTGTTCCAGAACTTCAGTTCTTACAAAGACAAAAAGTTACCACAGAACATATGCAGGCTCCAACATCGTCAGAATTTAATGCCTCCAACTAAGCACATATAGGTGTCAAAGCTGGCCAAACAGCTCTGACAGCCAAAAGAAGATTAGGCTCCAAAATGGGTGGTGTGTAAAGTATCCTTGACATTGGAAAAAAAAATCCTCTGATAAATAAGGAATTCTGGTGGCTTTTACATTAGAAGAAATGTCAAGTGCTACCTGTCACTTACAACATTGATACAATGTCATCAACACGTGAATACTACAAGTATTAGAATATCATCAGAATTCCAAGATGAAATAGATGCTATTTTAGGAAAAGTGAAAGGGAAGAGAGGATAACTGGCATAAATGGTATACTTATTGGATTGAATTAGTACTTCATATATTTGAAGACAAGCGAAGATTACGGAAACTTACCAATTCTCATAAACTTCCTATAGCTTGTGGCTAGATTAAATATCCATAAGTTAATTCATTTTTCCTCTGGCTGAATACAATAGATATGCTATCCCTATTGATTAAAGGAGACATGAAGGAATTGGGAGCAATTAAAAAAAAAAAAAAGCACTCTTATGTTGTTGTTAAGGAGAGTATTAGAAAAGAAAGGAGGATGAGATGAGAGAACTAACCGGTCATCCATCCTAATAATGTATACGATCTTCAAACTGCTTCTTTGATAAATTCAACAAAAAATGATATTTGGAATGTGGGAGGGAAATCCTAGACCGCCCACTCCGCACTGCTCCCCTTTGCACATCTTTCCTTTAATTTGGGGCAGTAACGGATATTCTTCTCTTCTGTTTTCTTGGCAGTGTGTTAAAGCTCCATGAATAAATTTTTCCTCCAGCTAAACACAATACATATGCTGTACCCAGGGCCTGCATATAAGGCAACATATTTAACTGATTGAATAATCTTTTAATTCTTTCAACAATGAGAATCCATGTGTTGTTAGTTTTGTTAGCTTTTTAACATCCTAGGGTCCTAGCAATTAGTTTTTCATATCCATGTCAGCAACTAAAAGCGTCAAAGTAAAGGACATTTCACACTGTTCAAGCTAAGCAATAACAATATTAGACACACAGAATGACTTTCAAATCAAAAATTGTAAAACTGCAATTCATCAATCCAACTGTACTCAATCTATACATTGTTTTGGTGACATATGAACACACATCTGGATTTCACATGCACAACTTTACAAGGACTAAAAGTTTTGTTTATGTAGATATGCATGTTGTCTACAGAACACACTGACTATATATAAATACAGTTCGAAGTAAATTATATATACAAATCCCAAATGGTAAAGAAAAAACAGATCATATGTACCTTGGCATAAGTTGAATCGAGTTGATTATTTTCCCAGACACAAACAGATCATATGTACCTTCATATCTTTGATAGTTTACAAAACTCAGCAATCTGTCAGCAGTCAGCAACAATCACCTCGATTTCGTTGGATTCATTCAAAAACTTCTCTTACTCATCATAGCTATAAATAGTCCCTGTGCAACTGTGATTATCAGCCCAACCCCAGCTTCCTCCTTGTCCTTGAAGATTGCTCTCTCAATAGTAAGTATATACATTCCTCCTCTGCTCATCAGCTTGCAATTATAACCAATTATTCTGCTAGCTGGAAACAATAGGCATATTGTCTCAATTGCATTTGCCTACACATGACATGAATACAGTTATGTCATGAAGTCAAGAGTCTTGGGAAAACATAATAAAGGAATGAAGAAATAGGAGTCAACTAGAAGTATGATTGCCTATTGTAAAAGTATGCTCAAAACAATCATGGAAGATCCAAATAGAGTCCTCAATCTCCAAAGCTCCTTTTATCTCTTGTGGGGAATAACTAAGATTGAAAAAAGGTTTCATCTGTGATGAATGGCACCAAAGGTTTCATCACAGGACTTAAGAGGTCATTAATTGTCTATAGTTTCAAAAAATAAATATTAAACCAAGTAGAACCTGAATCTATGTGATCTGTTTTTGGTTAGCATCCTCAATAACCAAAAACATCCAACTCATTCACAAGAATCACAACTTACCCATTTGTCAAAATAGAATAAATATAAAATAATTAAGAAACTAGCAAAGTTATGCATAACTAGGTACTTCAGTGAGATATTAACATTTATTGCATCTTGCCTTTTCTAAATCGCTATGGAAGTTGTCAGAATGTATCAACAACGTGGTCAGTTTATAGATACTGGTCCATCACCATATATGCAAGTGAGTGGGATCTATCCTCCAAACAATTGCATGCTCTAGATCAATCAGAATGGTCACCTGTTGGGTATGAAATAATGTAAAGCTTACAGGAAGAAAACATCAAAATAGATGGAAAACCTTAATTGAATCTAATTTTATGAGGGTTAATGGACTTATGAAAAGGCTTCATAGTCTTTTACTCAAGGTTTCAAAGTGTTGCAAATATTGTATTTACTCTTTCATTCTCTCTTCTCTCAACTTTTTATTTTATATTTCTTTTTTATAATTTGTTGTTATCTTTAATTATTTGCTTACATATTCTGAATAATTAACAGAGAAACCTCAGAGGTGATACCCGGGTGTAAATCAACCAGTAAAAGGCCATGAAAATCATAGAAAAGGCAGCATGCAACTTCAACCACTGCAGCTGGTGCTAATGGTGTGTCATCTTCACCCACCACACAAACCAGTAGAGATTATTTTAAACTTCCGATCATTATGATCTAAAAATTGTTAAACTTTTTTGGCATGAATGATATATTTATCAGATTGAATTAGTACTCTAATTATTCAAACATAAGAGATGATTTGAGAAAACTTACCAAATTTTATAAGCTTCCATTAGCTTGCGGCTAGATTAAAACTCCATAAGTAAATTAATTTTTCCTCTGGCTGAACACAACAGATATGCTGTCCCTTCAAAAGCTAAAAATGATATATAAAAATGATATTAGAATCATCAACACCTTCCTTCAGTGCTGTCTAAAACTTAATAAGAAAGTTAAGCTTTGCTTCCACTAGTAAAACTGGGGATCACATAACTTCATGGACAAGTAAAACCGACCTTCCAACCTAAACATGAAAACAAAAATCTGCAAGACCTGCTCCCGCCAAATGTCTTATCTCATTTATGTAACCCAACTCCACTTACCCACAATAAATTCACTCAAAGAAACATAGGAATTATGACCCTCCAGCCCAAATTAACAAAATCTATTTCCAACTTTTACAAGGACCTGAAAACAAGAACTGCTCCATGTATTATCGAGCTCATGAAATTGAAAAGAATGAGTATGCTTTCATCAATGGACATAATCAATTTGACACCAATAAGTGAAGGTTAAAAGAAATGCTGAGAAACAGAATGAGTATGTATGTTATCATGAATGGATTAATCTAACAAATTTTATGAGTATTGGCTGAGATAAGATTATTTTTGCAACATTCTAGGAATCAGAGTGGTCGGTATGTTAAATTTCTATTAATTAATTCAAGAAGCATTAATTTTTTTTTTTTTTTTAATAATTAATCTAGAATGTTGAGATGTGAAATTTAAGAATAGCCCTTTTAAAAATAAAAAATTACATAAATAAATTGGGGGCCAGTAGGAAATGGAATAAACTTGTAGTCCAGGTACACTTACTAATCATCAAAGTCAGAGTCGTAAAAGTCTTCAGAGTCGTCAGAATCCTCTCCCCCTTTGATGTATGTTCCATTGATTTTGATGTTTGGAATATGGGCAATCTTAAACCAATCTGCGCCGCTCACATCTGAACATCTTTTCCCTAAATTGGGGCAATTAGCAATGTGCAGATGCTTTAAATTGGTGAAAGGTAGAATGGGAAGACACATCAGCTTTTCGCAGTTGTAAAAAGACAGCTTTTGAAGAGAAGAAGGAATGTCCAAAAAATCCGGCACTTCCATTCCATTAAAGTCCTCTATGCGCAGCTCTTCAAGGGCAGTGAAGTGTTGAATTTCTTCCGGGAGAGAGTTGAGTGTAGGACTCCCACACAATATTAGCTTTTTGAGGGACGCGTCCGAGGATCGAATGGAAGGATAACGCAGACTTGCGAAAGCATCACACTCTTGAATTTCCAAGGTCTTTAAGCGGCCCTCTCGCCGCGAAAGCTTTAGTCTTAGATGAGGAGAGTGGCTAAGTTTTAATTTAATAAGAGAATGAAATAGTTCTCCTAAATCTGGAATTGATTTCAGATTCGAACAGTCCTCAATCTTCAAATATTGAAGAGATGTACAGAATTGTAGCCCACTGGGTAGTTCATCAATGCCACACCCTATTATCTCCAAGTGTTGAATAACTGACGGGACACCTGGCAAAGAACTCAGATCTGAACACTCACGTAAGGTTAACTCCTCAAGGGAAGGAAACACTGTCAACACCTCATCTGCGCTTGTCAACTCTTTTGCATCCTTCCACTCTTTTAGGCTTCCCATATTCTCCAATTTGAGTATTCTCAATTTCGGAAATAATTTAGTAGTATTTCTTAAACTCCCATCACTGTAACGGTAAAACTTACATCCTATACTTCTTACCTTGGACATAATGTTTATTTCAAGAACCCTAAGACAGGGAAATTGCCCCAGAGTGGGAACTTCTTCACATTCTATACACCCATTCAATTTGATATGAATCAGATTGTGAGGTAGTGACAAATTAACCCAAGATGGGAATATCTTTCCTCCATACCCGTCGATTGTTAAGCTTTTCAAATTTGGGTGAGGATGGAGACCTTCCAATACCTTTTCATCTTTATCAGACAGGTCCATTGTGATTGAATTTTCATGTTCCCAGTATAATCCCAACTTTAATATTTCTTTTTCTTCTAATTTTGCAGTTTTGGCTTCTTCCTCATTTGTCACATTCTCTAAATTGTATATGTCTATCTCTCTGAGATTCTTTAAGGGTCCTATTTCTTGAATCCTATAACCTTCATCTTGACCCAATCTAAAAAATTTCAATGTTTGAAGGGAAGTCAAACATGACATATTTTTGAGTAGACAATCTTTGGACAATCTCCTTAACCAATGAGGAATATAAATACTAATATGTCTCAAGTTAATCAAATTGCTTAGGTCTTCTGGAAGCTTCTTGACATTAGTGAAATTTTCAATTCTTAAAGTTTGCAAATTGTAGAGTTTGGTAATGGATTTTGGTAATTCCTCAATTTCAGTGAAGATGTGAAGAAGTCTCAAATGTATCAACTGCTCAATTGAATTTGGCAACCTCATTGTACCATACGCGGATAATTTCAAAACACGTAAACATTTAAAATTTGATAACATGTCATCAAAGTCTAGATTTTTTGAAATTAATGTGCGCATTTTTATGAAACTATCTCTACTAAATGAAGTTCTTGGTGTTGTTTTGCCATCAAATCGGACAAATAAAGGTTGTACTTTACTAACATTATCCACATAATCTCCCTCCAAAATCATAGTTTCAGATTTTGAAATTGAGATGGCAAAATCATGCACCAAATCATGCATTTTGCAACTAATAATCTCACCATAGACATTCTTTGTAGCATTTTGGAAAAAGGAAGTGGCCAACAAAATATTGAAATACATGTTACCAATATCCTCCATCACCATATTAGCTTCTTTAGATGGTCCAAGGAACCCTTCAGCCATCCAATGCTGAATTACTTCGTCCTTTTTCATGTCATAATCTTTAGGGAAAATTGCGCAGTATGCGAAACATCGTTTCAAAGATGGTGTTCGAAGATGATCATAACCTAACTTTAATATGTGAAACTCTCCATTATTTCTATCGTCCAATAAATCCCAATTTTTATTATTTTGAATCGATAGCCATTCACCTCTATCATGTATAAAGTACATTATTCTCCCTAAAAATTCCGCGGCCCATGGAATCCTTTTACATTTTTTAACAATCTCCTTTCCAATTTTCTCCAAATCTAGAGATAAAAGTCTTTCATTTGCAGATGCTCTTTTCTTGAATATGAACCAACATTCATATTCTGTTAATTCATATTGAGTAAAAGTCTCCATGATTTCTGTGACTCTATCACAATAGGTTGCTTCAACAATGTTATTTCCAACATTTTGATTAACTTTTGAATCATCAAGGAAGGAGTCTATCTCCACGTTAAAACTAATCTCAGGAATCGAATTCTCAAACTCTGCTCGAAATTCATAACTAGCAATGTCACCTTTAAGTCTATTTAATAATTTGTAGATAATCTTAATTTCGTTTGCCATATTGATAATGCCATTAGAGGGTGAAGAGTAGTTTAGTACCTTTTGCTGAAGAATGTTATAGCCAAACTCGTCTAGCACATCATCAATGTCATAAGCAACACGTCTAAGTTCTTCTAACCAACTCCTCAGAAACTCATCACTTGCTTGTCCTTTCTCAACACCATTTAACACAAGTTGAATTTTGGCTAACAAGCTAAAAAGGTCTATTAGCCCGCTAAAAAGGTCTGTTAGCCCTTCCTTGAAACCCAACTCAAAACTAATGTGTTGCTCTATAAAAATTGATCTCAACTTGGCTAGAAGTCCCTCCACAATAACACCAAGTAAAATTTCAGCTATGTATTCTGTCTTACTCTGCATAAGAGACAATAGTATGAAAATGTTTGTAGAGTACAATTCTATTAAAAATAAACAAGGTGGGTCCAGATATATTTATATATTGGAAATATAAAAACTTGTATTACGATTTTTACCTTCTTAATTTTTATTCAATAATTAATAGTTTTTTTTTTGGAGTTTTATAATAATTAGTCGCAAACACACGCAATACATGGAAATATATAACTATTTTTAAATACGGTATAATATATAAATTTTTATCTAAATTTTTTTTATAGATAATTTGTTCTCCCTAAAAATTAAACAAATTCTAAAAGTAATTTATTTTTCTCTATTTTTACAAATATATAATTTTATCATTTATGGTGTGTTTGATTGATATTATTTTTTTAAGTTGTCCATATTTTTCTAACTATTGTTACTATGCATTATTTTTTCCTAATTTCTTTTTGTATAACTAAAATTTGTAAGTTTCAAATATATTATTCAAATTTTTTATTCTCTAAAGAAGATTGTCATGATAATCAAAATTGATCATATAGTTACAATGAATATTACTCAAATAATTGATAGCAGTATAGTACTCCCAACCCAAACCTTTTTTTTTCCTATTTTTAAGTAAGTACACCGAAATGGATTGAACAGGATCATTATGGACGGAACTAGAATGAATTGGACCAAACTAGACTATAATAGATCAAATTGGACTAAAATGGACCAAATGCCAAATCTAAATTAGTAAACAAAACTCAAAAAATTAATAATAATTATAATAATAAAGCAATGCAAAACCATTATCTGTGATAAGTAATGTATTCCAACATGATGAAAAAGTGGTTTGTTGTTGAAGTAATATCAATCAGATTTGTTATCACATTAATATTTTTAACTGAATTATTATGCATGCACTTGTGATTCTATGTGCCTATTGAAAGTTTTATTCAAATTAAATTCAGTACCATGTACACCATAAAAAAAATATTAGAAAAACTACTTACATGTAATATTTTATACGAAAGAATAAGAGGGGGGGGGGGGGACTTTGTTAAAAGCTTTATTATCTCTATCTTTTGACATTGACGAAAATGACATATGGTTCTCTACGTAGGAGCGGTGGACACTTCAACCTAGCCTTGAATACTACATTAGCATATGGATATGTATATAGTGGTGAAATGATATTTTTTTTCAAGTGAATTTAAACTAAAAATAAATAAATGGTGTCTCCGCCCAAGATGTTTGTATTACATGTATTTTCTTTTATAAGTTACATTTAGATTCAAGAACGTATAAAGTGATGGTCATATCATGATTGATAAGTTATAATTAGTTTTGAGATTGAGTAAAGGCACAATGTATTATTGCATGCACTAATATTTATATACATATTTTTTGAAAAAAATGATGGAAAGAAAATAATGACTTGGCCGCTGACATGATTCAACAAAAACGTAACAATAATAAATGCTATACTTTAACTTTTAGCTATTGTATAGATTAGTATTGAATACAAATCTTTTGTCCCATTTTTGTGTTTCACATTATTCTCCACCTTCTCCCCCCCTCCACCCTTAAATTTCATAAACAAACACACTTATCCCCTCTTCCCTATGTTATAACTATCAAATTATATGAATAAATAAAATAATAATAATGCTAAGAATTTTGTAGTTTACTGACATTACACTTCTCCAATGGAAGAGAACATGAGTTCAAACTCCCCTTCCCCACTTGTTGCAAGGAAAAAAATTCACTTAATAACATAGAAATTTATTATAATGTTTTACTTGATTCAAAGAATTAAAATCAATAACTGAAAATGTTATCACAAGTTCACTGCTAAGATTGCGATGAAATATAATCTAAATATAAAATATTTACATCTTTACTCACCTTTTCAAACACTTCGCTTAACATGTCATCCTTTGGTATTGAAGTTGAGCTGATTTCCCTCTCCTTCTCCTTGTTTGAAGTTGATGCACCCTTAAGTTTTTTGTTAGGTTCACCAATTGCTTGAGAAGCTTCCTTTTGGACCTCTTTAGGCACTTGCGTACAAATATTAATATCGTAACCTTTAACTCCAGCCAAGTGATATTTAATCCTTGTAGCACCCCCAGCAAAAATTCTTTTACAATGCTTACATTTGAAACGACCATTATTTTGTTTATCAACATGCTCCCAAAATCGATCTTTCTTTCGAACCATATTTCTTTTCCCTTACAACAGATATATAAAGAGTTTAATATTAGAATATAAAAAAATTGTTAGTAAAAATGGATCTGTAGAGTAATAAAATTAATTTAAACAATATAGATCTATAGAATAATAAAAATAAGCCTGTTATATTTCTTTAAAAATATTATATAATTATTTTATGTCTATCAAAATCACCTTCAAGTAGTTTTTTGCTAAGCCCTCTAATGGCTAGATAAGCTTCGTGTATTTTTAGGAACCTTTCTACAAATAGCAATATCACGATCAATAAATCTAATCCTTGAAACACTTCCATCAAACATTTCATCTTATTTTGTTTACTGCGTTAATAAACTATAATATTTAGCCAAGAAAATATAAAATCCATAGCATGAAAGACATGTCAGAGTGCACTTACTCTATTAGTCCACAAACAGGTAGATGCCGCAAATGGACACAAAGAAAAAGAGAAGAGGTAAAGTCTCAGAGCAATAGAATGAAGAAAAAAAAAAAGTAATCGTATAGCAATTTATTATAACGTGTTTTATATCACTCGCCGAAAGACTCAAATGATTAGCACAAGTAGTAGGACTAACACTCTTCCGAAAGAAGACGATTTTGGATTCGATGCGCACATGACAACTTACAGAAATGCCATAGACGTTGAACTTAACATGTTTTACAGTACATGCCTTTCTGTTTTGGATTCTAAGGTAAACTTGGTTCCTATGTTGTTGGAAATTTTAGAAGAGTTCCAAATAATTAATAATTACCATGTCAGCCTGCAAATTAAGACTCTTGCTACCAAAATGGGAATTACAGCACAAACACATATAACAGATGTTTACTTCTATGGGTCAAAACACTGGAAGGATTAATCACAGGCCCTTTTTATATACAGCTTTGTTTCAAAGAGCCTCATGAGATTCTCTTCTTCTTCTTCTTTTTTTAAATTTTCTATTAAAGGAATGAGATTCTTGGTTTTTCCCCCAACCAACTCATCAATCATCACCCGGAATGAGTTTATTTTACTTTACCCATCTTGCAGTTTTTTTTTATTTTTTATTTTATTAGTTTTCCTACATTTTTTATGGATTATTTATGCAATTTTTTTTATTTATATCATAATTAATAGATTACTATTTCTTTAAATGTCAAATTTCATTTGAAAAAGAATAAGAATTATTTTTTATTTTATCAAAGATTGCTAAAGGTTTAAACCAAGCCAAAAAAAAAATTGAAAAAAAGAACTAAAAGTTATAATATATATATATATATATATATATTTTTTTTTTTTTTTTTTTGAAAAATCAAAGAAGAGAAAAAGAACGTTATTATTAACTTTTGAGAGCGATAACTTAAAAAAAAAAAATAAGAATCACAAATTCATGTAACAATTTATTCTTTTTCACATATTGTGTACAAATAAGAATTATAAGAGTGGTCAAAATTTTAATATTTTTTTTGAAGTTGACTATAAGGTTTCAAGTATACATATTCACATTAGTTGTTAAATTATTGCAACTTGATCATTCTATGAGTATATTAACCAAAATTGCAGAATTGACACAAGTTTTATATGAGATAAGTCAAGTTCCTTAATTCCTTTCATAAGAGAAGTGGAATTTTTTTTTTTTAAATTAAAAAAAAAAAAGAATTATTCATGCGTAACAGATCCATTAAAATAAAAAATAAAACCCTCTAACAAATAAATACAATATGAACGTTTTATTATTATTATTTAGATTAGACCCAAGTACTCATATACATGTGTATGTATATGCGAGTCGATTTGGCTCCACCACTGGTCTTGCTTTTGATTGAACAAAGTTGATATATTAAAGAGAAAGTTTAGATTCGAGGTTTTCTAATATCAATTCACCCTGTTTGTTTCGAATTTTGATCATAATATTTTCTAGAAAATGAGTCATTTTTTAAAAAGTATTTTCTCTAAAATTATCTCATTTTTCAATGTTGGTAGCATCCTCAAATAAGTTAAAAAATAATTTTTTAACTTTCTATTTTTAGCTTGTTTTGAAATAGAACCGTTTTCTAAAAACATTTAATATAAAAAATTTCTAAAAATAAACCATACATTTTCTGTTAACCAAAAATAATTTTCCATTAACTTTTTTTTTATACTACTAAAGATTGAAAAAATATAAAAACTATCTTTATACAAAATTTTACATCAAAATAAATAGACATGACTTAGATAAAAATGGTCCGTATACCTCATGAAACAAATTGCAAAAGAGACGTTTAACCAAAAAAAAATGGCAAAAGAAATAAGTTCATAATTGTTATTAAAAATGAAGAATTTAGTTTACTTTTTTTAATTGAAATTTTTTTATTTTAATGAGAAATTCACTGACTAAATAAAATATAGATAAATAAACCCACTACTACCGAAAGTAAACCAAATTAAAAAAGAACCGCGAATTAGTTGCATATTTTAAGAATATAGCAATACATGCAATTTACCCAAAAAAAAATAATAATAATAAAGATTTGGATTTTATTTTCTAGTTTAAATAACTTGGATAAAGTAGATTTGACTGTTTTTTCCTATTTAATATATGGATTGAAATGATTAATGATTAGTAAAAATTTATATATATATACATATTCAGCCAATTTAAAATAATAATTAAATTGAATAGCATGAAAGACAGTCAGAGTGCACTTACTGTAGTACTAGATGCAGTCAATGGACGTCAGGAAGAGTGAGAGAAAGAGAGAAGGAGCTTATCAAAAAAAGAGAAAGCAGGAAATAGAAATAGTCTGAGAAAAATAAAGAGGATGAGGATGAGGATGAGGATGAGGATGAGTAATGGTCTGGCAATGTATAACACGCGTTTGTGAACCTTTGCTAAAAAGTTTCCTTACGTATCTCAATTATTGAAGGGAAAATGGATTCGATGTGTCGGTAGATGGAATTCTTTTTTTTTTTCTTTTTTTAAGAAATAATTACATCCTACAGCTAACTCTGCAGTTCAAAATCTTATTCCCTAAATTTTAAGCACTTTATATATAGAAAAGTGTTAAGTCAACTACAAAATTTTTGATCATTTTATATATAAAAAAGTGTCAACTTAATTATAAAACTTTTGACCGGCAGATGAAATTCCTGTGCAAATATAATCATCTCCATTTTTCAGTCAACAGGAAATCTCTTGTGCAAGCATCACAGTTGTTTTACTTTTTTACTATGCGTCGAAGCATTGAATGCATTAATCGCCTTTAAATACAGCTTTAACTAAAAGAATGCGAAAATTATAATTTAAAAAGTGTTATAAAAATACATTTATAAAATTTTTATAATAAAAAAATCTGTTTAAAACACTTTATTAAACTTTTTTTTTAATAACAATTTTTAGTATTTATACATTCAAAATTGTTGTTAAAAATCCTATACCAAACAACCCTTTTTATTTTACTTTTACCCCCAACTAACTCACCACTCATTGGCCAGACACAATGCGTTTACCTCATCACAAATTTCAGAACATATATAAATTAATTCAAAGGTTAATATGGTTCTTATCTTGGAAATTTTAGAAGAGTTCCAAGTTCCAACCAATTACCATGGCCCTTCTTTGTTTTAAAAAGCCTCATGAGATTCTTTGGTTTTTCGGTTTTTCCCAACCAACTCACCTAGAAAGAGTTATCACAAATGTAAAGTTCATAATAAATTTGTCCCCCACACCACCCCTCTTTACCCTTGTTATAAAGTTTTATTTTTTATTTTTTTAAAGTTTTCCTTCATTTTTAGGGATTATTTATGCAATTATTATTATTATTTATATCATAATTAATAGATTATTGTTTCTTTTATTTGTCAAACTTCATTTGAAAAATAAAAAAGTCTTCTACTTTTTATTTTTTGTATTAATGATTGTTAAAGGTTTGAGCCATATAGAAGGACAATAAATGTCGAAAAAAAGAACTAAGAATCTTATTTTTCTAATTCGAATTCACCGTGGAAGGGTTTATTTGAAATTTACTTATTTTATTAAAATTGAAAATTTTTTACTGAAAATATTATAGATAAAGTTAAAAGTTAGCTAAAATAGTATAATGAAACCCATAAATAATATCAAAAAGTGCTATAAAACCTATAAATAATAGTAAAAATAAACTAATAAAAATATTTTTTACCAAATACACACCCAATAATAATCAGCAGCAGATCAGACCAGATCACGTGAATAAATTGTAGCTGGGATGTGATAGGACCAAAGTGATGTCCCCAAGTTGTTGGTTACATTTGAACCTTGAAATTATTGAAGAAACTGCTACATGTCCAGACTCAACTAACCGAGAAATTATACGTTGAATCAAAAAACTCTTTTTCTTTTTCACTTTTTGCTAGAAATTTAAGTGGATGTTAATAAATGAAATTAATAATTGAAAACTTCGTTTTGTTAGGCATATTTTGATTCTTACTAGGGGTAAAACAGGTGGTCCCTGCTTTGGTTGGAAAAATGACATTAACATATAAATAATGGCTCAAAACTGACATTTCACTAATCAAATTATTTTGATCTTTAAGGTTTATGCATTATGATCAGTTGAGTCACTCGGGAGGTGTTTGGGGAATAGTTTAAGACATATTGTTTATATATTTTTGATATAGATATTGGTAAAAAAAATATAATATTATTTAAAATATGTTAAAATTATTGTGCCAAATAAACCTCAATTGTAGTAGCACGACATTTCTGCAACAAGCTTTTAAAGCAAGTCCATGTCAAAGAAAGATGCAGTGAAAAATGGAGGTCAGGAATAGTAAGAGAGAGAGAGAGAGAGAAAAGGTAATAATAGACTGTGAAGATAATAAAGATGATTGGTTGTGTTGTGTCTTTCAAGATGGGGCCCAGGCTTGAACAAGCAGGACCAGCACTAGTATTTTATTAGAAACTGTTTTCAGAAAACATGGCAAAACAAGTCCTTAGTTTTGTGCTTTGCTTCTCGTTAATTTCTAATTTTTAAAAATCAAATTGATAACAAATACTCCAATCTTGTTTTGACAAATATGAATTAATGAGAAATACAAATTACAAGTTAATGAGAACCAAAGCACAAAACTATAAGCAACTACACCAGCTCGTGAATAGTTTATTAAAATATAAAAGGTACTCAATTTTATATATTTTAACTCAAAAACTCTCACATCAGTCTTTACAAAAATGTCTAAATATACACAATGATTTTGTAAATGAACACTAACAGTGCATATATACACGGTTACTGTTTACTGTGTAAATAATTTTTTTATTTTTTTTCTTCTCTCTCCTCAGTCCTCACCCTCTTTTTCTTATTTCCTTTCTTACCTCACTCTCATAGTTACTGTTCATAGTGTTAAAAAAATAAATATTTTATTTGAATAAATGTATATAATAGACAAACTGATGTGGGTGTTTTGTAAAAATAAATATGTAAAATAGAAAAAATAGGTTTTAAATGTATAAAATGAAAAAAAAATTGCACATACTGATGTGGATGCTCTAAGAGCTTTTTGCCAAGTTTAAATTTAAACAATTTCAAATTTGTTTTTTTTGATATGCTAAACAATTTCAATCTTGTTATATAAGAATAAGAGTTGTTTAATTTTGTCCCATATATCAATGATCATTACACGTTATTACTGTCGCCATTAAATGTTAAACAACATTGCAAATGTTAAAGCATAAATCAATCTCAAAATTAGAGAAAGTGGTACTCTCAACTCAAAACTGATTTTTATTTTGTTCCAGTTTAAGAAGAAATAAAAACATTAAAATGCATCTCATTTTGTTAATTTCTTTTTTATTCCAAGATAACAGTTTTTTTTTTTTTTTTGCAAACATAACAAAATTAATTCCTTTATTTTATTCTTTGTATCCCAACTTGTAATTTCTTTTATTTATTTTTATAATTTTATTTCTTGTTAGCGCATATTTGGATTTTAAAAAAGAAAACCAATTTGGTTCCTCAAAATTTAGATTCTTTATTAATTTTGCTTGATTGCTTAAATTTAAAAAAAAAAATTTGGCAAGAAAGAAAGAATATTTATGCCATTTCCTTATGAAAGAAAAAAGGATTAAATGATGAAACAAACTTAACAGACAAGAAAGAAAAAAGAATTAAATGATAAAACATACACATTGAATAATATTTATGCCATTTCATTATGAAATATGCATACTTGGTCAAGATGTAGGGATTTGGAGGCTTACATGAATAATCTTGCGGCATTTGCTTTAAACAAAACACTTGCAAAATAATTATTTCTGGCTATTTAATTTCATCTTTGCGAGGAATATTAAAAATTAAAGGAAATAAATAAATAAAAGAAAAATATAATCTCAAAGCTTGAGATTTATAGATATTACATTGTAAAAAATTTATTAGAAAAAAAAAATTGATGTTTAGCTTGAAGTATTTGGAAAGTAGAGAAGTATTGTAACGTTGAAGACTAGCAGCAACTGCCATTTATCCATCCAAAAAGATGGAAAGCAACTACTATTTTTTTACTTTTCTTTTATAGTAAAATTTTCTAAAAGATTAAAAAAATTATCAATATTTTTACGATTCCCAAAAATTTCTTTTCCAAATGTCCTTCTTTTGTTTAGCGGAGAACATCTTTTCCACACATTTATCAGGTCCGTGTCTCTTTTCTAAAAGGAGCCTTACGGGATGGGATCCGAATCCTCTCCATTTCATGAATCCTCTCCATTTCTAATGAAATGGAGAGTGTCCAGTTAATGGCTGAGATTGATTTAAAATAAATTCATGACCTAAAATTTGCCACGTAATTTAAAAGCACTAACAGAAAACCTAGCGATAGTCATTGGTCCTCGTCTGAGCTGACCGACCCGGCACCACAGAAAACCCCAACATCTCCTCCTCACCACCAAGTTCCTCAACCGAAATCTGAGTATCGGTCCTCACAACATGAACCGGAGGAGGATCCTCTACAACCTGAAACCATAGTGGGCATTCTAGGAAAAGTTCGACCAATTAAATAGCCATCCCAAGAAGCTCTTGGCTCACCAAAAGACATTCGAGGATCATCGAAAGACATTCGACCAGCTTCGAACGACATCCGATTCGCATCGAGTGAGAATCTCAGGTCTGTGTTGCAGGATCGGCGCCCGTAGCCGTAATCGGCGATTTCCGACTGGGTTTCTCGGAACTGCCTTCCGATCGGCTTCTCCAGTTCTCCATACTCACACAATGTTGTACATCAACTGTATTTCAGCCATCCACCTCTGTTTCTTGAGGAAATTTTGATATCAAATTTATGTATTTTTCTTCCTTTTCTCTTCTTGCTGTCTTTGCCAAGATCATCCCCTTCTTTCATTTATAGCACGAAATATTATGCTTTTTTTTAATTGAATTTTTTTGTTATAGATTTTGGGTAACTGTTGTTGGTGTATGAGTCTCTCTCTGTTTTTTTTTTTTCTTTAATTTTTTTTTTTTGTTTACCGAACCCCTTGGAAAAGAAGATTTTATGATTGTTTCAATCAACTAAATTGGAACTTACTCTTAGTTAATGCCAAAACCTAGAAACCCATCACACTCCAACTATAAGCAAATCACTTATTCAATCACAGACATGAGGGTCATACCCATAAACCCCAAATTTCAAATCAAAGAAAAATTATCTAGCTTTACACCCAACAAGAAAACACAGTTATCAAACTGATCAAAAGTGAAAGAAAATAACACCCAAGGACTGAGATGAGAGAGACTCATACACCTACTACAGTTACCACAGATCTAAAGCAAGGAAATGAAAAATTTTCAATCAAAGAAAGGTATAATCTTTAGTGCTATAAATGAAAGAAAAGGATGCTCTTTGACAAAGAAAACAAGAAAATAAAGAGCAAAACCATATATCAGATATTAAAATTTGAACTACGATTTTTTTTTTTGGGTGGGGTTTAGAAAGCTGATATCAAATCTTCAGGGTGATTCCGGTCATAAGAACTGTCAGTCGCAGTGCTGTGTGTGCAAGGAGAAGTCGGCCATGGCTGGGCTTTGTTTGGAGTGAGAAAGAAGAAAGAAACTGAGATAAGATGAGAGAGCCCCCAAAGAGTCAAATGAAAGAACGCGTTTGTTTTCTTTGGCTCCATTAAGTCTCCTTGAAATGTTAGGTTAATGTCTTTAAATGATGTGGCATATTTCAAAACATTGATTGATTTTAGCTAAATCTCAGCCCTTAACTGGACACTCTCCATTTCAAAGAGAAATGGAGAGGATCCGGATCCGGCTACGGGATGGGACATTCCCATGTGCTGGAGCTGGATAGATCATCATTAAAGATTTTGTTAGATCTTGATAAAGGCATGCACACACTCGCTTTACTCATTCCTTTGAAAACAAAAATTCAATTCAGAATGCGAATCAATAAATTTTAGATAAAATTGTGTTCACAATTTTAATTAAAATTATATTTTTAAAATACAATTTAAAATAAAATGTGTATTAAATATGTACAAAAGTAAGTATTTGATACAAAATATTTTTTTGTAAGTATAAGATAATCAGTACTCTTAAGAAACATTTGGTTCATTGTGATATGCCTTGATGTGACATTAAGGGCATGTTTGAGAGATTGTAAAAGTAATTATATAGGAATAGGAATAGATATTATAAAAAATACAAAATGTTGTAATACAATACTTATTACTATTCATTTGTTTAGTGATAATACAATAATAAAATTCTGAAAATAATGAAATGAAAGCATTTTAAATTAAACTTAAAATATATTTTAGAAAATATCTTACTGATATAATTATATTTCCTAAAAAAATATTTTTTAAATTTGAAAGAGGGATTAGTTATTTTTTTATGATTTATTATTTTCATAATTGTTATGTACATATGAAAATTTTGTTTATTTGAAAATATATTAATTTTAGAAATTAATATACCTATTAAGGAATAACTATTACAACTCTTTTAAAGATGAATAATTATTCCTCATTTTAAAGAATAGATATTTACAATGAATGATTATTCCCCGTAATAAAAACATAACCAAACTACTAAATAGTTAAACCATAGGAATGATATACTCTAAGGTTTTTTGTTTATTTTATTTTTTCTAACATTACCATAATATAAAATTACAAAATATATCATATCACCTTAATCTCATTACTTTCATAAAGAATGTAATGTTGTATTCTTGTATTGAGATTACATTTTTATAATCTTATATTAATATAATATTACGGTGTGGTATAATGTCACGGCAAACCAAACACCCTTTTGAGATTTGTGACCAATGCAAATTCGTAGCTACATACCGGACTGGCCTTGTCAAAAACCATCTTAAAGACTTTTTTTTTTTAATGTCAAAATTTTTTATTTATTCCAATTTGAGGTTTATGCCTTAGTTCAATGAGATTTATGTATTTTTGATAACCAAAATAGTGAAGTGTGGGATGAGACTCTTTTTGGAAAAAAAAGTTAATGAACAACAAATAGTATTGAAGTTATTATCCAGTGCATGTGTGTGTTTATTCATTTTTTTTGGACTAGGTCTCATACCATTCAATGGAGTCTGCACTATTTGGATATGGCAAATGCATAAATTTCATAATCCAAATATGGCAAATGCATAAATTTCTTTGGATTACGATATATGAATGAAAAATTTTGACTAAAAAAACCTTTAAACATATATAGTGCACACAATTAGCCTACTTTCTATAAAGTAATGCTAGATATACAAATTTTTTCACAACAAATTTACAAATTATCGATGTGGTGAGTAATTATTAGTAAATGAAAATGTGGTATTAATAAGGAACCTAAATGAAAACCAATAAGAAGTTGGTCACATCAACCGTTTATAAAAATATTGTTAAATAGTTTGTGGTTGTACTATTATTTTTATTAATACTATAGAAAAATAAAGACAATTCATTTATTTTATGACAAAATCACATTAAATTGTCAATAAAAAAAATCCATATTAGAGAGAAAGGCATAAATAAGTGGACTTTTTTATGTTTATGCACCTGTACATTCAAATTCCAAAACTAATCACAAATATTAAAAATTGAAAAGAAAAATTACATCCAATCATTTGGTCTAAATTATTGTTCTCCATTCTTCATCAGTGAATTTTCAATCCAAAAAGAGCCCTTCCTTCTCAAAAGTGAAAAATGCTAACTGTGGGGAGTAAAAGGACCCAAATGGGCATATGGGCCTTTGGACTGTAGCATGGAGGGCCGACCTACTCCAGAATTAAACTCTGCAAATTGGCCCATGCGCCGAGAATCCGAGGGTACAGCCGAGAGCGAGCTTCTCCTCGGACAGATCCCAGAAAGCTCAAGACTTCATTATGAAGGTTAAGGCACAACTCTGGAGAGACTAATGGTTAAAAGGGGACACCCTGAACCTTCTAGATGCACCAGTGTTAAAGAAAATATCAAGTGCAAAGGCTGCCACCTCCGCATTAAAGGCTCTACACCTACCTCCCTGGCCGCATTAATGGGGAAGTGACCCCAGAACAGTAGGGCTGAAACTTCTAGTCACTGTCCAAAAAGTATCAGGGAAGGAAGTATTTAAGGGGGGTGGAGGCCAGAGAAAAAAGGGGGGGATCAGCAACAAAGAAAGAAACTAAGAATTGTAACTTCTAAGGAAGAAATAGCAATAATACAGAAGTAGTTCTCGGCTTACGTCCGAGGAGGCCTATTTTCAGTTATCTTTTGTTATCTACATGTGTTTGTAACTCTTAGCCCGTTATCAACTTCTCAGCACTTCTAATCTAGGTTACAAGCTCACGCTCTACAAATTTTATTGTCTAAGGCTCATCGGGCCTGAGTCCATAGTTGTCTTTAGGTCCAGGTGCAATTGTGCACTTACACTAACCATAACACATGACCTCTTCTATTTACTTTGGAGCTCTAGTAAGTCACATATATGCTGTAAGTATTTGGAAAGCAGAGAAGACACTACTATTATTAGAAGAGGGGAACTTCACGTCTATCATTAAGTCTGTTTTTTTTTTTTTTTTTTTAATTAATGTAAATGGAACCTTGTAGGACCGAAGTCATTATTGTCTTCTTTAATTTCTCATGTTCACGTTCATGCTTGAAAATTTTTAACTTTTTTTTCTCATGTTCACATTTTAAATAGAAAAAATGTCACCTTCATTATTACAAATTGCCTTTGTCTTCCAACGAATTCAAATTCTCTTTAATACTCCACTGTGCATGAGTCACTTTCTGCTTTATTTCTTCTTATTTACAAAGAAATTACTCGTTGGAAGACTCCTCTGAATGCCCCTCTTTGGAATAATATTTCACCTTTAAACATTTTTAAATGGGAAAAATTAGTGAATTCTCTAATAATATTGGTTTTTGAAATATTTTATAAAATTTTGATTAATTTCTCTTTAATTTTTAATAGAAAAAAGAAAACTTATGGGTTAATTTTGATCTAAACTAAACTCCAATCATATTTGTTTAAAAGTAGCGACTCCTTTTGATTAAGGTAGTTTTAATTCAATCCATCTTGACTCTAATCAATTTAGGTGAAACACAAATTCAATCACGTAAGAAGAAAAAATCAAATCAAATCTCACCTGATGTCTAAATTTTGGTCCTCTTCACCATGTCAAACCCAAACTCAATGGTGTAAACAAATAAAATAAAAAAGCAAAAGCAAAATAAAAAATCTTACCTGAATTCTATCTAAATTTTGGCCATCATCTTCCCTCCCCCTGTGTTTGTTTCTAAAA
The DNA here is from genome assembly GCA_014183005.1 of Castanea mollissima. Classification (NCBI taxonomy): domain Eukaryota; kingdom Viridiplantae; phylum Streptophyta; class Magnoliopsida; order Fagales; family Fagaceae; genus Castanea; species Castanea mollissima. The sequence goes on from JACAVU010000007.1 coordinate 2,961,120, forward strand.
AAATAAATAATAATAATAATAATAAAGGACAACAACAACTGGCCATAGTCACCATCCACTTGAATAAGTTTCATCATTTACAATTATTGTATCGTTTGACCATTTTTGTCACTATTCAATCAACACCTTTTACTTTACCTCTTTTCAGTTTTTCCAATTTATACTTTAACTTCTTTTTAGGCCTTTCCTTTTTAATCAACTTCAACTTTATACTCTTAACTTTTTTTTTCATTTAAAAAAAAAAAAAAAAACAAGGCCTTTCTCAAAATCAATGAAAAAAAAAAAAAAAAAAAATCTTTTTAGGCAATTCACCTACGCTTGTTCTACATAATTCTTTTTTTCCTTTTTCTTTTAAGTGTCCATTTTGAATTTTTTTTTTTTGGTAATATATATATACACACACATAATATGAAAAAAAAAGAGTTAAGAGTTAAATTATTTTAAAAAAACTAAAATTTAAATTATTTGAAATAAAACTTAAACAAAAAGTAGTGTGAGACTTATAAATAAATAGGTAATTTAAGTAAAATGCTAGTTTTTTTTTTTAATGCTTAATCGATTGTCAAATGCACACAAATTTTACATCAAATCTTACTAAGTTTTATTAAAATTCTATGTCAATTCTTATGTAGTTTTATTTATCATATTTTTATCCTTTCCACATGTAAGTAAAAGCTAGCCAGACAATGAGGTATTGTATATTACATACACTTATCAATAGTTGTGAGTTTCAACTAGTTCAACTGATAAAGTCTTTGATGGTTGAATAAAAGATTTGGAGTTCAATCTCCGCCTACACCAAAAATTGATTGGTGTCTTGGTCTGATAATAAAAAAGTTATCATTAGAAGCCAACGTCATAGGTTAAAACTCTCACTAAAAAAAATATTTTCGTCTTTATTTTTTTTAAGTTTTCTTTCATTTTTAAGGATTATTTATGCAATTATTATTTTTATTTATATCATAGTTAATAGATTATTGTAACTTTTATGTGTCAAACTTCATTTGAAAAAGAATAAGAAAGTCTTTTTTTATTTTTTTATTAATGATGGTTAAAGGTTTGAGCCATACAGAAGGACAACAAAGGTTGAAAAAAGGAACTAAGAATTTAATTTTTTTAATTCGAATTTACTGTTTACATTATTTTTTCCCATTCATAATAATCAGTAATAATCATTTACCTATAATTTGTTACAAAAATTTTATACACACAGCACTAGCATTTCCTTCTAGAAGCTGACAGAACAGAAGAGATTGTTTTAACTCCGATTTGTTAATACAATTAATTAATTTGCCTTAATCTTTTGATTATCAAAAAATTTGCCTTGCCTTTTGTTGTCTGAAAAGTGAGCTTCGAGATCTGAATGGATTTGTCAAATTCAGCAGCAGATCACGTGAATATAGTGTAGTTGGGATGTGATGAGACCAAAGTGATGTCCCCAAGTTGTTGGTTAGATTTGAACCTTGGAATGATTGAAGAGATTGCCACATGTCCGGACTCAACCAACCGAGAAATTATAGGCTGAATCGGATATATGCTTCTCTTCTATCATAATTAATAGGTCCCAATTTTTAGTGGGATCAAGTGTGAGAGAGAGGAAATATGCCTAGTCCAGGGTGTATTTTTCACAAGACAATTAAGGACTGCGTTGAAGAAGATGAATAAAAAAAACTATTTTTCTTTCTCATTTTTTGCTAGAAATTTAAGTGGATGTTAATAAATGAAATTAATAATTAAAAATTCGTTTTGTTCGGCATATTTTGATTCTTACTAGGGGTAAGTCAGGTGGTCCCTGCTTTGGTTGAAAAAACGAAATTGATATATAAATAAAAAAAATGCTAACAAATTCACTTAAAACATTAATTAGTAATCCATTTAAAGAAATTTTGGCCTAAAACTGACATTTCATTAATCAAATTATTTTGGTCTTCAAGGTTTATGAATTTTGATAAGTTGAGTCACTTAATTGTAGCAGCACTACATTTCTGCTACAAGCTTTTTAAGCAAGTCAATGTCATAGGAAGATGCCCAATAAATAAATAAAATGTCATAGGAAGATGCAGTCATTAATGGAGGTTAGGAAGACTAAGGGTCCGTTTGGTTGGAACCCAAACTCAATCATGTAAACAAATAAAATAAAAAAACCAATTTTTTTTTTTTACCCGAAGTCTATTTAAATTTTGGTCATTTTTTAAGTTTAGGTTGTATTTTGGCAATTTTAGAGGATTTTAGGAGTACTTTGGTCACTTTCAAGTTTTAGGGGCAATTTGATAATTTTAATTATTGGGTAATTGGGTGGGTTGAGGTTTGCCCCTTTGAATTGGGTTTAAGTTATAAGTAATTAGTTAAACTAGTTTGTAACTTTGTGTATATACATTGATATGATAAAAGATATATGTAAGGGCACGTTTAGCTTCCCAAAACCCAAATGAAATGGACAAAGGCCCAAAGAGCCAAAACAATGAATTTGTTGAGAGTGTGCTAGAAATTGAAGTCCAAAGAGTTGGACAACAATCACAATAGGCTAATTGTTACTTGAAAGTATAAATAAACAGTTTGATGCAAGGAAAATCCTCCTCGGCAAAGTCCGAGGAAGGTTGTTCTTATATATTTCTCTTGGACTTAAACACAATTTCAGCTCTTGAGTGTACAGTGACTTTTCTACAGATTCTCTGATGATCCCCTTGTAATGGCGTTTTTCTTCTTTATATTCTCCTTCTTCACTCCATCTCAGCCCTCTATGTGTAGATCAGATTACTGGCTTTGATACTTGTCCAATCAGCATTCCTGAAGTTTTTGTGGGTAGCTATAAAGCTGAATGGTATTGTTCAGGTATCACCTCCACATTAATGCGGCTAGGGAGTTAGCTGCAGAGCATTCAATACAGTGGTAGCACCTTTCTCTTCAGATATTTCCCAGCTCTCTTTTGTCTTATCCCTATCTGATGTTTATCCTTACCAGTATGATTGTTTGTTGCCTTGTTCTTGACGAAGGGTCGGACCTTGGACCTCTTCTTTGCCTAACCGAGGAGGTGTTTCTCCTCGGACAATATTTCCAACTACTTATGACCAGAATTCTCCCCCGGACCATTAGTATCAACCTGTCCTCAAACTATTTAACGTCCTCAGACACGACCCACGACCTAGTTTCCATTTCTAGGCCCTTCATCCCTACAATAGCCCCTTGAAATTCCACTATTTTGCTCCTCGGAAAAAAAAGGGATTTCAATCTTCCAATAACTATCCTTCCCATTTTTACGTCATCTCTTTCTGTGTAGGAGTCTTTTTAACTGCCAAGAAGCACGCTCCTAACACTTCGGCATCTAGGACGTTTCAACATTTATTTCACACGGCGCCTTGTCTCCCATGTTCTATGGTGTGATGGAAATCCTATGGTGGAGAAATTTTATGGGGATTTGGGTTGGAACTCCCTTGCTTACTTTTCTCCTCCCTATATATATTGCTCAAAGATTCTGGTTGTTCCACTTTTTGCATTTTCAACTCTCAAGAACTAGTCTGAGGAGCCCTTCTTCACTTCATAAGTTACCTTTAGCATTTCTTCTTAAATTCAAAACCTTTTCTTCCTTGGTCTCTCTAATTTCACCACGCCTTCGTAACACCTTTAATTATTTTCCAAATGGATAGATTTGCTAATTTAGTAGACACCCTAGAAGGTATAGAGAGTTTTAAAGCCCACTACCAAATTTTGCATGGGGTTTCCATTAGATATTGCCGCTAAGGGGATTGGCATGCCTTGAGGCAAGAAGGGAAAGTGGTGATCCCTAGATTGCCTTTATAGAGGGAGGGATGAGAATCCCTATTGGTACAGTGACTAGGGACTACCTTATTGTCCATAGACTTTCCCCTACTCAATGTGCTCCTAATATGTTTAGAATTCTAGGTAGTGTAGATGCCCTTAACGAAAAGATGAATGTGAACCTTACTTACCACAATGTTAACTAGGTTTACAATCGTCACAAACACACGGGCCGGAGGTGGCCATCCAAGCCATGTCTCCTACTCCTCTTCCTACCCAAACCTCCCAACCTGATCTTGTAGACAAGAAGAGGAAGTGGGACTAGAAAGGCAAAGATGTAATAGAGGAGGGAAAAATCATCCCCCCAAGGATCTTGACCCTCAAAAAGGAGCCAAAATAGCAAGGACAACTCAGACGAGGTCCTTAAGTGAAGGGTTCGTTGTGGAGAGGGGGCGTGATTGTCGCACCTAGGTTCAAGCTTGAAACCCCCTTTTGGTGCTGAATGGATCTCCTCTTCCTATAGATTCTTCTATCAGGGATTTCCAGTAGGGGAAGGCTGAATACATGGCAAATGCCCTCGAGCAAGCCCTACTACTGCCTGATGACATGGCCGACCTGAAGACCATGAAGAAACACGAAGTGTTTCTAACACTAAAGAGAGATCTTGCGTTGGTAAGTGCTTGCTCACTCCCAAGTGCAGGAGATCGTAGCAATATAATTCTAGGAGTACCAAGATCGAACCACAAGGAGCAGGGTACATTCCAAGACAATATAATTAAATAACAATTTGGGTGAAGAAGAAAAATAATTTTTCTTGGTGATTGTTAACAAGAATAATAATAAAAACTTATTTAAATTAATAATGTAAATATTAGGGCATCAGGGTGTTTTCCTATATCGATATGAAATTCTTTATGATCTAGGAAAATATTTATTTCATAATTGATTGTTCTTATACAATTAAAAACTTATGATTTGATTGAACTGAGACAATTTAAGAACGCATGATAACCTCGATTAATAATGTGGTTAGAAAAGTTTTCAGAAAAAACTCATTCACTTTAAAACCTGATTTCTATTTGAAACTGTTAGAAATTCATCTAAATAATAATAAAAATATGACTGAACTTATTGAAAGCATGGAAGAACTAATACATCAAAAGAAACTTAATTGAACAATCAAATATGTTGTTGATAAAATCTTAGAAAGAATCACATTGAATATTCATACCGTATAGAAGAAATAGAACCCCTAGCCCTAGCAAAGAGTTTAGGCTGCCATTAAAGAAATGAAAATACAAGGTTTTCTTTGCTCAAATTCGGTCTCACAGCCTCCCTTCAAAACCCTAATATAAAAGTGTCAAAAATAAAATAAAACTTTTCCTATTTTAATTTCAGTCCAGGTTTACAGTGGTAACTTGTGAGTTAATTTCTGCCTTCAAAAATTGTGAATTTAGAAAAACTTAGGAAAGTTGTAGATAATTAAGTCACGGTTCCAACCCATCCATCCTTGTGTCAATTGGATTTTTGATGAGTGAGATACGCCCAAAATATTGGTCAGTTCTCAGAATAGATTTTTCCTTTTCAGATTCTGCCTTTTTAATTTCTTTCCTTATTTGAAGCTTCCAATCATGGTAGACGATCCAAGCACTCCAGCTGCACCTCCTTAGACATTTAAGCATGGTCCTTTAGCTCCACTTGATTCTAGTTTGGCCTTCATTCTCTCACAAATTCCTGTAAACTCATCTTTCTCACATGATATCCTGAAAGTAGAAAATTACACACAATGAATGACATCTTATTCAAAAAATTATGTAAAGATAAATAATAGGGACTAATGCAAATTATGACTTAATTATACAAATTAAGCATAGTAATAAGAAGATAACGCCCACATAAATATATAACAAGTATACATTTTAAGGCGTTATCAGTAAGTGCTTTCTTCTTTCTTTCTTTTTTTTTTTTTTTTTTTACTTAGTGTTCCAATTGCTTTCTCTCATCATTACATTTTTTTAAAAGCTGTTCAAGCTGTGCATATGGCCGAGGAGTTGGTGAACGACTCCTACAGGCAGATGAAAGAAGAGGAGGGACGGCGCATAGCTGCCATGGATGCCTTCACATTGACCGGGAAGAGGATTCAAGATCTAAACACTAAGTTGACTGAGGCTGACAGGGAGAAGAAGAGTGCCGAGGTTGCTCTGTAAGGGGCTAAGAAGCAGGCGGAGATTCAACGCAAACAGCTTCACCAGATTGAGGACTAGCTAGCCACAACCAAGGAGCAGATAAGGACATTGAAGAAAAAGCTGAAAGAGGTAGAGCAAGCTGCGGAAAAGGTTGAGCAGGAGGGGTATGACATTAGGGTGGCAGAAATCGAGGAAAACCTCAGGGTTGAGGTTTTTGGGGTTTGTAGAAGCTATTGCCTCCAAGTGTGGAACGAAGCCTTCAACCAGGCTGGAGTGGAAACTTCCTCCACCTTAAGGAGAGTAGAGAATGTCTACTCTCCCCCAGCCATCCGAGCATCAGGCTCTTTAAGCTCTAAGGTTGAGATTGCTCCCAAAGACCCTAAGCTTAGCAAAGATGCCTCTACCAGTACTCTCCCATCTCCCACCAGTCCTCCAAAAGGGGTTGAGCAAGTTGGTGCTGTTGAGAATGAGAAGGAAATAGTAAAAGAAGTAGCCTTTAAGGCCACAAAGCTTCCACCTGCACCCAAAGACTCCTCCAAAGAGAAGGGAACCTCCCAAAGCCAAGAAATAGTTCTGGCAACTCTCCCCTTCCCGCCAAGGAGGATCCTAAGGGTATGGGTCTAGCCTCCTCAGCAACAGTACCTGAAATACCTGCCAAGGCCATAGTGAAGAACGACCCTCCCTCCAAGATCAAATAGGACCTAGGTTATTTTTTAAGTGTATTTCTCCTTATATGTAATTGTTGTTTACATTCCTAGACATGTACGTTCTTTGCCTTTTCAAGGCTTTACTTAATGAAAAACATTAACTTCCCTTATGTTCCCTTGTGTTTGTGTAAAGTTAAATATGATTCTCTTCTACTCAGTACTTAACTGACACAAGCATGATCTATAGTTTCTTTCAATTCAAGATATACATTCATTCTTAACTTTAACAATTATTTGCACAAATGGCAATCTAACTACTACATTCCATGCAATCAACAGTATAATAGGCTAACCTTTCCAAGCCTATAATGTTTAGTAAAGTGTAATTTAACTTCAAAACATACTTTATGTAATTGAGATAAGCAACTCAAAAGATTATATGTACCTTAGGATTTCCTTCTCAACTTCAAACAATGGTAAAGCATCTATTTATCTAAGGCTTCATATATCCTTCCACTTAGCAATAGATCTAGGTAGTTGTAGGTGTTAATTTACGCATAGTACGTGGTCCGAGGAGCTAAACGTTACTAAGGTTCTATTTAACACTTAGATAGATACTGAGTAGTGCTAATTTACCCAAGGTACATGGTCTGAGGAGCCAGACATGATTAAGGTTTTGTTTAACACTTGAATATATGTTGAGGATTATTAATTTACCCAAGGTATGTGGTTCAAGGAGCTAGGCATGACCAAGGTTCTGTTTAATACTTAAACAAATAATGGGGAGTATTAATTTACCCAAGGTATGTGGTCCAAGGAACCAGGTATGACCAAGGTTCTATTTAATGACCAAGGTTCTGTTTAATACTTAAACAAATAATGTGGAGTATTAATTTACCCAAGGTATGTGGTCCGAAGAACCAAGTATGACCAAGGTTCTGTTTAATACTTAAACTAATAATGAAGAGTATTAATTTACCCAAGGTATGTGCTCGGAGGAACCAGGCATGACCAATGTTCTGTTTAATATTTAAACAAATAATGGGAATATTAATTTACCTAAGGTATGTGGTTTTAGGAACCAGACATAATCAAGGTTCTGTTCAATACTTAAACAAATAATGGAGAGTATTAATTTACCCAAGGTATGTGGTCCGAGGAATCATGCATAACTAAGTTTCTATTTAATACTTAAACAAATAAAAAATACAACAAATAATATTATAAACAAAAATGTAGAAGAGTTGCCTTTCATTAATAGTAATACCTTCGTAGATTATTTACATTCCATAGGCGTGGTATAACATTTTCATCTAAATCTTCTAGAAAATTAGCACCTATACCAACTATCGAGGTAATATGATATGGCCCTTTCTAATTAGGCCCTAGTTTTCCCCATGTTGGGTTTTTTGCCATACCCACAACTTTCTTTAGTACTAAATCGCCAGGTGATAATGGTCTTACTCTCACATTTGTATCATACCCCAACTTGGACTTCTGTTGATAATATGCTAGCTGGACCATGGCAGTTTCTCTTCGCTCCTCAATCAAATCTAGGCTTTTCTCCAATAGGTTATCATTGTTTGTTTGGAGTGAACAAGTTCGTCCTTAGCGTTGAAAATCCAATCTCTAGAGGGATCATAGTCTCAGACTCATAAGTCATTGAAAATGGTGTTTCCCTAGTTGAACGACGAGGAGTAGTTTGATATGTCCAGAGAATATGTGGTAGCTCTTCCACCCATCTACTCTTTGCCTCATCCAACCTCTTCTTAAGCCCATTCACTATAACCTTATTAACAACCTCGACCTACCTATTCCCCTGTGGATAGGCTCAAGTTGAATATCTGTTCCTAATGCCCAATTCAAAGCAGTACCTCCTGAAAACTTCACTATTAAACTGAAGCCCATTGTCTGAGATGAGGGTGTAAGGAATCCCAAATCGAGTAACAATGTTTTTCCATACAAACTTCTTTGTATCCACGTCCCTAATATTAGCTTGTGGCTCAACCTCTACCCACTTCATGAAGTAATCAGTGTTGAGCAAAAGCGATCTTCTGTTTCTCGTACCCTTATGGAATGGTCCTACAATGTCCAAGCCCCACTAAGCAAATGACCATGGACTAGAAAGAGGATTAAGGACACCTCCTAGCAGATGAATGTTTGGAGCAAACTTTTGGCATTGATCACATTTCTTCACGTACTCCTAAGCTTCTTTCTGCATACTTAGCCACCAATACCCTTGAGCGAGGGCCCTATGGGATAGTTTACTACCCCTTGTATGACTTCCATAGATTGCTTCATGTAATTCCTCTAAGAGTGGCTCCACTGCTTTAGGATGAACACATAATAGGTATGACCCAGAAAAAGAACATTTGTATAACTTTTGCTCATCGGACAACAAAAAACGAGGAGCTTTCCTCTGAACCTTATCTGCCTCTCCCTTCTCTTCAAGCAGAGTGCCTTCCTTAAGGAATAAAACTATATAATCCTTCCAGCTAAGCCCAACCCTAATCTGTTAAACTTGGACCCTTCCTTTCTTCTCCTCGGTGGGCTTGTGTAAATCTTCAACAAGTATAACTCGAGGTAAGCCTTGCGCGGAGGAAGTTGCCAAAGTAGCCAGAGTAGCCAGAGAAGTAGCATGTGTATTTCTACTCTTCAAGATTTGCTGCAAAGTGAAAGATTCAAAGCCTAATTGCAAGCGCCTAACTTGGCTTAAATATTCTTGCATTCTCAAATCTTTGGCTTCCAACTCTCTCTTTACTTGGCCCACTACCAACCTTGAATCCGAGAATACATTGACTGGCTTACCCCTATTTTCTGCACCATAGCCATCCCCACTAACAAAGTTTCACACTTAGCCTCAATATTTGTGGCTGAGAAACCTAACCTTAAAGACTTCTCAATAGTAATCGTTTCTTGGGACACCACAACCAGCCCCACTCCAGATCCTCTTTGATTAGCTACACCATCAACGTACAATTTCCAAGATAAAGGTCCTTGTAGGGAACTTGTTTCAACTGGTTTTCCTCCCAAGTTCTGCATCTTGTCCTCCATTTTTACTGGAGATTCAGTAAATTTTGCCACCAAATTGACAAGAACCTAACCCTTAATAGAGGTCTGAGGCATGTACTTGATGTTAAAAGCTCCTAAAATTGTTCCCCACTTGGCAATTCTCCCTGTGTAATCAGCCTTTTGAAGTAATGATTGAAGAGAAATTTGGGTTAATACTACAACTGTATGACCTGGAAAGTAGTGAAGGAGCTTTCACGTAGCATGTATCATCGCAAAGATAGCCTTTTCCAGTGGCAGGTAAAGAACCTCTGCTTCGTGCAATGACCTGCTCACATAATAGACCGACCGTTGTATTCCATTGTCCACCCTTATCAACACTAAGCTAACTGCATGAAAGGCTATAGCAATATATGCGAAGAGAACCTCTTCCTCTTTAGGCCTGGATATGATTAGTGGCCGAGAAAGATAATCCTTCAACTGCTGAAAGGCCAAAGTGCACTATTCAGTCCATTCAAATCCTTTCCATTTGTGCAACAACTGAAAGAAAGGCCTACACCTGTCTGCGGACTGAGAGATGAATCAGTTTAGAGCAGCAGACATCACTATCAACTTCTGGACTTCGTTAGGATTCTGAGGAGGTTGTAGATTGTTGATTGCCTTAATCTGGTCAAGGTTGACTTCAATCCCACGATGAGTGATCATATAACCCAGAAATTTGCATGAACCGACACCAAAAGAACACTTAGAAGCATTAAGGCGTAATTTATGCTTTCTTAGAATTTCAAAAATATTTTCGAGGTCATTGACATGCTCGGACTCTACTTTCTCTTCACCACCATATCATCTATGTAGACTTCAATTTTTTTGCCAAGTTGAGGCTCAAACATCCTAGTCATCACCCCCTAATAAGTAGATCTTGCATTCTTTAATCCAAAGGACATCACTTTGTAGTGGTAATTCCCAGTGGGCATAACAAAAGCAATCTTTTCCTGATTGTCTAGAGCCAATGGTATTTGATGGTACCCTTGAAAGACATCTAAAAAGCTCATCTGAGGATGACCAACTGTTACATCCACCAATTGGTCTATCCGAGGCATAGGGAAGGGATCTCTTGGGCAAGTTTTGTTTAAATTAGTGAAGTCCACACATACTCGCCACTTCCCATTCTTCTTCTTTACTACCACTATATTGGTCAACCATTCAAGATAACTTTTATTGCTTCTACCCGCTTAAGTTTGATTACCTTCTCCTTAACAGCATCAAAATGCTCTTTGGAAGAGGCCGAGGTGGTTGCTTCTTAAGAGTGACAAATGGAATAACATTTAAATGATGACAAATAAAATTGGGATCCACCCCAAGAGCTTCATAACCATTCCATGCGAACACATCAACATTCTTTCTGAGAAAAATAACCAACTTTTCCTTCTCTAGAGGAAGTAATTGAACTCCCACACTACAAGAAATCTGGGTTTAGGCGACGTTTGTAAAACGTCACTAAAAACGCAAAAAAGTCACTATAGACACAAATAGTCTATAGCGACGTTTGTTTTTGCGACGTTCAAAAATGTTGCAATAGAGCAGTCACTATAGGTTTATTGCGACGTTTCAAAACACTTCGCTATATGTTACTCTTTAGTGGCGTTCAAAAACTTTTAGTGACGTTTTCTAAAACGTCACTAAATAATATACCATTTTCGTATGTAATGTAGGAAAATACATTTAGCGACGTTTCAAAAACGTCGCAAAAGCTACTCATTATTTTAATTTTTTTTTAAAAAAAATCTATATAAACTTGCTTAAAATTCAACAATAACTAACACAAGCTTGTAATATATCAAATGTACCTACTAATCATCAATATTCCACAATAACACATTAACCATATATATATATCTGTATAATACCAATACATGTATCACTTTAACTAAGTGGCTTGGTTGCCTAAGATTAATTGTAGCTATTAAATTAAGTTTCTTAGTTAGTTAAAAACCCATTAATATATATGTTTGGAACATAGTCTATTTTGCAATCCTATTGTTCATCCCCTGCCACTGCTAGAAAGTATAATATTGAAAAACAAATACTAACACTCTAAAGAAATACTTACAATGATTCAGCCCTTGATCCTCAAGTCCTTTTGCCCAAGAAGCCAAATCTGAATAAGAGAATTTTCTACCAATTTCCAACCAAAATAGAAAAAAGCAAAAATTAGTACAAAACTCCATGACCCATTAAAGAAAAACCAAATCAAAGCAAACCCATAAGCCAAAAAAAATAATACTTACACTCTAAAGAAACTTGAACAACAAAAACTTTAAACCAAAACTGAAAAATAGCAAAAATTAGCACAAAAGCTCCATGACCCATTAAAGAAATACCATATTAAAGCAAACTCATAAGCCAAGAACAAATACTTACACTCTAAAGAAAATTGAACAATAAAAAAGAGGGAAAAAAGTATGGTGGTGGCAGTAGGTCCTAGTGGAGGTTGATGACAGCCGCGGTTGCTATGGGTGGAAGGAAAAAGATGTGTGGTGGTCCTAGAGAAAATGGGTCACAAAGAAAAAACTAGGAACAAAGAACAAAGAAAAGAAAAGAAAAGAAAAGAAGGGGACAATTAATAGTGAGCCTAAGAAAGAAAAGAGTGGGACACAGAGTGAGTTAATGGAAAGAAAGAAAAAAAAAAGTGTAGGCCAAAAAATAAATAAAGAGGGAAAAAAAGTGTGCGAACCTGAAAGTCAAAAGTTTAGAACATATAGCGACGTTTTCGAAACGTTGCTATAGGGTATTTGAAAGTGTTTGCTTTAATCAATATAGCGCGTTTTTTTTTTTCCACCAACAGGTGGAGACCATTTGCTGTAATCACTATAGCGACGTTTTCGAAACGTCGCTATAGAGTGTTTGAAAGTGTTTGCTTTAATCAATATAGCGCTTTTTTTTGTTCACCAACAGGTGGAGACCATTTGGTGTAATCACTATAGCGACGTTTCGAAAACGTCGCTATAGAGTATTTCTTTTTTAGACACATGCTCAGTACATTTTCTTTAATCACTATAGCGACGTTTTAATAAAACGTAGCTATACACGAGATATGCGCTGCTAAAACTATACTTCTTGCGACGTTTTAAGAAACGTTGGTATTCTTTTGAGCTATAGCGACGTTTTTTAAAAAACGTCGCTAAAATCTCAATCTTTAGTGGCGTTTTTAGAAAACGTCACAGTATGCCACTTATAGTGGAGGATTTCAAAACGTCACTAAAAAAAGCGCCGCCTAAACCCAGATTTCTTGTAGTGCCACTTGGAAAAACTTCTCCTCATTAGCATCAAAGACAATTTTTTCTAACTCTTCACACTTTGCCCTTTCTACTACCCCATCCATGGACAAGATTTTTCTCCTTGATTGTTATGAATTCCTCTCTGTAGAGGCTGAGGATTCACCCCCAAACTGATGTGTAATCGTAGCCACCAAACACTATTTGGCCATAGATTGACTTCCAATCAACTCCTCAATCTGATCTCCTAATGGATACTTCACCTTCAAATTCAAGGTGGAAGAAACAGCCCCTATAGTATGAAGCTAATACCTTGCCATAATAGCAATGTAAGAGGAATAGACATCTACCACAATGAAATCCATTTCCACGACTTCTGACCCTGCCTGAACAGGTATTCTGATTTGGCCTTTTGGGAATCTTCCCATCAAATCCTACTAAAAGAGAATCATAGCAGGCTAGATCCTCAGCCTTCAACTTGAGCCCCTTATATAGATCACAGTACATGATCTCTGTACTACTACCTTGATCTACCAGAACCCTTTTCACATCATACCCTTCAATTTTGAAGGTAACCACTAGTGTGTTAGGATGTGTGCCCTTAAATCCTATTATATGATGTTATGTATGACATTATGTATGACTTAATGTTGTAATTGATAAAGTTATTTTATTATAATCTAAAATAATGGTAAGATGAATATTAGACATTATCATATAGTCCATGAGATGCATAGTATGTGATTTATGTGAAAAGTCACAAAAGATATAAATCACAAGTTCTTTGTAAACTCAGAATTATAGTTCGTAGTCGATGATGAAATTGGATATTTCATTTGCGAAGACTATAACATATCAACTAAGATGATTTGTCTTGATCATGGAAGTGGAGACTTCTAGTTGGTATGTCGATATGTTTTAAGAGTTAAGACATATTGAACTGTACTGCTGTGAGATTTATTATTCTCCTAACGACTGTCAAATAAATAATAAATCTCATGACTTTTATTTACATAAACTCTTAATCCTGAAAGGATAATAGACCTGATCATGAAAGGTAGGTTACTTTGATATATCAGGTGTGAGATTTAAAAACACGATCAAAACCTCAGTATGTTAGGCATCCATATTTAGTGTTGATGGAACATATATTCTCAAGATGAAATTCATAATCTCTTAACGGAGATACAAAATATTCCTTTGAGATAAGTTTAATGAGTTTGGTTATTCAGAGTGTTAGGTCTAACCACTTAAGTAAGAAATTACTAAAGTATATATTTATAAAATTGGATTTCATAAATATATGATGAATAACATAGAGGATTAAATTGGGTACTTAGGGATTAAGATGTAGTAATTTAGAAAGTGGTGGTCTACATTCATAATTTTGTATTACTACAAATATTTTATGAAGGGATTGCATGTATAATAAAATCACAGGATATAATTTATAAATAAGGCATAGAGTGCAACTATATTTATATAGTGATATTAAATATAATTAATGGTAACTTTGGACTTGTAAAAAGTTGATAGAAAAGCCCAAGGTCCATTGGAGTTAGCGTCTTATTGGTCATTTTTAGTCCCACTCCAAGCCACATACTACAGCCCAATTGGATTGGCCCAAAAGGCTAACTTAATTAGATAATCAATTATATATTAGGAGAGAAACATACAGAATTATATAAGTCTTTTTCATAAGTGTTTTCATTAAGATTAAACTTAGAATGAAATGGTTTGTGTGTGAGTGTTGGACACTCTCTTATTCTCTTCTTGAAAACTGATTGAAAGACCACACATCTTGGACATTAAGTAGAATTGGAGTGAAGATTAAAAGTGTTTCCAAGTACTTCTAATCTTCAGTTTTAAATTTCACTGCTCCAAGGTACGCTTTCTATTTCTCTAATTCTAAAACTTACATAGTGCATGTTATTGATTGTGTATGAAGTAAATCCGTTAAATTTTCGCTGCGTATGTTTTGTATACAATACAAACACATGTTTTTCCAACAATTGGTATTAGAGTGATCTTCATTTTCAAATCTGTATAACATGTTTAGTGAGTTTTAGAATTCAAAAAAACTATTTGTTGGGGTTTATGCCCTAAAATTTAATTTATTGGCATGCCATAAATAATTAAATTGTTTAAATATATTAGACTATCTATAAATGAACTAATGAGAGATTATCATAGTCTATGAGATATATTGTATGTGATTTATGTGATTTAGTTACAGAAGATGTAAATCACAAGTTCCTTGTAAACTCAAAATGTAGTTTATAGTTGGTGATGAAATTGGGCGTTTCATCTGTGAAGACTATAACATATCAATTAAGATGATTTATCTTGATCATGGAAGTAGAGACTTCTAGTTGGTATGTTGATATGTTTTAAGAGTTAAGACATATTGAACTGGACCGCTATGAGATTTATTATTCTCCTATTGACTGTCAAATGAATAATAATTCTCACGACTTCTGATAGGGTACTAATTTTGCCTATCTCGAAGTCGTCCATACAGGTCGTCCGTGACCCGGCTGGAATTGTAAACACCCTCAGAAACCTACTTGTAACTACCTCATCCAAGGAGGAAGAGCCTTGGATGAGGTAAGCACCGCCAGAGAATGAAGCGCTCGTCTAGAGTGCTGACAATCTTGTCCTGAAGGAGTTCGTCCGTTAGACGAGACGGCCCCTGCGCATGTGCCAAAGTACACTCGACGAGGGAATTCTAGGACGAGGGTATCATACTTAGGGAAATCTCCGAATATAATGTGGTAATTCCTTATCCTGCGCATAACTGCCAGGTATCCGTTGTGAGATAGAAGCATAACTCCTAAACGGTTACGGAAGTTACGTTTAATTCTTGCGCCTCCTTAAATCTAGGGGAGGTTCCAATTTCGATAACCGTCTGTGAGAACACTATATAAATACTGATTCAGACAAAGCAAAGGTACGTTTTGCATTTTACTCCAAAAAAGTTGGAACTCCAAAAAATAGAGAGAAAAACTAACTTTGCCATCAGAGGGTTCTTGGCCGGCAGCTCCGGTCGCCTTTGATCGCTTTTCTTTCTTTCTTCAGGCCATTGAGAGAGCGAGTGGTCCTTTCAAGTCCAAAGCATCTAGCCTACTGATCTTCTTTACATCATCAGTTGGCGCCGTCTATGGGAAACAGACTAACGAGAATAGAGCAAACAAACACTATCCACTGTCCTTTTTATTCGATCGTGTTTTTGTTGTCAAAGGTTACTCTGTCCCAGACAAAGGGCTAAATGGTTCGAAAAAGATCAAGGGCTACCAGTCTAGGCCACCAAGAGAGTAGGAATGCATCTAGTAATCCCCTTCGCGATCGTAGATCAGCACCTGTAATGCAATCGCCTTCCATTCAACACATTCAATCCATGGTTGCCGTTATGGCAGAACTGACACGTCAGAACCAGGAGTTGAATAGGGAGATTAACCTCAGGAGGCAGCGCCAAGATGGGCACATGGAGGGACGGGCCCCGAGTCAGGAAGGAGGAGGGGAAAATGTCGAGTCTGAGAATTAGACAAGGGGTACCACTTCAAGAAGGATGCCGCACTTGGAGAGAGAGATGGACCAGATGAGGAAAGCCATGGATGAGATGAGGGAGAATATGAGAAGGGCAAACCCAGTAGACGATATGGTCCACCGAACGGACTCCCTTTTCACAGCTTCCATCAACAGTCATCCTCTACTCCCGAAGTTCAAAATGCCTTCTTTAGACTCGTACGACGGAAATCGCAACCCTTTGCGATCACATTGCAACTTTCAAGACGACCATGCACCTACAGGGGGTCCTGGATGAGATCATGTGCAGAGTTTTTCCCACCACACTTAACGGACCAACACGAGTGTGGTTCAGCAAGATACCCCCAAACTCGGTAGGATCATTTGAAGAATTGAGCAAGTTGTTTGTCAACAATTTCATCGGAGGACAACGTCACAAGCGTTCCTCCTCTAGTCTACTGACTATAGAGTAAGGGGAAAATGAGAGTTTGCGATCATTTATCACCCGCTTTAATAGGGAGGCCTTGACGGTGGATGAGATGGATGATAAGTTATTGCTGGCCGCTTTCCACAATAGGGTCAATTCTGACTTGTTCATTCATAAGCTCTACGAGTAGGAACCACAGACTATGGCCGAGCTCGTCCATTCAGCCCAAAATTTTATGAACGCTGAGGACGTTATTATAGCCAAGAAAAGAAAAAGGGCAGAACGCTTGGAAATGGGTCACCATCGTTATTCGGATCAGGGACCTCGCCCAAAGAAAGCTCGGTTAGACGAGAGGAAAGATAAAGATGGTAAGAAGGCGAGTTCCTCCGCGAGGAATCAGCAGTATACGCCCTTAACTATGCCACTAGAGCAGGTTATTATGCAGATCAAGGACGATCCGTCCTTGAAGTGGCCGAATAAAATGAAGGGAGACCCCAACAAGCGTAATAGGAGCAAGTACTGCCGCTTTCACAGAGACCACAGGCATGACACAGACGAGTGTTTTGACTTAAAGCAGCAGATAGAGAATCTCATTAGACAAGGAAAACTGAGGAACTTCCTTGGACGAGACCAAAGAGATGAGAAAATGAAAGCCAAGGTGAAAGAGTCATCACGTCCCCCACTAGGAGAAATAAGGGTGATTATAGGAGGAAATTCGACAGCGCAGTCATCCAAGTCAAGGAAGACATACCTGAAGGTGGTGTAGAACATCCAGCTATCCGGACGACCTACTGGGATGAGGGAAGTAGACCAACAAGCCGTTACGTTCATGGACGAGGAAGCAGGACGACTTCATCACTCACACGATGACGCGATAGTCATCACCCTACTCATCTTTGACTACATGACCAGAAGGGTGTTGATAGACAACGGCAGCTCTGTGGACATTCTCTACTACCCCGCATTCCAATAAATGAGGCTAGGACGAGATCAGCTTCGACCAGTGAACTCACCGTTGGTGGGATTCGGAGGAATGAAGGTGCAACCGGTGGGCACCATCACATTACCAATGGTCATTGGAACATATCCCCAGCAGATAACCAAGGAGGTAAATTTTCTTGTTGTTGATTGTGCGTCGTCATATAATATAATTATTGGAAGACCAACTTTGAATAGCTGGAAGGCGGTAACCTCTACTTACCACTTGTCCATCAAATTTCCAACTGAGCACGGGGTAGGCCAAGTACAAGAAGATCAGTTAGCTGCCAGAGAATGCTATTTAGCTATGCTGGCAATGGACGAGCACATGTAGGCAATGAGTATAGATGGGAGAAGAATAACGGCGGAACCCACTTAAGTATTAGAGGACGTCCCTTTGGACAATAACCAACCTGAGAAGTATACTAGAGTTGGGGCGAGCATGGAAGAGGGCGAAAAGCGCGCTTTGGTCCGGTTTCTGAAGAAAAGCCTCGATGTCTTTACATGGAGTCATGAGGACATGCTAGGCATTGATCCGAGTGTCATTACCCATAGCCTGAGCGTATACCCCTACTCGAAACTAGTGCGTCAGAAGAAAAGAGTTTTCGCTCCCGAGCGAGACAATGCCATTAAGGAAGAGGTGCAGAAGTTGGTCGCCGCGAAGTTCATCCGAGATGTTCATTACCCAGATTGGTTGGCGAACGTGGTCATAGTCAAGAAAGCTAACGGCAAGTGGCGAATGTGCGTGGACTTCACTGATTTAAACAAAGCTTGCCCCAAGGATAGCTATCCATTGCCACACATTGACCAGTTAGTGGACACGACGGCAGGTCACAGAATACTTAGTTTCATGGACGCTTTCTTAGGTTATAACCAGATACAGATAGATGAATCGGATCAGGAGAAGACCTCATTCATTACGAGCCAAGGGTTGTATTGCTACAAGGTAATTCCCTTCAGGTTGAAGAACGCGGGGGTAACCTACCAAAGGTTGGTTAACCATATGTTCCGTCCCCAAATCGGGCGAAACATGAAGGTTTATGTAGACGACATGCTGGTAAAGAGCCAAGACGAGGATAGACATCTGGACGACCTTCAAGAGACCTTTGATACGTTGCGGCGGTACAACATGAAATTAAATCCAAGCAAGTGTGCTTTCGAGTTTCATCGAGGAAATTCTTGGGGTTTATGGTGTCGCACAGGGGAATTGAGGCGAATCCGGATAAAATCCAGGCAATACTGAACATGGAGCCACCGAAAAATATCAAAGAAGTTTAGTCTCTTACTGGACGAGTCGCCGCCCTCAACAGGTTTGTATCGAAAGCTACTGACAAATGTTTACCATTCTTTAAAGTCCTCAGGAAGACTTTTGAATGGACGGACGAGTGTCAACAGGCCTTCCAAGATTTGAAGACGTATCTCATCATGGCACCACTGTTGAGTCCGTTTGTACCTAAGGAGGAGTTGTACTTGTATTTGGCAGTGTCCCCACACGCAGTAAGCTCAGCGTTAGTCAGAGAAGAGGGGAGAGCCCAGAAACCGGTCTATTACACAAGCCACGCGATGAAAGGGGCAGAAGGACGGCACCCGATGATGGAGAAACTAGCCTTTGCATTGATCACGGCTTCCAGGAAGCTAAGGCATTATTTCCAGGCACACATCATCAACGTCCTAATAGACCATCCCATAAAGAAGGCAATGAACAAGTTGGAGGCTGCTGGACGGCTAGTATAGTGGGTTGTTGAGCTTAGCGAATTTGATATTAGATACCTCCCAAGGAGTGCGATAAAGGCGCAAGCGTTACTAGATTTCATCGCAGAATTCACCCCTAGCCAGGGCGACTTGGACAAGGATGAAGGAAGTGAAAGGTGGGTGATTAATGTAGATGGATCGTCCACACTGTATGTAGGAGGGGTTGGAGTTATACTGAAGTCCCCTAAGGGTGACAGGTTGGAGTACGCAGCCCGTCTGCAGTATCAAACTACCAACAACGAGGCTGAGTACGAAACTCTACTCAAGGGATTGGAATTAGCTAAGTCCTTAGGGGTAGAGTCTGTAACAATCAGAGGAGATTCTCAATTGGTCATTAACCAAGTAAATGGGATGTGTGATACTAAGGAAGATCGAATGAAGAAATACCTCAGCAAAGTGAAGCGACTTGCACGAAAATTTTCAGCTGTGAGTTTTTTTCAACTACCCAGGGAAGAAAATACGGAAGCAGACGCCTTGGCAAAAGCAGCTTCGGCAGGGGTCATAGATGAGTATGACAACATCCAATATATGCCGAGCATAGACATCCCTGACATACAGCAGATAGGAGGAGGAGCAAATTGGATGAGTCTGATAATGATTTATCTCAAAGATGGAAGGCTTCTAGAAAACAAGGATGAAGCGAGAAAGTTAAGGATCAGGGCAGCCAAGTACGTCCTCATAAATGACGTGTTGTACAAGCGAGGTTTTTCCCAACCTTACTTAAGGTGCTTGGCTCTTGACGAGTCAAACTATGTTCTAAGGGAAGTTCATGAAGGATCATGTGGAAATCATTCTGGAGCAAGGTTGCTAGTCCATAAGATCGTCCGTGCCGGCTACTATTGGCCTACAATGCAGGCAGATGCTAAAGCCTATGTTAAGGTATGTGACCAATGCCAGCGCTATAGCAATGTGCCTAGACATCCGTTAGAGTACCAGACCCCAATGATGGCCCCATGACCCTTCACACAGTGGGGACTGGATATCTTAGGCCCTTTGCCCATGGGAACCCGGCAAATGAAGTTTTTGGTGGTTGGAATCGATTACTTCACCAAGTGGGTAGAAGCCAAGCCTTTTGTAGCAATCACTCAGCAGAATGTGAAAAAAATTTAATGGAAAAATATTCTATGTAGATTCGGAGTACCCAGGGTATTAGTATCTGACAACGGATGTCAATTCGATAACGTACTCTTCAAGGACTTTTGCAATCACTTTGGGATCAAGAATCACTACTCCTCACCCTCCCATCCACAAGCAAACGGACAAGTAGAAGTAGCAAACGGACAAGCAAAAGTAGCAAATCGATCCCTGCTGAAAATCATAAAGACTCGGCTCGAGGGGGCCAAAGGGATATGGCTAGACGAGTTACCAGGTGTTCTTTGAGCCTATAGGACGACTGTGCGAACTCCGACAGGAGAGACCCCTTTTAAACTAGCCTATGGGAGTGAAGCTGTCATACCAGTGGAGGTTCATATGGCAAGTCACCGAGTGATGGAATACCGGGAGAAAGAAAATGGGGAACAAATTCGCCTTAACCTCGATCTTATTGACGAGGTAAGAATGGATGCGGAGCAAAGGACGGCAAGGTACAAAAATCTTATGGCTAGACAGCATGATGCCATGGCAAAAACCCAGACGGTTTGGTGTAGGGGACCTTGTCCTCAAAAGAGTCTCCTTGGCGACTAGGAACCCAACTCATGGAAAACTGGGACCCAATTGGGAAGGACCCTACAGGGTAATCAATTGCAAGAGGCAGGGGTCTTACTACTTGGAAGCTCTGGACGGGAGGAAGTTAGAGCATCCTTGGAACGTGAAACATTTGAGGATGTACTATCAGTAATAAGCAGGGACGAGGGAAGTCAGTGGCAAAGTTGCAGCTATGACTTGCGTGTTCGCTTATATTTACTGTTGTGCTCTTACTACTATTATGGTGTGTTATGAATAAAAGTGCACTAGTTCTTAAACTTTTGCACCGTTTACAAACCAGCTCATGAAAGACGAGTTTATGTATTTTAAGTATTTTAATAAGGCACTAGCTTATAAGCATGTGCCACGTTTGTGAACAATGTTCGTGTAATAATATGGTTTAGATCTCTTTATGTATTTGAAGCATAAATCTAGTTTCCATAATAATACCCACAGACGAGGCAAAAGCCTAAGACGAATAAAACCTTTGGACGCAGGAAAACTCGTCCAGGGCTTTCCTTTAAATAAGGATAAAGCAAAGGGAAATGAGCTAAGGCAAACTCATCCAAAGATTTCCTTTAAATAGGGATAAAGCAAAGGGGAATGAGTTAAGCATACTCGTCCAAGGCTTTCCCTTAAATGAGGATAAAGCAGAGAAAAAATTCTAAGGCATGCTCGTCCAAGATTTCCTCTAAATAGGTACCAAAAAAAAAAGAAAAAAAAGGCCAAAGCCTACTCGTCTAAGAAAGAAAGTAGGCATTAAGGCGTAGCATTCCAAAGACGAGAATAGTCAAGACGTTGTGAACTCCTTGCAAAAAGACAAGTAATAATTGCCTAAAGGGCAAACAAAAGTAATGGTCATCATCATCCTAAGTGGGTCGTCCATAAGGGAATCATGTAAATGATCATTCAACACTTGGAACATTGCTTAAAAGGCAATTGAATGAAAAATAAAAATGTGTAAACTCGTCCATGGAACAACAATGATGGATGAAAATAAACATTCATTAGAAATTAAAGGGTGGACAACCACCGTCCAAAAACCCTTAAGAAATAAGCCTTGAAAGGCAATTGTTCATAAACTCGTCGAAAGTACTCCAGACGAGGTGAATGTAGTCTTATACATTTAAAAAAAAAAAAGAAAAAAGAAACAAAGAAGAGAAGAAAACACTTAAACAAAGAAAATCATAGAATCTTCAGATAACAAGGGCATTAGGCATTAGGGTCGTCTTGAGCAGGCTTGGTCGAGGCATCGTCTTCAATATTGACATCTTCAGAGCTAGTTTGAAGAAAAGAACTAGCAGCACCCCCTAATTGAAGGACAATAGGACTGAAATCAACCTCTGAAAATTTTTCTTTCGCTTCCATGCGAAAATCTTCAAATCCAGCCGCATAGTTGGCATCCATAAGGTTAGTTAATTGCTTCGAGGCCTTGAATTCCTCCACAGCATCGTCCTTAGCCTTCACAAGGGAGTTGCTTAGCTCGTCGATCTTCCTCTGAAAGTGGTCAAGACGAGAATCTTTTTCCACTATGTCAACCTTTAGCTCCTCGACGAGGTTCAGCAAACCCTTGGCCTCGTCTTTAGCCTTAGCCGCCATCTCAGCCCAGCCTTTACAATCGTCCCTGACTTCCGGAATCCTCCTCTCCAATAACAGCCTCGTCCTATCCAGCTCAGTAGCCTGCCTGGACGCAGCTATGAACTTGGACATGGCCTGCACAAGCAATTATGAATTTTCGTATTAAGCAAAGCAAACAAGCGTAATCTAAAAAAAAAAAAAAAAAACAAAAACAAAAACAAAAATGAACGACGAGAAGAAGTTCATATCAATTACCTTGAAAAGATCGTGGACACCTGCATGTTCAAAATCTTTCAAGGACATGTTATAGCATGCAGCCATGTCCTCGTCAGACATTGCTTTTTGAAACCTCTCCCATGCCAAGCCCTCACTCTCAAGAAGGTTCGACGCAACTTCAACAGGAGGCTGGGACGAGGTAGGAACGCTAGTTTTGGACGGAGGAGGGGGAGTAGGCTCATACGACTCCACGTCGAGGATCTGGACAGATGGATATTGAGGAGGAGGAACAGGGACGGCGAGAGAGACGACCCCAGGCTTAGACGACCTCCTGTGCTTCGCTCTCCGGCTGGGGAGGTTTTCAAGATTGATGGCCTTCGACAGGCTTCTCTTGTCGCCAGCAGCAGGACGAGCCCTAGTCTCGGCGTCTTGCCTAGTATGCTCGTCCGCGACTCCCTTGCCTTTATTCTCCTTCATGGTAGCCATCCCTAAAATAATAAAAAAAAAAAAAAAAATGGAGATGAATAAATCAACAAATGTGTTTGAGACGACCTGATAAAAAAAAATGCAAGACAAGAACTTACGTCGACGGACTGTAATCTCGTGGGCTAAGGCTTCTGGAGAAGGTTCTGGGCCAAGTCCCCAAGTCGCGAGATGTCGAAGGGTGACCAAAGAATGGAAGTCCCTCTCTGGGTGAAGACGAGCCTTCTGAACGCGTCCCAAGTAAAACTTGTACAAAGACGGCCTTCTGACACCTGCAATAAGGACGAGGAGCTTAGTATAGAAAGACATATAATAAAGGTAATGTTACGATAGTGGTAAGCATATCTTCAGGACGAAGGTTCCCTAACTTTCCTGTATATGGGACAAACGAATCCCTGCTCAACTCAATAGGGTGCCCTGCCCAAAAACCTGAGACGAAGAAAAACTCCGTCTTCCAACTCCTATTAGAGGTAACCAATGACTTTATAATCCTACAATCTTTTCTCCTGGCTGTAAACTGATAGAAGCCACGGGATTGGCTAATCTCTGAAGGTTTATAGCAAAAAAGGAATTCGTCCACGGTAAGGGGACAATCCTCTTCAAAAACCTCTCTCTCCAAAATCTGCATAGAAACAACTAGTCTCCATGCATTGGGATTAGGCTGACACAACCCTAAACCTAATCTAGTGAGCGACTCCTTAGCAAAATCATTGAGAGGCAGCCTAAAACCCCCTAGAAGATAGGCTTCATAAACCCCAATGCCAAAGTGAGGTTGGCAACACCACTCATCACGGACGACCAACCTTGCGTCCCTTAGAAGGTACCAGCTTCTAAGGGACGCTAATTTTCTCTCGTCTGTCTTGGCTGGAACCCGTACAACACAGCTGTATATAGTCTCAACCTCATCCTTCTGAGTGGACGAGGGAGCACTAGAGGGACCAGCCCGAGACCCAGATGCCACCCTCGTCCTAAATTCCTCCTGGAAGACTTCTAGAGGAACCCCAGGAACCCCATAAACATACTCGTCTGTGGTATTACCCCCACTGCTACTGCTATCACTACTAGAACCACTATAACTAGTTGTGTTGTAATATTTGTCTATCTCCCTATCAACACTATTACTAGACGAAGAAAAAACTTCTGACATTGTGGAAATGTAAGGGAAGCCTAAAGACGAGCGTAGAGAAAATACCTGGCTCTAGACGGAGGAGACTAGGGACGCTGGAATATTCTTAGACGAGGCGATGGATGAGAGATGTCAAACGAGGAAATTTGAAAAATGGAGAGGGTATGGGAGGAAATCCACTATTTATAGGCGTTGAAAAGCGAAACCCGAAACGAAATGCTCAATCAGGAAGAACCACATGGCAACTTCCTTGGAAACTTAAATCGACACAACGGTTAACCCCGATAGTGATGACACGTGGCACAATTTAGGGCCGTTAGAGCCCCACCCTCTACATCGAGACACGTGGGATGACATGGTGAAACATGTCCAAAAACCAAAAGCTTTGGACGACCCTTGGACAGAGGGGCAACTGATAGGGTACTGATTTTGCCTATCTCGAAGTCGTCCATACAGGTCATCCGTGACCCGGCTGGAATTGTAAACACCCTCAGAAACCTACCTGTAACTACCTCGTCCAAGGAGGAAGAGCCTTGGACGAGGTAAGCGCTGCCAAAGAATGAAGCGCTCGTCCAGAGTGCTAACAATCTCGTCCTGAAGGAGTTTGCCCGCCAGACGAGACGGCCCCTGCGCATGTGCCAAAGTACACTCGACGAGGGAATTCCAGGACGAGGGTATCATACTTAGGGAAATCTCCGAATATAATGTGGTAATTTCTTATCTCGCGCATAACTGCCAGGTATCCGTTGTGAGATAGAAGCATAACTCCTAAACGGTTATGGAAGTTACGTTTAATCCTTGCGCCTCCTTGAATCTTGGGGAGGTTCCAATTTCGATAACAGTCTATGAGAATACTATATAAACACTGATTCAGACAAAGCAAAGGTACGTTTTGCATTTTACTCCAAAAAAGTTGGAACTCCAAAAAATAGAGAGAAAAACTAACTTTGCCATCGGAGGGTTCTTGGCCGGTAGCCCCGATCGCTTTTCTTTCTTTCTTCAGGCCATTGAGAGAGCGAGTGGTCCTTTCAAGTCCGAAGCATCCAGCCTACTGATCTTCTTTGCATCATCAACTTCTATTTACATTAACTCTAAATTCTAAGAAAATAATGGACTTGATCATGAGATGTAGGTTACTTTGATATATCATGAGTGAGATTTATTAGTCACGGTCAAAATTTCAGTATATTGGGCAGCCACATTTAGTGTTGATGGAACATATATTCTCAAGATGGAATTCATAATCTCTTAACAGAGATATAAAATATTCCCTTGAGATAAATTTAATAAGTTTGGTTATTCAGAGAGTTGAGCCCAACCACTTTAATAACTCCTTACTAAGGAGTTACTAAAGTATATATTTATGAAATTAGATTTTATAAATATATGATAAATAATATAAAGGATTAAACTGGGTACTCAAGGATTAAGATGTAGTAATCTTCAAAATGACAGTTTATATTCATGACTTTGTATTACTATGAATATTTTAATGAAGGGGTTGCATGTATAATAAAGTCTTGGGATATAATTTATAGATAAGGCCTAAAGTGTAACTATATTTATATAGTGGTATTAAATATTGCTAATGGTAACTTTGGATTTTTCAAGAGTTGACAGAAAAGCTCAATGTCCATTGGAGCTAGTGTTTTATTAGTCCATTTTGGTCATACTCCAAGCCACATACTAGAGCCCAATTGGATTGGCCTAAAAGGTTAGCCCAATTAGATAATCAGTTATATATAAGAAGAGAAACATATAGAATTATTTAAGTATTTTTCGTAAGTGTTTTCAGTAAGATCAAACTTAGAATGAAATGGTTTATGTGTGAGTATTGGACACTCTCTCATTCTCTCCTTGGAAACTGATTGAGAGACCGCACATCTTAGGCATTAAGTGAAATTGGAGTGAAGATTAAAAGTGTTTCCAAGTGCTTCTAATATTCAATTTTGAATTTCACCGCTCCAAGGTACGCTTTCTTGTTCTCTAATTCTAAAACTTACATAGTGCATATTATTGATTGTATATGAAGTAAATTCGTTAAATTTCCACTGCGTATGTTTCGTATGCAATACAAACATGTGTTTTTCCAACAATATTCCCTTTCTTCACTCGATATCAACCCTCCATGTGTAGATCAGGTAACTGGCTTTGATACTTGTCCCATAAGCATTTTCCTGAAGTCTTTGTGGGTAGCTGTAAGGCTGAATGGTACTGTTCAAGTATCACCTCCACATTAATGCAGTCAGGGAGTTAGTTGCAAAGCATTCAATGCGGTGGTAGCAGCTTTCTCTTCAAATATTTCTCATTTCTCTTTTGTCTTATCCCTATCTGATGCTTATCCTTACCAGCATGATTGCTTGTTGCCTTATTCTTGACGAAGGGTCAGACTTTGGACCTCTTCTTTGCCTAATCGAGGAGGTGTTTCTCCTCAGACTACACTCCCAACTCCTTATGACTAGAATTCTCCCCTGGACAATTAACTTTTATGCCTCCATTAGTATCAACTTGTCCTCAGACTATTTAATGTTCTTAGACACGGCCCACGGCCCAATACCCATTTCTAGGCCATTCATCCTTACAATATACATTAAAATGCATAATAAAATTCTTGCATATATAATTTAAATATTATTAATAACCATTCTTATATTTTTTTTAATATTTAAAAAGTCTTAGAAGAATATTATTAGGTAGAAAATGTAAATTTATCATTTTTTAAAATATTTTTCAATTCATCAATTCTAAACTCTTTGGATTTTGTATGCAGTAACTTCCTTGGATGGACATTTATGATGTAGTCCCACATTTGAGTCTAAAATTAAGAAATAAAACTCTCTCTAAAAATAAATAATATAGGACACATGGTGCAAAATTGTACTTCAATTGTAAAATCTAATTGAATTTTCTCTAAGTTTTGCCTATTAATATATAATAGCTTGTAACTCCATGCATATGCATGGATATATTTAAAGATATACAATAAGATGCATATTATTATTCATATATATATAATTTAAATGCTATTGATAGTCATTCTTATATTTTGTTAAGTCTTTAAAAAGTATTGTAAGAATATTATTAGGTATAAAATGTAAACAATCTATGTCTACTTTTATTACTTCTTAATTTTTGTTATTGTGAAGCCCTTTATTTTATGATTCATTTATTATAGACTCTATGATTATTGTACTCAATAACTCACTTGGATGAATATTTATGATATGATCTCACATTTAATTCTAAATTAGAAAATGATATTCTCTCTAAAAATAAATAATTTACATTAATTCACCTAGAAATTATTATATATATATATATATATATATATATATATATGGATAATAATTGGTAATATCCAAACCCTACCCAATTGCCTTCTACCCATCAATTCTAGACTCTTTGGTTTTTGTATGCAATAACTCACTTGGATGGATATTTATGATGTGGTTCCACATTTGACTTCAAATTAAGAAATAAAACTCTCTCTAACAATAAATAGTTTAGGACACATGGCAAAAAATTGGACTTCAATTGTAGAATCTAATTGAATTTTCTTTACGTTTTGCCTATATATATGTGTGTGTGTGTGTGTGTGTGTATGTAGATGGCTAATAATGGGTAAATGAATAATATCCAAACCCTGCCTAATTACCTTTTACCCATGAAAAATCGGGTATTGCCTAGAATATTTGAATCGGGTAGAGTTAGATATCCATTACTCAATGGGTATGGTCATTCCTACTCACCATCCACTTGAATAAGTTTCTAATCAACTTTATACTTTTTAACTTTTTTTTTTTTTTCATAAAAAAAGCCCTTGGTTTTATTCTTTGTTTCCCAACTTGTAATTACTTTTATTTGTTTTTAAAATTTTATTTCTTATTAAAGCATATTTGGGTTTTAAAAAAACCCCATAATTTGGTTCCTCAAAATTTAGATTCTTTATTAATTTTCATTGATTGCTTAAATTCAAAATTTTCTACCTTATAGTGTGGATTTGTTCAATATGATCCTTTTATCTACAATGGTTAATTGTCCATTGTGTCAAATGTCAAACGACGTTGCAAATGTTTGAAGTGCGTATACACGAAACTTGAACCAAGTAGTACCAAGGATCACAACAAATATCCAGCTAAAATATATATATATATATATATATATATATATATATATATATCAAGAAAATTAGATCAGATTATCTCAAAGGTTAAAATGGATGTTACAACCTTATCCAAAAAAGAAAAACCCAATGTTACGACCATATTTACAATATAAAATATAATGAACAATACAAGTATAGTGAAAGTGGTTTACAGCCTATAATAGTGCATGGAAGCAGGAAAGAGATCAACCTAAATAATGGGGAAAAGGCCCAGCATAACTGGCCCATATTGTCAATGCATTTTTTTTTTTTTTTTGTTCATTTAGAAAACAGAAAAACCAGTTAGCACCTAATTAACTGAACATTTCAATGGCAGCCCAACATAAACAGTAAGAGCTAAGGACCAACTAGCTTCAAACTACAATTCTCAAGCCTGCTCCCAATGACATTATATAAGCAATTCTTGTCCATGTATGTAAACAATATGAGGGATATAGTCTAACCGGCAAATATGGGAAAAATTGGTGGCTACTCAAACAATTTCAGCACAGTGTTTTGGCAAGGAATTGGGTCTGATTTGAGACATTACTTATTACAGTGGATGTTTCTATGCATTGTGACTACATCAAGTGTGTACCTGTCTATTTGATACTATTTCTCAAACTAAGTGTTTACATGAATTAACAAGGGCTTTATACAACTTTGTTTGAAGGATCATATTGAGTCAAACCCAAATCAAAAGGCCCAAGTTACACTTTAGCTTGCCCAAACAGAAACACTACCTTTTTTGGAGCAATCAAGCCAAGACCAACTCTAAACTTAGTAAATTATGTCCTTCTCTCAAAAGTAAACCATGTTAAGAATTTGTGTCATGGACTTATGGGCTCGGGTTTTGGACTTAATAATGGCCTTATTTAATAACAAATAAATACATAAAAACCTTTCTTCAGCCATTTTGTTGCATTCACCTAAGGTTTTAATAAAGGTGTTTAATATAAATTGTGTTAATCTCGAGAGCATATCTAAAATGGCACCCTACACACAAGGACATACCTATATAAGTCCATCTGTCCATGGAACTTTGTAGATATAACAATCACTATGTTAACCAGGACACAAACAAAAGTACTTCCATTGCCAACAACACACTAGAAACTATTAGATATAGAGATTTGACTTATCTTTAATACTTTTTTAATTGGAATTTTCTTTTGTTTTAATTTAAAACGGCCACGTCATCTACTAACTAAATAAAATGTTGAGATTAAAATTCACTGCCACTTTTTTTTTTTTTTTTTTTTATTTATAGGAAAACTGTAAACTTTATTAAAGAAAATCACGTTACGCAAGAATATTTAAAACAAAAAGACATGTCCACTTAAAAAAGTACTAGAGGTAAGCCAAGTCCTAAATTTTAGCACTTAAATCACATATTTGTCACATGCTGTAAAAACAGTCCATAAAAATCCAAATATGTTTAAATACCACAACTATAACAAATTTTATATATATATTCACACCAAACATTAGGACCATCAGTGGCGGCGCCACATACATTTTAGGGTGTTCCCAGGAACACCCTGAACTGGAAATTTTTATATATATATATATAATAATTAAAAAAATTATTTTTTTACCCTTAAAAAAAAAATAAAGAACACCCTCAATCAAAGTTAGGAACACCCTGAAAAAAAAAATTATTTGTTCTACTTGCAAGAAAAAAAAAGCCAAAAAAAAAAAATTTGAACTAAATTCTGAAAATAAAATAAAATAAAAACAATGCAAGCGGCAAGCCCACAGATTCACACAAAAAAAAAAAAAAAACAATGGACGGCAAGCCCAATATCAAGCCCATGGCAAGCCCAACAGATGGTAACAAACCCAGTAACCCACGGATTCTCAAAAAAGAAAAAAGAAAGAAAAAAAAAAACCTAGCCTAATATACTGAAATCAAATCAGGCCTCAAAACACTTCACACTTCACAGACGCAACAAACTTCACAAAGACACAGATGCAACAACGGAATGGAACGGAGGACGGGCTGACGAACGGACAACGGAACGGAACTTCACAAAGACATAGGCATAAACTTCCGAGATCGCCACATCGGGCCGGCTCAAACTTGATCTCCCATTCAAACGGAAGCTACATCTCGACGTGCTGCCCTGCCTGCCCGATCGGTCTTCCTCAATTCCTTGCCTCACCACTGTGCCCTACAGCGCCGCCCCTCAGGTATTTCATCTCTGTGACTCTGTTTCAGTCCTCACTGTCCTCTGCTCTTTATCTAAAGAGGGAAGAATGATTGAATGAAAGTGAAAAAATGAGACTCTCTCTCTGTCTCTGTCTCAGACTCTCTCTTCTCTCTTTAAGACTGAACTGAGAGCTGTGATTGTCTTTTTTTTTTTTTCTTTTTTTGCGATTGTCATTTGTCTGCTTTTGCCTTTGCCTAGTTTACTTTATAATTTTTTATTAATATTTGCCCTGTTTTTGGAGTTATCCGTTGGTGTTATGTTGGTGTGGGGAGATAAATTAATTGTGTTTTAGTGTTGGTGTTGGTGTTTTTTTTTGCCATGGGGCATTGGGGCTTGTTGGTTGAATGGGGGCATGGGACCGGGGTAAATGCACATGGGTGTGTGGCTGTGTGCTAGTGCAATAGTGTAACTAATTATTAATAAACAATCATTTAATTAACCAATAATTTATTAGAGGAAGCAACTAATGAACAATAATTAATAAAGATAAATCAATTAAATTATGTTACTCTGTTTGGCTAAACAACACTTAATAATTTTATAATTAATGAAACAACAATATAACAAATTATAGTTTATAAAAGACAAACAAATTAATGAAACAACTAAACAACAATAATTAATAATTTTATTAATATTTCAAATGAACTTATAGTTAATTGTTTATTCTTTTGCTAGAATTATGGACAAATATTTGATAAGAAAACCACGTACCTAAAAAACAATTTGTGGGAAAAATTTTTAGGAACATCCTAGAAAAAATTCCTGGAGCCGCCACTGAGGACCATGTTTGAAGAGTTAGGTTCCTGTTTCACTGAATTATAGGAATTTAGTGTTTAGAGTCGTTGAATTCGAGTTGGAGTGTGTTAGGTTTTTGTTGTTATAGTTTTTTAGGGTTTGGGTTTAATGCTTGTACAAGCTTGTCTTAATTTTTAGACTAGGCAGAATTTTTAATTTTTGCATTTCATTCGAATTGAGCTTTTTAAATTTGAAATGATTTTGTTATATATATATCAGTTTGAAACTTGAAATGAATGTACTTATCCTCATGCCCAGGAGGCTTTTTTATATTTCTTGTCTTTTTTTTTTCTTGCAAGATTTGGACAATATGTACTAAGCCTTAAGCCACTGATTACAATCATCAAGCCAAGTCTGGGTGGTGAATACTCATTCATAGTCATAAGCTAAGAAAAGGACATCTAGAAACTCATTTATAATATGTATGCTTCATGATCACATTAAATTGTTAATGCACGTTTCACCGCTTCTTTATTCGCAAAAATCAACCCCGTACAAAAATTCATGTCCGCATTCCAAGAAGAAGCAAATGCTTGCTCACCAACTTCAGGATCAACCATGTTTTCCCAAGTATTTTCATAAAATGATAAGGCGGGAGGTTCATAAACGGGGGTTGCATTTGTAACATGCTGAACTCTAATAGTAGGGTTTGCATCATCTTCATCACATTCATCCATATCATCAACATTAGGATTGAGAGTAATTTCATGGTCATCAACACCCCTATCAAAGTCACCTCGCTCAATCCTCTCTTCGTACTCATCTCTATCGTTAAGATCTTCCCTAACACAGTGTTCGTCTTCATCTTCAACTACTGGAACTGTAGAGGATTCACCTCGATGTGTACAAAATTGATCTTCATATCTATTGTCAGGTTCACTCTCAACTGTTCTTGGTGTCTCTTGAAAAGGGGGTGTATAGCCTCCCAACATGGTGCATTGATCATCTAGGACTGCAAACTGTAGAGATGTAGTTGTTTGTACAATATCATTTGCGCCGACTTCTACACGCGGCTCCAAACTGACGTACAACTCAAAATTTGCTACTTGTTCCCATTGACGCATCTTGTGAAACATGAACTTCACATGTTTGTCTTCTATAATCGCCATATATCTGTAATTAATGCATTGATTGAGGACTTCATGTGGAGAACGGAAAGTAATATGTATGTCATGCAAAGCAGGGTTCAGTTGCAGCTCTTCCATAATTTTTATCTTCAAATCACTCAAGGTCTTTAACTTATGGCGTATCATCGTATAACAGCACTGGATACCTGGACCTTGAAATGGAAATCCGTCATAAGGGTTGGCATTGCTAAGGGATCCATCGTAGTATATATTTATATAGATCATTATCAACCTATAGATCATCAAGTGCAATTGTGTTAGTGACAAATTTATAACTCCCAATCAACATCAATCACAAAACTTTGGGCATGACATGCCAACAATACTAACCTCAACCAAATTTGCATATACTCACATCCAAATCATTCTAGAGGCATGACTTTTAAAACCCATTCAAATAAGATATGATGAACAAAAATATTATACCAACTAGTTACCCATTGAAATCTTTGTTACAAATCTGAAACAACTATATCTTGAAATAATTTATACTAAAAAGACTGTAATGGGTGACTTAGGTATCAAACTCATAATCCATTTCATACCAATGACAAAAACCTAAAAGTACTAAATATTCCTAACAATTGATCACAATATTTAGTACTAAATATTCCCAATATTAATTTTGAATAAAAACCTAGCATAATCACAATATTTGGTACTAAATATTTCTCCAATACTAAATATTCCCAATAATTAATCACAATATTAATTTTTTTTAAAAACCTAGAAAATAATTTAATCACAATATTTACACTAACAAAAAAGAAGCAAATATTCCCAATATGTTGTAATAACATAATTAATCACAATATTTGGTACTAAAAATTCCCAATTCCCAATTTACAATCACAATATTAATTTCCTAAAAAAAACTTAGCAAATAATTTAATCACAATATTTACACTAACAAAAAAAAAATTTCCAAATATGTTGTAATAACATTAATCACAATATTTAGTACTAAGTATTTCCAATAATTAATCATAATAATAATTAAAAAAAACTAACAAATAATCACAATATACTAACAAACTACCCACAAACAAACAAACTAATCACAATATTTACACTAACAAACAAAAAAACAAAAATTTTCCTAATATGTTCTAATTGTTTCTTAAAAAAAATAACCTAGCAAATAACCACTATATTTAACTAACAAAAAATATTATCAATATTGTAAAAAACATCACCTGAGAGTTGATGAAAGTTGAGTGTGATTGTTGTGTGAATGATGAAGTAAGTTGTGTGAGTGATGAGGGTTGTGTGAGTGGTGCTGCTGCGAGAGCAGAAGAGAAATGAGAGTATAAGAGAGGGTGTGAGTCGGGTAAAGGGGAAAAAGGTCCCAGTTGGGACCTACATGACACGTGGATAGGTTGGGGACCATTCACAGAAATCGAGTTCAGGAGACTCGATTTTTAGAAGCAAATAAATCGAGCCTCTTTTACTCGAGTTACGTCCACGTGCCCGAAAACCATGGTGACAAAAAATCGAGTCCAGTAGACTCGATTTACTTTAAGTGATCACGTGACCAAAAATCGAGTCTAGTAGACTCGATTTACTTTAAAGTGATCACATGCGTCCGTGACTGTGGAAAATAGAAATCGAGTTCATTGAACTCGATTTTCATGACCAAAAATCGAGTTCATTGAACTCGATTTTTGTGCCTACGTGGACTCCTTGTCCAGCTCAGCCAGTGCCGCGATGGAGAAATCGAGTACAATTATAAGCTGAAAATCAAGTCCAATAGACTCGATTTGTTAGAAACCAAATTTGTTTCAAACCTTTGCTTCCTAATGATATAGTTTGAGTTTTGTAATTACTTCTGAAAAAACGCCAAAAAATATTCCCAAGCAGAGAAAGTGAAAAAGATATAATGGTACACACAGTAACATATTGCCACGTAAGCAATTACACGTAGTCCTATGATGGTGTGTAGTGAACTACGAAGTACAAACTATAAATACAACCTGTTTCTCAAAAAAACTATAAATACAACCTCACATATTCCACGCATATGTGACGTGACACACACAAACGAAAAGAGAGAGAGAGAGAGAGAGTGAGAGAGATTGTAGTTTGTAATAGCGGCGACGGCGAGTGTTGTTGGAGAGGAAGTGAGCAACAAGCCAACAAGCAAGTGATATTCAAGGACTATTTCCCTGGTTTTCTCAAGGAATCAGACATGTACACGACCACAAGTACCATCAAATTGTAGGTTCCAAAGGGTTCCAAATAATGGTGTTCTTCTGAAGAATCTCTACTTGTCCTGTGACCCTGTCATGCATATCCTAATGCAATGAGATTCCTAAAGGATTCTCCAATTACACTCCTTGGTTCTGTGAGTATTTCTGTTTGGTTCCCCAGAAAATTACTATATGGTTTCTGAATCTTCTCATAATTGTTACTGTTTTTTTTACTTATTTGAAGTGGGGTTCTATCAAATTTGGAGACTGCGCATAATATGATAGCATAGCAAGATGATATTTTGAGTTCTTATTCTTTTCCTAATTGGAAATTTGAATTCTTGGGTTCCAACTTATGAATTTATACATTGTTCATGGTGATTCCTGGTTGAAAAATTAGGTATTCGAATTTAGAAATTAAAATACAATAGAATATGTGTAATGGAATCTCAATTAAGAATCTTTATTTTTTATTTTTGGCAAATGAAATGATAACTTAAGAGATATATATTGTTCATTGTGATTTATGGAAAATTGTTCAATTTGGAAATCGAATTTAGAAATTTATTGACATTAGAATATGTGTAGTTGGAATCACAATAAATAATTTTTTACTGGTAAATAAAATGATAAAATATAGTTGATGAGAAATGCAGAGTATGCCTTTGGAACTTGTGGAGTTATAAATGACAGAAGAAAGAAAGCAGAATGCTTGAAGAGGAATACTTTTGTTAAACATTTTGGAGACTACTGAAAGATTAACTAATTCTTTTTATGACTAAAAGAGACTAGTGAGATAGCACTATATATATATATATATATAAGTGACTGCTTGTTAAAAATGATGTGTACAATTTTGAGCTTGCAATTGTGAACTTTTCTTTGTGAAAACTTGCAGCCAATAAACGAGCATGTAGTGGCTAAAGTTTTGGATTCTGGGCATCCAGACTTCAAGACAGGTGACTTAGTTTGGGTTCTGCTAGATGGGAAGAGTATAGCCTAATCACGGCAACCAAAGGCCTCAGAAAGATCATGTGCAGTGATGTACCCCTTTCCTACTATACAGGACTTTTGGGTATGTTGTTTGCTTATTCTATGAAGTTTGGATTGACTTGAGATTTTGATAAAGGTGATTATGCTACATACCCTTTTGATATGCATGTCTCAAAGAGTAGTTTCATTAATTTAAGATCTCCTTTTGATTTTGTGGGCATCTTGTTCGATTCTCCCTGTAAATGTGCACTAATCTTCTAACTTTGCCATTTCGTTTTAAAAAGGTATGCCTGGTAAGACCGCTTATGCTTGTTTCCATGAAGTTTGTTATCCTAAGGAAGGAGAGTATGTCTTCGTTTCAGCAGCATCTGGTGCTGTTGGCCAGCTTGTTGGAGAATTTGCAAAATTTTTGCGTTGTTATGTAGTTGGAAGTGCTGGAAGTAAAGAAAAGGTATATTATAGTTGCATTATTGTCTCTCTCTCCAAGTCATCCCTTGTTTTGAGTTCCAGACAAGTGGTTGAAAGATTCACTTTCTTCTGCTTGAAGTTTACCAAGCATGCTTGTTCTTCCTATGGGCCTTAAATAGAAAAGGGTAGTTTTTGCAATTTCTTATTCATTAAGGATTTACCTAACATGACATACTATTGAGGTATAAGATATGAGGCTTTTCTTTCATTAGATAGAGTTTACCTCCAAATCAGTTTGGATGAAACTTCATCCAACCCACCATGTGATGATTCAAATGACTATTCATGTCTGATTTACTATGGTGATAATTGAAGCTATGATTTTATCAGTGGTGTAGCTGCAAGGAAGAGTAAAGAACATGATTTTCAAGTTCCTTGGTCAAGACCTCCTCCTTATTTTTTTTCCCTTTAAATGTAAGTTGAAGGAATTCAACCCCGGATTTAACCTCACAGATTGAACGGAGAAGAATGCCATTATATCACATGGCCAATGGCCAATAACCAAGCAGTATTTCCTTTAATTTTTAGTGCAATTGTAAATGATTTTCAATTCAAAAGATGTAAAAAATAAATGCACTCGCATATGATAGCATTTATTAAGTATTGGACAATTTCTCTTTATTTTCATTCTATATATACATATAGGACATATTTATTCTCCATAGGCACTAGCCATAACCCAACAAACTAACCTGATCTTGACCCTCAAACCTAGTAGCCTTCCACAACTTAGACTAGGACGGTAATTAGACACAATGGTCATGCTACATTCATACAATGTATGATTGAATCATTCACGAGCAACAACCACTTGTTTTCCAAAGTTGCGACCACTAAAAAGTCCAACAACGGCAGCTGGACCACTCTCAAGGCCTTCAACTATGTCTTCCACATACACCATCTTCTTTTCTCTAATGTAGGGCAGCACAAGGTCTAAGAACTTGGGATATAGGTGATAATAATTGCGATGTGTTTATCCTTTTATTTGGATCCACTTGTATAAGATCTGTATCAAATTTTTGATACATTCAGGCTCATCAAGATTGTATTGAGAGATCATTCCACACACAGCAATGTGACCGTGGTGTCTCATGTTGAGGAGCACAGCTTCAAGCATTTTGCCCCCAACATGTTCAAAGTAAACATCAATGCCTTCAGGGAAATACCTGGTGGCAAACAAAACCACAAAGTTAGTGATGCATTTTTTCACTGTTTAAAATGTGTCCACCCATTCTCTGGAGATTAACTAAAGAGATAATATCTGTTGGAGGAATTAGGAGTATGAATGTTGAATGGCATAGCCAAATTTTGAGTTTTTGAATTTTTCAACTAATGTGGCACATTTTGGTCCGTTCACTGAACCAATCAACTGGATAATAAATTACTGTAGATGAACCAAGCTCAACTTTAAAAATCCAATGCAAATTATGTTGTATGTTAGTTACCTTTACAAAGCTGCGTTTAAGTCATGCTCTTCTCTGTAATTGAAAGCTTCATCAAACCCAAGCTTATTCTTCAATAGATCAACCTGATGCGGAAGAAAAAAGAACTCATTTGAAGGATAGACTCTGCAATTCAAAAAGTAATAGAAAGAAAGAAGGAATCAATGAATGAAAAAAGAATCAGAATTATTGCAACATATATAGTATATAAAATGAAACTAGATATTATACGACACATCTAAAATAGCAACCATTGAGTGCTATACCTTTTCTTTACTTCCTGCACTTCCAACAACATAACAACCCTCCAACTTTGCAAATTGGCCAATAAGTTGACGAACCGCACCAGATGCTGCTGAAACATAGACATATTCTCCTTTCTTAGGAGCCCCAACC
Organism: Castanea mollissima; assembly: GCA_014183005.1. Classification (NCBI taxonomy): domain Eukaryota; kingdom Viridiplantae; phylum Streptophyta; class Magnoliopsida; order Fagales; family Fagaceae; genus Castanea; species Castanea mollissima. The sequence goes on from JACAVU010000007.1 coordinate 2,999,531, forward strand.
TCATAGAAACCAGCATATGCAGTCATACCAGGCATACTTGTGGAATAAAAAAAATCCTCAAATTTAGATGCAGCATTGAAATTAATCCAAAAGTGAAGTAACATAACCTAGAAAAAAAAATATAAACTAAAGCAATTAAGCATTGATTTATACTAATTTAATTAACTTTATGGGTCAAGTATCTATAACACGACTATACAGATTTCAACTTCATTTGCTGAAATTTGAAGTAGTTTTGGAGAAAAGTATCAGTAGGAGATCTCATCTCTAAAACTAAATCAATTAAGAATCTATGATGTATTTGGGCATGCACATTTGTATATGTATGTTATCTTAAACGAATTTGAACTTTATAAACAAAGCTTAACGAGAATTCTAGTATAATAAGAAAGAGTCAAAGAGGTACATCAGTATGTTGGATTTTAATTAGTGTTTCAGTTTTAGTGATTATATTGTATTCTTCCCATCCTGTGATCCCCCAAACCAAGTCCCCTGCCTTAAATTTTGGATGCCCAGAATCCAATACTTTCGCCACACCATACCCCAAAACTAGCTGCATGTGTATATGGTTTCACCAAAATTAGAAAACAAATTACAAGCTCAGTGTCACATGTATACACCATGATATATAACAAATGCTAAAGCTATAAATTTTAGTATAAAAAGTACGTGATAATGAATTTTAGTATAAAATTTATAGTATTCCAAAAAAAAAATTATAGTATTCTTTAGATTGACTTACAGAGCCAGGGGTGTAGAAAAAATATCCAGAGAGACCTGTAGTTTTCCTCATAAAGAATTGCATGACAGGATCGCAGGACAGATATAGGTTCTTCACCAAAACTACATTTGAATTTTCAGGAACCTTTAACTTAATGGTTCCAATGGTCAGGTACATGTCTGATTCTTTAGGAGAACCAATGACATAGTCTCTGAATATCATTTGCTTGTTGCTCACTTCATCTCCAACTCTCACCATTGCTACTCTCTGTCTCTCTCTCACTCTATATATCCTCGTCAAGAATTTAATATAAAACTTTTTGTGTCAATGTTTTTTATGTGTAATTAATGGTTCTTCTCTTCGGACCACAAAGTTCTATTTATAGAGAACATTTGGAAGAGAGAAATGAAAGATGTTTCAGATAGAGTTCCATGCATGACGGCTGATATGTCCGTTATGCAAAGCAAATACATAGTATTCTTAGGTGCACGTAATTGCTTACGCTATAAATGCTCTAAACTTCGAACAGTCAACACTTTGTATCATGAACTTGAAGACTTAGAAGTTCACCACTACTACAGTTTTAGATCATTTACAAATTGATATGGGTTCTAATTACAACTTTAAAAATGTAGATTACATACATGAATATATATAACGCTAAATGTTTTTTTTTTTTTTTTTTTTGTTACCAAAGATTTTGGGCAAAATGCTATGATTCTAATCAGTTATTGGATTAGTCTAAGTCACTTGATGCAAAGTTTTTTTTTTTTTTTTTTTAGAGAGTTTTTAACATGTATCTTCCTCTTTCAATAATTACTCTTTATCATTATATCAAGATATCCATTGCTTTTAATGATTACACTTGTTGCAAGTTAGTATATATGGTACAATTGCGGCTTGAAAATTAGTCTTATATTTTTGTACATATCAAATAAGTATTTGCGTTATCGAATAAGACTGCATCTCTTTGCATTGTAAAACTAAATTAGGTTTGTAATTTCTCCGAGTCAAGAATGGGAGCCCACAAATCAAATTAAATTTCTTTTAATCATGCGTGCCTTTCTTTTGTCTTTCTTTCCTTTTTAGTCTCACCAAGACTTTGAACCAAGTCATCTTTATCTTTCTATTATCTTTTTCTTTTCTTTAAAAAAAAAACAATAAGCTAGTTTAATTTCCTTATATATATCCCTTTAAGATAAACTTGTAAATTAAACTAGAAAATTTCTGTGGTTTCTAATTATCTCAAGTTAAAGGTGTTATTGCGAAGACGCCAAAAAGGAAAAACATTGTTCTCTTTCATTTCACCCTTGAAAGTAAAACAGATGGAGTAACAAGAGCCCTTTTCTATTTCAAAATTTTTGATTCAGTGCTAAAAGAAAAGCCCTATTGTTTGGCTCCCCACTGCTTGACGAATGGTAAGAACACATTGTGTTGGTTGTCGTCCACACTACAAAAAAGGCGGGCTTTGATGGTATCGGTAGTTCAGATGCAAGGAAGAGAAAAGAATTTGGTGCTCAAGTTCCTTGGTCAAGACCTACGAAACATAAATACGGACACGGCTACAGGTACGATGACATAACAATTTCTGAAAAATTAGGACATGGCAGGGATATGCATATTAATTAATTATTATACATTTTTTTAGTTATATTTTTAAAGATTGTTAAACATTTTATTTCATATAATGTTAAAAATATATCAATTTAATAGCAATAATGGATAATAAAGTGAATTCATGACCAATAAATAATGTTTAGAAATTAAAATATAAACCAAAAATAAAATCCAAATAAAATGTATCAGCTGTGTTCCACAATTTTTCAAAAACAAAAAATAAAAAAGGAAACGACTAGAAATCTAGACATGTGTGCAATCCCAAACATGTCATGTGTCTGACATAGGTATGAAACCCCAAATAAAGTGTTATGAGGTCCAAAAATATCTTTATTTTCCCCCTTTAAACTTAAGTTAAAGGAATTCAACCCTGCATTTAACCTCACAGATAGAACGAAGAAGAATGTCTATGACCAAGCAATATTACCATTAATTTTTAGTACAACTATAAATGAATTTCAAATATTCAAATGCATAATTCTAAAAAATGTCAGTGATTAAGTGTGATCAAAATGCCAAATGCACAAATTAATCCTAGTGTTACACATGAACCGCCATATTATGGAAGTTTGATTTTAAAGGGGATCCCAAGTAATTTGATATTTCATTAGTTATGTCTAGTTACTTTGAATTTAATTATGTATATAAATAAATAAAAACATTTGAGTAATACTACAGGCACACAATATTTTACAATATTTTTACAAAATGCTGATGTGGTCAATCTCTTATTGGTTTTCATCTATACCCACCATTAATATTACTTTTTCATTTATCAATAATCATTCACCACATCAGCAGTTTGTAAATTTTTTTCTAAAATGTTAAGTTATGATTTTTCTTATAACATTAGTGTTGACTTATTCCATAACAAAAAGTGTTGTAATTGCATAAATTTATTTCCTTGTATTTTTGTGGGATTTATTTGTAATGGGTTTAGTATTAAGTGGTGAAGATTTGATCAAGACAGCTGAAGGTCACATGAGAAGCACATGCAGGTGGGTGAATAGTCAGGCCAGGTGTCCAGCTTAGCACAGCCTGTCTAGGAGGTTAACTCGCAACTTGGATTTGCGACTTGCACCCGTCGTGAGTGACCGACGAAGTTCCCCTGTTTTACTAAAAATTGTGACTTTTCGTATTCCCATCACTCATACTATATATACCTTCATTACCCACAGAAATGGTAAGGAGCTTATTGAGAGAAAAACCCTAACAGGTGTTTCTACAACACACCCACCTTATTAGAGAGAGCTACTCATCCTTAGAGAGAAATCTTTGTAGTCTCTTCTCCTTCCCTTTCTCATTGTTATACCCATTGAGAGGAGATTTGTACCTAAACACAACCCACACCATTTTAGAGTGTTGAGAGTGCTTCTGGAGCTTAGGAAGCATTGGAAGATGCCAAGGATGGCGGATGCAATATGGAGCTTATTGCAGGATCCGGAAAGCTAGAGAAGACACAGTTAGGCTTAACATTGTTAGAGCAAGAAGTTTAGAGGGCTTAGGTGCATCGAGTAGATTAGGTTTGGAAGGTCTATTGTTATTCATGTATCCCAACTAATTTTTTAGTGGATCATTTTACCTCTTGGAGGGTGGCAGAAAGGTTTTTTGCCGAGTTCTTCGGTTTCCTCTTCGATAACACGTGCCGGTGTTATCTTTGTGTTTGCTTCTCTCTTCCTTACTCATTTCCTTTTAATTTCTATTGTATTTGTGATTAATTATGGTTTAGAGTGTTTTGCCAATTTGGGTATTGCTTATATTTATCATTTCGCACATCAATTGTTTAAATATAAGCTTGCTTTGGTGTTTTTGTAATTAGGGGTCTAAACATTCACTAGTGGTTTACACACCAAGTGAACTTTCAAGTTTGTATCCCTAGCATTATTCAAAACATTGCTTGCACTTGCATCCATATTTTCCATTTTCCCACTCTAAATGTAAGTTGAAGAATTCGACCCTAGATTTAACCTCATAGATTGAACGGAGAAGAATGCCATTAGATCATATGGCCAATGGCCTATAACCAAGCAGTATTACCATTAATTTTTTTGACTCAATGCTAAAACAACTGGGAGGATATTGCTCATGACATCACAAATCTTTGGCTTATGCCCTGTTGTTTTGCTCTCCTTTGCTTGGCAAATGATAAGTAAAGGCTCAAAATTTGAGTGAAAACACAAGAGCTTGTTCAGACCTCCAATAAAAATTATGACTCGATTTCTTCTACTCTAACTTAAACTAGGTGTGGAATAAGAGTAAATGAGTGCAAACTGCAAACAATCGATAAAACTACCCTAAGCCATATTCATCCAATATCAACAATAAAAGATAAGTTTGAAGAGTAGGGAAGAAGGATGCAAACACAAGATAACATAGAGATGTGTTATCAAAGAGGAAACCGAAGAACTCAGTGGCAACGCCACATGCAACTCAGGATGTTCCAAGGAACACCCTAACCTAAAAAACACCTGAACAAAAAAAATTACAAAATTTTTTATATTTGCTTTGTACTAGGAACACCCACAATCACAAAATTAGGAACACCCTCAAATTTAAAATTAAAAAAAAAAAAAAAAAAAACTTATTTGTTCTACTTTCAAGCAAAAAAAAAAAAAAAAGCCCAAAAAAAATTTTGAACTAAAATCTAAAAAACAAAAAAAAATGTAACAGAGCCAAGCTCACGGTTACTCGGCAAGCAAGCCCAACAGATTATAGGTAGCAAACCCACAGATTCTCAAAAAAAAGAAAAAAGAAAAACAACCAAGACCCAATATGGAGTTGCAGAGCAAATCAAATCAAAAAATTACTTCTAAATCAGAAATCCCTAAAGGCCTAAAGTAAACCTAAAGAGTAAAGACAAAGCAAGCAATGCCTCAGGCTCAAGCTAACTACCAACAAACGGAGTCACGGAGATCGGATCGGTCACATCGCTCGCAGCTCGCTCGTCGTGGGAGATCGGTCCAGTCCAGATTGTCGTTGTCGCTCGGCTCGCCCACCCGTCGTCGTTGCTCGTCGCTTGCCACTGCCCTCATCAGAGATCACTCGTTGCCTCGTCACTACCTCAGCGGCCTCAGCCTTCAGGCCTCCGGCATCCTTGCTCGGCTGCTCCGGTGCTCCCTCCCTCAAGGTATTTCATTTTACTTAACTAACTTCTCTCTCTATTTCTCCCTGACTCTCTCAGTCTCTCTCTCTATCTGAATCACTGAAATGAAAATTATGAGTCTCTCTCTCTTTATTCTTTAAGTCTAATTTTAATACTTTGTCTTTATCTGATTCTGTGATTGGGCCGCTGAACTGCTGAAGCTTTAACTTTATCTTTATTAATATTTGGCTGTTTTTTGACTTTTTGAATTTGGCTTTGTCTTAATATCTTATCCATTGGTGTGGGTGGATGTTGTTGTGGGTGTTGGTGTTGGTGATGGTGTGTGTGTTTGTGTTGGTGAGATATTAAATTATTAATTGTCTTTTTTGTAATGTGTATTGTTATTTGTGATTGTGAAATTTTCTGATTGGCAACTAGCTCTTGTGATTGGGGAAATTTTCTTGAGGCCTGACTGGCTTGTCTGTTGACTAGGGTGGGGGGTGGATGAACACATAGGGTTGGGTAAACAATAATTAAATCGGAGTAATGTGCATATCAGCCCATGGGATGTGTAATGTGCACATGGGATGTTTGAATTTTAATTTTTACACCTTAAAGTTTCAGAATTTGAAATTTACTATATGGAGTTTGAGGGTGTTTGGATTTACATCATAACATTTCGAAATTTGGATTTTACCTCCCTAAGTTTTAGGTGTGTTTAGATTTTAAACTCTAAAATTTGGGATGTTTAGATTTTACACCCTAAAGTTTTAGAATTTGAAAGTGTAACATCCAAACATTCTCAAACTTAAAGGAGTAAAATCCAAATTCTGAAACATCAAGGTATAAAATTCAAAGAGTATAAAATCCAAACACTCTCAAATTTTAGGGAAGAAAATTCAAATTCTAAAACATCATGGTGTAAATCCAAATACGCTTGAGGTAATTTCAAATTCTAAAACTTTAGGATATATAATCCAGACACCCCAATCTTGCTCGGTGGAAAGTACAAATTGACCCTAAGTGCTTCTTTTGCGGCCAGAAGGATGAAACAACAGTCTATTCTGTGGGAGTGCCCATTTGCCAGTAAAGTCTGGGCTTTGGTTTGGGGCAAGTTGCAAAAGAGCAATTCTGTGGCCGAGAATTTCTTCATGCTTGCACGTCATATGATACAGAGGCTTGATAGAAAGGAACTCGAGCTGTGGGCTATAACGTCGTGGTCTTTGTGGAATGCTTGTAATCGCTTCCAGTTTAAGCATGTTCAAACCCACCCAAGTGAGATTTTTAAGCAGGCAAACTCCTTGCTCGAAGAATATCAGAGACTTGCCAAGTCCCTCCCCCACAGATGAAATATCTGTTTACGAATATAACCTGTTTGGTTTTGTTTTTGTTTTTGTTTTTTTTTTTAAGTTTGGGTGCTTTTGGAGTAATAGGTCCATTGTTCTTTGGGCCGATTTCAATACTGTAAAACTCCTGGGCCAGGCTTTCTGTTGTATTTTCTTTTGATCAATATACTTCAATCAAAAAACTCCCTTGGGGCTAGTGTGAATGCTATTAAACCAATTAATATGCTATTAAACCAATTAATAGTTAAATCTCTCCAAGAGAATAACAATAACTATTCCTTAATATATGTAGAATAATATTAAGAGTTAATATATCTCAATAAATACAAACCCCTCTTTGCATATAATAATTATTAAAAAAAAAATCCTTAAAAATAACATTTCATTTATTAATCTTCTCTAAATGTATACATATGAAATTGGAATACAAAATGAACCGATTGTCAAATACAAGTGTAGAATTTTCTTTCTCGAAAAAAAAATAAAAATACAAAGGTGTAGAATTTTATTTCAATTTATTTATTGTACCAAACGTGCTCTTATTCACGAGCGACTACGAGTACTTGTTTTCCAACATTGCGGCCACTAAAGAGTCCTAGGAGAGCTGCTGCCCCATTCTCAAGGCCTTCAACTAAGTCTTCCACATAAACTATCTTTGATTCTCTAATGTATGGCAATATGTGGTCTAAGAACTTGGGATAGAGGTGATAGTATTCAATAGCTGCAAATCCTTCCATACGAATTCGCTTGTATATGATAAACATCAAATTTTTAATCCCTTCAGGCTCATCAAGATTGTAGGTTGAGGTCATTCCACATCCAGCTATGCGCCCGTGGTCTCTCATGTTTAGAAGAACTGCATCAAGCATTTTCCCTCCAACGTTCTCAAAGTAAATGTCAATACCGTTCGGGAAATACCTGCCATGCCATAATAAAAACCAATAGTAATGTGTATTGTATTAATAAATAAAAAGGTTAGATTACATATTTTGTGAAAAATAACTTAATTTTTTTAGTACTATTGGATCACTTTATACCATACAACTATGATTTTATATAGTTTAACCCTATTTTGTAACATTAAAGAGAAAAATTAGAATATATATATATATATATATAGAAAAAGTGAGCTTTAAAAGCTTATGGTGACATTTTAGATTGGTACCACATATGTGTGACACACTGTAGCAAATACTGACCTTCTCAAAGCTGCATTCAAATCATGCTCCTCTTTATAATTGAAAGCCTCATCGAACCCAAACTTGTTCTTCAATAAATCAACCTGATTGAAGAAAACAAATAAGTATTCATTTAACAGAGGTTATATATGCAATTAGCATCATCTCTCCTTTATCAAGAAACAAAAAACAGGAAAGTAATAATTTCATATGTACACTATTTCCAGAACATCAGTAGAGACATGCAACGTATTTCATGCCACTTGCTCTCAAATAGAGAATTAAATATGAAAAATTAGATGGTGACTACACAAAAGGTCCATTTGGATAGAACTTATTGCTAAAAACTGAATACACTATAGCAAAATAATTTTTAAATGTATAAATAGTGATACGGGACCCATTTTTAATAAAAAATTGATAAAAAGGTACGTGAACAGTGCACGCACAGTATGCGCACAGTGGCGCACAGTACGCGCACAGTGTGAGGACTGCGCATTTGTCCCCTGCAGCTGCAGTAAAAAAAAAAAACCAAAACGGGAAAACGCAAAACGTGAAAACGCAAAAGCTAAATCCAAAGCCTCTCAAAGTCGATAAATAGTCAAAAATTCAAAAAGTTCTAAATTATCGTAATGTTAGTTCAATATATAAATGAAAAATAATAAAAGTATTACAAGTTTCAATGCTTGATGACTAGTGTAAATGGTTTCAAAAAACAATTATTAAAAATGAAAAAGACAAATTAAAAAGGTTATACATTAGTAGTTAAATTGTCACTGTCACGTCAATTTTTAATTATAGTTTGCTTTGAATTTGTAAACTAATGTATCAATTTATAATGTTCTTATAATAAAATTCTGATACCTTGACATCACTTGTTATTTATTACACATGTATATGCCATGAACAATTTAAAAGCATACAGTGGTCAAAGGGAAAGCAATCAATCAGTACTAATTTCCAGGAAGCTAAGCAACAAAAAGATTCCCTAGAAATTATATAACTAAAGGAATTATCCTGATATTACTTTTTTTTTTTTTTAAGGAATTAGGATTTTAAAATTAATTAATCACTAAAATAATATATGCCAATATTGTTATAAAAAATAAAAAACAAAAATGATGAGATATTTAATTTCTAAAAATACCAAAGAAATATAGAAAAATATATATAATTGAAACATGAGATTGCATAGTTTATTATATGTTATCTATACAATATAATAAGTTACCAGATCTTTTTTTAAAAATAAAAAAAAAAAAGAGTTAGTAGACCTTTTGTTGACTTCCTGCACTTCCAACCACATAGCAACCCATCAACTTTGCGAATTGTCCAACGAGCTGACCAACTGCGTCGGAAGCAGATGAAACGAAGACATATTCCCCTTTCTTAGGAGAACAAATTTCGTAGAAACCAGCATATGCTGTTATACCAGGATAACCTATATATGAACACATTCAAAATATGGACGGGAACCCAAAAAAAAAAAATCAGCATGAATCTAATTTGTCAATCGTTTTTATATTATATGAAAAAAAAAATTATATCACCTTCAAATCAAAGAAAAAGAAAAAAATAATACGGATAAGATTTTATTTCTTATATTTAAAGGTGTATATATGGTTCAGATATATCTTATATTTATAATATTTAATCTAAATCTTAATCATTAGGATCCTTAATTCAAAAAGTATCCTCCTGATGAATACAAGTGACTGTAAAAGTACAAGCACATATGATGATCTGAAAAATGAATACCACTCACTAAGAAAAAAGGAGCAGACACAATTATAAAAGCTGCCAAAATAACAATTTGTCATCTCACCAAATTATGAAATATTGTGGAAGATTTTATAGCCATAGTTGATTGGATAAGTTAAATACATATAGTGAGAGGCAAAATTAATGACCACCAAACCAAATAACTGACCAAGAATTCCAGTGTAATAGGAAAGTGGTACATCTGTATGATGAATTTTGGTAAGGTTAGGTTCCTCAACTAGGCTGTACTCTTCCCATACAGCTGGTCCCCAAACAAAGTCACCTTCTTTGTAGTCTGGATGCCTGGAAGCCAAGACCTTAGCCACTCCATGCCCAGATAATGCCTGCATGTTTGCACCAATTCACAATCACTAGCTTAAAACTCAAAACTGATAACTAATCAACTTGCATTAATAGTCATATCTACATCCTAATACAAAATTATCAAAATATATATAATCTAGAGAGTCACAAAACATTTCACAAAAAATAATTCACAATTGTCGATGAGTCAAATTGTGATAGGTCCAAGTAAGAACGAATAAAAATTGGAAAAAGTTTCTCTCCAAACTAGTTTGGAGAAAAACCCTTCAAACTTATCAAATATTTTTATATTGAGTGGAAAATTTGAAAATCTAACTGTTGGATTACATGTTCTTATTATATTATTCGTGCTTGCAAAATTTCAAGAAAATCAAAAATCAATTGCTATGTCATCAAATAAATGTTAATTTTTAAGTTTTTGTAATCTAAAATTGTGTATAAAAAATAAGTTCATTGATCAAATAGTAAATAAAATTCGATTTGAATGAAATTTGATAAGCATGTTAAGAACATAAGGAACATGAAATTTAATGGTTAGATTTTCAAAATTCACACTTAAAAAAAAGATATATGATAAGTTTGAAGGGTTTTTCTTCAAACTAATTTAGGGAGAAACTTTGTTCATAAAAATTTACTAATTCAACTGTTATAAAAATTGTGGTGTGTATTATTGTATATGTGTACACAAAAATGGAGACATACCGAGCCAGGAGTATAGGAAGTGAAGATCGAATCTTCATCTCTATTCATGCGAATCCGCATAACACGATCGCATGATAAGTAGAGGTTCTTCAACAGAACTGCTTTTGATCCAGTTGGGATCTCCAGTTTGATAGTACTAGTTTTAACGTACATGTCTGATTCTTTGGGAGCGCCGGTGACATAGTCCTTCAATATCAGCTGCTTGTTGCTCACTTGCTTTCCAACACTAGCAGCCATTGCCTGTATATCTCTATGTGTCTCTGTGTTTCGATATTTTTTTCCTCTGAAATGGTTGTGTAGTGGTGGTGTTCTGGTGAAAGACTGAAATTTGTGAACAGAGGTCCTATTTGTAGTATACATATTCTTAATGTTTTATTCTGTATATGTGTGTTTTTTTAATTAAAACTAAATGTTTATGTTATTGCGTCACGTAAGTCATTGCCTCATCGGTGGTTTGAAATAAAAAAAATATATAGAAAACGTCATTGATGATGGTTGGCGCTATACTTTTTTGAAGCGGAAAATGTTATTGTATTAAGTTGACCAATCATATTTCTTTATATAACATGGCTAGGTAAATAAATAAAGGGAAATGTTAATCAATGTTATTAGGTATTGGTTTAGAAATTATTTTTAGTAACATTTTATTAAGAGAATGATAAAATTATAAATGTAGACAGTTTTTTATATTTCTCATGAAAGTGATGTTAAAACTTTTATATTATAGTTTATTAACAATTTTCATAAAACTATCCATTAACATAACCCATAAATAAATGATTATAATATATTAAATTTGATGGGTTCCAACAATAGTAATATGTTAGGAGGATTGGAGTATATTAAATACCGATATTCTTAAGGTATTTGTTATTTTAAAAAAGTTTTGAATCATGATTCATGATCTCAACAAGCGACGCAAAATTAGATAACAATTAGAATTTATAGTGAATTCTAATTTTGTTTCAACTTTAATATAATATGTATTATACAATTAACACAAATTTTGGCATATGCATTAATAAAATAGATAACATGCAATCCAATACAAGCAGTCAAAACATTAATTTAATAAAAATTTATTACATATGAAACGTTAGTTAAAGTTAGATGAGTTGTAACATGATTATGACTCTATTAAAAAAAATTATCCAAATGACTACCTTTTTTTTTTAAGTAAATTGAGATGAGTTGTAACATGATTATGACTCAATTAAAAAAAATTATCAAAATGACTACCATTTTTTTTTTAGTAAACAGTAATATTTATTAAAACACACACGAAAATAATAATACTAGTTTTTTTAACTAGATTTATAATACATTACATAACCAGAATATAACTAAAAATGTTAGAACCTTTTGTAGTTGTATTCTGGTTATGTAATGTATTATAAATCCAACTTGGAATTATATTAGGTTCTAACATTTGTAGTTGTAGACTAGGGTTATAAACAACGGACACAAGATGTGAAGATTTAGACCCCTTAACATAGTATAATTAACCTAATATTATTCCAAGTTGATTAATAAGTTTGTTAATTAACACTAGGTTGAATCACAATATGTAAAACAAATATAATGCGGAAATATAAATAACACAAATGTCTGATGATCTAGGAAAACCAAACTAGTAAAAATCCTGGGGAGTATTTAACCTAACTATCCTCAAGGTAAAACAAATCCGCTATGAAAGAATTGAAATTTATACAATAAGACTTAGACTGCTAACATCCTATTGCTACATCGAGTAGAAAACTTACTATCACGACCACGTAACAGCTCCAAGTCTACAGTCTACGGACTACTTCTTTCTTTGATCCACTACAATCACAAGTTCTTCTACTTGTGAATCTTGATCTTCTTGAATGTTCTTTGTGCAGCAACTGAAACGATCACCAAGCTCTTGACATCAATCATGATCTTGATAACCCTAAATGTGTATGAAGGTAAACACTTCTAGATCTCACAAGAGATTCAAACACATAGCATATCAAAAGCCTAAAACGTAGCTAGGGTTTTTCTTATTATATGAAACATAAAACATAAAATCCTATACATCAAACGGGCTTGGGCTGAATTGGAAATTCTGCAGAAAAAAAAATGTACAAATCTCGATCGATCAAGTCTAATTTTCAATTGATCAAGCCTTGTAGAATATGACCAATAATTTCTACAATCACTCAATTCCAAATTTACAACAAAACATACTTTGAGCAAGTCTAAACTTAGACTCTATGTTTTGATCATGGTTTACCAACACAATACACATTAAAGTTCTAATACATTAGTCCCTAAGGTCTTAGAACCTAACAATCTCCCCCCTTGGCAATCCGTGACAAAACACATCACAAACATGAAATGCTCAAAGTTACAAAACAACCCATTTAAAATTAAAAAGTCCTAAAAACAATTCAACCTAATTACTATCTATCAATTGCCAATGTAGACAGCAGTCATGATTGAATTAACCTGTATATTTCTGAAATACTTCAACAAACACATAAACGCATTTGTGAAAAATACAAGTAAAACAAAATAAATTCTTAATTTCACAACACATAAAATAAAAGACATGTATCATATGTGAAATAAAAAACAAGAATAGAAACATAAAACAAAGTATCTGCCCCTAACATATACAACTCATAAAAAATGAATACATCATGAGCCAAAGAAATACATCAAAGAATCACCTAGATACAATCTAGCTCCAAAACAAAAATAACTCCCCCTATCAACAAAAACTCAAAATTCCCCAAAACAACATGCATATGTACTCCCCCTTTTTGTGATGAATTGCCAAAGGGCAATCAGGACTCATCATCAAAAGGTGGAGGTAGAGAAGAATGTCTAGCACTTGCCAAATCAGCTTGCAAAGCCTGAAGCTCAGTAAGCACATCCACCAAAATATGTCCTTGAGCCACTTGAATGGTCATCACAGTATCCAACAAACTTCGTATAGAAGCATCACTAGAAGAAGGTGGAGGATCAACAACAGCGGTAAGATCAACATACTCCTCAGCAGTGGGGTCACCAGATGTAGGAGGCCGAGATGCCCTTGTAGAAGACTCAACTCGAGAGCATTTAGAGCTAGCTTTCATCTGAGCTTCTCTTTACTGAAGAGAGTTGGCACCTATAGAAGCTATAATATGTACAAGCTCAGATGCTGGAAAATCCTCTAAACCTAAGTCTAAAAGAATCTTATGAATAAAAACAAGAAAGAAAGGACCATGAGATTTTGCACTACTCCTATGAACCTCTACAACAAATCAACTAAAAAGAGTAGGAAAACTCATAAGGGCATCAGTAACTAAGGCATACAAAAATACACATCTCTTAATGGGAATAGTATGAAAATGAGAGATATGCCAAATAGAATGACAAGCAATCCGGAAAAACAAATAATTGAGCTTAGTAAGCTCATGAGAAGTGATTCGAGGATCAGTACCCCAACTAATGGTGGTACCAGTAATGAAAGACATGATGTCATCAAGAGGAGGGGACTTAGTGTATGGGTACACGGGCTGCTGTACCAAAGGTACACCAAGAGCAGAGGCCACTACATGGGGTGTAATGACATACTCCTCACCCCTTATCCAACTCTTCACATAATGAGTGTTGGAAGCATCGAAGTGGACAGAGAGGTTCAAATAGAACTCTCTAATCAAAGCAGCTGGTGGAGGATGCTCTACCTCTAAGAGTGGTAACCAGCCCCTATGCTCAAAGTTCCTACGTATCTCCGGATCTAACTCATTAAGGACAACCTTACGTTCAGCCCAAATTGACCTAAAGATGTTTAGTTTCTCATTGATCTCTTGATTTTTCTCAGTTTGAAACCTACTACTATCAAAAGGTGGGATAGAGGGAGTGGAGGTTTTCTTGTTGGCCCTAGTTTTCCTAATCATTATGCTAAGAGAATAGACAAAAAAGAAAACAAAAAACACAAGGACAAACTGCATTAGACAAGGTTAGAACACAAAAAACTCAACAAATAACAATCTATATGATGCCTGTAAGGAATGCACATATGATGCATGTAAGGAATGCACATATGATGCATGCTCTAATGCATTAACATTTGTTCAATTTAACTTCATAACACGTTAATTGACTTGAACCCAAAGGTTTAGAGCAAAAACCCTAAATTTTGAAAAACTCATTTTCAAAAAGAACAACAAATTGATCAATTTATCATTACACTAGTTATATAACATCATATAATGGCATAATCAACCAACAACACAAGTTAATTTCATCAATTTTAGCCTAATTGAACAAAATCCCCAATTTCTTAAAGTTTCAAGCCCTAGAAATTCCAATTTTTCCCAGATCACAAAATTAATCAAATTAAAGCATGGGAATCAAGTTTAGATCATCCAGGAACAAAAACCCATTGAACAAATTTGATTAAAAACAATTGAAAACACAAAAATCTCAAATCTATTATGTTCGAAAATCCCATGAAAAATGCATGACAAATGTGATTTTAATGAAAAAGAGGGAGTAAAAAGGTCTTACCTGCACTTGAAGATAGTGAAACTTGAGAAAAATCAGGAAGAAAATGACAAAAAAGGCTTGGATTAGATCAATCAAAGAGGAATAGTGAAAAGAACTTTTGAAAAAGTTTTAAAAGTGTGTTGAGCACGTGAAGAATGACTTTTTAAAAAACTTTCTGATCGAAATTCGATCGGTCAAAAATAAGCCTCGATCAATCGAAAAACAAATTTGATTGATCCAGCAGCAATCGAGCTAGGCAGATTCAAATCTATTTTTTTTTAATTGCATTTTCGATCGGTCGAGAGATAGATTCCATCAATCGAAAATCTTGAAAAATAAAAATTTTGAAAATCAAGCCATTTTAATGTAGAAACTTCTCAAAACTCAATGTTTCATAAATGGAATGCATGAGAATGAGATAAAAAGATTTTCAAAAATAGTTGAATTTAACCCAGATCTTCCACAAAAAACAATTTCACACACTTTGTCCTTAAAAGCCAAACATCAAACACATTTTGCATTAACATCAAGAAACATATAATCTTGGATGGCCAAAACACCTTCACACACAATATCACGTACTAATTTAGCAAGAAATAACTTGTGTAGTGTGTGGAACTAGCAAAAGCATGAGATACATGTGAGGTGATAAGTAAATAGTAATCAATCACATTTTCTATAGAATTCATCACACGAATTTGAAAGTGACTATCACCTAAAGACTTACATCATATAACTCCCACATCTCTTAGAAAACAAGCTTGCAATCATGGAAGTTTTTTATTTTGCCTCATAATGTACACCCCAATTTTATTTTATTATTGAATTGAAATTCAAGCCAAGTAATGTGCACACAAATTTTATTCTATTTGAATTCATTATAACCAAGGCTACACCTTATGTTTTTTTTTATGCATGTGCTACACTTGTTCGAGCACAAAATTTTATGATATACACTAAGGTGTTTATGATAGGTTAGTAAACGGTGGTGAGATAGTTATTTATTTCTTTCTCTTAGGATTTTTTAGTCCTTACAATCAAAAACATGTGACTTCAAAATTAAGATCATGTGATCAAAAACTTTGAACAATTCCCACGTAACATGCACTACATAGCCAAGACTAGCAAAGTGCAGTAAAATTAAGCTCATCCAGGCTAAACAAGGTACACAAGCATGTTATGTAAAAATATTATGGCCAACCTTGATTACAAAATCTAAGATATATAAAGCAAAATAGATTTTTCCCTTTTTAATTTTTTTTATTTTTATTTTAAAAAAAATAACCTAACATAAAATGCATGAATGTAAAGCAATGCAACTCCTAAAAGCAAAAAGGAAAACAAAACAACAAAAGAAAAAAATGGTCACAAGAAATTAAGAGATGAAGCACAAGGACCATGAGAGCTAGGGGTGACTAGGGACACAGAATCACACCAATCACTTGACGAAGTGTCTCAAACTTACTTCTATCAAGAGGTTTGGTAAAGATGTTAGTATTCTAACGTTCAGTAGGGATATATTCAAGGGTCACAATTTTTCTTTCAACCAGATCCCTAATAAAGTGATACCTAATCTCTATGTGCTTAGTCCTAGAATGTTGAACAAGATTCTTAGAAATGTCAATAGCACTAGAATTATCACAATAGACAACCATGGTGTCTTGTGATATTTCATAATCACCTAAAAGCTTTTTCATCCAAAGAAGCTGTGTACAACAACTTCCAGCAGCAATATATTCTGGTTCTGCAGTTGACCGAGAGACAAAATTTTGCTTTTTACTCATCCAAGCAACAAGATTGGCCCCTACATAAAAACACCCACCAGTAGTGCTTTTTCTATCATCAGCATTGCTGGCCCAATCTGCATCTAAGAATCCAGCAAGAGACATATTCAACTCTTTGCTATAAAACAATCTATAATCACAAATTTCATTAACTTATTTTATGATTCTTTTAACAGCATTCAAATGTGAAACCTTAGGATTAGATTTAAACATAGAACACACACCAACACTAAAAGTAATATCTGGTCGAGTAGCAATTAAGTACAATAGACAACCAATCATGCTTCTATATAGAGTAACATCAATAGACTCACCTGAAGGATTATTGGTTAGCTTTGCATTTGCAGCCATTGGTGTTCTAGCATGTGCAGCATTTTCAAGTTCAAATATCTTAACAAGATTTCTAGCATACTTCGCTTGGTTGATGTATATTCTTGAATCCGTTTGCTTCACTTGTAATCCCAAGAAATAAGTCAATTCACCAACCATACTCATTTCAAACGTCTTCATTTCATCTGCAAAAGACATAGCAAGAGAATCATTAGTAGCACCAAAACTTAATTCACCAATTAGCATCTTGAAGTGCTTTATACACTTTCTTTGGTTCGAATTGGGATAGATAGCATGAGTGAGTAATTACATTCAAGGCTTTAGACCCTAACAAGGTGATTTAGCTTTACTCTAGAAGATAGACCTTTGACCAAAGAAGTGGAGGTACCTTTTTGTTCAGATGAGAAACTAGGCTTACTTTGTTCTTGTTGGATTTCACGAACAGGTGTAGATGGTTCTGAAACCAATGGTTTTGCAATAGTATCATTTATCAATTGTAGTTCTTCATCACTATGTTTCCCAACATAATCCTCAAGAAGAAAATCATCAACCTCTATAGTCTTTTCTTAAACCGGAGGAGTGTCTTATGAATGAGATTCTGAACCTATTTCATCATTGATCACCACATTTGAAGATTCTGTGACTGTCTTAGTTCTCAAATTGTACACTTTATATGCTCTACTGGTGGAAGAATATCCAAGAAAATATCACTTGTCGCTCTTTGCATCAAATTTTTCTAGATTCTCCCTATCCTGCAAAACATAACAGTCATTACCAAATATTCTGAAATATTTGACAACATGCTTCTTTCCTCTCCAGAGTTCATATGGGGTTTTCTTGGAATCTAGTCTGAAATACACTCAATCGATAGTATGACATGCAGTGTTAATAGCTTCTCCCTAAAGGAACTTAGGTATCTTTTCATTTTTTAGCATCACATGAGCCATCTCTTGATAACCCTATTCATCCGTTCCACTATTTCATTCTGTTGTGGTGTCTTGGGTGATGAGAACTCCTGATGAATGCCTTGATTACTGCAAAAGGTAGCCAGTTGAGTGTTTTCAAATTCTCTCCCATGATCACTTCTAATTCTGGTTATTACAGTACCCTTTTCAATTTGCAATTTTTTGCACAAGTATATCATCTTTTTAGGAGCCTCAGCTTTATCTCTCAAAAGCACAACCCAAGTATATCTAGTGAAATCATCCACAACAACTAAGATATACTTCATTCCACCTAAACTCTGAACTCTAGCAGGACCCATGAGATTAATGTGTAACAACTCCAAAGGTCTTGCGGTTTGAACTTCACTTACAGACGGATGCTTGGACTTCACTTGTTTACCCATCTGACATGGTCCACATATGCACTTATCAATCTTTTCAAATTTGGGCAATCCAATAACTGCTTCGCACTTGGAGATCTTCTTTAATTGCTTATGGCTTGCATGTCCCAATCGTTGATGCCATAAGTCTGCTTGATTGATTTTTGTACTAAAACACTTGTTGCTTATACTTGGTTTTATACCATAACAGTTATCGGTTGTCCTAATACCAATATACATGCAGTCACCTCCTCAATCCAGTATCTCACATTCATACTTGGTGAAGAGAACTTTAAGTCCATTGTCACAAATTTGACTAATGCTAAGTAAGTTTGCCTTCAATCCATCAACGTACTAGATATCTTCAAATACGGGCAACCTTGGAATGTCCATAGTTTCAATGTCTCTGATTACAGATTGTTTTCATCTCCAAACGTGACTGTCCCAATCTTTCCTTCAAAGAGTGTCTTGAATAGAGCTTTATTTCCTATCATATGCCTGGAACAACTACTATCCAAATACCAAAGACAAGAATCACGTACCTTTAAGGCGATTAAAGCAGTATAACACACATAATTATCATCACATGTAATTATACCAAGACACTCAAGGAAAGACTTAACACATGCAACAAGTGACATAAACCAAAGGTAGACAAGATGAAGTTTCAGCAATAAGAACTTCAAGGAATCCATGACAATAGGGGTCAAGGATCAACTCTTAGATCAAAGGATCTAAACACTAGAACTAACTCCCTTTGATACCACTTGTGAAGATTTATACCCCTTAACACAATATGATTAACCTAATATTATTCCAAGTTGATTAACAAGTTTGTTAATTAACATTAGGTTGAATCACAATATGTAAAACAAATATAATGCAGAAATATAAATAACACAAAGATCTATTAACCCAGGAAAACCAAACCGGTAAAATCTTAGAGAGGATTTAACCTAACTATCCTCAAGGTAAAACAGATCCACTATGAAAGAATTGAAATTTATACAATATGACTTAGACCACTAACATCTTATTGCTACCTCGTGTAAAAAACTTACTACCACAACCACGTGACATCTCTGAGTTCACGGACTACTTGTTTCTTTGATCCACTACAATCACAAGTTCTCCTTCTTATGAATCTTAATCTTCTTGAATGTTCTTTGTGCAGCAACTAAAACGATCATCAATCTCTTGACATCAATCACGATCTTAATAACCCTAAGTGTGTATGAAGGTATACACATCTAGATCTTACAAGATATTCAAACACACAGCATATCAAAAGCCTTAAAACGTAGCTAGGGTTTTTCTTTGTATATGAGACAAAATATAAAACCCTACATGTCAAATGGGCTTAGGCTGGGTTGGAAATTCTGTAGAAAAAACAAATTGCACAAATCTTGATTAATTGAGTCTAATTTTTGACAGATCGAGCCTTGCAGTATATGACCAATAATTTTTGCAATCACTCAAATAATTTCTGTAATCATTCGATTCCAACTTTACAACAAAACATACTTTGAGCAAGTCTAAACCTAGACTCTATGTTTTGATCATAGTTTGCCAACACAATACACAAATACACATTGAAGTTCTAATATATTAGTTTCAAAGGTCTTAGAACCTAACACAAAACACACACAATCAATGTGGGATAAACATCTTTTTTTTTAGTAAATAGTAATACTTATTAGAACACACAAGAAAATAGTAATACTAGTGTTTTAAATTGGATTTATAATACATTACATAACCAGAGTACCATTTTTAATTTTGTTTTTTCCTTGTCAAGTTTGGGCATGAAAGCTATTCCTACTATTGCCGGTATAGAGTTTGAGAAATAGTAGGGTGATGAAAATAGAGACATTCTAATAATAACTTTGTAGTTTAACTAATTCACACCTCTAACTATTTCTGTTAGATACATCAATGTTTTAAATCTCCATATCTAAGAAAAAAATATTTAATTTCAAATAATACCCTATTAGCGGTACTAAAATCCAATAAATATGGTACAAAATGCTTTTTCCTAAACCTTTAACCATGGAATCATAAAAATAAAACCCCACATGTGAAAATGAGTCTCACATTTATTAGAGGGAGGAGTATTAAACATTGTTGACTTTGATCTTCTGTATATGCCCAATAATTGCCTGCTGAAGATTACATATATGATGAGGTAAGATCTGACGGGTTTGAACAAATTACTAGTGGCACTCAAGGCTGTGCCAATCCTTTTTCATCTAAGTTGGTTGAAACAGTCAATATTCAAAACAATGTTATCATTTCCTGGTATTGGTCGGCAAAAAGATAACCAGCTAATGGCGTTTTCGTAAGTGTGTGTTAATGAGCTTCTTTTAAAAAAAAAAAGAAAAAAAAAAGACAATGATTAGTTTTTTATTTATTTTTTTTAGGGTGTTTAGAATGCTTGCCTCTACTAACTATCCCCTAACCTATCCCTTCCCTTTAACCCAGAGGTACCATTAGACCATTTGAGTGGTTATCGATAATCAGCTAAAGTTAACTAGTGTGCAACCTCATTACTTAACATTGAATAAATCTTCCTTATTGGTTTGATAGAATAATAAATAAATATAAATAAAGTGCACAATCCTCCCCCCCCCCCCCCTCCACACATGAGTAATTCTTGGGTATTCTCGAAACATGAAGATTGGTGCTCCCTCCTCTCACCAGGAACAGACCCAAGTAGGGGCCCGAGTCCCCTCGGGTTCAATTTTTTTTTTTTATAGTTATTTTATATTTTAATTTGTAGTTGGACCCCCTTACAAAACCTTAAAACTTCCATTCTCCTTAATAAGCCTAGCTAACCTCATCAAAATAGCAACTATCCAACCTAAAAATTTAACAAAAACAATAAAAATATTCACAATAGTGATTGTATTTTAGCAACAAAAAAAAAAAACTATAATACCACCAAAAAATCAAATGAAAGATTGGAATTGTGTTAAAAATACAAGAGCTGTTTAGACCACAAATTAAAAATTACGACTCAGTTGATTTTACTCTAACTTAGACTAAGTGCGGAATAGAGTAAATGCGAGCGAACAAACAAACCGCTACTCTAAGCCATATTCAATAAATCACAGCAGTAAAATGAAAACTAAGATAGTAGGGAAGAGAGATGCAAACACAAGATAACATGCTAATGTGCTATCGAAGAGGAAATCGAAGAACTCGGCGAAAAACCTCACCGCCGCCATCCAAGTGGTAAATCAAATTACTAGAGAACAAAGTTAGAGTACACGAATAATAAAAGACCCTCCAAGCCTAGTCTACCCAATGTACTTGAGCCCTCCAAGCTCCTGCTACCAATGGACTTCATGGAGTCATATCTTCTTTAGCTTTTCGGATCCCGCAATACGTCCGATTGCATCCGCCAAGCCTCACCGGCTTCTTTAGCAAATGCCCAAAGCTTCCCAATCTCCAAAACACTCTCTACACTCTGAAAAAGTGTGGGTTGTGTTTAGGTACAAATCTCCTTTCAAGGTATGGCAATAGGAAAGGGAAGTAGAAGAGGCTAAGATGATTTCTCACTAAGGATTAGTAGCTCTCTCTCTAAAAGATGGGTGTGTGTGTTGTTAAAAACCTATCTAGGGTTTTTCTCTCTAAATGACCTTCTTACACATTTGTGGGTAATGAGGATATATATAGTGTGGGTGAAAGGTAAAAAAGTCACACTTAAAAATCCTCCAAGCAAAGAGTTTCGCGGGTATCTCGCTGGAAAGCGTTACCAGCGAGACACTTGTGAAATCCTCCAAGCTGGCATGACTCCTCAACTTCCAGCATGTGCTTCTTTCGTGCCCTTTTCGCGGGATACTCTTCTCGCAAGCCAATCACGAAATTGTATTGATTCTTCGTTTCAAGCTTGATTATTCACCAACTTAATACTAAACCCAATACAATAAAATCCCACAAAAATACAAGGAAACAAATTAAAGTAAATACAACACTTTTTGTCATGGAATAAAGCCAACATAAAACATAATTGCAAATCACAACTTTACATCAAAAAATCAATTGTTATTGGAGAAGGTAAACCTAAATTTTTTGCAACTACAGTAAACTGGTATAAATACTAGTTGACTGTAGTAAGTTTTTTTTAAAATAAAACTGTAGCAAGTTATTAAAAATAAAATGCAATATTTTATTAAGAATATATCTCTTCCTTCAATTAAAAAACTCAAATTTTAACCCTTCCTTTATTATTTTAATGAGTTGTTTATTTTATTTTTAATGAAATGATATAAAAAAAATAGAACATTTGATATTGGTTTTATTGTAAAGTGAAGTGGTAAAATAGATAAAGTAATTTTTAAAGGTACTAAAAGCTAAAATGTTTAGCAATACCAATGTGAATGTTCTAACTTCAACCAAATAGAAAGAAAAATTTCTAGCCAGCCTAGTATTAAAAAAAATATATTTTGTTTTGTTTTTGTCTTTGTTGGTAAATGATTGCATCTTAATCTATTTAGAAATAATGATTTTGTGTATTTATAATTTTTTAATACTATATGGACACCTATTTGGAGTTTTGTTTTTTCTTTATATTTCAGCCCCCTCTAACTTAAAATCCTAGGTTCGTCCTTGCCTCTCACAGTTATGGTGGGGTTCATTATGAATGTGAGAAGAGAGGAGCATCATTTCTCTATGCTCCAGGAGTACTTAAGAATTCTCCACACACGCACACACAGAGTCCAAAAAATATAAGCTATTTACTTAATTTTCAACACACACACACAGTCCAAAAAATATAAGCTATTTACTTAATTTTCAATACTCACAAAAAGTAAGCCTAACGCCATAGTGCTCAATGCATAGACACAAATCACAAACCTAACCAAAAAAATAAAAAAGTAGTGCATCACTCACTAAAATAGATAAGAAAAGTAGATGAAAAGAATTCAAGTTTTAAGCTATTTTTTTAAGAAAAAGACAAAAAAAGAAAAAAGAAACACTAAAATTTATTAATGACTCACCAGGAACCAACTCCACTTCTCTTAAAATACCACTGCACACCTTTGGTGTGATGACTACTCTACAAGTTTAAGTGCTTGTGAGGGGTGGGGGACAAGGGTCGAGGTTCAAGTCTCTAGGAGGAAATTTCACACACATACACTTAGATTAGGTAAGAGTAGAATTTTAATCTTGTATTAAAAAAATTATATGCCATTAATTTTTCTTTATTTTATAAATTTACGCGGGGCAGGGCATGGTCCTTATTTGTCCAACAACAATGGCTCCGTAACTATAATCGCTAGGTGATTTCAAGTTCCCCCAAGGTTGGCACCATATAATTTCAGGCTAAGCCAAAATATATAAATGGGGTCTTTTATATTCAAATATCAATTAAACAAATTTAATTCATATTGATCAAATGAAGGTTAATTTTATGAATTAATACTAACCAAATTAAAGTTAATTTCATATAGAGTAAAAAATAATGGTTTAAGCATTAAATTAAATTTTTAAAAAATTATTATTCTTTTAAAAATGAGGTTTACTTAATCTTAGATTAGGCAATATTAGATTTTGATTTTAGTTTTAAGAATGAGGTAGTTGATATCTACCCAAGTGAGGAATCAGGTAATTAATGTTCACAATCCACTAGGTAGGATATTACTTTACAAAATTATAGTCTAATACATTCCTCCCAACTCCACAAAAAAAAAAAAGGGTTATGGTTTGAAATTGGGTGTTGCTTCTATTAATTTAAAATTTTGGAGACCTCTTTTGGGGTGAGAAAAAAATAGCACAACCCATTTTTATTTTTCTAAACCACTTATTATTGTACAATTTCAAAAAAAATACTAAAGGCAACTTGGTGACACATTAATTTGTGAGCTTTATATATATAAATTTATAATATTTTTAACATTATTTTACAATTTTTTGCCTTTATATAAAGGAGTAAAGCATTAAAATTTTCATTAAAAAAAACCATTAAAAAATGTGGGCTTTGGGTCAAGGCCTTGAACCGGCGCCTCCCTTTTTTTATTGTGTTCCTCGAATCTCTATACACTGCGTACAATTCTATCATCCCGCTTTGACACGAAAGCACTTGGGAAATTTTGTTTTGCAATCGAACCGTCAATTTTGAACAATTTAATGCCATTTGGAGAGTCTTGTACAAAAAGAACATCATGTGTAGAAGTTAGAACTTCACATCAAATATTCTTATTAAACTATATATGATTGTCACTATATCTATGTTTCTTTTTAGATGAATCGTAGTCAAATTGGTAGCTCATTACAAACCTGATAACGATCACTATCTTGCCTATAAAAAAGAGTCTCTCTTTTATTATTTGCAGTGCAACAGGCTATAGGAAAAGAGAGAGGGAAAGGTTTTAGCAATGGCAGGTGATGGTGAAGAAGTGAGAAACAAACAGGTGCTAGCAAGAGACTACATAGATGGCAATCCCAAAGAAACGGACATGCACTTTAACACAAGTAGCATAAGCTTGAAGGTGCCAGAGGGTTCAAAAGAAGTGTTGGTGAAGAACCTTTACTTGTCCTGTGATCCTTACATGCCACCCAGATCGCCTTTTTTATTCCTTTGCTCCCCATTCAGTAAGCTCATGCTCCTAGCTCACTGACTCACTCTCTTTCTCTTGTATATATGCTGTATAACTCTCTTGCTTGACGTGGCAATGGATACACCTTTAAATTTGCTGTATTTAATCTAAACCATGAAATGGTTCAGTTTGAAATAAAGAGAATTGTTATCATAGTTTTTGCTTTCACAAATGAACCTATTTTTTTTGGTGAAACATGTAGCCAATAGTTGGTTATGGAGTGGCTAAAGTTTTGGAATCTGGGCACCCGGAGTTTAAAAAAGGAGATTTCGTTTGGGGGGTAACCAAATGGGAAGAATACAGCCTCATCACAATGACTGAAAGCCTCTTTAAAATCCAGCACACTGATGTGCCACTTTCCTACTATACAGGACTTCTTGGTAAGTAATTTGCTCATCAATTGGGAAAAAAGTTTATAAGATGGATTTGATTTTCAAGAAAAATAAAGAAACAAAATAAAAAGGATTTTATTTCATAATCTTTTATGTGATTGGAATATACAATTCATGGAACTCTGGATTAAAGATGAATTTGATACTTTGCAGTGTAATTATACTACATAATCTTTCTTGTTCATGTCACTCTTTCTGTCCTCTACACCATCTCCTCCTCTGCATACTAGCAACTATAGATATTTCTTTCAAAAAAAAACGTTGACATAGTAAATGCTCCATCTAATTGGATTTACTTTTGCACATAGGTATGCCTGGTATGACTGCTTATGCTGGTTTCTATGAACTTTGCTCACCTAAGAAAGGAGAACATGTTTTTGTCTCATCAGCATTTGGTGCTGTTGGCCAACTAGTTGGGCAATTGGCCAAATTGATGGGTTGTTATGTTGTTGGAAGTGCTGGAAGCAAAGAAAAGGTACATCAACCTTAATTGGCATCTTCTTTAAAATATTTGAAGGAGAAAAGTACTAGGTATGCATTGTTCTGACAGTGCTACCAACAATATTGTTTTTATTCAATAATTCAATTAGATATTTGTGACAACAATAACGTACACATAAGTTGATCTTCTGATTATATCATCACCTTTTACTAACATCCATTTTGAATGAATTTGAAACAATAGTATATATTTGTTCTTAATTCGAACTGATTTTGCAGGTTTGATCTTTTTTGTTTTCCTTCTTGAATGAGTTGTTATCTATCTGTCTCTGGTTAGACATTAAAAGTATTTTAACACAAATTTGCATAATATTCTGAAATCTTATTCAAATTCTCCTAGTCCTCACCCTGTTGTATGATTTTATTATTTGGACCAAAATTTTAAGCTGCTATGCATGCTTAATCTCTGTTTTAAAGCAGGGGATATAGAAACATGCTCTTTTTTTTAAATGAAATTTCAACACTTGTCCTGCTTTTATCTGAACAAGGTTGATATGCTAAAGAGCAAGTTTGGATTCGATGAGGCCTTCAATTATAAGGAAGAGCATGACTTGGATGCAGCTCTTAAAAGGTCAGTGGAAAATTTGCATATAAATAATCTAAAAGAAATTAATGAGGCAAACTTTCTCATTATTAGCTGTGAGGCAAAATTGCACTGCATTAACTAATTTATTCATGGTGACTGCAAATTGCATAACATTAAAGAATAAAGTTGACAGAAACTAACGTTTGATAAATATCTCAACAGCAATATCAAGGCTTAATTGTTACTTACAACTGCAAGAGCAACTTTTATAAAAAAACTGAGGCACTGACTTTTTTTTTTGGTAATGATTTTAGGTGTTTTCCTGAAGGCATTGACATTTACTTTGATAATGTCGGAGGCAAAATGCTTGATGCAGTTCTCCTTAACATGAGATTCCATGGTCGCATTGCAGTAGCTGGAATGATCTCACAATACAATCTTGATCAACCTGAAGGCATAAGAAATTTATTGTCTTTGGTATATAAGAGGATTCGTATAGAAGGATTTACAGTGTATGATTACTATCACCTCTTTCTCAACTTCTTAGACCTTGTTCTGCCTTACATTAGAGAAGGAAAGATAGCATATGTTGAAGACACAGCCGAAGGCCTCGAAAATGGCCCTTCAGCTCTTGTAGGAATTTTTAGTGGCCAAAATGTAGGAAAGCAAGTAGTTGTAGTTGCTCGGGAGTGATCATTTTACCTCCTTTAGCATATGTAATTTACACTTTTTTCTTCTTTTTTCTGTGTAATACTTATACAGCACCATATATAGTGCTTCTCCCCATTACCATGGTGAAAGCCATTGCTGCTTGACAGCCATGTAACTTGGAAAGTAAATTCTCAGGGTTCAATATATTATGGGCTGTTTCAATAAGGAATGCTTGTCCATATATGTAAACATTAAGAAGATAATAGTCAAATTGGCAAATAAACAAAAAAATTTGTGACTGCTAAAATAATTATTACTGTGTTTTGGCAAGGTTGATTTGAGCCACATGCTTATAGTATGAATGTTTCTATGCATAGTGACTAACATCAAGGATGGTATTTGTCTATTTGTTACTAGTTCTCAAATTTAAGTGTTTACATTAATTAACAAGGGCGTTATAAACCTTTGTTTCAAGGGTCATATTGAGTACAACAACCACTTTTTTTCCCAAACAACTGTGAAACATCAACATTTCTGTGGAATCAACATAACACTAATAAAACTTTCTTTTGCTTTTGAGAAATAATAATGAAAAGCATTTTCGTCCTCAAGGGTTTAAACCTCTTTACCTTGACTGCCATAAGCTTGGTGACATTGAAGAATGGTACTGTAACATGTGTTTTGCCCCAACAATTCTTTACCGCTAGCGATAAGGAATAAGGGAATGAAAATGAAGTCAAAGTATGCCATTTTATTTAGATGGAAATTGAATTAAATGATGATTCCACTTGGGTTCACATTTTCTAATTACTGCAATTAATTAAGCAGACCCCAAAATATTGGGATTAAGGCTTTGTTTATTGTAGTTGTCCTTTGCAATTAGTAAATAAAATTTAATTTCCTAGTAGGACTGGGGATTGCATAATCTCATGGTTCCCCAAGTAAAACCGACCCCCAACCCAAACATGAAATGAAAAATCAGAAAGTACTTCACCTACCCAATTTCTCATTATTGTGCAACTAAACTCCATTTTTCCACAATAGTTCACCCTTATAAACAGAGCAATTATGACCCAGTCCAAATCAAAAAAAAAAAAATCTACTGTTAAGTTTTAGACAGCCCTAAGCAAAAGAACTGATCCATGATAATGTGAAGGTGACAAGAAATACAGAGAGAGAATTGAGTATGTGGACGTAAAAGCAGGTTCTAATAATGCTAAATCCAATATTACAAATTTCCCAATGTCGAGAAAATTTCAATTTTGAAAAAAATTAAAGAAAGAAAATAGCTTAGCAAACAGAAATTGAATAGCAGCAAGACAAATTGGTAAACAGAAATTTGAATAAACTTAACCACTAACCGCTCATTGTCTTCCAAATTGGACAATCATAAATCTCCGGCGTTTTCAAATGGGTGAGGCGTCGCATGGCTTCCTCGGTGGGCAGATACGCCAAGTGATTGCAATCCACAGTATACAGCTTTTGAAGAGAGGAAAGATTGCCCAGCCCTCTGGCAAAGCTACTTAGCTACTCTCATAAAATAAAAAATTCTATCTTATACACTTAGTTAGAATAATATAAAAAAAAAAAAATTCATTTCTTCTTTTTTTTTCCTTTGTTTTATTTTTTTGGTCGGCACGTTGCCTCTTTCCTCTTTTTTTTTTTTTTTTTTTTTTTCCTGACGTTGCTTTTTTTTTTTTTTTTCATTTTTTGATTTTTTGGGCTGTGATGGGCACGTTGCCTTTTTTTTTTTCCTTTTTTTTTTTTTTTTTTCTTTTGGACGTTGCTTTTTTTTCTTTTTGAGCTGTGCGTGTGATAGTTTTTTTTTTTTAGTAGACATAATATTTTTTGGGACATGATTTTTAATTTTTAATAATAGGGTGATTACTTTTTTTTTTTTTGGTTGTTTGTCACTTTTTTGTATTAATTAGCCGTCACTTTTTAATAAGGGTTTATGAGTAAATTTATACAAACTCACTTTTTCTATCCCTCCACTTTTCCACTCTTAACCAAACAAAAATAAAAGAAATTAAAATCTTTTCTATCATCCCACTTTTCCATCCTCCCACCATTTTTTATCCTCCCACTTTTCCACCTCTCATTTTAACACTCCTTCAACCAAACGGACCTTAAAGGTCCCAATTCTTTGATCTAATAACCTTCATCTCGACCCACACAAAAATCTGGCAACGTTTGAAGGCAAATCAACCGTCCTACATTTTTTAGTGCTGCTGCATTTTCACAATCAATAATGCAAATATGTCTCAAATTAATCAAATTGCTTAGGCCTTCTAGAAGCTTGATGAGATCAGGGAATTCGATTCTTAAAGTTTGCAAATTGAAAAGCTTAATGATTGAATTTGGTAAATAATTAATTTCAGTGTCTGAGATGTGAAGAAGCCTCAGATGTATTAACACACCAATTGTTTCTGGTAACTCTATCAACTTATGTCCTTATTGGTAGGGTTTATGCCTTAGAATCCAATTTATTGGCATGTTATAATAATTAAATTGTTTAATTACATGAAACTATTTATATATGAACTAATTGTACATTATCATAGTCCTTGAGATGCATCATATATGATTTAGTTACAGAAAATATAAATCACAAATTCCTTGTAAACTCAAAATGTAGTTTGTAGTCGGTGATGAAATTAGACATTTCATCTGTAAAGACTATAACACATCAACTAAGATGTTTTGTCTTGATCATAGAAGTGGAGACTTCTAGTTGATGTGTCCTAAGTGTGTAAAACATATTAAATTAGACCATTGTGAGATTAATTATAACAATTAACAACTGTCACCTAAATAATTAATCTCACGACTTCTAATTTCATAGATTATCAATCTTGAGAGGATAGTGAACCCGATCATGAAATGTAGGTTATTTTGATATATCAGGAGTGAAATCTAATTTAACGGTCAAAACCTCAGTATGTTGAGTAACCGCACGTAATGTTGAGGGAACACATATTCTCAAGATAAAGTCCATAATGTCTTTCATAGAGACATGAAACATCTCATTGAGATAAGTTTAATAGGAACTGGTTATTCAAGGTCGGCCACTTTAGTAAGGAGTTACTAAATCTTATATTTAATGAAATTAGATTTCATAAATACGAACAATTAAAATATTAAACCGGAGACTCAAGGAATAAAATAGTTGTTTACAAAGTAACAATTTATTATGACGGTCAAAATCTCAGTATGTTGAGTAACCGCACGTAATGTTGAGGGAACACATATTCTCAAGATAGAATCCATAATGTCTTTCATAGAGAAATGAAATATCTCATTGAGATAAATTTAATAGGAACTGGTTATTCAAGGTCGGCCACTTTAGTAAGGAGTTACTATAGCTTATATCTAATAAAATTAGATTTCATAAATACGAACAAGTAAAAGATTAAACTGGAGACTTAAGGAATAAAATAGTTGTTTACAAAGTGATAGTTTATTATGACTTTGTTCACTATAGATATTTCATGGAGAGGTCAAATGATATCATATTAGAGTATTGAGATATAATTTATTAATAAGGCCTAGAATGCAATTATATTTCCGTAATAGTACTTGTTATATAATTAATAGTAAATTTGGGCTTGTCAAGAGTTGACAGATAAGCCCAAGGCCTATTGGAGTTAAAGCCTTAATTATCCTTTTGGTCCCATCCTAAGCCACACAATTAAGCCCAATTGGGTTGGCCCAAAAGACTAACCTAATTAGATAATTGGTTATTTATTTAATAAAAGTTATTAAATAAAGTAAATGTCATGGCAATTAATATGTACGTATGATTAAAAGAAGATAAAATAGTTTTTCTCTAAAGTATCTTTTGAATACACCTTCCATAACTGATTAAGAGACCACTTATCTTGGGCATAATATGGAATTAGGATGAAGATTGAAGGTATTCTCAAGTCTTGTTTTGAATTTTACTATATTAAGGTACACTTTCTGTTTTTTGTTTTAGAATTCAATGTTACATATTATCTCTCGTGAATGAAGTAAATCCTTGTGTTGCTTCCACTGCGGGTTTTGTATAAGATGCAAAACCAATTTTTCCAACACATATAACTTTAAAACACATAAGCTTTTAAATTCTAATAATATGTTGCCAAAGTCAGCATTCTCTAAAATTAGTGTGCACAATTTTGTGAAACCATCACCTTTAAATGAAATTCCTAGTGTTGTTCGGCCATCAAATCCAACAAATAAACTTCGTACCTAGCTGAAATTATCTGAAATTGAAGATTTTGATTTTGAAATTGAGAGCACAAAATCATATACGAAATCATGCATTTTGCACCTGATAATACTACCATACTCATCATTTTTTGCATTTTGTAAAAAGGATTTGTCTAACAAAATTTTTAAATACTTGTTACCAATATCCTTCATTACCATAGTTTCTTCAGATGGTTCAAGAAACCCTTGAGCCGTCCAATACTGAATTAGTTCATCCTTTGTAATGTCATAATCTTTGAGGAAGATTGCACAATATGCAAAACATCGTTTTAAAGATGTTATTGTGAGACTATCAAATCTAGACGTTAATTTCAGAAAGAGATCATCACCACCCAACAAATCCCAAATTTTTATGGCACTGTATTCTCTTACTATAACTTCTGAATCATTGAGGAAGGAGTCTATATTGTGTAGGCTAATCTTGGGGTTTAAATTCACAATTTTAAGCCCCAAGCCATCTACTTCATTCACAAATTTATTTAACATATGTTTGATAGTCTTAACTTTATCAAAATTATAGAATGAAATACTAGGTACCTGATTCACCATTTGGTTTTGAATCTGTACCTTTTGCCCAAAAATCTCATAATTGAACTTATCTAGCACATTATCAACATCATAAACTACATCTCTAAGCTCTGTTAACTAGATCCTCACAAACTCATCACTTACTTGCCTTTTCTGAGCATCTTGTAACATGACATGAATCTTGCACAAGGTGTAAAGAAGATTTTTCAGCTCCTCCTCCTCCTTGTCCTTGAAAGCCCACCCAAAATTGGTATGCTCTATGACAAGTGAAATTACATTGGTGACTAGTCTATCCCCAACATCATCGATGATAATTCCAACAATATATTCTTCCTCACTCTGCAAAAGAGGAATTAGTACGAAAGGTTTGCAAAGTGTTAAAAGTATGGTTTTGTTAGAAATAAACAGCTATGTGTAGAGTTGGGACTAAATCAACACCTATTTGACAATTTTGTCTTTAATTTTTGATGTTGAAGCTAAGGTGATTTTTCTCTTCTCAGCACCACTTTGAGGTGGATGCACTTTCGAGCTTTTTGTTAGACTTTTGAATTTCTAGAACTTCTTTTTAAACATTTTGAGACACGGCTCCACATGCCATAATGTCATGTCCTACAACTTACTATAAGAAAAAAGGCTTGAAAAAAGCATAGCATAGCCGCTGTAATATGTACTGTCTATGCTAGCGCTTTTAAAATCACCAGTATAGGTCATTTTAGATATAGAAATAAGCCCTATACCAGTGTTTTGGAAACGTCGTAATAGGCCATGCCGATATCAGCGCTTTCAGAAACGCCTCTATAGGGTATTTAGAGAAATAGAAATATATCCTATACCAGCGGTTTTAAACCACTGTAATATGTAGTTCCTATACTAGTGCTTTTAAAACCTCTAGTATAGGTCATTTTAATATTATAAAAATAAGCCCTATACTAGCAATTTCAAAACCGCCACTACAGGATAACCAACAAAATAGACAATAACCTATTCCAACAGTTTAAAAAATGCTAGTATAGGTTTTTTTTTCTTTTCTTTCAGGCACCTATAATAAACCTATAATACATATTTTCCAAGCACAATAAAAATACAATACCAAATACCAAATACAATACCACTTTAAACCAACGAACCAAATATATTTAATTACACCATATCAATAAATATATACCAAATAATACATCCAAAATGTCTAGAATGTTATGCATAGAATAATACATCCCTAATGTTTAGAATGTTATGAACAAAATAATACATTCCAACTACGTAGAATGTTATGCACAAAAGAATACATTCCAATTGTCTAGAATGTTATAATAAAGTTTCCAACTACGACACACACACACACACACACACACACACACATATATACATATCAAAGTTTGAAACTTTATTATAAATATCAAAATGTCAAACTAGCTATTCCAAAATAAGGCCCACTCCTATCAAAATAAATAAATAAGGCCCACAATCTACGTCATCATTGCCTAATGCCTGTCATTGGATGATAAGCATTGATCATTGGGAGAATGGTCAACCACAGCCGAATCATCATCACCATCCTACAAATTAATAAACGCACAATGAATTAGATTATTTAACAACGTTAGTAATTGAATGACACAATATCACTAGTCTATTACCAATTGAACACATTATATAACTACACGGATAACGTGGCAAATTCAAGTTAGTCTTCATATAGGTCATTGGTTCTTCCTTGCGTCTCTGTCTTAAATTAAATAGGTATTTTTGCAATTGAAAAATGTAGCAAATCATAATTACTAATTATTACTAGATTTATGATATTATCTTATGTCACAAAACATGTAATTTAACTTGTCAAAGGTATATTCAATAAATAAATATAAAAATAAAAAGGTTTGTCAAAGGTAGAAAATAGGGATCCATTGAGATAGTTGAAATAAGGTAACTCTTAAACTACGCCGCCCACCTTGTTAATTTGAGATTGAGTGGCTTTGTAAAAAGGTTAGGATGCTAGTTAGTAACATAGATGAACTTATAAACTATGTTTTTCACCTAATCTTAGATTGATACTACCTATGGTTTTCCAAAGCATTTGGAAACAAGCACTATATCTTAGAGTGCAGATTGTGAGTGACATCCATCCATGGCAACACAAATATGGGTGGTATTGTTGATACATAAGAATTAATTTTTTTTTCTTATATTACATAATTAAAAAAAATGGTTTATCAAATTTAATTAGTTAAAGATCAAATTCAATTAATTACTTTGCTCTCATACTAGGAGAGAAGGTAATAAACTTGCCCATGGTCTAGCCAGGCATTTTCTTAATATCTTATATTATGCTGTTTAGATGGAGAATTTTCCATCTATTTTTTATTACATACTTCAGTTAATAAAAGTCGTTTCTTCTCAATAAAGTCTTCAGCTTTTCTTCTAAAAAAAAATACTAAAGATGAGCTTTTATAATGTTAAGGTATCGTAATTAATATATTACTTTATTTTTATACCCATTTTTTTCATCTAAAAAAAAAAAAGTAACTAAATTAGTTAAGGTATATAAAAAAAATTAAAGTCATGACCAGCTTGATTAACATGTAGAGTCCTCCCTACCCTAATACATAAGATTTTTTTTTCTTATATTACATAATTAAAAAAATAATTTATCAAATTTAATTAGTTAAAGATCAAATTTAGTCAATTACTTTGCTCTCATACAAGGAGAGAAGGTAATAAACTTGCCCATGGTCTAGCTAGGCATTTTCTTAATATCTTGGATTATGCTGTTTAAATAGTTTCCATCGATTTTTTTTATTCCATACTTCAGTTATATAGCTGTTTCTTCTCAATAAAGTCTTTAGGTTTTCTTCTAAAAAAATATACTAAAAATGGGGGTAAAGGGCGGGGTTCAAGTCTCCAGGAGGGACCTTCACACACATATACACTTAGATTAGGCTAGAGTAGAATTCTATCTTGTATAAAAAAAATAAAAAAAAGTGAGTTAATAAATTAGTTAAATCAAACACTTAAAAAAGGTGAACATATAATAATGATAATTATTAGTATATTTGTAGACACGCAAAACTTGAAGAAAATATACTTCACAGGCCAGGTGAATTTGGGCTAGAACAAGCACAAAGGACCCACAGGTCAACAGAAGAAGCCCTGGACAAAATGGCCCACAACTAGGAGCTATGGGCCCAATAGTAAAGAAAAGAGGGAAAGCCCCAAAAAAGTGAGGCAACAGCCCAAGAATGGGTGCATTCCGAATGGGCTCAAGACCTAAAAGGTTAAAACACACAAAAGAAGTGGTAATGGAACGGCCTCATTCCGCGGCAGTGGGACTAAGTCCAGATCCCAGAATCCTATACAGATACTTTCCGATCACCCACACTCAGGTCCTTTATAGGACTTGGGTTCAACAATGACTTTTGGTTTTCAACCAATTTAGTCTTTTTTTCCCCTTTTCTGGGCTCAACCCATTTACTTACTTCAAAACAATTTCAAATTGTACGTGTTAAGAAAGCAAAATTATGTGCAATTGTACATGAAATGAACAGAATTGGCCTATAACGTTTTGGACGGACTATTGAAAATACAAGCAAAATCTGAAGTATGAAATGAAAAGAACATAATCTAATCTAACATTTTCTCAATAGGGTAGTCAGCTGAAATTTGCATTTGCAGAACAACAGCACAGTGGTGAATAAGTCTGTTAAAACAAATAATAATAATAAAAAAAAAATTATAAATAAAAAAAAGGCACAATGCTGAATAGAGGAAGAGGACAATGCAATTGAGCTGCTGAAATAAGTTGGAGGATGGATAGAAAAGTAATCTTATTGGCTTTTGGTGGGCCCTAGTGACACTTCAAACTCCTATTTTCTCTTGAAACCAAATCATCATTTTTCTTTTTTCTTTTTGTCTTCTTTTTATAGGAAAAATATTTTTATTTTCTATCCACCCACTTTTCAACCCAACCAAACAAAGCCAATCCAGTTATTAATGAAATTGAAGAGATTGTCCCATGGCTAGACTCAAGTACAGGTCCATAGAGAAAGATTAAGGATTGCATAGAAGGAGAATCTGGCATGATGAAAAAATTTTAATCAAACTAATTTTTGGTCAAGAAACTAAAGTAGATGTTAATAAAATGAAATCAATAATTGATAACTTTAGTTTTGTTAGGCATATTTTGATTCCCTGCTATGGGTAAATCAAGTGGACTCAGCTTTGGTTGGAAAATGACATTGATATAGAAGTAACGGCCCAAAACTGACATTTCATCCATCTTATAGTATTCAAGGTTCATGAAACATGATCGATTAGCCACTAAAAATTGTCTTAGCATGACATTTCAGCAACAAGCAATTGAGCATATCAATGTCGATTTTGATATTAGATTGAAAATGAAAAAATTCAAAACAATAGCCGTCACATTTTAAGTACTATTGTTAAATAGCCTCTTACACATATATAATCATTTTACAAACTGATCGATATAAAGAATTTAGAAGAAAAAAAAAAAAAAAAAAAAACAACAGTTGTCACAAAGAATTAATTATATAAGATTCCAAATTGGTGGATGCCAGTAGAAAATTCATATATGAACAAGGACTTATTAGCCTAGGATTTAGTGGCAATAGATTCACGTGGTCTAACTTTAGCTGGGGAAAATGAAAACATAACATTACGGGGAAAAAAAAAAAATTATGTCCAATGGACCAAAGGTTGGAAGAAAGGTAAAGTTACAAATTGGTCTAGTCCTCATGAGATTCTTGGTTTTCCCCAACCAACTCTTCACCCAAATTTGTTCATATCAACCAGATTATCAGCACATTCATTAATTAATTCCACTTCTACCTTAAACAAACAATTCACCAACATGCCAAGAGCCTAGCACAACTAGCACTTTTTTTAATTAAGAAAAAATTATCCATACATCCATGACTTTACTGATACTGTTACTTCAACAAAGTTTTATGCTGGGATGGTTAGAGACTAGTGGCCCCTCACAAGCTTGATATCCCATCTCCAGCTAAATCATTCCTACTGTAAAGGGAACAAGGAAGCAGACTTTTTAACAAATCTTGGATACACTTAGGGTTTGCCTTTTGTTATGCATAGCTCTCCTCCAGTTAGGGCCAATTGCCTTGAATTCATTGAATTCATACTCAAAGTTGCCCCCATTCCAGCTTACTCCTTGTACGTCTGCTAGCAATTATAATAAATTGTTCCTCCAGCTGGAAACAATAGACATTGTCTCAATTGCATTTTCCTACACATGATAACAATATAATCATGTGACAAAGAGAAAAAGTTAGTATTGGGAAAAGAGAATAGAGGAATGATGAAATATCAGTTTATAAGTATGATATTCGGTTTTAAAAGCATGCTCAAAACAATCTTGAGAAGATCCAAATAGAGTCCTCAATGTCCAAAGCTCATTTCATCCGTGATTAATGGCACCAAAGACAGTGAGAGGTCATTACAGGGCATGGTTGGTCATTAACTGTCTAGTGTTGCCCAAAAAGGATACCATCCAAGCACTTCAAAGGCAAGTTGCTACTAATCTGCTCTGTTAAAAGAAACAAAGATAGCGAAGCATGCGTCGCATCTAGTCTTTTCTAAATCATTATGAGAATGTAGGAACACCGTGGTGGCTTAAACCACTTATATCAGTACTGATTTTAAACTTATAGAACTTTTCACTTCAATTTCTAAGGTACAAAACCAAATTGTACAAATTTTTTCGAATAATCACCTTATATGTAAGTGAATGGGATCTATCCTCCGAACAATTGCATGATCTAGTGCAATCAGTATGGTCACCTGTTGGGTATGAAAATAGAGTAAGTTGACAAGAAGAAAACACCAGAATAAATGGAAAACTATTGTGTCCCAAGGCCACATGGCAGATAATTATGCAGCAGCAGATGAGGATAAATAACCAGTAGTAGATTAGGTTGATATTGTTTAAAATTTATATTTGATAGAAGTTAGTTCCAATTTGTTAGGATAGTTATCTCACTATGAGTATTATTTATGTACTATGAAGAGAGGACAATTACCACGAATGACATACTTATTGGATTGCATTTATAATTCATATATTAGACGAGAGGAGAATATTTGAGTAAGCTTAATAACTCTTATAAACTTCCTCTAGCTTGGGAGTATATTAAAAATCCATAATGTAATTACTTTTTCTCCAGCTGAACACAATAGATACGCCGTCCCTAGTATCTGCACATTAAGGCAACATATTGAACTCATTAAATAGAAAATAACCAAAAA
Organism: Castanea mollissima; assembly: GCA_014183005.1. NCBI lineage: Eukaryota > Viridiplantae > Streptophyta > Magnoliopsida > Fagales > Fagaceae > Castanea > Castanea mollissima. The sequence continues at coordinate 3,037,933 of JACAVU010000007.1, forward strand.
CAAAATGATTTAGGGAAACTGAAGAGAGAAAAAAAAATGGGAGCAATTACGAAAATATTCCTAGGTCGATATAAACTATAAAGTACGCTATAAGAGAAGAAGAGAGGATGAGCTAGGAGAAAACTTACTGGACATTTGTCTTAACAATGTATATGATCTTCAAACTGCTTGCTTAATGCATTCATTGATGCAGAAATTTGGATTATGCCAAATCTTGGACCACTCTGCACTGCTCCCCTTTGCACATTTTTCCTTTAATTAGGGGCAATGACAAATAAGTTCTTCTAATAAGGTGAGGCATTGCATGGCTCATGTGCCGTGGGAAGAGACATTTAGATCTTGCAATTGTGAAGATTCTATAGTTGAATGGTTGAAAGGTCCTAAACATTTAGGAAAAGTTTCCATTCCATCAAATTCCTCTGATTCAAAAACTAGAAGTGGCCAGCTCTTTTACCTTAAGAATTGCCAACATGACCTGTGGATTAGAAAATTTGATATATTGTCCAATGATGCAACGACATCAACACTTAAAAATACATATATAAGAATATCAAGATAGAAAAGATGCAATGATGTCTAAACTAATTACAAACTCACCTTTTTTATTTTATTTTTTAGAAGTAAAATTACAAACTCACCTTATAATTGTGCAGGTCTTGGAATTTGTTATTAGTATCGGAAGAAGAAATTTTTCTGAGCCATACTTTATTTTCAGCAATATCATATTCTTTGTTTCCCCTGTCTTGGGATTGGTCAAGAAGAGCAAGTAATGGTGGTTATTGATAAAGGGGTGCATTAAGGCTGACAAATTAATGCCCAAATAACAACATAATTAAGTTCATGGTAGTTAGTGATTCTTAATTTTCAATTTCATTTTAGCTTAAGTTTTGTTAACTTCTAAGAATGAGCTAACAGCTATAAATATAATGCTAGGATTTTAAAATGCAACGAAAAAGTTAGATTTCTAGTAAATTGAGGAATTATACGATAAGTTGTCCCCCCACGGCCCTTACCCCCCCCCCCCCCCCCCAAAAAAAAAAAAAAACTGATTATTAGTTGACATCCTAGAATAATATAAAATTTTCAAATTTTAAAAGATCAATCATTTGCAACTTTTTCCAGCACATTTAAGCAAGCATTGGAATTAAATATGGAAAACAATACAATCCTCAAGCATTATGTTATGTCAGTGGAAGGGGGATAAGCCTTCACAAGCAAGAGAGTTGAAGTACTTGAACTTATTGATGCATTATAATAAAAAGTAAGATTTGGAGAACAAAAAGGAAGTCTGTTTTACACGGACGTACTCTTGGCTTTCTATGACATCACATAAAATTCAGTTGCTACCAGTTGAATGATCCAGCTATCTATTGGTAATGGACACTCTTGGACCTCCAAAATGGGTGAGGCAATGTGTGGGAGCAGATGGATCAGCTTTCTGCAATCATAAGTACAGTATGCAGTTTTTGAAGAAAATCATCAGTCTTCATCAAGACCAGAAGATTAGGGCCATCAGTAACAGATAAAGTAATTTTAACTGCTGAACAGAATTTTAACAACAATAAACAAAGTGTTATAGTATGCAATAATGATTCCGAATAACCATCTCATATGAAAACAATGCAGCAGCTCACATACCTGACAAGCATAAAAGACTCAAGAGTTCATCATTTTAGATGCAAGTTTCCAGGTATTAATATCCAAATGATTTGGCGAATTCATTCTACTAAGGTAAATCACTAGTCCAAACAATCCACTAAAACATTCGAAATATGAAAATGGGAAAAACATTAAGCAGAAAAAATTTCAAAAGCAAATATCACACCACAATCGAGAAAAAGATTAATCATTTCCCCCCTTAACTTGAAAAATTCCTACATTTTTTATGCGTAAGGAACTTTTAAATGATCTTGAAATCTAAATCTCTCCATTTACTTAGTTAGATTTTTAAATTTTCAAAATGGATAAGCTTAATGTATGCAATATTGATTGGCAATGATTGAATGGTTATATAAAGAACAAAAGACATAATTAGATTCATGAAAAAGTAGTGGCAACACATTATTAATTTAAAATAGCAAAAACAGTGAAAACAATGAAGTTGGTGATGGCATGCCAAGTATACCTTCATTCCTAAATTGTAAGGGTATTGCATTATAATGAAATGGTCTCAAATGTTGGAAAATGAGCAAAAGATTTCACGAAGGCTCTCTTCAGTTGACTGAAAAGCTACTACTGACTCAAATCATGTATAAATAATTTCACGAAGGCTCTCCTCAGTTGACTGAGAAGCTACTACCAACACCAATCATGCAAAAATAATTATTCCTAAGAATATAACGGATTATCAATTTTTTTTTAAAAAATGCTAAGTAACAGATTCGAAAATGTTGTTGGAACAAAGGGAGGAAGAAGGGGACAATTGAAATGAATAATACACTTATTGGATTGAATCAATACTTTATATACTAGAAAACATTAGAAAATTGAGAAAACTTACCAACTAAAACATCTGTTGGCTTGGGAGGGGATTAAAACATGATAATATTTAATTCTTCATCCAGCTGAACACAACAGAATTGCTGTCCCTAGTGCCTGCAAATCAAGGCAACATATTTAACTAATTGAATAATATTTTAGGTCTATTAGTAATGCGGATCCAGGTGTTATTAATTCTGCTAAATAAGGATGGGAACCTGAGAGTAATTTGAGGTTCATTTTGGAGAAAGTATTGAAGTAGAGCAAAGTATTTAGTCTTGGAACAATTATGCTAGAAAAACTGATCTCCCTTTCTTTACTCAGTAATACAAAACTTTTGGTTTTTCTTTTATTTCTTATAAATTTTATGAGGATTAATGGACTTAATAAGGAGGTTTCATAGTCATTTATTCAAGGTGCGTGTGGTAAATATGTAATTCACTTTCTCATTCTTTCTTCTTTCATTTTTTATTTTTATTTTTAAGTTTGTTGTTATCTTTAGTTATTTGCTTTTGGATTCTGAATAATTTATAAAGAAACCTCGCAGGTGATACAAGGAGTGAAGCTACAGTGACCGAGGCCTAAGTCTGATAGCAAAAGGCATAGAAAACCATAGAAAACCCAACATGCAATTTCAATCACTTGAGCTGCTGCTAATGGTGTGTCATCTTCACCCACCACACACAAAAAGCAGCACAGATAATTGTTACAAGTTTGAGTATCAAAATCTGATTAAGAGCACTGGCCCTTATAATGAAAAAGCATTCAGTTTGAATCTGAGTTTGACAATCAGTTTGATTCTAAGTTTCTTAAGTACAAAAAGACTAGAAAAGCTAAGGAAAAAATTTGCAAGTCTATTTTGTTGCCATGAAAATTTTACATTTATTACTTTATTACTCTTTGATTTAAGATTATTGTGGTAAATATGTTAAAAGTTATGTTATAGAAAGAACAGTTTGGGTTGTTAACAGAAGCCCATTTGTGAATATTTATAATTCATTAACCTCAGTTTCTACTATAAACTAAAAAGAAGAAAAAAAAAGTAAATTCCAAATCAAATTATCCAAATGATTGACAGAATTTGCTGTTATTAATGGTGACAGTGACACAAAGGCATTTGTAATTTTTCTGACTAATGGCAAATAAATGACTAGCATTTACTTTGTTATATCCATGTCAGCAACTAAAAGAGTCACAGCAAAGGGCATTTCACACTATTCAGGCTGAGGCTGCTGAGCTATAATAACACCAAAAGCACAGAATGACTTTCATGTCAAAGAGCGTCAAACCAAAATTCGGTGATTTGACTGCACTCAACATAACTCTATACATTGTAGATATGCACATAGGCTACAAATATATATAAACTGAATTTGGTTTTGTAAATCACCATTTATGAAGTAAATAATGTATCAATATCCCAAATGGTAAGAGAAAGCAAACCTAAAGTGCCTTTGCAAGAGTTGTCATCAACTTAATTATTTTCGCAGAAGCAAACTTTCTGCCAGCTTCCTGAGTTAGTCTTCAAAATCTTTGCAATGTGGGTACCTTCAAAAGGTAAAAACCATATATAGATATATTAGAACCGTCAACACCTTCAGTGCTGTTCGAAATTTTTTAAGTTAAAATTTGCTTGCACTACTAGAACTGGGGATCACATAATTTCATCAACAGTGAACAGTAAAACTAACATTCACCCACCCAACGTGAAAAGAAAATCAGCAAGACCCTCACCCACCCAATTTCTCATTCTTATGCAACTAAACTCTTTCTCCACAATAAACTGACCCTCATAAACAGAGCAATTATGACCTAGCCCAAATCTACTGTCAAGTTTTAGACAGCCCTAAGCAAAAGAACTGATCCATGAACTCTTACAGTATCAAAATATGAAGGTTACAAGAAATGCAAAGAGAAAGAAAATTTGAAATTTGAAAAAATTGATAAATCCAATATTCCAAATTTCCCAATCTCCAGAAAATTTCATTTTTGAATAAATTGCAGAAAGAAAATAGCTTAGCAAACAGAAACTGAATCGCAGCAAGACAAATTGGTAACAGAGTCAGCTATTTCAACAACTGGAATGTGTTTGACCTAAATTGTACAAGTAAACTATGCTTTTAGCAACTTTTTAAGTCTTGTGATGATTTGCAAAAACCAAAATTTGAATAGCACCAAGACAAATGACTGCAAATAGTAATTTCATAAATTGAAATTTTCAAGTATTAACAGAGTGGTTGGTAATATTAATATCTACTATTTATTTCAAGAATCATTAACCAAAATTGTAGCATTTATACATTTTCTTAGTGGTGTCCAATTAAGTATTAATACTCTCAACCATTACCAACAAAAGAAGATATAAGGTATGAGTAAACTTACGAATAGGGAAATTGAATAAATGGATTGTGGTCAATCTAATTGTTCAATTTGGGGCAACCATATATCATCACCGTTTTCAATTTGGTGAGGCGTCGCATGGTTTCCTCAGTGGGCAGACACACCAAGTTCTTGCAATCCACAATATATAGCTCTTGAAGAGAGGAAAGGTTGTCCGACCACTCTGGTAAAGCTACCATTTCACCAAATTCTTGTATCCACAGAATTTTAAGGGCAATGAAGTATTGAATTTGGTCCAGGAACAGGACAGACCCATACAATTTGAGCTTTTGGAGGGAGGGGTGAATGGAGGAAGTAGAAGGCAGACAATCCCCATTCTCTTCAACAGACGATGTATAACACTGTACCCCACTGGGTGGTGTTGTTATGGACAGGACACCTGGCAATGACCTCAGCTTAGGACAATCCTGTACTAAGAACTTCTGAAGGGAAACGCAGGTGTGCACTGAGTCTGGCATATCTCTCAATTTATTACACCCACTAATAATCAACTCCTTAAGGCAAGGAAACACCAACAACATCTCACCTGCACTTGTCAACTCCTTTGCACCCTTCCACTCTTCTAAGCTACTCATAAAAAGCAATTTGAGTATTCTCAATGTCGGGAATAATGCAGTAGTATATCTGTGACTCCCTTCACTGTAACTGTAAAACTCATTTCCTATACTTCTTACCTTCCACATTCCAAATATTTCAAGAATCCTAAGACTAGGTAAATGCCCCAGAGTGGGAGCTTCTTCACATTCCGTGCACCGATTCAAATAGATCTTAATCAAATTTTGATATAGCGACAAACCAACCCATGATGGGAATTTCTTTCCTCCGTAGAATTTGATTCTCAAGCTTTTAAAATTTGGGTGAGGCTGGAGGCCTTCCAACACCTTTTCATCTTTATCATCATACCTATCCACTGCCATTGAATATTTCCAGTATAATCCCAACTTCAATATTTCCTTTTCTTTTAATTTTGCACTTTTGGCTTCTTCCTCATCTTCCACGTACCCTAGATTGAAAATGCCTATTTCTCCTCTGAGATTCTTCAATGGTCCCAATTCTTTGATCCGATAACCTTCATCTCGACCCACACCAAAACATGGCAATGTTTGAAGGCAAGTCAATCGCCTCATATTTTTGTGTAATCTATACATGTACGATAACCCCATCAAACAAATAATATTAATATGTCTCAAGTTAATCAAATTGCTTAGGTCTTCCGGAAGCTTCATGAGTTTAGGGCATTCTTCAATTCTTAAAGTTTGCAAATTGTAGAGTTTGGTAATGGATTTTGGTAATTCCTCAATTTTAGTATGTGAGACGTGAAGAAGCCTCAAATGTATTAACTACTCAATTGAATTTGGCAACTCTATTACACTATGCCCGAATAATTTTAAAACACGTAAGCATTTAAAATTTGATAAGATGTCATGAAAGTCTAGATTTTCTGAAATCAATGTGCGCATTTTTATGAAACCATCTCCATTAAATGAAGTTTCTGATGTTGTTTTGCCATCAAGTCGGAGAAATAAAGGTTGTACTTTACTAACATTATCCACAGAATCTCCCTCCAAAATCATAGTTTCAGATTGTGAAATTGAAATGGCAAAATCATGCACCAAATTATGCATTTTGCAACTAATAATCTCACCATAGGCATCCTTTATAGCATTTTGGAAAAAGGAAGTGGCCAACAAAATATTGAAATACATGTTACCAATATCCTCCATCACCATATTAGCTTCTTTAGATGGTCCAAGGAACCCTTCAGCCATCCAATGTTGAATTACTTCGTCCTTTTTCATGTCATAATCTTTAGGAAAAATTGCATAGTATGTGAAACATCGTTTCAAAGATGGTGTTCGAAGATGATCATAGCCTAACTTTAATATGTGAAACACTCCATTATTATCATCGTTCAGTAAGTCCCAATTTTTATTATTTTGAATCGATAGCCATTCACCTTTATCATGTATAAAGTACATTATTCCCCCTAAAAATCTTGCAGCCCATGGAACCCTTTTACATTTTTTAACAATCTCCTTTCCAATTTTCTCCAAATCTAGAGTTAAAAGTCTTTCATTTGCAGATGCTCTTTTCTTGAATATGGACCAATAATCATATTCTGTTAATTCATATTGGGGAAGAGTCTCCATAGTTTCTGTCACACTATCACAATAGGTTGCTTCAACAATGTTATTTCCAACATTTTGATTAACTTTTGAATCATCAAGGAATGAGTCTATCTCCATGTTAAAGCTAATCTCAGGGATCGAATTCACAAACTCCGCTCGAAGATCATAACTAGCAATGTCATCTTTAAGTATATTTAATGATTCATTGATGGTCTTAATATTTTATGCCATATTGAGGGGGTATACAATGCTATTGGAGAGTAAATAGGAGCTTAGTATCTTCTGCTGAAGAATCTTATAGCCAAACTCATCCAGCACATCATCAATGTCATAAGTTACATCTCTAAGCTTTGCTGACCAGCTCCTCAAAAACTCATCACTTACTTGTCTTTTCTCAACATCATTTAACACGAGTTAAATCTGGTTTAACAAGATAAGAAGGTCTATTAGCCCCTCCTTGAAACCCCGCTCTAAACTAATATGGTGCTCTATAACATTTGATCTCAACTTGGCTAAAAGTCCCTCCATAACAACATTTAGCATAATTTCAGCTCTGTATTCTTCCTTACTTTGCATAAGAGAAAATATAATAGAAAGATTGTAGACGGTACATTGTAGAGTGCAATTATATTATAAATAAACAACCATATGACTCCAAAAAGAAGGGAAGGGGGGGGGGGGAGGGGAAATAAACAACCATATATAGGTAGGTCTAGATATAAAAGTATATAAGTGGAGCTAGATAAAAACTATTATGACAAAACTTCCCTTCTAAATTTTTCATACAATAATTAGTAGTTAGAGACTTAGTGCCAAGAATCTTGTTGATCAACTGGTTGACATTTACTATGTTTCTAATTGAGACACCCAATGTTCAAATCTCCTCACCCCTATTGTAACTATTAAATTGTAAAAAATTAATAGTAAAAAAAATGGTTGTACAGAGATTATGAAATGGACTAGACTACTTAATGTTCTTCTAGGGACACACACAATTGCTCACACACTTTAACACAACTTACACATTTGTCAACGTGTGATTAAATTATATCATTTACATATAAATCCACCATTAGAACTTAGAGAAAGTAATCTAATCACCGCTTGCCACATGTCTAAGCTTTGTCAAAGTGTGTGACTTTTTGACACCCCTCCCTCCCCACCAATCTTCTTATAACAAAAAAATTCATTAATGAAATTTAATATGTTTTACTTGATTCAAACATTTAAAATCACTAATTGAATTAGTTATCTCAACCACAAAATTGTGGTAAAATATAATCTAATAATAAAAAATTTACATCATTGATTACAAACATCACTCACCTTTTCAAAGAGTCCACTTAATGTGTCATCCTTCTATATTGAAGCTGAGCCAATTTTCCTCTCCTCAGCCTTGCTTGAAGTCGATGCACCTTTAAGTTTTTTGTTAGGCTAGGTACTTTTTTACAAATATCAATATCGTGACCTTTAACTCCAGCTAAGTGTGTTTTAATCCTTGTAGCACCCTTGCAAAACTTACATTTGAAACAACCATTTAGTTCTTCAACATACTCCCAAAATCGTGATCTTTCTTTCGAACCATATTCTTTTGCCTTACAATAAATAGATAAAGAAAATAATATTAGAATACGAAAATTGATAGTAAAATTGGATCTATAGAATAATAAAAAATAATTTAAAAGAAATGGATCTATAGAATTATAAAAATAAGCTTTTTTTTTTAATGAAAAATGTTGTGAAAATTGGTGAAATATTTTGTTTACACAAGGTTAAAGAAAGAGAAAAAAAAATGACACAAGGAATTTACGTGGTTCGGCAATATGCCTATGTCCACGGGAGGCGATAGAATAAATTTCACTATAACTGTGGAGATTACAACAACAACTTGAAGACACTTTCACACAACCCAAACCCCAAATACACCCTTGATTCTCTCGCAAATAGATAAAGAACACCTTATTGTATTTAGACAAATTTGCAAGACACTAACTTCCTACAATCCGTAGCTTACATGCTCTCCGAACTCATTTGCTCCACCTCTATTTATAGCTACACTTCAACCAAAATATCACCATCATGAAACTTATCAAGTCAACAAAAATGGCTAGCATTTATTGCCAATGGAGTTACACATTTCGGCTAGCACAAATTGGTTTGCTCAGGTTCCTTGATAATTCATGAATGCCAATGAGTCATACATTTCGGCCATAAAGGTAAGCATGGCATGTCAAGTGTTCCAACAGAAGAGAACAATGCAAGACTTCTATCAAAGAAGTCAATATATTCGGCCATGAGTCATTGCAACATTAAATACAACTTCTTGCATTTCTTCACACATGAAATACTTCCTGATGGTTTGTTGGCTAATGCATTTAATGATTTGTTGGCTAATGTCAAGCCACCAAATTTGACAATTCAAGCCATTCTAACAAATCTCCACCTTGGCTTGAATTGTATCAAGCTTCACAAATAAACTCTTCAATCGCCTCCACCTTAGCCCCTATGGGCTATCACAAGCCACAAAAACTAATCAAGTCCAAGCAGTGCTTGAACTTGCTTGTAGGTATCGGCTTCGTCAACATATCAGCTGCATTCTCTGAAGTGTCAATCTTCTCAAGAATAATTTCACCTGTAGCAGTCAACTCCCTTATCTTGTGGAATCTCACATCAATATGCTTTGTTCTAGCATGATAAACCTGATGCTTTGCCAAGTAAATGGCACTTTGACTGTCACAATGCAACTGTACTCCTTGGTTCAAACCAAGCTCTTTGACTAGCCCTGTCAACCACAATGCTTCCTTTGCAGCTTCAGCTACCACCATGTACTCAGCTTCCGTAGTAGACATGGCTACTAGGGATTGTAGTGTGGATCTCCAACAAATAGTCCCTCCTGACAGAAGCTCTCTTTGGACTCACTGCCTTGGATATCAAGGGAGAAAGCAGATCTTCCCTGGGCTCAAGTTTATGCATTAGATACTCCTTCACTAAAACAACCTTATCCATATTTGCCCACCCTTATTATCTTGCTTTCCTCTTTCAATAGCAACAGAGAGCTAATGCCAAATTTTCAGTTACAATTTCAGTTAATGTCCTTCTAAGACTTGTAGGCATCTGTTTTTATTTTTAGTAGTAAGATTGACAGTGTTTTCCAAAACATGCTTCCCAAAATTCTTATGTATTGCTCTTGGATTATGTCTAGTGGTTTCCTTGTACCCCTCAGGAGCCAGCCTTCATTCAAATGCTGAAAATCAAATGATAAGGGGCATTAAGAATTAGGAACCATGTTGGAGTGTTTCCATTTTACCTCACAAAAGCAGTAAAATAATAAAGAAAGAAAAAACAAGGGAATAAATGTGTTGCACAAAGTAAGGGTGTAAAAAATATAACCTGGGCTTCCATAGAATTTAGGATCTTCTTCATCTTCATCGTCATCCAACCTGACAACCCAAGAAGGTTTAGTGCTAACGCTGAGAGTATGTCTCAAATTCTTGGCCTTCTTCAATTTGGTGGGAACTCATTTCTTGTAATGATGAACATATTCCTTCTAGGTCAAGATCCATTCCAAATGTAGGAGATGAGGAGGTAGGCAACCACTTTGAACCTTATAAAAGTGTGTTCAAGTCATGGAAATTTCATTCAAGATTATATGAAGCCTTTAACAAATATACCAAGCTAAAAATGCTATATAGGGTTCAAAAGTGACGGTCTAAGCATGTACCAGAAGCCTCTCTACCACCAAGACCAAGACACAAGTTTATGTAGGATGCTTAAACCACGATGGCATGGTTGGAATTACCTTGGAGAAGCTTCAAAGAGGGGCTGATAGGACTTTTGGTATTGTCACCATTTCTTTGCATGCGGTCAAGTAGAGCCATTTTCACAGTGTATTTATGCCTTCATATATATTGGTTTTGTTGCTCCTTTTATCCCCTATAACAGAGAGAAATGTAAGAGAGATGAATGATGCTCAAGAATTGGCTTATGGGATTCTTGCATGGTTCTAGAATACATGCATTTGTGCACATAAGCATATATATGAACTTTATAGTTGTTTCCTGGCTGCAATTAGGAGGCATATTGAGTCCTCAAATGAACATATGCAGCAGATGTGATAGCTAGATGGTCGATATATAGAGAGACTAAGAAAGCATATGGTTCTAGCTTTTCATTTCTAAAATGAAATCAGATTATGACCAAAGCATATACAAAATGCTATTTCTTAATATTCTATAACAGCCATTAGTATTAGAAAACTAATAAGTCAAAACATTATAGTAAAGACAATGCAATAGTAACAGATAGACCAAAATGTCCTAGGTAAAATATATCCAAAAAATTTGAGGGGTTTGTTTGAAACAAAAATTTGAGGGTTTACATATGCTATGCAACAAAATATGTTGCAGAACATAGATATACAAGTTTGACACAAAAATTGAAGGGAAATCGCTTTAATAAATGGATAAGAAATATGGTAAATTAATTGTAAAATGAACTAGTTTATTCCAAAATGAAATGTTAGAAAAAAGGACCTTTGAGAAGAAATATGGATTTAATATTATTTTGAGCTTAGACTAGGAATCATATATTTATCTGGATATTGGGAATAGGGCGTATCTAGGACCACTTTGTGCTGAAGTGCATGAGTACTAATTGGGATATGAAGGACAACGAAAATCTATAAATAGTATAAAAACAACAAATTTAATAATAATAATAATATATGAAATTGAAAGAAGAAAAAAGAATCAAAAGGAATCATATTAGGTTTTGATGGAAGAAAGAAAACAAATGAAATGAAGAAGAGAATGTGGCAACTCACAAATTTCAATGAAACAATTAGATTGGAAATTTGGAACCAATTCAAGCTTCAGTTCTTCAATTAGCTTTCGATGGAAACTGAGTGGGCCACTTGCTTTGCTGGTAGATAGTAGCACTCCTGCTCCTGAACTTCAGTTCTTGAAGAGATAAAAGGTTACCCCAGCCCCAAATAATCGTGAAGCATCCTTGACACGGGAAAAGTATTCGCTAATAAAAAAGAAATTACAGGTGGCAATTACATCAAAAGAATTGTCAAGTGTTGCTAACTATGGCTTATAGAAATCATAGTTAAATATTAATAAAGAATATGAAAAAATAAGGGGGGTGATAATTCAAATGAATTACTTTTTTTAAAAAAAATTCTTAATTTCTGAAAAATATATGATGTGCTAAAAGAAATCCAACCATCACGGAATAACCACAATGAAATATAGCTAAAAATTGAAGATACACAAAAATTATGCAATAAATATGTGTTACATAAATATGAATTAATGGTTTGACATAAAACTATTTGGACATTGTTAACCCAAGAATATGGTAATGTGTATATATATATATATATATATATAGAACAAATCACGAACAGTGTGTCAACTTCACAGCAAACAGAAGAGAACATAGAAATTATAAATGACTTCGAGCTTAGAATAGGAATGTAGAATGTATCAAAGGTTTTTCTTAATCACAGGAACATGGGCAATCTTAGAACCTTTTGTGCTAAACTACATGACCTCTAATTGGGACAATGAAAGATCACAGGTATTTGTAATTTAGTAATGCAATGAGTCACTTACATCATAAGCAGATATTGCAATGAGCTAGTTACACCATAAGCACATATTGCAGCTTCTTGCAAATGTACAGCTCATGTAAGAACAATAGGTGGCTTTCCACTTACTGTCAAAGACATTGTCAAATATGTTAGAGTAGAGTCCATCCACATATATAATAGCCTAATTTTCACCATTGACATATGATTGACCATAAAGAAGACTGACTATTTTCCATTTCCTTTTATATTACAAAAGAACTTCTACCATGTCAGAGATATTAATTGTCTGAAACTTACTGGTCATCCATCTTAATAATGTACATGATCTTCAGACAGCTTCTTGTTTAATACATTCATTAAAATAGATATCTGGAATGTGGGAAATCCTAGACCGCTCTGCACCACAATCCTTTGCACATCTTTCAATTAATTTGGACCAATGACTAGATATTTAGCTCTTCGGTTGGATTCGGGGTTGGTTAAAAGCTCCATGAATAAATGTTTCCTCCAGCTGAACACATTAGATATGCCAGTGCCTGCATATTGAGGTAACATATTTAACTAATTAATAAATTTTTAGTTCTTTGAATAATGAGAATCCATGTGTTGTTAGTTTTGTTAGCTTTTTAACATCCCAAGCTCCTAGTTCGTTATATCCACATCAGCAACTAAAAGTGTCAACCTAAGTATAATAACACATATATGGAGTATAATAACTAATATAACGCACAGAAATGACTTTCATATTAAATAGTGTCAAACTACAATTCATTGATCTGACTGTTTTGGAGATATATGAACACATATATGGATTATAGATTTGACATAAAACTCTTCCGAGATCATCAACCAAAGAATATGGCAATATATTTAAAGCAAAAAAGAGAAAGCATAGCAGAGAACAAATCATGAGCAGTTAGACAACTTCAAAGTGAAACAGCAAACAGAAGGAGGTTTGAGAGAACATACCAGTTTTAAATTATTTGACCTTAGAGCAGGATGTATCAAATATTCATCTTAAAAACTGGAAAATGAGCAATCTTTGTCCAGTTTGTGCCAAACTACATGACCTCTAATTGACACAAGGAAAGATTACTGATATTTTAATTTAGTGATGTAATGAGCTACTCACACCATAAGCAGATATTGCAGCTTATCCTAAATGTATAGTTTACTGCGGAAAATATTCTCCCTATTTGGTTATGTGATTTTCAAATACGTTAGTGTAGTGTGTTCAAGTAGATGAAGAGGAGATAAAAGATTAGTCCATCCACATTTATAACAGTCTATTTTTCACTATCAACATGATATTGACTATGAGAATGATTCTTTCACTTTTCATTAAATTACAAAAGAATTTCTCCCATGTGAGAGATTTTAATTGTGTGTTGTTCGTGAGAAATTCAAGTGTGATGAAGAGGTACAAGTGCATCACAGTGAACAAATATTCAAAGCTCTAATTACAACTTCTACTTGCTAGATAATATCTGCTATCATTTATATATCTGTACATGTACACACTTTGACAAATTGTCTCAAGTGCGTAAAGATGACAACAGTATAATTATAAGTAGGGGGAAAAGTATGTCCAAAACAATTTGGAGAAGATCCGAAAAGACTCCTCAATCTCCAAAGGCTACTTTTATCTCTTGCAAGGGATTAATGACAATTGACAAAAAGTTTCAGCTGCAATTTACGGCAGCAAAGATTATGAGAGGTCATAGCAAGACATGGCTCGTCATCAATTGTCTAATGACTCAAAAAGCTTTACGCATGTCAGAGTAGAACTTATGTGATCAACCATAAAAAAAAGTAGAACTTATGTGATCTGTTTTTGGAAAGCATCCTCAACAACCAATGACATCCAAATCATTCACAAGAATCACAGCTCACCATTTGTTCATATCCAAAAAAATTAAGAAACTATCAGAGTCATGCATTTATCCAGTTTCAGGGGCAACTTCCTTACTAATCTGCCGTGTAAAAAGGATCAAGAAACAACAATATTGGAGCTTATGATGCATTTTTCCTTTTCTAAATCGCTATGGAAGTCATCAGAATGTATCAACAGTGTGGTAGCTTGAACTACTTATATTAGTACTAAAAATAGTAACTTTTTTGATAGGTAGTACAAAACCAAATTCTCAACCAAAATGTATTAAAACTATTAAAGAGCAGAAATTTAGTGTTTATAGGGAAAAGGCCCATTATCTTATATCTAAGGGATCAAGAACAATCCTACAACTATTTGCATGATCTAGAGCAACCAGAATGGTCACCTGTTGGGTAAGACCATCATGTCAAGGTTACAAGAAGAAAACCACACAATAGTGGAAAACCTTAACTAAATATGGTACTTTTAAATTTTCTAATAGAGATGTGTATAAATGAATTTAATGACAACCAACAAGTAAAAAGACTATCTATAGATCTCTACCTCATAATCCCAAAAGCTGTTGAAGTCATTTGCATGAAAGCCTTATGTTAGGAAACCGTAACAAATAACATATGATTTGAAAGGCAGAAGAATTATCAAGCATCTGTATATTATGGAAAATATTATTGCTAGTTATATAAAGAATGGATGAAACTATGGCCTATGTACAAGAAAATCCTTGGCCTCACCTAATGCTTTGTCAGATGTGTTGTCAACTATGCATACTGGTAAAAACTTAAAAACAAGTATATGATATAGTTCAATACGACCTACGACCAGAATTTTTTTAGGAGAGAGAGAGAGAACTCAAGACAATAAAATCAATATATTTTCAGTGCAATCTTCAAGTATTCTAATTACTGGTACTATGTCGTATCCATGGTCATAAATTGATCTTAGAAAAACAAAAATGCAATCAGGGTCTGGTTCAATTTGAATTGAGTCTCAAGATGCTTCCTTATGGGGTACAATATATGGGACTTTTAAGTTCATGCACAACTCTGATTGGGGTAAAATAAATAATTGATGCAATCAATTATTCTAAAGTTTGAAAAAAAAAATCAAAAACAATTATGACATTAACAAAGTTGGGTCAAAGTGATACTATAGAAATGACTTGAAATTTGTACAAATAAAGCGCCTTAATTATTAGAAAACTAACAAGTCAAAACTTTATAAGGGAAAATGCAATAGTAAGAAGTACACCAGAAATTTATATGTAAAACTAACCTTCTTTATTTAATAAGAACTAACCAAAAATAAAAAATAAAGAAATTGATTGAAAAAAGAAAGAAAGAAAGAAAGAAATATATATATATATATATATATATGAGGGCCTACATTCACTACCCAGAAAAATTTGTTGCACTACATTGTAAACAAGTTTTGAAATAAAATTGAAGTGATATTGCTAATTGGAAAATGAAGGTGTAGAGATTTCGTGTTTACAGATGGATAACCAAATCTGGAAATAGTATATGAACAACAAATTTAGAAACTTGTATACAAATTTAAAGTAGAAAAAACAAAAAATTAGGATTGACAATAGGTTTTGTTGGAAGAGAGAAATCAAAAGAGAAGATATTAATGAGAGAACTTACAAATTTCACTAAGTCAATTGCATTGGAACCAATTTAAATTTCCCCACTGTGATTCTTGGAATATGACCAATCTTCTACCAATGGAACTCTAGCAAACAGTAAGAAACAAAGCATCCAGCTTTGCCAACCACTCCGGGAATTTTCCATTTAGCTTTCCATAGAAAGCAAGGGCACCTCCTGCACTGTTGGTAGGTAGTAGCAATTCTTGTCCCAGAACTTCAGTTCTTACAAAGACGAAAAGTTACCACAGAACATATGCAGAGGCTCCAACATTGTCAAAATTTAATGCTTCCAACTGAGCACATATAGGTGTCAAAGCTGGCCAAACAGCTCTGACAACCAAAAGAAGATTAGGCTCCAAAATGGGTGGTGTGTGAAGTATCCTTGACATTGGAAAAAAAAAATCCTCTGATAAATAAGGAATTCTGGTGGCTTTTACATTAGAAGAAATGTCAAGTGCTACCTGTCACTTACAACATTGATACAATGACATCAACACATGAATACTACAAGTATTAGACTATCATCAGAATTCCAAGATGAAATAGATGCTATTGTAAGGAAAAGTGAAAGGGAAGGGGGGATAATTGGCATAAACGGTATACTTATTGGATTGAATTAGTACTTCATATATTTGAACACAAGTGAAGATTACGGAAACTTACCAATTCTCATAAACTTCCTATAGCTTGTGGCTAGATTAAAAGTCCATAAGTTAATAAATTTTTCCTCCAGCTGAATACAATAGACATGCTGTCCCTAGTGTCTGCACTTAATGGCAACTTTTTTATTGATTAAAGGAGAAATGAAGGAATTGGGAGCAATTAAAAAAAACACTCTTATGTTGTTGTTAAGGAGAGTATTAGAAAAGGAAGGAGGATGAGGTGAGAGAAACTTACTGGTCATCCATCTTAATAATGCATATGATCTTCAAACTGCTTCTTCTTTGATAAAATTAACAAAAAATGAAATCCCAGACCACCCACTCTGCACCGCTCCCCTTTGCACATCTTTCCTTTAATTTGGGGCAGTGACAGATATTCTTCTCTTCCATTTTCTTGGCAGTGTTAAAGCTCCATGAATAAATTTTTCCTCCAGCTAAACACAATAGATATGCTGTACCCAGTGCCTGCATATCAAGGCAACATATTTAACTAATTGAATAGTCTTTTAATTCTCTCAACAATGAGAATCCATGTTTTGTTAGTTTTGTTAGCTTTTTAACATCCTAGGGTCCTAGCAATTAGTTTGTCATATCCATGTCAGCAACAAAAAGCATCAAAGCAAAGGACATTTCACACTATTCAAGCTAAGCAATAACAATACTAGACACACAGAATGACTTTCATATCAAAAATTGTAAAACTACAATTCATCAATCCAGTTGTACTCAATCTATACATTGTTTTGGTGACATGCACAACTTTACATGGACTAAAAGTTTTGTTTATGCAGATATGCACATTGGCTATAGAACACACTGACTATATATAAATACAGCTCAAAGTAAATTATATATACAAATCCCAAATGGTAAAGGAAAAACAGATCACATGTACCTTGGCATCAGTTGAATCGAGTTGATTATTTTCCCAGACGCAAACAGATCATATGCACCTTCATATATTTGATAGCTTGCAAAACTCAGCACTCTATCAGCAGTCAGCAACAATCACCTCGATCTCGTTGGATTCATAAACAAACTTCTCTTACTCATCAAAGCTATAAGTAGTCCCGTGCAACTCTGATTATCAGCCCAACCCCAGCTTCCTCCTTGTCCTCGAAGATTGCTCTCTCAATATTAAGTACATACATTCCTCCTCTGTTCATCAGCTTGCAATATAATCAATTGTTCCGCCAGCTGGAAACAATAGGCATATTGTCTCAATTGCATTTGCATACACATGACATCAATACAATTATGTCATGAAGTAAAGAGTCTTGGGAAAACAGAATAGAGGAATGAAGAAATAGGAGTCAACTAGAAGTATGATTGCCTATTTCAAAAGTATGCTCAAAACAATCATGGAAGATCCAAATAGAGCCCTTGATCTGCAAAGCTCCTTTTATCTCTTGTGGGGACTAACTACGATTGACAAAAGGCTTCATCTGTGATGAATAGAACCAAAGGTTTCATCACAGGACTTAAGTGGTCATTAATTGTCTATAGTTTCAAAAAATAAGTATTAAACCAAGTAGAACCTGAATCTATGTGATCAATTTTTGGTTAGCATCCTCAATAACCAATAACATCCACCTCATTCACAAGAATCACACACATTTGTTAAAATAAAATAAATATAAAATAATTAAGAAACTAGCAAAGTTATGCATAACCAGGCACTTCAGTGAGATATTAACATTTATTGCATCTTGCCTTTTCTAAATTGCTATGGAAGTTGTCAGGATGTTTCAACAACGGGGTCAGTTTATAGATACTGGTCCATCACCATATATGCAAGTGAGTGGGATCTATCCTTCAAACAATTGCACGATCTAGATCAATCAGAATGGTCACCTATTGGGTATGAAAATAACGTAAAGCTTACAGGAAGAAAACACCAAAATAGATGGAAAACCTTAATTGAATCTAATTTTATGAGGGTTAATGGACTAAAGAAAAGGCTTCATAGTCTTTTACTCAAGGTTTCAAAGTGTTGCAAATATTGTATTCACTCTCTCATTCTCTCCTCTCAATTTTTTATTTATTTATTTTTTTATAATTCATTGTTATCTTTAATTAATTGCTTATAGATTAATTAACAGAGAAACCTCACAGGTGATACCCATGTGTAAATCAACCAGTAAAAGGCCATGAAAGTCATAGAAAAGGCAGTATGCAACTTCAACCACTGCAGCTGGTGCTAATGGTGTGTCATCTTCACCCACCACACAAAACAGTAGAGATTATTTTAAACTTCTGACCATTAAGATCTGAAAATTGTTAAACTTTTTTGGCATGAATGATATACTTATCAGATTGAATTAGTACTCTAATTATTCAAACATAAGAGATGATTTGAGAAAACTTACCAAATCTTATAAGCTTCCATTAGCTTGCAGCTAGATTAAAACTCCATAAGTAAATTAATTTTTCCTCCAACTGAACACAGTAGATATGCTGTCCCTAGTGTCCACATGTTGTTAGTTTTTTAACATCCCATGCTCCTAGCAATTAGTTTAATATATACATGTTACTAATTAAAAGAGTGAAAGCAAAGGACATTTGTTTAGGTTAAGCTGTAATAATACCTGATGCACAAAATGACTTTCATGTCAAAGAGTGTCAAACCATAATTCTGTGATCTGACTACTCAATCTAACTCTATACATTGTCTTGGTGACATATGAACACATATATGGAGTTGACATGCACACCTTTACATAGACTAACAATTTTGTTTATGCAGATAGGCACAATGGGTACAGAACCCAGTCACTGTACAAATATATATTAACTGAACTGGATCTCGCAAAGCACCAATTAATTAAGAAGTAAGTTATATGCACATATCTGAAATGGCCAAGTGAAAGCAGACTTGAAGTACCTTGGCATCAGTTGTCATCAAGTTGGTTATTTTCTGAGATGGAATCTTCTTAAGAGCTTCATGCTTTAGCCAAAAAAAATTAAAATGTGTTAGAAACCTTCAAAAGCTAAAACCGATATAATTATATTAGAACCATCAACACCTTCAGTGCTGCCTAAAACTTTATAAGAAATTTAAGCTTTGCTTCTACTAGTAGAACTGGGGATCACATAACTTCATGGTCCAGTAAAACTGACCTACCAACCCAAACATGAAAACAAAAATCCGCAAGACCTTCTCCCACCCAATGTCTAATCTCATTCTTATGCAACCCAACTCCACTTTCCCACAATAAATTCACTCAAATAAACATAGGAAATATGACCCTGCAGCCCAAATTAACAAAATCTATTTCCAACTTTCACAAGCCCTGAAAACAAGAACTGCTCCATGTATTATATTAGAATTCCAGCTCATGAAATTGAAAAGAACAAGTATGTTTTCATCAATGGACATAATCAATTTGACACCAATAAGTGAAGGTTAAAAGAAATGCTGAGAAACAGAATGAGTATGTATGCTATCATGAATGGATTAATCTAACAAATTTTATGAGCATTGGCTGAGATCAGATTTTTTGCAACATTCCAGTAATCAGAGTGGTTGGTGAGTTAAATTTCTATTAATTAATTCAAGAAACATTAATCTAATTTTTTTTTTTTATATATAATTAATCCAAAATGTTAAGATGTGAAATTTAAGACTAGCCCTTCTAAAAATAAAAAATTACATAAATAAATTAGGGGCCAGTAGGAAATGGCATATACTTGTAGTAAGAGTCATCTTCGTCTTCAGAGTCGTCAACTTCATCTTCAGAAACGCTGAGAAAAAGAATGAGTATGTATGTTATCATGAATGGACAAAAAGCAGGCTCTGATAATTGCCAGGAGGACCTGCATTGTGAAGTGCAAAGTTTCAGATTTTTTGAAAAATTCCAGTAATCAGAGTGGTTGGTGAGATAAATTTCTATTAATTAATTCAATATGCATTAATCTAAATTTTTTTTTTTTATATAATTAACTCAAAATGTTAAGATGTGAAATTTATGAATAGCCCTTTTTTTCAAAAAAAAAAATTACATAAATAAATTGGGGGCCAGTAGGAAATGGAATATACTTCTAGTCTAGATATAAGTACACGTACTAATCATCTTCGGTCGTCATAGACATCAAACCATAAGTTGTCAAAGCCGTCAAAGCCAAAGTCGTCAAAGTCGTCAAAGTCCTTCCCTTGGATGTATTTTCCCTTGATTCTGATGTTTGGAACATGGCCAATCTGGAACCACTCAGCGCCGCTCCCTTCTGCACATCTTTCCTCTAAATTGCGGCAATCATCAATGCGCAGATGTTTTAAATTGGTGAGGTGTAGAATGGGAAGACACATCAGCTTTTTGCAGTAATAAAGAGACAGCTTTTGAAGAGAAGAAAGATCGCTCAACCAATCAGGCAAAGCTTCCATTCCGTTAAAGTTCTCTATCTGCAGCTCTTCGAGGGCAGTGAAGAGTTGAATTTCGTTCGGGAGAGAGTTGAGTGTAGGCCTCCCAAACAATATTAGCTTTTTGAGGGACGCGTGCGAGTATTGAATGGAAGGATAACGCAGAATCGGGAAAGCATCCAGCTCTTCAATAAACCCACCAATTACCAAAGTCTTTAAGCGGCCTTCTCGCAAAAGCTTCAGTCTTAGATCAGGACAGTTGCTAATTTTTAAATGAATAAGAGAATGAAATACTTCTCCTAAATCTGGAATTGATTTCAGATTCGGACAGTCCTTAATCCCCAAATATTGAAGAGATGTACACAAATGTAGCCCACTGGGTAGTTCATCAATGCCACACCCTCTTATCTCCAAGTGTTGAATAACTGACGGGACACCTGGCAAAGAACTCAGGCGAAGACAATCTTGTATTACAAACTTTTGAAGGGAAACGCAGGTGTGCAGAAATTCTGGAATTGATTTCAGATTCGGACAGTACTCAATCCCCAAATATTGAAGAGATGTGCACAAATGTAGCCCACTGGGTAGTTCATCAATGCCACACCCTCTTATCTCCAAGTGTTGAATAACTGACGGGACACCTGGCAAAGAACTCAGTTTAGGACAATTCCGTACTACGAAGGAGTGCAGTGATTCTGGAATTGATTTCAAATTCGAATAGCTTCTAATCACTCGCCCACTAGATAGTTCATCAATACCACAATTTGTTATCTCCAAGCGTCGAATAAGTGGTGGGACACCTGGCAATGACCTCAGCTCAAGACAATTCTCTACTACCAACTTCTGAAGGGAAACGCAGGTGTGCAGTAAGTCTGGCAAACCTCTCAGTTTATTACACTCTCTAATAATCAACTCCTCAAGGCAAGGAAACACCAACAACACCTCACCTGCGCTTGTCAACTCCTTTGCATCATTCCAGTCTTCTAAGCCATACATCCACTCCAATTTGAGCATTCTCAATGAAGGAAATAATGGAGTGGTATTTCTGTAACTCCCATCACTGTAACTGTAAAACTCACT
The DNA here is from genome assembly GCA_014183005.1 of Castanea mollissima. Lineage (NCBI taxonomy): Eukaryota > Viridiplantae > Streptophyta > Magnoliopsida > Fagales > Fagaceae > Castanea > Castanea mollissima. The sequence continues at coordinate 3,060,174 of JACAVU010000007.1, forward strand.
TCCTATACTTCTTACCTCCATTCTAAATATTTCAAGAACCCTAAGATGTGGTAAATGCCCGAGAGTGGGAACTTCTTCACATTTCATACACGAATTCAATTTGATATGAATCAGATTGTGAAATAGCGACAAATCATTAACCCAAGATGGGAATTTCTTTCCTTGATACCCTTGGATTTTTAAGCTTTTCAAATTTGGGTGAGGATGGAGGCCTTCTAACACCTTTTCATCATTATCATAATTGTCCAATTCTCTACCAAAATTACTCCAAAATAATCCCAAGTTGAATATTTCCTTTTCTTTTAATTTTGCACTTTTGGCTTCTTCCTCATCTTCCACCTTCTCTAGATTGTATATGTTTATTTCTCCTTTGAGATTCTTTAAAGGTTCCAATTCTTTCATCCGATAACCTTCAGCTCGACCCACACAAAAACTTGACAATGTTTGAAGGCGAGTCAACCGCCCTATATTTTTAGTTGCTACTGGAGATTCACAATCAATAATGCAAATATGTCTCAGGTTAATCAAATCGCTTAGGTCTTCTGGAAGCTCCATGAGGGAAGGACATTTTTCGATTCTTAAAGTTTGCAAATTGTAGAGTTTCGTAATGGATTTTGGTAATTCCTTAATTTCAATGCGAAAGATGTGAAGAAACCTCAAATGTATCAATTGCTCAATTGAATTTGACAACCCTATTATGTTATGTTTGCATAATTTTAAAACACGTAAACATTTAACATTTGATAACATGCCATCAAAGTCTAAATTTTCTAAAATTAATGTGCGCATTTTTATGAAACTATCAGTTCTTGGTGTTGTTTTGCCATCAAATCGGACAAATAAATGTTGTACTTTACTAAAATCATCCACTAAATCTCCCTCCAAAATTAGAGTTTCAGATTTTGAAATTGAGAGTGCAAAATCATGCACCAAATCATGCATTTTGCAACTAATAATATTACCGTATGCATCCTTTGTAGCATTTTGGAAAAAGGAAGTGGCCAACAAAATATTGAAATACATGTTACCAATATCTTCCATCACCATATTAGCTTCTTTAGCTAATTCAAGGAACCCTTCAGCCATCCAATACTGAATTACTTCATCCTTTTTCATGTAATCTTTTGGGAATATTGAACAATATGCGAAACATCGTTTTAAAGATGGTGTTGGAAGATAATCAAAGCATAACTTAAGCACAAGAAAGATGTTACTACTATCTTCATCCAAGAAATCCCAAATTTTATTATTTTGAATCTCTAGCCATTTGTTTTTGTCAAATTCAAGGCACATTATTCCCCCTAAAACTCTTGCAACCAATGGAAACCTTCCACATCTTTTAGCAATTTCCCTGCCAATAGCCTCCAAATCTAAAGGAAATGGAATTCTTCCATTTGTGAATGTTCTTTTCTTGAATATGGACCAACAATCATCTTTTGATAATTTTTCCAATTGATGTCTGGGATGTGTCTCCATAATTTCAGCCACATTCTCACTACGTGTTGTAACAACAATATTATTTCCTATACTTGAACTAAATTTTGACAAGTAACCCTTTAAAGTATTCCATTTCTCAAGATCTGCATCCTGCACATCATCAAGTATGAGAAGATATTTTATTACTCTCAACTTTTTTTCACATTTTTGAAGCATATAATCGCATCCTAAATAACTCAAGTCCTTTTCAAGAAAGTTAAGAATCTCTCTTAAAATCCCATTAACATCGAAATGTATACCAACATTTACCCATGCTAGTACATCAAAATGTTTCTTTATTAGTTCATTGTTATACACAAGTTTTGCTAAAGTTGTCTTTCCAAGACCTGCCATTCCCAATATAGGGAGAACAGAGATAACTTCTTGATTGCTTGAACTAATAAGTACGTTTACCACTTTTGTGACATCGTATTCTCTTCCTACAACTTCTGAATCATCGAGGAGGGGGTCTATATTCATGTCCGAGCTAATATTGGGTATTGAATTCACCAACTCCATTCTAAGACCAAAGCCAGCTACATCATGCACAATTTTATCGAATAACTGTTTGATGGTCTTAACTTTATCAGGATTGCAAAATGAAAAGCTACGCACCTGATCCACCATTAGATTTTTAGTCTGTACCTCTTGCCAAAAACTTTCATAGCTAAACTCGTCTAGCACATTATCAGCATCATAAGCTACATCTCTAAGCTCCATTAGCCAGATCCTCACAGACTCATCACTTGATTGCCTCTTTTGAGCATCATCTAACAAGAATTTAATCTTGAATAATGTTTCAAGAAGATTTTTCAACTCCACCTGGAAACTCGACTCAAAACCGACAGACTCAAAACTGATATGCTCACTGGCATGTAGTGAAAGCGCATTGGCTATTAGTCTGTCCACAACATCATTGAGGACAATTTCAGCCATATATTCTTCCTTACCCTGGAAAGAGAAAATAGTATGAAAAGGTTTGCAAAGGGTTAATTAAAAAGCATTGGTTTTATTAGAAATAAATAACTATGTATAGAGTTGGGACTAGATAATCACCTTATTTTTTAATTTTGAAGCCGAGGTTGATGCACTTCTAAGTTTTTTGTTGGTCCCTTGAGTTGCCAGAGCTTCTCTTTTTTTTTGAGTTGCTCGAGCTTGGTTTTGAACATCCGGAGGCACAGTATTACATGCCACAATGTCATGACCTGAAACTCCAGCCAAGTGTGCTTTAATCCTTGATGCACCTCCAGCAAAATCTCGTTTACAATAATTGCACTTGAATTTTAAACAGCCATTGACTTTCTCAGCATGAGCCCAAAACGGATCTCTCCCTCTACCCATACTTCCTTTTCCTTGCTAAATAAATAAATAATATAAAAATCAGATATAAATTAATTCAGATAAAATTAATGATATAATATAATAATCCTATTTGCAAACTGTCTGTATCAGTATCAGTTCTCAAAAATTGTTACTTTCCATTCCTTCATGTTGCAATGACTACCAAAGGTGGCTCTTAACATATTGATCCAAAAAAAAATTAATCAGTTTGTTTCTCACTCTCTCTCTATAATATAATTAAACATATATATGAGGAGAGAGAAGGATTTTTTTTTTTTTTTTTTTGATTAAAAGTCTGAAGAGCGAAGGATTGTTCACATCATATAAAATATTAAAGCAATTTATCACATATTATATTCATATAATAATGATATGATGTGATATAGAAATCCTAATTACCTATACTCTCTGCATCAGTTTCAGTTCTCAAGAAGCTCAACAATTGTTAACTATTCTTAATTCCTACATTTTGTAATGACTAGATCTGAGCATGCACGTATAATAAAATAAACAAAAAAAAAAGGTGGCTCTTTTGGTTATATCATTGGCTAGAGAACTGGATCTAATAAATTAATCCTAGAAAAGCATGCTTTAAGCGTTATAGATCCTTATTTTTGTCTATCTTCTCGATAGTGGTAGACATAAATTTTTTTTTCTTCTTCTGGTTTTTATGTTGTGTAAATAAATAATTATTTAGGCAATATTAAAAAAAAAAAAATCAAGAGCATGAGAGACATGTCAAAGTGCACTTACTCTAGTAGTTTGCAAACAAGTATATGCAGCCCAGAGAAAGAGCAGAGGTAGAATCTGGGAACTGGGAGTACTATGAAGCTCAAGAGAGAGTTTCTTTTTCTTTTCTTTTTTTGTATATTCTGAATCGAATACTTATGAAAAGAAAAAGTAACGCGTTTTATATATTTTTTTTACTCACAAAAGATTTTTTTTTTTTAATTTTAATCAAGGAAATCAAGATTTCTTTAATTTAATTTTAATGTTCTTAAGTGTATACTTAATTTGTATGCCCAGCACAGTAGAGAGAAGAGACTGTTTTGACTTTTTAAGTTTAAGTAATACAAGTTCCTAAAAAAAAAAAAAAAAAAGTTTTAAGTGATACAATTATTTGATCAATTTGCCTTAACCTTTTGTTGTCTGATCAATTTGCCTCGAGATCTGAAATGGACTTGTCAAATTCAGCAGCAGATCAGATCAGATCACGTGAATAAAGTGTAGCTGTGATGTGATTGGTCGAACAAAACTTGTTAACTTCGCAGCTTCTCATTAGGTTGGGCCCAACAATCCCCATCCCAGATATTTCTAGTCAAACAAAATTCTTAAGTTGGGCTGAAATTCTCCATGATGGTCTCTTAAGCCCAGCAGAGAGGAAAATAAAGTAGAAAACTTTCTTTTCTTTTCTTTTTTATAACACAGAAAACTTTTTTGATAATACAAAAGTGATGACTCCAAGTTATTGGTTAGATTTGAACCTTGGAATCATTGAAGAGATTGCATAGATGAAGGTGAATCTAGCATCGTGAAAACAAAGGACTGTTTAGTAGTGTATTTTAAATAATAATTTTTAGTATTTAAACAATATTTTATATATATATATATATATTTATATACTTTTTTATTTATATATATTTTCAAAAAATATAAACAACGTTACTAGAATAATATCACCAAACAGACCACAAGTTTAATAAAACTCTCTTCTTCTCTCTCTTTTTCTTTTTTTTTTTTTGTATAGAAAGTAGAAACTAAGTTAATAAAATGAAATTAATAATTCAAAACTTAGTTCTGTTAGGCATATTTTGATTCCTACTATAGGTGAATCAGGTGGTCTCTGCTTCAGTTGGAAATTTGACTTTGATATATAAGTAACCGCCCAAAACTGACATTTCATTAATCAAAATATTTTGGTCTTCAAAGGTTCATGAATTATTGTCAATTAGTCACTCAAATGTCATATCATGACATTTCAGCAACATGCTGTTTAAGCAGGTCAATGTCGATTTGTGAAATTAGATTGAGAATGAAACAAGAAAAAAACATTACATATATACATATATAGGTGGGTTGAGTTAGGTTTTGGTGGTTTTAGAAAAAACTCAACTTGCCACCCAACCTCACTTACCCCTTTAATATTTCAACGTGCCTAATTCACTTGGAGATTAATTTCATATCTGAGTAGGGTGATGTAAATATTGAGAAACTAAATTAATATCATCAATAAATGTGAAATCAATTTTTTTTTTTTTTTTTGGAGAGAAATGTGAAATCAGATTGATACTGTTAATACCTTAAAATTTAATTTACAACTTTAGATGTGGTATAATTAACAATAAAACAATTGTTTTAGTTTCTTGTTTCTCTTAAAAAGGACAGGATTAAGATTAAAAAATAAATAAATATTCTACTTCTACTCTAAAAAGATTCCTACATAAACGACATCAACATGGAGGATTAGGAAAGTTCATGGCCCGTTTAGTACTGTTACTTAAACAATAATTTTCAGTATTTAAACACCACAATACGTATTTTCATAACACTTAAACAGTGTGACTAAAAATCTCTTACCGGGACTATTAGTTGTCAACATAATAAAAGAAAGTGAAAAAAAATATAATTGTACACACTAACATATTGCCACGTAAACAATTACACATAGTCCTAGGATGGTGTGTTGTGAACTACAAACTATAAATACAATCGGGTTTGGCTTACTTCTAATACTTTTTTAACTGGAATCTCCTTTTGTTTTAATGAGAATTTGCCACATTACCTACTAATTAAATAAAATGTAGAGATTAAATCTCACTACCACTTTCTATTATCTATACTACTATTTAAGGAGCCCTGTTTGGACCAGATTTTTTTTCCCAAAATACCCTTATTTCCCTAGGTTTAAGTAAAGACAAAATTAAAGGATAATTTGGTAAAACTACGTCTTTTAACTCCCACTAAAACATTGCCAACAAAACAATACCACTTTTTTTGGGGTGATAAATAGGACCACTCTCTTGGCTAAACGTTTTCAATTTTTTTTTAATAGAATTTGTTTTCCTTACTCCATGATCTCACGTTTGTTTGTTTGTTTTTTTTTTCAAATATCTTCTTATTTATTTTGAATTTAAAGGATAGAAAACACTCCTACTAAAAAACTATTACTATAACTTCCAATCCATATTCTTAAATTTAGCAAATTATTAACATATACCTCTCCTAACAAAATCAAGCACGTTTTTTCATCAAAAAAAAAAATATCAAGCACGTTTTTTCATCAAAAAAAAATATCAAGCACGTTTCTTCTTTTCTTTTTCTTTTTTTATCTCAAACAAAAAGAATCAAATTTAAAACAAAGTGATTAACTTCAAACTAAATAGTTTTTAACAGTTTCCTTCATGCACGTCTTTTACTAATTCACATTCAAATAATTTCCACAACTAACAAGCACCAACACTTCTCCTTGCTATAAAAACAACACAAACTTCTCCTCCCTCAAACTGTTTTTCAAAAACACAAAGCAAATGCTGATGGTAAATCCCTTATCAACATCTCCCATTGTTTATATTTATTCATTTTTATCTCTATTTTTTACTTAAAATTTTTAGAACACATGCTTTTTCAACAGGAATCAACGGATCGTATTAGAATTATCATCCCAATAGACTGAGCCTTGGCGTCTTCATCCACTCTATCAATGACTTAGTAGCCGACGACGTAAGAGAGAAGAAGCACTGGCATGGTCATGCAAACCTTTCTTTCACACTTCAATGTACAGAAGAATCCTTCCCATCAAAAAGTAATATTTTTTCTTCATAAATTTCAAGACTAAAATAGGCATTCTTAATAAATATATTTCCTTCTTTTATCTGTTTGTGATATTTGAATTACACAATTGTATGTTGTTTTAAGTGACATGATTATACGTCTTTTTTTATTTCATTCTATAGGATTAAACCAATGTTAATCTTATTGTTTCCCTTTAGACTTCACTTTAAAGCTTAGAAACATTAATCATCTATCTATACTACTATTTAAGGGGTTACCCCCTATTTGAACTGGATTTTTTTTCTCCAAAATACCCCTATTTTCATAATTTAAGTAGAGACAAAATTACTGGACAAAAAAGTAAATATACATCTTTAACTTCCACTAAAACATTGCCTATAAAATAAGATCACTCTCTCACTAACCCATTTATTTATAAGCAAACTTCACTTTTAAACTTTTCTCTTTCTTTATTTTTTTAATTGACCAAAAATATTTCATTTTTTTTTAAACCCAGGTTAAAAATTTTTATTTTTAAAATATTACAAACAAAATAGGATCACATTCACGTTAGTTTTCAAACTCTTATTTATAGCAATTCTGAATTATGATAAATGTAAATCATTATTAACCTTTAAAAAAAAACCCTCCACTCAAAAAAAAAAACACCTTTAAAAAAACCCCTCTTATTTATTTATTAATTTACAAAAAAAAAGTTAATTAAAAAAAGAAAAGTCAGAAAATTAATAAAAAATTTTTGGGTAAATTACATATTTAGTCCCTATCTTTTACATTATATTTCAATTTAGTTCTTAACTTTTTAATTGTGTCAATTTAGTCCGTAACTTTTCAATGTCGTGTCAATTTAGTGTCTACCGTTATCTCTTGAATGGAAAAGTCTTACCTGTCAAACAGCTTAAATAAAAAAATACCACGTCAACTGCCACCTAGACTAACACATCAAATTTTTTTTTTTTGGTTTAAAAGAGAACACGTCAGTTTTTTTTTAGAAAACCCAAATCAAATCTTTAGAATTTTGCTTAAACAGGGGCAAACCCATCATGTAAAACACTATCTCCCTAAAATCCAAAATCCCTTCTCCTTCCTTCTGACGGCATCAGGTTTGTCCCTCTCTCTCTCTCTCTCTCTCTCTCTCTCTCTCTCTGAGTAAACCAAACGACTATAGAGACATTCCCAAACCCATGACTCTTCCTCCACAGTTCCCTATACCCATTTCTCTGCTCCATCGTTTTATCACAAAATTTTCTTTCACAGTATAAATTTCTATTCTGTCAAATCCTTATCAAGAAAAGTTGACTGTTAAGGCTGATCTTATTTTTGAAGAATACAGTACGGCCTTAGCCATTATATGTGTTACTTCAGAAAATAATCCAAGACATTTTTTAAGGTTTATTAGTTTTAGTCCCTTTCACTTACCATTTCTACCCCTAAAGCAATACAGGTGAGCATGATGTTGAAGATAAAGGAGATGATTGCAAAATCATCACTGAAAAAACAGTACTTGATCACATACGTGAAAAATCCAAAAACTTATAATTAAAAGCAGTACGGTGAACAAAATTGGGGCTCTCTATTTCCTTGTACCCAAAAATCTGTACAATTAAATTTGCATAGAACTGAACCTTCATGTTTTGGTCCATTCCAAAAAAACAAGAGATAAAAACCTAAGAGAAAGATAATACTGTCAACCCTCAGATAAACGGCGACTCCATCGGCCCTCAGATCCAATCGTTGTCGTTAGGTGTCACCTTTCTCTCTAGAGGACCAAACCGTGATAAAATTGTCACTGTGACTTAAGGGATTTTTGTTGTTTTTTGAGGAAAGGGATTTTTTTTTTTTTTTTTTGTCGACAGACGTGAGCTAGGATTCAATTATCTGTTATTTTTCTTTTTCTTTTTTTCTAATTTAAAATTTTGCTGACATTTTATAAAATAAAATTTAAAATGCTAACATGTTAGTTCAAAGGCAGATGATGTGGCAATTTTTTTTTTTAAAAAAAACCGTTTGACATGTCAGACTTTTCCATCCAAAAGATAATTGTACGAATTAAATTAACACGGCATTAAAAAGTTAGGAACCAATTTGACATAATTGAAAAGTTATGGACTAAATTAAAATCTGGTGTAAAGAATAGGAACCAAATATGTAGTTTACCCTCACTATAATTATTAGTATATTTGTAGACACGCAAAACTTGAAGAAAATAGACTTCGCAAGCCAGGTGAATTTGGGCTAGAACAAGCACAAAGGACCCGCAGGTCAACAGAAGCCCTTGGACAAAATGGCCCACAACTAGGAGCTATGGGCCCAACAGTAAAGAAAATAGGGAAAGCCCCAAAAAAGTGAGGCAACAGCCCAAGAATAAGTGCAGCCCGAATGGGCTCAAGACCTAAAAGGCTAAAACACCCAAAAGAAGTGGTAATGGAACGGCCTCATTCCGCAGCAGTGGGATTAAGTCCAGATCCCAGAATCCTATAAAGATACTTTTCGATAGCCCACCCTCAGGTCCTTTATTTGGACTTGGGTTCAGCAATGACTTTTGGTTTTCAACCCATTTAGTCTTTTTTTCCCCTTTTCTGGGCTCAACCCATTTACTTAGTTCAAAACAATTTCAAATTGTACGTAACATTCAATACCACTTTAAACCAACAAACCAAATATATTTAATTACACCATATCAATAAATATATACCAAATAATACATCCAAAATGTCTAGAATGTTATGCATAGAATAATACATCCCTAATGTTTAGAATGTTATGAACAAAGTAATACATTCCAACTGCGTAGAATGTTATGCACAAAAGAATACATTCCAATTGCCTAGAATGTTATTCACAAAAGAATACATTCCAATTGCCTAGAATGTTATAATAAAGTTTCCAACTACCACACACACACACACACACCACACACATATATATATATCATATATATATATATATCAAAGTTTGAAACCTTATTATAAATATCAAAATGTCAAACTAGCTACTCCAAAATAAGGCCCACTCCTATCAAAATAAATAAATAAATAAGGCCCACAATCTACGTCATCATTGCCTAATGCCTATCATTGGATGATAAGCGTTGATCATTGGGAGAATGGTCATCCATAGCCGAATCATCATCACCATCCTACAAATTAATAAACGCACAATGAATTAGATTATTTAACAACGTTAGTAATTGAATGACACAATATCACTAGTCTATTACCAATTGAACACATTATATAACTACATGGATAACGTGGCAAATTCAAGTTAGTCTTCGTATAGGTCATTGGTTCTTCCTTGCGTCTCTGTCTTAAATTAAATAGGTATTTTTGCAATTGAAAAATGTAGCAAATCATAATTACTAATTATTACTAGATTTATGATATTATCTTATGTCACAAAACATGTAATTTAACTTGTCAAAGGTACATGTAATTTAACTTGTCAAAGGTATATTCAATAAATAAATATAAAAATAAAAAGGTTTGTCAAAGGTAGAAAATAGGGATCCATTGGGATAGTTGAAATAAAGTAACTCTTAAACTACGCTGCCCACCTTGTTAATCTGAGATTGAGTGGCTTTGTAAAAAGGTTAGGATGCTAGTTAGTAACATAGATGAATTTATAAACTATGTTTTTCACCTAATCTTAGATTGATACTACCTATGGTTTTCCAAAGCATTTGGAAACAAGCACTATATCTTAGAGTGCAGATTGTGAGTGACATCCATCCATGGCAACACAAATATGGGTGGTATTGTTGATACATAAGAATTAATTTTTTTTTCTTATATTACATAATTAAAAAAATGATTTATCAAATTTAATTAGTTAAAGATCAAATTCAATCAATTACTTTGCTCTCATACTAGGAGAGAAGGTAATAAACTTGCCCATGGTCTAGCTAGGCATTTTCTTAATATCTTATATTATGCTGTTTAGATGGAGAATGTTCCATCTATTTTTTATTACATACTTCAGTTAATAAAAGTTGTTTCTTCTCAATAAAGTCTTCAGCTTTTCTTCTAAAAAAAATACTAAAGATGAGCTTTTATAAAGTTAAGGTATCGTAATTAATATATTACTTTATTTTTATACCCATTTTTTTCATCTAAAAAAAAAGTAACTAAATTAGTTAAGGTATATAAAAAAAATTAAAGTCATGACCACCTTGATTAACATGTAGAGTCCTCCCTACCTTAATACATAAGAATTAAAATTTTTTTTCTTATATTACATAATTAAAAAAATAATTTATCAAATTTAATTAGTTAAAGATCAAATTTAGTCAATTACTTTGCTCTCGTACAAGGAGAGAAGGTAATAAACTTGCCCATAGTCTAGCTAGGCATTTTCTTAATATCTTGGATTATGCTGTTTAAATAGTTTCCATCGATTTTTTTATTCCATACTTCAATTAATATAGCCATTTCTTCTCAATAAAGTCTTTAGGTTTTCTTCTAAAAAAATATACTAAAAATGGGGGTAAAGGCCGGGGTTCAAGTTTCTAGAAGGAACCTTCACACACATATATACTTAGATTATGCTAGAGTAGAATTCTATCTTGTATAAAAATAAATAAATAAAGTGAGTAAATAAATTAGTTAAATCAAACACTTAAAAAATGTGAACATATAATAATGATAATTATTAGTATATTTGTAGACACGCAAAACTTGAAGAAAATATACTTCACAGGCCAGGTGAATTTGGGCTAGAACAAGCACAAAGGACCCGCAGGTCAACAAAAGAAGCCCTGGACAAAATGGCCCACAACTAGGAGCTATTGGCCCAACAGTAAAGAAAATAGGGAAAGCCCCAAAAAAGTGATGCAACAGCCCAAGAATAGGTGCAGCCCGAATGGGCTCAAGACCTAAAAGGCTAAAACACCCAAAAGAAGTGGTAATATAACGGCCTCATTCCGCGGCAGTGGGACTAAGTCCAGATCCCAGAATCCTATTCAGATACTTTCCGATCGCCCACAGTCAGGTCCTTTATTTGGACTTGGGTTCATCAATGACTTTTGGTTTTCAACCCATTTAGTCTTTTTTTTCCCCTTTTCTGGGCTCAACCCATTTACTTAGTTCAAAACAATTTCAAATTGTACGTGTTAAGAAAGCAAAATTGTGTACGATTGTACATGAAATGAACAGAATTGGCCTATAACGTTTTGGAAGGACTATTGAAAATACAAGCAAAATCTGAAGTATGAAATGAAAAGAACATTATCTAATCTAACATTTTCTCAATAGGGTAGTCAGCTGAAATTTGCATTTGCAGAACAACAGCACAGTGGTGAATAAGTCCGTTAAAACAAATAATAATCATAATAATAAAATTTATATAATAAAAAAAACGCACAATGCTGAATAGAGGAAGAGGACAATGCAATTGAGCTGCTGAAATAAGTTGGAGGATGGATAGAAAAGTAATCTTATTGGCTTTTGGTGGGCCCTTGTGACACTTCAAACTCCTATTTTCTCTTGAAACCAAATCATCATTTTTCTTTTTCTTTTTTTTCTTTTTGTCTTCGTTTTATAAGAAAAATATTTTCATTTTCTATCTACCCACTTTTCAACCCAACCAAACAAAGCCAATCCAGTTATTAATGAAATTGAAGAGATTGTCCCATGGCTAGACTCAAGTACTGGTCCATAGAGAAAGATTAAGGATTGCATAGAAGGAGAATCTGGCATGATGAAATTTTTTTAATCAAACTAATTTTTGGTCAAGAAACGAAAGTAGATGTTAATAAAATGAAATCAATAATTGATAACTTTAGTTTTGTTAGGCATATTTTGATTCCCTGCTATGGGTAAATCAAGTGGACTCAGCTTTGGTTGGAAAATGACATTGATATAGAAGTAACGGCCCAAAACTGACATTTCATCCATCTTATAGTATTCAAGGTTCATGAAACGTGATCGATTAGCCACTAAAAATTGTCTTAGCATGACATTTCAGCAACAAGCAATTGAGCATATCTATGTCGATTTTGATATTAGATTGAAAATGAAAAAATTCAAAACAATTGCCGTCACATTTTAAGCACTATTGTTAAATAGCCTCTTACACATATATAATCATTTTACAAACTGATCGAAATAAAGAATTCAAAAAAAAAAAAAAAAAAACAGTTGTCACAAAGAATTAATTATATGAGATTCCAAATTGGTGGATGCCAGTAGAAAATTCATATATGAACAAGGACTTATTAGCCTAGGATTTAGTGGCAATAGATTCACGTGGTCAAACTTTAGCTGGGGAAAATGAAAACATAACATCACGGGGAAAAAAAAAAATTATGACCAATGGACCAAAGGTTGGAAGAAAGGTAAAGTTACAAATTGGTCTAGTCCTCATGAGATTCTTGGTTTTCCCCAACCAACTCTTCACCCAAATTTGTTCATATCAACCAGATTATCAGCACATTCATTAATTAATTCCACTTCTACCTTAAACAAACAATTCACCAACATGCCAAGAGCCTAGCACAACTAGCACTTTTTTTAATTAAGAAAAAAATCATCCATACATCCATGACTTTACTGATACTGTTACTTCAACAAAGTTTTATGCTGGGATGGTTAGAGACTAGTGGCCCCTCACAAGCTTGATATCCCATCTCCAGCTAAATCATTCCTACTGTAAAGGGAACAATGAAGCAGACTTTTTAACAAAGCTTGGATACACTTAGGGTTTGCCTTTTGTTATGCATAGCTCTCCTCCAGTTGGGGCCAATTGCCTTGAATTCATCGAAATCATACTCAAAGTTGCCCCCATTCCAGCTTCCTCCTTGTACGTCTGCTAGCAATTATAATAAATTGTTCCTCCAGGTGGAAACAATAGACATTGTCTCAATTGCATTTTCCTACACATGATAACAATATAATCATGTGACAAAGAGAAAAGGTTATTATTGGGAAAACAGAATAGAGGAATGATGAAATATCAGTTTATAAGTATGATATTCGGTTTTAAAAGCATGCTCAAAACAATCTTGAGAAGATCCAAATAGAGTCCTCAATGTCCAAAGCTCATTTCATCCGTGATTAATGGCACCAAAGACAGTGAGAGGTCATTACAGGGCATGGTTGGTCATTAACTGTCTAGTGTTGCCCGAAAAGGATACCATCCAAGCACTTCAAAGGCGAGTTGCTACTAATCTGCTCTGTTAAAAGAAACAAAGATAGCAAAGCATGCGTCGCATCTAGCCTTTTCTAAATCATTATGAGAATGTAGGAACACCGTGGTGGCTTAAACCACTTATATCAGTATGATCCTAAACTTATAGAACTTTTCACTTCAATTTCTAAGGTACAAAACCAAATTGTACAATTTTTTCGAATAATCACCTTATATGTAAGTGAGTGGGATCTATCCTCTGAACAATTGCATGATCTAGTGCAATCAGTATGGTCACCTGTTGGGTATGAAAATAGAGTAAGTTGACAAGAAGAAAACACCAGAATAAATGGAAAACTATTGTGTCCCAAGGCCACATGGCAGATAATTATGCAGCAGCAGATGAGGATAAATAACCAGTAGTAGATTAGGTTGATATTGTTTAAAATTTATATTTGATAGAAGTTAGTTCCAATTTGTTAGGATAGTTATCTCACTATGAGTATTATTTATGTACTATGAAGAAAGGAATGGAACTTAAGCAGAGAATTAATCCCAACAATCCTTTCTCCTCAAGTTCAGGAGCTTAGTCTCCTCTAATTGACTAAGTAGTCAAAGTTATATTTCATTTATCTTGGCTCATATCAAAAACCTTAATTGAATATTGTATTTTTAAATGCCCCAATAGAGATAGGTACAAATGATTTTTAGTGAAATGCTTATGAGGCAACCAACAAGTAAAAAGACTTAACTATAGATGTCTACCGCATCATCCAATAAGCTGTTGAAGTCATTTGATAGAAGCAACTATTCCATAAGCACAGGAAAATCCATGGCCTCACCTATTGCTTTGCTGGAAGTGTTGTCATGTATAATATACTGATCAAAACATGTAAATAATGTACAATATGGTCCAAGTTGACTGACCACTAGATATTTCTGAGGGGAGAGAGAGAAAACTCAAGACAACAAAATCAACATGGTTTTAGTGCAATCTTCAGGAAATCTAATTACAAGTAAAATGGCATATCTAAAGTCATAACTTGATCTCAGAAAAAAAATGCAATCAGGGTCTAGTTCAATTTGAGTTGAATCTCAAGATTTTGGGGAACGGTAAATTGGAATTTAAGTTCATGCATAATTCTAATTAGGACAAACTAAATAAATAAATGTCATTGATTATTTCTCAAAATTGAAAATTAACTTAAAAATAATTTATGATATTAACAAAATATAATGGACTTATTCCAGGTTCACTTAATGATAATGTTAAAAGCCACAGTCATACATTCAGCATCTCTTCCCATAAGTTACACATACACTTAAGGGTGAACGTGATACAATAAAATGACTTTTGAAATATGTATAAAGAAAGAGCCCTAATTATTAGAGAACTGACAGGTCAAAAATTTATTTTGAAGACAATGCAATAATAAGAAGTAGACCAGAATTTTTAAATACAAAACAAAACAAAACAACATTAATGGAATTGATTGAAACAAAAATTTGAAGGTCTACAAATGCTATGCAGCAAAATATGATGCACCACATGGAAATAGAAGTTTCCACCAAAAATGAAGGGATATCTCTATGATATAACTAGATATTTGGAAATAGCAGTTTATTAGAAAGTGGTGTTAGAGAAAAAAGAAAAGAAAAAAAAAGGACATGCGAGAGAACACAACAATTTATTGTGATGTTACAAGGGCATTCTTGGACACTCTGTGCCGAAGTACATGAACACTAATTGGGAAATGAAGGATAACCAACATCTGTAAATTGTATATGCCTAACAAATTTAGCAAATAGTATGGGAAATTGGAAGTAGAAAAAAGAAGAACAAAGGAACATTGACAGGTTTTGTTGGAAGAGAGAAATCAAAAGAGAAGTAGACGAGAAATGAGGGAACTCACAAATTTTGATGACATAATTGCAATGGAATCAATTTAGATTTCCCTCTATTGTGATTCTTGGACTATCAACAATATTCTACCGATGGGCCACTCCCGCTACTTCCATATCCATTTCAAAGCAAACAGTAAGAAACAAAACATCTAGCTGTACAGAACTCCTAGGATTCACATCGCTATAAGATCTCTTACCTCATTCACTCCGGCAAACTTTCATTCAACATTACATGGAAAGGGATACCACTTCTTGCTTTGTTGGTAGGTAGTATCAGTTCTTGTAACTGAACTTCAGTTTTTGAAGAGATGAAAAGTTTCCCCAACACCTCCGGAAAGGCTCCAACATCATCACAAATTTAATGCCTCCAACAAAGATCATATAGGTGCCAAAGTTGGCCCAACAACTTAGATCACCAAAGAAGGTTAGGCTCCAGGATGGTGGTATGTGAGGTATCCTTGGGATTTGAAAAGAATTCTCTGATACATCAGAAATTACTTTTGGCTCCTATATGTCAAATTGTCAAGTGCTACCTGTGGGTTACAAATATTGATACAATGACATCAACACTTGAAAACTACATCTATCAAAATATCAAGATGGTAAATATAATAAGTACCAGGTTCAAAGGATTTGTAGGAAAACTGGAAAAGTGAGAGGGAAGAGAGGACAATTACCACGAATGACATACTTATTAGATTGCATTTATAATTCATATATTAGACGAGAGGAGAATATTTGAGTAAGCTTAATAACTCTTATAAACTTCCTCTAGCTTGGGAGTACATTAAAAATCCATAATGTAATTACTTTTTCTCCAGCTGAACACAATAGATACGCCATCCCTAGTATCTGCACATTAAGGCAACATATTGAACTCATTAAATAGAAAATAACCAAAAACAAAAAGATTTAGGGAAACTGAAGAGAGAAAAAAAAATGGGATCAATTACGAAAATATTCCTAGGTCGATATAAACTATAAAGTAAGCTATAAGGGAAGAAGAGAGGATGAGCTAGGAGAAAACTTACTGGACATCTGTCTTAACAATGTATATGATCTTCAAACTGCTTGCTTAATGCATTCATTGATGCAGAAATTTGGATTATGGCAAATCTTGGACCACTCTGCACTGCTCCCCTTTGCACATTTTTCCTTTAATTAGGGGCAATGACAAATAAGTTCTTCTAATAAGGTGAGGCATTGCATGGCTCGGGTGCCGTGGGAAGAGACATTTAGATCTTGCAATTGTGAAGATTCTATAGTTGAACAGTTGAAAGGTCCTAAACATTTAGGAAAAGTTTCCATTCCATCAAATTCCTCTGATTCAAAAACTAGAAGTGGCCAGCTCTTTTACCTTAAGAATTGCCAACATGACCTGTGGATTGGAAAATTTGATATATTGTCCAATGATGCAACGACATCAACACTTAAAAATACATATATAAGAATATCAAGATAGAAAAGATGCAATGATGTCTAAACTAATTACAAACTCACCTTTTTTATTTTATTTTTTATAAGTAAAATTACAAACTCACCTTATAATTGTGCAGGTCTTGGAATTTGTTATTAGTATCGGAAGAAGAAATTTTTCTGAGCCATACTTTATTTTCAGCAATATCATATTCTTTGTTTCCCCTGTCTTGGGATTGGTCAAGAAGAGCAAGTAACGGTGTTTATTGATAAAGGGGTGCATTAAGGCTGACAAATTAATGCCCAAATAACAACATAATTAAGTTCATGGTAGCTAGTGATTCTTAATTTTCAATTTCATTTTAGCTTAAGTTTTGTTAACTTCTAAGAATGAGCTAACAGCTATAAATATAATGCTAGGATTTTAAAATGCAATGAAAAAGTTAGATTTCTAGTAAATTGAGGAATTATACGATAAGTTGTCCCCCCATGGCCCTTACCCCCCCCCCCCCCCCAAAAAAAAAAACTGATTATTAGTTGACATCCTAGAATAATTTAAAATTTTCAAATTTTAAAAGATCAATCATTTGCAACTTTTTCCAGCACATTTAAGCAAGCATTGGAATTAAATATGGAAAACAATACAATCCTCAAGCATTATGTTATGTCAGTGGAAGGGGGGATAAGCCTTCACAAGCAAGAGAGTTGAAGTACTTGAACTTATTGATGCATTACAATAAAAAGTAAGATTTGGAGAACAAAAAGGAAGTCTGTTTTACACGGACGTACTATTGGCTTTCTATGACAACACATAAAATTCAGTTGCTACCAGTTGAATGATCCACCTATCTATTGGTAATGGACACTCTTGGACCTCCAAAATGGGTGAGGCAATGTGTGGGAGCAGATGGATCAGCTTTCTGCAATCATAAGTACAGTATGCAGTTTTTGAAGAAAATTGTCAGTCTTCATCAAGACCAGAAGATTAGGGCCATCAGTAACAGATAAAGCAATTTTAACTGCTGAACAGAATTTTAACAACAATAAACAAAGTGTTATAGTATGCAATAATGATTCTGAATAACCATCTCATATGAAAACAATGCAGCAGCTCACATACCCGACAAGCATAAAAGACTCAAGAGTTCATCATTTCAGATGCAAGTTTCCAGGTATTAATATCCAAATGAT
Source organism: Castanea mollissima (assembly GCA_014183005.1). Classification (NCBI taxonomy): domain Eukaryota; kingdom Viridiplantae; phylum Streptophyta; class Magnoliopsida; order Fagales; family Fagaceae; genus Castanea; species Castanea mollissima. The sequence goes on from JACAVU010000007.1 coordinate 3,078,417, forward strand.
TTGGTGAATTCATTCTACTAAGGTAAATCACTAGTCCAAACAATCCACTAAAACATTCGAAATATGAAAATGGGAAAAACATTAAGCAGAAAAAATTTCAAAAGCAAATATCACACCACAATCGAGAAAAAGATTAATCATTTCCCCCCTTAACTTGAAAAATTCCTACATTTTTTATGCATAAGGAACTTTTACATGATCTTGAAATCTAAATCTCTCCATTTACTTAGATTTTTAAATTTTCAAAATGGATAAGCTTAATGTATGCAATATTGATTGGCAATGATTGAATGGTTATATAAAGAACAAAAGACATAATTAGATTCATGAAAAAGTAGTGGCAACACATTATTAATTTAAAATAGCAAAAACAGTGAAAACAATGAGGTTGGTGATGGCATGCCAAGTATACCTTCATGCCTAAATTGTAAGGGTATTGCATTATAATGAAATGGTCTCAAACGTTGGAAAATGAGCAAAAGATTTCACAAAGGCTCTCCTCAGTTGACTGAAAAGCTACTACTAACTCAAATCATGTATAAATAATTTCACGAAGGCTCTCCTCAGTTGACTGAGAAGCTACTACCAACACCAATCATGCAAAAATAATTATTCCTAAGAATATAACGGATTATCAATTTTTTTTTTCTTTTCAAATGCTAAGTAACAGATTCGAAAATGTTGTTGGAACAAAGGGAGGAAGAAGGGGACAATTGAAATGAATAATACACTTATTGGATTGAATCAATACTTTATATACTAGAAAACATTAGAAAATTCAGAAAACTTACCAACTAAAACATCTGTTGGCTTGGGAGGGGATTAAAACATGATAATATTTAATTCTTCATCCAGCTGAACACAACAGAATTGCTGTCCCTAGTGCCTGCAAATCAAGGCAACATATTTAACTAATTGAATAATATTTTAGGTCTAGTAGTAATGCAGATCCAGGTGTTATTAATTCTGCTAAATAAGGATGGGAACCTGAGAGTAATTTGAGGTTCATTTTGGAGAAAGTATTGAAGTAGAGCAAAGTATTTAGTCTTGGAACAATTATGCTAGAAAAACTGATCTCCCTTTCTTTACTCAGTAATACAAAACTTTTGGTTTTTCTTTATTTCTTATAAATTTTATGAGGATTAATGGACTTAATAAGGAGGTTTCATAGTCATTTATTGAAGGTGTGTGTGGCAAATATGTAATTCACTTTCTCATTCTTTCTTCTTTCATTTTTTATTTTTATTTTTAAGTTTGTTGTTATCTTTAGTTATTTGCTTTTGGATCCTGATTATAAAGAAACCTCGCAGGTGATACAAGGAGTGAAGCTACAGTGACCGAGGCCTAAGTCTGATAGCAAAAGGCATAGAAAACCATAGAAAACCCAACATGCAATTTCAATCACTTGAGCTGCTGCTAATGGTGTGTCATCTTCACCCACCACACACAAAAAGCAGCACAGATAATTGTTACAAGTTTGAGTATCAAAATCTGATTAAGAGCACTGGCCCTTATAATGAAAAAGCGTTTGACAATTCAGTTTGAATCTGAGTTTGACAATCAGTTTGATTCTAAGTTTCTTAAGTACAAAAAGACTAGGAAAGCTAAGGAAAAAATTTGCAAGTCTATTTTGTTGCCATGAAAATTTTACATTTATTACCTTATTACTCTTTGATTTAAGATTATTGTGGTAAATATGTTAAAAGTTATGTTATAGAAAGAACAGTTTGGGTTGTTAACAGAAGCCCATTTGTGAATATTTATAATTCATTAACCTCAGTTTCTACTATAAACTAAAAAAGAAAAAAAAAGTAAATTCCAAATCAAATTATCCAAATGATTGACAGAATTTGCTGTTATTAATGGTGACAGTGACACAAAGGCATTTGTAATTTTTCTGACTAATGGCAAATAAATGACTAGCATTTACTTTGTTATATCCATGTCAGCAACTAAAAGAGCCACAGCAAAGGGCATTTCACACTATTCAGGCTGAGGCCGCTGAGCTATAATAACACCAAAAGCACAGAATGACTTTCATGTCAAAGAGCGTCAAACCAAAATTCGGTGATTTGACTGCACTCAACATAACTCTATACATTGTAGATTTGCACATTGGCTACAAATATATATAAACTGAATTTGGTTTTGTAAATCACCATTTATGAAGTAAATAATGTATCAATATCCCAAATGGTAAGAGAAAGCAAACCTAAAGTGCCTTTGCAAGAGTTGTCATCAACTTAATTATTTTCGCAGAAGCAAACTTTCTGCCAGCTTCCTGAGTTAGTATTCAAAATCTTTGCAATGTGGGTACCTTCAAAAGGTAAAAACCATATATAGATATATTAGAACCGTCAACACCTTCAGTGCTGTTTGAAATTTTCTAAGTTAAAATTTGCTTGCACTACTAGAACTGGGGATCACATAATTTCATTAACAGTGAACAGTAAAACTAACACTCACCCACCCAACGTGAAAAGAAAATCAGCAAGACCCTCACCCACCCAATTTCTCATTCTTATGCAACTAAACTCTTTCTCCACAATAAACTGACCCTCATAAACAGAGCAATTATGACCTAGCCCAAATCTACTGTCAAGTTTTAGACAGCCCTAAGCAAAAGAACTGATCCATGAACTCTTACAGTATCAAAATATGAAGGTTACAAGAAATGCAAAGAGAAAGAAAATTTGAAATTTGAAAAAATTGATAAATCCAATATTCCAAATTTCCCAATCTCCAGAAAATTTCATTTTTGAATAAATTGCAGAAAGAAAATAGCTTAGCAAACAGAAACTGAATCGCAGCAAGACAAATTGGTAACAGAGTCAGCTATTTCAACAACAAGAATGTGTTTGACCTAAATTGTACAAGTAAACTATGCTTTTAGCAACTTTTTAAGTCTTGTGATGATTTGCAAAAACCAAAATTTGAATAGCACCAAGACAAATGACTGCAAATAGTAATTTCATAAATTGAAATTTTCAAGTATTAACAGAGTGGTTGGTAATATTAATATCTACTATTTATTTCAAGAATCATTAACCAAAATTGTAGCATTTATACATTTTCTTAGTGGTGTCCAATTAAGTATTAATACTCTCAACCATTACCAACAGAAGAGGATATAAGGTATGAGTAAACTTACGAATAGGGAAATTGAATAAATGGATTGTGGTCAATCTGATTGTTCAATTTGGGGCAACCATATATCATCACCGTTTTCAATTTGGTGAGGCGTTGCATGGTTTCCTCAGTGGGCAGACACACCAAGTTCTTGCAATCCACAATATATAGCTCTTGAAGAGAGGAAAGGTTGTCCAACCACTCTGGGAAAGCTACCATTTCACCAAATTCCTGTATCCACAGAATTTTAAGGGCAATGAAGTATTGAATTTGGTCCAGGAACAGGACAGACCCATACAATTTGAGCTTTTGGAGGGAGGGGTGAATGGAAGAAGTTGAAGACAAACAATCCCCATTCTCCATATATTCAACAAACGATGTATAACACTGTACCCCACTAGGTAGTGTTGTTATGGACGGGACACATAGCAATGACCTCAGCTTAGGACAATCCTGTACTACCAACTTCTGAAGGGAAATGCAGGTGTGCACTGAGTCTAGCATATCTCTCAGTTTATTACACCCTCTAATAATCAACTCCTCAAGGCAAGGAAACACCAACAACACCTCACCTGTACTTGTCAACTCCTTTGCACCCTTCCACTCTTCTAAGCTACTCATAAAAAGCAATTTGAGTATTCTCAATGCCGGGAATAATGCAGTAGTATATCTGTGACTCCCTTCATTGTAACTGTAAAACTCACTTCCTATACTTCTTACCTTCCACAGTCCAAATATTTCAAGAACCTTAAGACTAGGTAAATGCCCCAAAGTGGGAACTTCTTCACATTCCGTGCACCGATTCAAATAGATCTGAATCAAATTGTGATATAGCGACAAACCAACCCATGATGGAAAGTTCTTTCCTCCATAGAATTCCAGAAGCTTCATGAGTTTAGGGCATTCTTCAATTCTTAAAGTTTGCATATTGTAGAGTTTGGTAATGAATTTTGGTAATTCCTCAATTTTAGTATGTGAGATGTGAAGAAGTCTCGTTGAGGAAGCTACGAGACTTGTAGATGGTCTAAAATCTTTGCAACTCAGGACATTGTTTGAGTGGTCCTAGATTTGGGGGTTTATGCATTGTCATTCTTTGGTTAATTTTCTTAATTCTGTTAGTCTCTCTTTTTGATCGGTTTGTATTCTTTTTAGTGCAGTAAGTTTACTATCGTAAATTCATGGTGCTTTTTATCAATAAAGCTATTATTACCTATAAAAAAAAAAAAAAAAAAGTGAAGAAGTCTCAAATGTATTAACTGCTCAATTGAATTTGGCAACCCTATTACACTGTGCCCGAATAATTTTAAAACACGTAAGCATTTAAAATTTGATAACATGTCATCAAAGTCTAGATTTTTTGAAATCAATGTGCGTATTTTTATGAAACCATCTCCACTAAATGAAGTTCTTGGTGTTGTTTCACCATCAAGTCGGACAAATAAAGGTTGTACTTTACTAACAATATCCACATAATCTCCCTCCAAAATCATAATTTCAGATTTTGAAATTGAGATGGCAAAATCATGCACCAAATCATGCATTTTGCAACTAATAATCTCACCATAGGCATCCTTTGTAGCATTTTGGAAAAATGAAGTGGCCAACAAAATATTGAAATACATGTTACCAATATCCTCCATCACCATATTAGCTTCTTTAGATGGTCCAAGGAACCCTTCAGCCATCCAATGCTGAATTACTTCGTCCTTTTTCATGTCATAATCTTTAGGGAAAATTGCACAGTATGTGAAACATTGTTTCAAAGATGGTGTTTGAAGATGATCATAGCCTAACTTTAATATGTGAAACACTCCATTATTATCATCGTTCAGTAAATCCCAATTTTTATTATTTTGAATCAATAGCTATTCACCTTTATCATGTATAAAGTACATTATTCCCCCTAAAAATCTTGCAGCCCATGGAACCCTTTTACATTTTTTAACAATCTCCTTTCCAATTTTCTCCAAATCTAGAGTTAAAAGTCTCTCATTTGCAGATGCTTTTTTCTTGAATATGGACCAATAATCATATTCTGTTAATTCATATTGGGGAAGAGTCTCCATAGTTTCTGTCACACTATCACAATAGGTTGCTTCAACAATGTTATTTCCAACATTTTGATTAACTTTTGAATCATCAAGGAGTCTATCTCCATGTTAAAGCTAATCTCAGGGATCGAATTCACAAACTCCGCTCGAAGATCATAACTAGCAATGTCATCTTTAAGTATATTTAATGATTCATTGATGGTCTTAATATTTTCTGCCATATTGAGGGGGGATACAATGCTATTGGAGAGTAAATAGGAGCTTAGTACCTTCTGCTGAAGAATCTTATAGCCAAACTCATCTAGCACATCATCAATGACATAAGCTACATCTCTAAGCTTTGCTGACCAGCTCCTCAAAAACTCATCACTTACTTGTCTTTTCTCAACATCATTTAACACGAGTTGAATCTGGGTTAACAAGATAAGAAGGTCTATTAGCCCCTCCTTGAAACCCCGCTCTAAACTAATATGGTGCTCTATAACATTTGATCTCAACTTGGCTAAAAGTCCCTCCACAACAACATTTAGCATAATTTCAGCTCTGTATTCTTCCTTACTCTGCATAAGAGAAAATATAATAGAAAGATTGTAGACGGTACATAGTCAAGTGCAATTATATTATAAATAAACAACCATATGACTCCAAAAAGAAAGGGAGGGGGGGAGGGGAAATAAACAATCATATATAGGTAGGTCTAGATATAAAAGTATATAAGTGGAGCTAGATAAAAACTATTATGACAAAACTCCCCTTCTAAATTTTTCATACAATAATTAGTAGTTAGAGACTTAGTGCCAAGAATCTTGTTGATCAACTGGTTGACATCTACTATGTTTCTAATTGAGACACCCAATGTTCAAATCTCCTCACCCCTATTGTAACTATTAAATTGTAAAAAATTAATAGTAAAAAAAATGGTTGTACAGAGATTATGAAATTGACTAGACTACTTAATGTTCTTCTAGGGACACACACAATTGCTCACACACTTTAACACAACTTACACATTTGTCAACGTGTGATTAAATTATATCATTTACATATAAGTCCACCATTAGAACTTAGAGAAAAGTAATCTAATCACCACTTGCCACATGTCTAAGCTTTGTCAAAGTGTGTGACTTTTTGACACCCCTCCCTCCCCACCAATCTTCTTATAACAAAAAAATTCATTAATGAAATTTCATATGTTTTACTTGATTCAAACATTTAAAATCACTAATTGAATTAGTTATCTCAACCACCAAAATTGTGGTAAAATATAATCTAATAATAAAAAATTTACATCATTGATTACAAACATCACTCACCTTTTTAAAGAGTCCACTTAATGTGTCATCCTTCTATATTGAAGTTGAGCCAATTTTCCTCTCCTCAGCCTTGCTTGAAGTCGATGCACCTTTAAGTTTTTTGTTAGGCTAGATACTTTTTTACAAATATCAATATCGTGACCTTTAACTCCAGCTAAGTGTGTTTTAATCCTTGTAGCACCCCAGCAAAATTACATTCACAAAACTTACATTTGAAACGACCATTTAGTTCTTCAACATACTCCCAAAATTGCGATATTTCTTTCGAACCATATTTCTTTTGCCTTACAATAAATAGATAAAGAATATAATATTAGAATACGAAAATTGATAGTAAAATTGGATCTATAGAATAATAAAAAATAATTTAAAAGAAATGGATCTATAGAATTATAAAAATAAGCTTTTTTTTTAATGAAAAATGTTGTGAAAATTAGTGAAATAATTTGTTTACACAAGGTTAAAGAAAGAGAAAAAAAAATGACACAAGGAATTTACGTGGTTCGGCAATATGCCTACGTCCACGGGAGGCGATAGAATAAATTTCACTATAACAGTGGAGATTACAACAACTTGAAGACACTTTCACACAACCCAAACCCCAAATACACCCTTGATTCTCTCACAAATAGATAAAGAACACCCTATTGTATTTAGACAAATTTGCTAGACACTAACTTCCTACAATCCGTAGCTTACATGCTCTCCGAACTCATTTGCTCCACCTCTATTTATAGCTACACTTCAGCCAAAATATCACCATCATGAAACTTATCAAGTCAACAAAAATGGCTAGCATTTATTGCCAATGGACTCACACATATCGGCTAGCACAAATTGGTTTGCTCAGGTTCCTTGATAATTCATGAATGCCAATGAGTCATACATTTCGGCCATAAAGGTAAGCATGGCATGTCAAGCGTTCCAACAGAAGAGAACGATGCAAGACTTCTATCAAAGAAGTAAATATATTCAGCCATGAGTCATTGCAACATTAAATACAACTTCTTGCATTTCTTCACACATGAAATACTTCCCGATGGTTTGTTGGCTAATGCATTTAATGATTTGTTAGCTAATGTCAAGCCACCAAATTTGACAATTCAAGCCATTCTAACAAATCTCCACCTTGGCTTGAATTGTATCAAGCTTCACAAATAAACTCTTCAATCGCCTCCACCTTAGCCCCTACGGGCTATCACAAGCCACAAACACTAATCAAGTCCAAGCAGTGCTTGAACTTGCTTGTAGGTACCGGCTTCGTCAACATATCAACTGCATTCTCTGAAGTGTCAATCTTCTCAAGAATAATTTCACCTGTAGCAGTCAACTCCCTTATCTTGTGGAATCTCACATCAATATGTTTTGTTCTAGCATGATAAACCTGATGCTTTGCCAAGTAAATGGCACTTTGACTGTCACAATGCAACTGTACTCCTTGGTTCAAACCAAGCTCTTTGACTAGCCCTGTCAACCACAATGCTTCCTTTGCAGCTTCAGCTACCGCCATGTACTCAGCTTCCGTAGTAGACATGGCTACTAGGGATTGTAGTGTGGATCTCCAACAAATAGTCCCTCCTGACAGAAGCTCTCTTTGGACTCACTGCCTTGGATATCACTGGAGAAAGCACATCTTCCCTGGGCTCAAGTTTATGCATTAGATACTCCTTCACTAAAACAACCTTATCCATATTTGCTCACCCTTATTATCTTGCTTTCCTCTTTCAATAGCAACAGAGAGCTAATGCCAAATTTTCAGTTACAATTTCAGTTAATGTCCTTCTAAGACTTGTAGGCATCTGTTTTTATTTTTAGTAGTAAGATTGACAGTGTTTTCCAAAACATGCTTCCCAAAATTCTTATGTATTGCTCTTGGATTATGTCTAGTGGTTTCCTTGTACCCCTCAGGAGCCCGCCTTCATTCAAATGCTAAAAATCAAATGATAAGGGGCATTAAGAATTAGGAACCATGTTGGAGTGTTTCCATTTTACCTCACAAAAGCAGTAAAATAATAAAGAAAGAAAAAACAAGGGAATAAATGTGTTGCACAAAGTAAGGGTGTAAAAAATATAACCTGGGCTTCCATAGAATTCAGGATCTTCTTCATCTTCATCGTCATCCAACCTGACAACCCAAGAAAGTTTGGTGCTAACGCTGAGAGTATGTCTCAAATTCTTGGCCTTCTTCAATTTGGTGGGAACTCATTTCTTGTAATGATGAACATATTCCTTCTGGGTCAAGATCCATTCCAAATGTAGGAGATGAGGAGGTAGGCAACCACTTTGAACCTTATAAAAGTGTGTTCAAGTCATGGAAATTTCATTCAAGATTAAATGAAGCCGCCTTTAACAAATATACCAAGCTAAAAATGCTATATAGGGTTTAAAAGTGACGGTCTAAGCATGTACCAGAAGCCTCTCTACCACCAAGACCAAGACACAAGTTTATGTAGGATGCTTAAACCACGATGGCATGGTTGGAATTACCTTGGAGAAGCTTCAAAGAGGGGCTGATAGGACTTTTGGTATTGTAACCATTTCTTTGCATGCGGTCAAGTAGAGCCATTTTCAGTGTATTTATGCCTTCATATATATTGGTTTTGTTGCTCCTTTTATCCCCTATAACAGAGAGAAATGTAAGAGAGATGAATGATGCTCAAGAATTGGCTTATAGGATTCTTGCATGGTTCTAGAATACATGCATTTGTGCACATAAGCATATATATGAACTTTATAGTTGTTTCCTGGCTGCAATTAGGAGGCATATTGAGTCCTCAAATGAACATATGCAGCAGATGTGATAGCTAGATGGTCGATATATAGAGAGACTAAGAAAGCATATGGTTCTAGCTTTTCATTTCTAAAATGAAATCAGAGTATGACCAAAGCATATACAAAATGCTATTTCTTAATATTCTATAACAACCATTAGTATTAGAAAACTAATAAGTCAAAACATTATAGTGAAGACAATGCAATAGTAACAGGTAGACCAAAATTTCCTAGGTAAAATATATCCAAAAAATTTGAGGGGTTTGTTTGAAACAAAAATTTGAAGGTTTACATATGTTATGCAACAAAATATGTTGCAGAACATAGATATACAAGTTTGACACAAAAATTGAAGGGAAATCGCTTTAATAAATGGATAAGAAATATGGTAAATTAATTGTAAAATGAACTAGTTTATTCCAAAATGAAATGTTAGAAAAAAGGACCTTTGAGAAGAAATATGGATTTAATATTATTTTGAGCTTAGACTAGGAATCATATATTTATCTGGATATTGGGAATAGGGCGTATCTAGGACCACTTTATGCTGTAGTGCATGAGTACTAATTGGGATATGAAGGACGACGAAAATCTATAAATAGTATAAAAACAACAAATTTAATAATAATAATAATATATCAAATTGAAAGAAGAAAAAAGAATCAAAAGGAATCATATTAGGTTTTGATGGAAGAAAGAAAATAAATGAAATGAAGAAGAGAATGTGGCAACTCACAAATTTCAATGAAACAATTAGATTGGAAATTTGGAACCAATTCAAGATTCAGTTCTTCATTAGCTTTCCATGGAAACTGAGTGGGCCACTTGCTTTGCTGGTAGGTAGTAGCACTCCTGCTCCTGAACTTCAGTTCTTGAAGAGATAAAAGGTTACCCCAGCCCCAAATAATCGTGAAGCATCCTTGACACGGGAAAAGTATTCGCTAATAAAAAAGAAATTACAGGTGGCAATTACATCAAAAGAATTGTCAAGTGTTGCTAACTATGGCTTACAGAAATCATAGCTAAATATTAACAAAGAATATGAAAAAATAAGGGGGGTGATAATTCAAATGAATTACTTTTTTTTTTTTTAATTCTTAATTTCTGAAAAATATTTGATGTGCTAAAAGAAATCCAACCATCACGGAATAACCACAATGAAATATAGCTAAAAATTGAAGATACACAAAAATTATGCAATAAATATGTGTTACATAAATATGAATTAATGGTTTGACATAAAACTATTTGGACATTGTTAACCCAAGAATATGGTAATGTGTATATATATATATAGAACAAATCACGAACAGTGTGTCAACTTCACAGCAAACAGAAGAGAACATAGAAATTATAAATGACTTCGAGCTTAGAATAGGAATGTAGAATGTATCAAAGGTTTTTCTTAATCACAGGAACATGGGCAATCTTAGAACCTTTTGTGCTAAACTACATGACCTCTAATTGGGACAATGAAAGATCACAGCTATTTGTAATTTAGTAATGCAATGAGCCACTTACATCATAAGCAGATATTGCAATGAGCTAGTTACACCATAAGCACATATTGCAGCTTCTTGCAAATGTACAGCTCATGTAAGAACAATAGGTGGCTTTCCACTTACTGTTGAAGACATTGTCAAATATGTTAGAGTAGAGTCCATCCACATATATAATAGCCTAATTTTCACCATTGACATATGATTGACCAAAAAGAAGACTGATTATTTTCCATTTCCTTTTATATTACAAAAGAACTTCTACCATGTCAGAGATATTAATTGTCTGAAACTTACTGGTCATCCATCTTAATAATGTACATAATCTTCAGACAGCTTCTTGTTTAATACATTCATTAAAATAGATATCTGGAATGTGGGAAATCCTAGACCGCTCTGCACCACAATCCTTTGCACATCTTTCAATTAATTTGGAGCAATGACAAGATATTTAGCTCTTCGGTTGGATTCAGGGTTGGTTAAAAGCTCCATGAATAAATGTTTCCTCCAGCTGAACACATTAGATATGCCAGTGCCTGCATATTGAGGTTAACATATTTAACTGATTAATAAATTTTTAGTTCTTTGAATAATGAGAATCCATGTGTTGTTAGTTTTGTTAGCTTTTTAACATCCCAGGCTCCTAGTTCATTATATCCACATCAGCAACTAAAAGTGTCAACCTAAGTATAATAACACATATATGGAGTATAATAACTAATATAACGCACAGAAATGACTTTCATATTAAATAGTGTCCAACTACAATTCATTGATCTGACTGTTTTGGTGATATATGAACACATATATGGATTATAGATTTGAAATAAAACTCTTCTGAGATAATCAACCAAAGAATATGGCAATATATTTAAAGCAAAAAAGAGAAAGCATAGCAGAGAACAAATCATGAGCAGTTAGACAACTTCAAAGTGAAACAGCAAACAGAAGTAGGTTTGAGAGAACATACCAGTTTTAAATTATTTGACCTTAGAGCAGGATGTATCAAATATTCATCTTAATAACTGGAAAATGAGCAATCTTTGTCCAGTTTGTGCCAAACTACATGACCTCTAATTGACACAAGGAAAGATTACTGATATTTTAATTTAGTGATGTAATGAGCTACTCACACCATAAGCAGATATTGCAGCTTATCCTGAATGTATAGTTTACTGTGGAAAATATTCTCCCTATTTGGTTATGTGATTTTCAAATACATTAGTGTAGTGTGTTCAAGTAGATGAAGAGGAGATAAAAGATTAGTCCATCCACATTTATAACAGTCTATTTTTCACTATCAACATGATATTGACTATGAGAATGATTCTTTCACTTTTCATTAAATTACAAAAGAATTTCTCCCATGTGAGAGATTTTAATTGTGTGTTGTTCGTGAGAAATTCAAGTGTGATGAAGAGGTACAAGTGCATCACAGTGAACAAATATTCAAAGCTCTAATTACAACTTCTACTTGCTAGATAATATCTGCTATCATTTATATATCTGTACATGTACACACTTTGACAAATTGTCTCAAGTGCGTAAAGATGACAACGGTATAATTATAAGTAGGGGGAAAAGAATGTCCAAAACAATTTGGAGAAGATCCGAAAAGACTCCTCAATCTCCAAAGGCTACTTTTATCTCTTGCAAGGGATTAATGACAATTGACAAAAAGTTTCAGCTGCAATTTACAGCAGCAAAGATTATGAGAGGTCATAGCAAGACATGGCTCGTCATCAATTGTCTAATGACTCAAAAAGCTTTACGCATGTCAGAGTAGAACTTATGTGATCAACCATAAAAAAAAAAGTAGAACTTATGTGATCTATTTTTGGCAAGCATCCTCAACAACCAATGACATCCAACTCATTCACAAGAATCACAGCTCACCCATTTGTTCATATCCAAAAAAAATTAAGAAACTATCAAAGTCATGCATTTATCCAGTTTCAGGGGCAACTTCCTTACTAATCTGCCGTGTAAAAAGGATCAAGAAACAACAATATTGGAGCTTATGATGCATTTTTCCTTTTCTAAATTGCTATGGAAGTCATCAGAATGTATCAACACTATGGTAGCTTGAACTACTTATATTAGTACTAAAAATAGTAACTTTTTTGATAGGTAGTACAAAATGAAATTCTCAACCAAAATGTATTAAAACTATTAAAGAGCAGAAATTTAGTGTTTATAGGGAAAAGGCCCATTATCTTATATCTAAGGGATCAAGAACAATCCTACAACTATTTGCATGATCTAGAGCAACCAGAATGGTCACCTGTTGGGTAAGACCATCATGTCAAGGTTACAAGAAGAAAACCACACAATAGTGGAAAACCTTAACTAAATATGGTACTTTTAAATTTTCTAATAGAGATGTGTATAAATGAATTTAATGACAACCAACAAGTAAAAAGACTATCTATAGATCTCTACCTCATAATCCCAAAAGCTGTTGAAGTCATTTGCATGAAAGCCTTATGTTTGGAAACCGTAACAAATAACATATGATTTGAAAGGCAGAAGAATTATCAAGCATCTGTATATTATGGAAAATATTATTGCTAGTTATATAAAGAATGGATGAAACTGTGGCCTATGTACAAGAAAATCCTTGGCCTCACCTAATGCTTTGTCAGATGTGTTGTCAACTATGCATACTGGTAAAAACTTAAAAACAAGTATATGATATAGTTCAATACGACCTAGGACCAGAATTTTTTTAGGAGAGAGAGAGAACTCAAGACAATAAAATCAATATATTTTCAGTGCAATCTTCAAGTATTCTAATTACTGGTACTATGTCGTATCCATGGTCATAAATTGATCTCAGAAAAACAAAAATGCAATCAAGGTCTGGTTCAATTTGAATTGAGTCTCAAGATGCTTCCTTATGGGTACAATATATGGGACTTTTAAGTTCATGCACAACTCTGATTGGGGTAAAATAAATAATTGATGCAATCAATTATTCTAAAGTTTGAAAAAAAAAATTCAAAAACAATTATGACATTAACAAAGTTGGGTCAAAGTGATACTATAGAAATGACTTGAAATTTGTACAAATAAAGCGCCTTAATTATTAGAAAACTGACAAGTCAAAACTTTATAAGGGAAAATGCAATAGTAAGAAGTACACCAGAAATTTATATGTAAAACTAACCTTCTTTTATTAATAAGAACTAACCAAAAATAAAAAATAAAGAAATTGATTGAAAAAAAGAAAGAAAGAAAGAAAGAAATATATATATATATATATAGGGCCTACATTCACTACCCAGAAAAATTTGTTGCACTACATTGTAAACAAGTTTGAAATAAAATTGAAGTGATATTGCTAATTGGAAAATGAAGGTGTAGAGATTTCGTGTTTACAGATGGAAAACCAAATCTGGAAATAGTATATGAACAACAAATTTAGAAACTTGTATACAAATTTAATGTAGGAAAAACAAAAAATTAGGATTGACAATAGGTTTTGTTGGAAGAGAGAAATCAAAAGAGAAGATATTAATGAGAGAACTTACAAATTTCACTAAGTCAATTGCATTGGAACCAATTTAAATTTCCCCACTGTGATTCTTGGAATATGACCAATCTTCTACCAATGGAACTCTAGCAAACAGTAAGTAACAAAGCATCCAGCTTTGCCAACCACTCCGGGAATTTTCCATTTAGCTTTCCATAGAAAGCAAGGGCACCTCCTGCACTGTTGGTAGGTAGTAGCAATTCTTGTCCCAGAACTTCAGTTCTTACAAAGACGAAAAGTTACCACAGAACATATGCAGAGGCTCCAACATTGTCAAAATTTAATGCTTCCAACTGAGCACATATAGGTGTCAAAGCTGGCCAAACAGCTCTGACAACCAAAAGAAGATTAGGCTCCAAAATGGGTGGTGTGTGAAGTCCTTGACATTGGAAAAAAAAAATCCTCTGATAAATAAGGAATTCTGGTGGCTTTTACATTAGAAGAAATGTCAAGTGCTACCTGTCACTCACAACATTGATACAATGACATCAACACATGAATACTACAAGTATTAGAATATCATCAGAATTCCAAGATGAAATAGATGCTATTGTAAGGAAAAGTGAAAGGGAAGGGGGGATAATTGGCATAAACGGTATACTTATTGGATTGAATTAGTACTTCATATATTTGAAGACAAGTGAAGATTACGGAAACTACCAATTCTCATAAACTTCCTATAGCTTGTGGCTAGATTAAAAGTCCATAAGTTAATAAATTTTTCCTCCAGCTGAATACAATAGACATGCTGTCCCTAGTGTCTGCACTTAATGGCAACTTTTTATTGATTAAAGGAGAAATGAAGGAATTGGGAGCAATTAAAAAAACACTCTTATGTTGTTGTTAAGGAGAGTATTAGAAAAGAAAGGAGGATGAGGTGAGAGAAACTTACTGGTCATCCATCTTAATAATGTATATGATCTTCAAACTGCTTCTTCTTTGATAAAATTAACAAAAATGAAATCCCAGACCACCCACTCTGCACCGCTCCCCTTTGCACATCTTTCCTTTAATTTGGGGCAGTGACAGATATTCTTCTCTTCCATTTTCTTGGCAGTGTTAAAGCTCCATGAATA
Source organism: Castanea mollissima (assembly GCA_014183005.1). Classification (NCBI taxonomy): domain Eukaryota; kingdom Viridiplantae; phylum Streptophyta; class Magnoliopsida; order Fagales; family Fagaceae; genus Castanea; species Castanea mollissima. Next base: position 3,093,792 of record JACAVU010000007.1, read on the forward strand.
AATTTTTCCTCCAACTAAACACAATAGATATGCTGTACCCAGTGCCTGCATATCAAGGCAACATATTTAACTAATTGAATAGTCTTTTAATTCTCTCAACAATGAGAATCCATGTTTTGTTAGTTTTGTTAGCTTTTTAACATCCTAGGGTCCTAGCAATTAGTTTGTCATATCCATGTCAGCAACTAAAAGCGTCAAAGCAAAGGACATTTCACACTATTCAAGCTAAGCAATAACAATACTAGACGCACAGAATGACTTTCATATCAAAAATTGTAAAACTACAATTCATCAATCCAGTTGTACTCAATCTATACATTGTTTTGGTGACATGCACAACTTTACATGGACTAAAAGTTTTGTTTATGCAGATATGCACGTTGGCTACAGAACACACTGACTATATATAAATACAGCTCAAAGTAAATTATATATACAAATCCCAAATGGTAAAGGAAAAACAGATCACACGTACCTTGGCATCAGTTGAATCGAGTTGATTATTTTCCCAGACGCAAACAGATCATATGCACCTTCATATATTTGATAGTTTGCAAAACTCAGCACTCTATCAGCAGTCAGCAACAATCACCTCGATTTCGTTGGATTCATAAACAAACTTCTCTTACTCATCACAGCTATAAGTAGTCCCGTGCAACTCTGATTATCAGCCCAACCCCAGCTTCCTCCCTGTCCTCGAAGATATATTAAGTACATACATTCCTCCTCTGTTCATCAGCTTGCAATTATAATCAATTGTTCCGCCAGCTGGAAACAATAGGCATATTGTCTCAATTGCATTTGCATACACATGACATCAATACAATTATGTCATGAAGTAAAGAGTCTTGGGAAAACAGAATAGAGGAATGAAGAAATAGGAGTCAACTAGAAGTATGATTGCCTATTTCAAAAGTATGCTCAAAACAATCATGCAAAGCTCCTTTTATCTCTTGTGGGGACTAACTACAATTGACAAAAGGCTTCATCTGTGATGAATGGAACCAAAGGTTTCATCACAGGACTTAAGTGGTCATTAATTGTCTATAGTTTCAAAAAATAAATATTAAACCAAGTAGAACTTGAATCTATGTGATCAATTTTTGGTTAGCATCCTCAATAACCAATAACATCCACCTCATTCACAAGAATCACAACTTACCCATTTGTTAAAATAAAATAAATATAAAATAATTAAGAAACTAGCAAAGTTATGCATAACCAGGCACTTCAGTGAGATATTAACATTTATTGTATCTTGCCTTTTCTAAATTGCTATGGAAGTTGTCAGGATGTTTCAACAACAGGGTCAGTTTATAGATACTGGTCCATCACCATATATGCAAGTGAGTGGGATCTATCCTCCAAACAATTGCACGATCTAGATCAATCAGAATGGTCACCTATTGGGTATGAAAATAACGTAAAGCTCACAGGAAGAAAACACCAAAATAGATGGAAAACCTTAATTGAATCTAATTTTATGAGGGTTAATGGACTAAAGAAAAGGCTTCATAGTCTTTTACTCAAGGTTTCAAAGTGTTGCAAATATTGTATTCACTCTCTCATTCTCTCCTCTCAATTTTTTATTTATTTATTTTTTTTTATAATTCATTGTTATCTTTAATTATTTGCTTATAGATTCTGAATAATTAACAAAGAAACCTCACAGGTGATACCCATGTGTAAATCAACCAGTAAAAGGCCATGAAAATTGTAGAAAAGGCAGTATGCAACTTCAACCACTGCAGCTGGTGCTAATGGTGTGTCATCTTCACCCACCACACAAAACAGTAGAGATTATTTTAAACTTCTGACCATTAAGATCTGAAAATTGTTAAACTTTTTTGGCATGAATGATATACTTATCAGATTGAATTAGTACTCTAATTATTCAAACATAAGAGATGATTTGAGAAAACTTACCAAATCTTATAAGCTTCCATTAGCTTGCAGCTAGATTAAAACTCCATAAGTAAATTAATTTTTCCTCTAACTGAACACAATAGATATGCTGTCCCTAGTGTCCACATGTTGTTAGTTTTTTAACATCCCATGCTCCTAGCAATTAGTTTAATATATACATGTTACTAATTAAAAGAGTGAAAGCAAAGGACATTTGTTTAGGTTAAGCTGTAATAATACCTGATGCACAAAATGACTTTCATGTCAAAGAGTGTCAAACCATAATTCTGTGATCTGACTACTCAATCTAACTCTATACATTGTCTTGGTGACATATGAACACATATATGGAGTTGACATGCACACCTTTACATAGACTAACAATTTTGTTTATGCAGATAGGCACAATGGGTACAGAACCCAGTCACTGAACAAATATATATTAACTGAACTGGATCTCGCAAAGCACCAATTAATTAAGAAGTAAGTTATATGCACGTATCTGAAATGGTAAAGTGAAAGCAGACTTGAAGTACCTTGGCATCAGTTGTCATCAAGTTGGTTATTTCCGAGGTGTAATCTCTCTTACGAGCTTCATGATTTAGCCAAAAAAAATTAAAATGTGTTAGAAACCTTCAAAAGCTAAAACCGATATATAATTATATTAGAATAGAACCATCAACACCTTCAGTGCTGCCTAAAACTTTATAAGAAATTTAAGCTTTGCTTCTACTAGTAGAACTGGGGATCACATAACTTCATGGTCTAGTAAAACTGACCTACCAACCCAAACATGAAAACAAAAATCCGCAAGACCTTCTCCCACCCAATGTCTAATCTCATTCTTATGCAACCCAACTCCACTTTCCCACAATAAATTCACTCAAATAAACATAGGAATTATGACCCTGTAGCCCAAATTAACAAAATCTATTTCCAACTTTTACAAAGCCCAGAAAACAAGAACTGCTCCATGTATTATATTAGAATTCCAGCTCATGAAATTGAAAAGAATGAGTATGTTTTCATCAATGGACATAATCAATTTGACACCAATAAGTGAAGGTTACAAGAAACGCTGAGAAAAAGAATGAGTATGTATGTGATTGATGTGAAATTTAAGAATAGCCCGTTTAAAAAAAAATGACATAAATAAATTGGGGGCCAGTAGGAAATGGAATATACTTCTAGTCCAGATATAAGTACACTTACTAATCATCTTCAGAGTCGTCAATGTCGTCAAGTTCTTCATCAGAGTCGTAAAAGATGTCAGAGTCCTCAGAAATGTTCCCTTGGATGCGTTCTCCATCGATTCTGATGTTTGGAACATGGGCAATCTCGAGCCACTCAGCGCCGCCCCATTCTACATATCTATTCTCTAAATTGTGGCAATAATTAATGTGCAGATGTTTTAAATTGGTGAGTTGTAGAATGGGAAGATACATCAGCTTTTCGCAGAAATAAAGAGACAGCTTTTGAAGAGAAGAAAGATAGCTGAACCAATCAGGCAAAGCTTCCATTCCGTTAAAGTTCTCTATCTGCAGCTCTTCAAGGGCAGTGAAGAGTTGAATTTCGTTCGGGAGAGAGTTGAGTGTAGGCCTCCCAAGCAATATTAGCTTTTTGAGGGACGCGTGCGAGTATCGAATGGAAGGATAACGCAGAATCGGGAAAGCATCCAGCTCTTCAATAAACCCACCAATTACCAAAGCCTTTAAGCGGCCTTCTCGCAAAAGCTTCAGTCTTGGATCAGCACGGTTGCTAATTTTTAATTTAATAAGAGAATGAAATACTTCTCCTAAATCTGGAATTGATTTCAGATTCAGACAGTCCCCAATCTTCAAATATTGAAGAGATGTACAGAATTGTAGCCCACTGGGTAGTTCATCAATGCCACACCCTCTTATCTCCAAGTGTTGAATAACTGACGGGACACCTCGCAAAGAACTCAGGCGAGGACAATCTTGTATTACAAACATTTGAAGGGAAACGCAGGTGTGCAGTGATTCTGGAATTGATTTCAGATTCGGACAGCCCTCAATCTCCAAATTTTGAAGAGATTTACACAAATGTAGCCCACTGGGTAGTTCATCAATGCCACACCCTATTATCTCCAAGTGTTGAATAAATGACGGGACACCTGGCAAAGAACTCAGGTGAGAACAATATTGTATTACAAACTTCTGAAGGGAAACGCAGGTGTGCAGTGATTCTGGAATTGATTTCAGATTCGGACAGCGCCCAATCTCCAAATATTGAAGAGATGTACAGAATTGCAGCCCACTGGGTAGTTCATCAATGCCACACCCTATTATCTCCAAGCGTTGAATAACTGACGGGACACCTGGCAAAGAACTCAGGTGAGGGCAATCTTGTATTACAAACTTTTGAAGGGAAACGCAGGTGTGCAGTGATTCTGGAATTGATTTCAGATTCGGACAGCGCCCAATCTCCAAATATTGAAGAGATGTACAGAGTTGTAGCCCACTGGGTAATTCATCAATGCCACACCTTATTATCTCCAAGTGTTGAATAACTGACGGGACACCTGGCAAAGAACTCAGGCGAGGACAATATTGTATTACAAACTTTTGAAGGGAAACGCAGGTGTGCAGTGATTCTGGAATTGATTTCAGATTCGGACAGTGCCTAAGCTCCAAATATTGAAGAGATGTACAGAATTGTAGCCCACTGGGTAGTTCATCAATGCCACACCCTCTTATCTCCAAGCGTCGAATAACTGACGGGACACCTGGCAAATACTTCAGATCCGAACACTCATATAAGGTTAACTTCTCAAGGGAAGGAAACACCGTCAACACCTCACCTGCGTTTGTCAACTCTTCTAGTCTTCTCATAGCCTTCAATTTGAGTATTCTCAATGCCGGAAATAATGTAGTAGTATTTCTTAAACTCATATCACTGTAACGGTAAAACTTACATCCTATATTTCTTACCTTGGGCATATATTTTATTTCAAGAACCCTAAGACAGGGTAATTGCCCCAGAGTGGGAACTTCTTCACATTCCATACACCAATTCAATTTGATATGAATCAGATTGTGAAATAGTGACAAATCATTAACCCAAGATGGGAATTTCTTTCCTCCATACCATTCGATTGTTAAGCTTTTCAAATTTGGGTGAGGATGGAGACCTTCCAATACCCTTTCATCTTTATCATACCGGTCCATTGGGATTGAAAATTCACGTTTCCAGTATAATCCCAACTTTAATATTTCCTTTTCTTTTAATTTTGCAGTTTTGGCTTCTTCCTCATTTGTCACCTTCTCTAAATTGTATATGTCTATCTCTCTGAGATTCTTTAAGGGTCCTATTTCTTTAATCCTATAACCTTCATCTTGACCCAAACTAAAGAATTTCAATGTTTGAAGGCAAGTCAACCGTCCCATATTTTTTAGTAGCCAATCTTTGGACCATATGCTTGACCAAGGAATAATAATATGTCTCAAGTTAATCAAATTGCTTAGGTCTTTCGGAAGCTTCATGAGTTTAGGGCATTCTTCAATTCTTAAAGTTTGCAAATGGTAGAGTTTGGTAATGGATACTGGTAATTCCTGAATTTCAGTGTCTAAGATATGAAGAAGCCTCAAATGTATCAACTGCTCAATTGAATTTGGCAACCTTATTATACTATGCCCAGATAATTTTAAAGCACGTAAGCATTTAAAATTTGATAACATATCATCAAAGTCTAGATTTTTTGAAATTAATGTGCGCATTTTTATGAAACTATCTCTACTAAATGAAGTTCTTGGTGTTGTTTTGCCATCAAATCGGACAAATAAAGGTTGTACTTTACTAACATTATCCACAGAATCCCCCTCCAAAATTAGAATTTCAAATTTTGAAATTGAAATGGCAAAATCATGCACCAAATTATTCATTTTGCAACTAATAGTATCACCATAGGCATCCTTTCTAGCATTTTGGAAAAAGGAAGTAGCCAACAAAATATTGAAATATGTGTTACCAATATCTTCCATCACCGTATTACCTTCTTTAGATGGTTCAAGGAACCCTTCAGCCATCCAATGCTGAATTACTTCGTCCTTTTTCATGTTATAATCTTTAGGGAAAATTGCACAGTATGCGAAACATCGTTTCAAAGATGGTGTTCGAAGATGATCATAACCTAACTTTAATATGTGAAACTCTCCATTATTTCTATCGTCCAGTAAATCCCAATTTTTATTATTTTGAATCGATAGCCATTCACCTCTATCATGTATAAAGTACATTATTCTCCCTAAAAATTCCGCGGCCCATGGAATCCTTTTACATTTTTTAACAATCTCCTTTCCAATTTTCTCCAAATCTAGAGATAAAAATCTTTCATTTGCAGATGCTCTTTTCTTGAATATGAACCAACATTCATATTCTGTTAATTCATATTGAGTAAAAGTCTCCATGATTTCTGTCACTCTATCACAATAGGTTGCTTCAACAATGTTATTTCCAACATTTTGATTAACTTTTGAATCATCGAGGAAGGAGTCTATCTCCACGTTAAAACTAATCTCAGGAATCGAATTCTCAAACTCTGCTCGAAATTCATAACTAGCAATGTCACCTTTAAGTCTATTTAGTGATTTGTAGATAATCTTAATTTCGTTTGCCATATTGATAATGCCATTAGAGGGTGAAGAGTAGTTTAGTACCTTTTGCTGAAGAATGTTATAGCCAAACTCGTCTAGCACGTCATCAATGTCATAAGCAACACGTCTAAATTCTTCTAACCAACTCCTCAGAAACTCATCACTTGCTTGTCTTTTCTCAACACCATTCAACACAAGTTGAATTTTGGCTAACAAGCTAAAAAGGTCTATTAGCCCGCTAAAAAGGTCTGTTAGCCCTTCCTTGAAACCCAACTCAAAACTAATGTGTTGCTCTATAAAAATTGATCTCAACTTGGCTAGAAGTCCCTCCACAATAACACCAAGTAAAATTTCAGCTATGTATTCTGCCTTACTCTGCATAAGAGACAATAGTATGAAAATGTTTGTAGAGTGTAGAGGACAATTCTATTAAAAATAAACAAGGTGGGTCCAGATATATTTATATATTGGAAATATAAAAACTTGTATTACGATTTTTACCTTCTTAATTTTTATACAATAATTAATAGTTTTTTTTTTGGAGTTTTATAATAATTAGTCGCAAACACACACAATACATGGAAATATATAACTATTTTTAAATACGGTATAATATATAAATTATTATCTAATTTTTTTGTAGATAATTTGTTCTCCCTAAAAATTAAACAAATTCTAAAAGTAATTTATTTTTCTCTATTTTTACAAATATATAATTTTATCATTTATGGTGTGTTTGATTGATATTATTTTTTTAAGTTGTCCATATTTTTCTAACTATTGTTATTATGCATTATTTTTTCCTAATTTCTTTTTGTATAACTAAAATTTGTAAGTTTCAAATATATTATTCAAATTTTTTATTCTCTTAAGAAGATTGTCATGATAATCAAAATTGATCATATAGTTACAATGAATATTACTCAAATAATTGATAGCAGTATAGTACTCCCAACCCAAACCTTTTTTTTTTTCCTATTTTTAAGTAAGTACACCGAAATGGATTGAACAGGATCATTATGGACTGAACTACAATGAATTGGACCAAACTAGACTATAATAGATCAAATTGAACTAAAATGGACCAAATGCCGAATCTAAATTAGTAAACAAAACTCAAAAAATTAATAATAATTATAATAATAAAGCAATGCAAAACCATTATCTGTGATAAGTAATGTATTCCAATATGATGAAAGTGGTTTGTTGTTGAAGTAATATCAATCAGATTTGTTATCACATTAATATTTTTAACTGAATTATTATGCATGCACTTGTGATTCTATGTGCTTGTTGAAAGTTTTATTCAAATTAAATTCGGTACCATGTACACCATAAAAAAAATATTAGAAAAACCACTTACATGTAATATTTTATACGAAAGAATAAGAAGGGGGGGGGGGGGGGGGGGACTTTGTTAAAAGCTTTATTATCTCTATCTTTTGACATTGATGAAAATGACATATGGTTCTCTACGTAGGAGCGATGGACCCTTCAACCTAGCCTTGAATACTACATTAGCATATGGATATGTATATAGTGGTGAAATGATATTTTTTTTCAAGTGAATTTAAACTAAAAATAAATAAATGGTGTCTCCACCCAAGATGTTTGTATTACATGTATTTTCTTTTATAAGTTACATTTAGATTCAAGAACGTATAAAGTGGTGGTCATATCATGATTGATAAGTTATAATTAGTTTTGAGATTGAGTAAATGCACAATGTATTATTGCATGCACTAATATTTATATACATATTTTTTGAAAAAATGATGAAAAGAAAATAATGTCTTGGCCGCTGACGTGATTCAACAAAAACGTAACAATAATAAATGCTACACTTTAACTTTTAGCTATTGTATAGATTAGTATTGAATACAAATCTTTTGTCCCATTTTTGTGTTCCACATTATTCTCCACCTTCTCCCCCCCCCCCCCCCTCCACCCTTAAATTTCATAAACAAACACACTTATCCCCTCTTCCCTATGTTATAACTATCAAATTATATGAATAAATAAAATAATAATAATGCTAAGAATTTTGTAGTTTACTGACATTACACTTCTCCAATGGAAGAGAACATGAGTTCAAACTCCCCTTCCCCACTTGTTGCAAGGAAAAAAATTCACTTAATAACATAGAAATTTATTATAATGTTTTACTTGATTCAAAGAATTAAAATCAATAACTGAAAATGTTATCACAAGTTCACTGCTAAGATTATTGCAATGAAATATAATCTAAATATAAAATATTTACATCTTTACTCACCTTTTCAAACACTTCGCTTAACATGTCATCCTTTGATATTGAAGTTGAGCTGATTTCCCTCTCCTTCTCCTTGTTTGAAGTTGATGCACCCTTAAGTTTTTTGTTAGGTTCACCAATTGTTAGAGAAGCTTCCTCTTGGACCTCTTTAGGCACTTGTGTACAAATATCAATATCGTGACCTTTAACTCCAGCCAAGTGATATTTAATCCTTGTAGCACCCCCAGCAAAAATTCTTTTACAATGCTTACATTTGAAACGACCATTATTTTGGTTTTCAACATGCTCCCAAAATCGATCTTTCTTTCGAACCATATTTTTTTTCCCTTACAACAGATGTATAAAGAGTTTAATATTAGAATATAAAAAAATTGTTAGTAAAAATGGATCTGTAGAGTAATAAAATTAATTTAAACAATATAGATCTATAGAATAATAAAAATAAGCTTGTTATATTTCTTTAAAAATATTAGATAATTATTTTATGTCTATCACAATCACCTTCAAGTAGTTTTTTGCTAAGCCCTCTAATGGCTAGATAAGCTTGGAATTCGTGTATTTTTAGGAACCTTTCTACAAATGGCAATATCACGATCAATAAATCTAATTCTTGAAACACTTCCATCAAACTATTTATCTTATTTTGTTTACTGCGTTAATAAACTGTAATATTTAGCCAAGAAAATATAAAATCCATAGCATGAAAGACATGTCAGAGTGCACTTACTCTAAAATCTGAGAACAATAGAATGATGAAAAAAAAGTAATCGTATAGCAATTTATTATAACGTGTTTTATATCACCGCCGAAAGGCTCAAACAATTAGAACAAGTGGTAGGACTAACACTGCCGAAAGAAGATGATTTTGGATTCGATGTCTCGGGTATGATTACTATGTCTATGTCAGCCTGCAAATTAAGACTCTTGTTACCATAAGCCTTTATTAGTATGAGCATCTGCCACTGCCACTGCCACCCAAAATGGGAATTACAGCACAAACATAACAGATGTTTACTTCTATGGGTCAAAAGACTCAAAACACTGGAAGCATCAGCTTTGTTTCAAAAAGCCTCACGAGATTCTCTTCTTCATTTTATTTATTTCTTTATTTATAAGGAATGAGATTCTTGGTTTTTCCCCCAACCAACTAATCAATCATCACCCGGAATGAGTTTATATTATCACAAATATAAAGTTTATAATAAATTTGTCCCCCCCCCCCCCCCCCCCCCAAAACACCTTACCCATCTTGTAGTTTTATTATTATTATTAGTTTTCCTTCATTTTTTTATGGATTATTTATGCAATTCTTTTTTATTTATATCATAATTAATAGATTACTATTTCTTTAAATGTCAAATTTCATTTGAAAAAGAATAATAATAATTCTTCTTCTTCTTTTTTATGAAAGATTGTTAAAGGTTTAAACCAAGCCAAAAAAAAGTTGAAAAAAGAACTAGAAGTTATAATTTATTTTTTTAAAGAAAAGAAGAAAAGAACTTTATTATTAACTTTTAAGAGCGATGAGACTTTTTAAAAAATCACAAATTCATGTAATAATTTTGTACGTTTTTAGACCCCTTACATATAACCAGATTAACCTAGTTATTTAGCCAAATGATTAACTTAAATAAATTATGCAGATCTAGGTTAACACATATAAATAATATCATTATAAAATGCGAAAAAGAAAGAACACAACAATATGATAATGTAGGAAAACCAAACCGGTAAAAAACCTAGGGAAGATTTAACCTAGCTATTCTCAATATAAAACTGAATCAACAATGAAAGAATTGAAGTTTACACAATAACGACTTAGACCACTAACATCCTATTGCTGCCTTGAGTAGGAAACTTACTACCACGACTACGTGACAGTTCCGAGTCCACAGACTACTTCTTTCTTGAATTCCCAGCAAGCACAAGCACTTCCATTTGTATATCTTTAAGCTTTTGAATTTGCAACTGAATTAATCACCAAGCTCTTGATATCAATCTAGATCTTGATAACCCTAAGTGTATGTGAAGACAAACACCTCTAGATCTCACAAAAAATTCACACACATAGCATAAAGAGTATCAAAAAGACTCTAGAGAGCTTTTGGGTACAAACCCTATATACAAAAAAAGGCACATTCTTCTCTCTCTTAGAAACCTTTAAAAACGTGCTTAGAGTTTCCTTTATATTGTGAGAGAAGTAGATCCGAAACCTTAATCCTTAATGGGCTTGAACTGCTGTTTGGACCGACTTAAAATTCGGTAGAAAATTCCTGATCTACGATTCTCGATCAATTAAGTCTATTCTTCGATCGATCGAGCCTTACAAAAATAGAACAGTAATTTCCTACAATTACTCGATTCCAAACTTACATTAACCAAACTTTAAGCAAGTCTAAACATAGACTAAATGTTTTGATCATGATTTGCCAACACAATACACATTGAAGTTCTAATACATTAGTCTCTAAGGTCTTAGAACCTAACAAATTTATTCTTTTTCACATAAATTTGTGTACAAATAAGAATTATAAGAGTGGTCAAAATTTTATTATTTTTTTGAAGTTGATTATTATGTTTCAAGTACATATATTCACATTAGTTGTTAAATTACTGCAACTTAATCATTCTATGAGTATATTAACCAAAATTTCAGAATTGACACAAGTTTTATATGAGATATGTCAAGTTTCTAAAATTCCTTTCATGAGAGAAGTGGAAATTTTCTATAAAAGAAAAAAAACAAAATAAATTATTCACGTGTAACACATTCATTAAAATAAAAATAAAAAACCCTCAAACAAATAAATACAATATGAATGTTTGTTTATTATTATTATCTAGATTAGACTCAAGTACTCGTATACATGTGTATGCATATGAGAGTCACTTTGGCTTCACTGCTAGTCTTGCTCTTGATTGAACAAGGTTGATATATTAATTTAGATTCTCTAATTTCAAAAAGTTTATGATAATATTTTCAAGAGTGTTTCTGAGCGAACCTTCTATTTTAAAATAGTTTCTAAAAATAATCCATACTTTTCTGTTACACACAATAGTTTTCCTTGGCTTATTTTTCTTATGCTAAAATACAAAAAATTATCTCTACACAAAACTTTTTATCGAAACAAATGAACATGACTTAGATAAAAATGGTCTGTATATCTCCTGAAACAGCCAAAGAGAGGTTTAACCAGAGAAACAAAAAAATATATATATATATATATATATGTATATATATATATTATCTTCTAGTTTAAATAACTTGAATAAAGTAGATTGGATTTTTTTTTCCGATATAATATATGAATTGAAATGATTAATGATTAGTAAAACTATATATTCAGCTAATTTAAAATAATGATGAAATTGAATAGCATAAAAGACATGTCACGGTGCACTTACTGTAGTAGCTTGCAAATAGGTAAATGCAGTCGCTGGACGTCAGGAAGAGTGAGAGACAGAGAGAAGGAGCTTATCAAAAAAAGAGAGAGAGAGAAGTAAATAGAAATAGTCTGAGAAGAATAAAGAGGAAGAGGAAAGAAGACGTAATGGCCTGGCAATGTATAAAAAGCGTTTGTGCCGGTAGATGGAATTCCTGTGCAAATATGGATCCGGATCATCTCCATCTGCCAGTCAACAGGGAATCTCTTGTGCAAACATCACAGTTGTTTTATTTTATTTTTATTTTTTACTATAGGTTTATCTGAAATCAGTTTATTTTGTTAAAATTAAAAAAAATTTGTTAAAAATTTTGTAAATAAAAATAAAAGTTAGCTGAAATAGTATAGTAGGACATTTGAATAGTATCAAAAAGTACAGTAGGATTCATGAATAATAGCAAAAATAAACTGAATAGTAAAATAAATTAGTAAAAATAATTTTTGTCAAACACACCCTAGTACTTAAAAACTGCTGCTTAAATTTTTTGAAACAAAGTTGTATTTAAAGGGTCTGCGATTAATTCTTTCATTGCTTTGACACAAAGTGTAAGTTTGGCTCTAGATTAAAAAATATTATTTCAACTAACTTTTACCTTTATTATTTATAGTAAAAAGTTTTTAAGTTCAGTAAAATAAGTGGATCTCAAATAGACTTTTAAGGGCTGTTTAGTAACATTGTTTGTATTTTTTAGAAATACATTTAGATAAAAAAGTGTGTAAAAATACGTATAAATTTCATTGGATTATGAGATATGAATGAAAAATTTGACTAAAAAACCTCTAAACAGCTATAGTGCACACAATTAGCCTAATTTCTATTATTAAAAGAGTAATGTTAGAGATACAAATTTTTTTACAAAAAATTTATAATTGTTGATGTGGTAAGCAATCATTGGTAAATGAAAATGTGGTATTAATGAGGAGTTTAGATGAAAATTAATAAGATGTTGGTTATATCAACAGTTTGTAAAAATGTTGTAAAATTGTTTATGGTTATACTATTACTTTTATTAATACTGTAGAAATATAAAGGCAATATATTTATTTTAAGACAAAATCACATTAAATTGTCAATAAAAAATCCATTTTAGAGAGAGGCATAAATAAGTGGTCAGTTTCTTATGTTTATGCATATGGACATTCAAATTCCAAAACTAATCACAAATATTAAAAATTGTAAAGAAAAATTTAATCCAATCATTTCGTCTAAACTATTGTTCTCCATTCTTCAACAGGGAATTTTCAATCCAAAAAGGGCCCTTCCTTCTCAAAAGTGAAAAATGCTAACCATAACACATGACCTCTTCTATTTACTTTGGTGCTCTAGTAAGTCGCAGATATGCTGTGAGTATTTGGAAAGCAGAGAAGAAACAACTATTATTAGATGAGGGGAACTTCACGTCTATTAAGTCTTTTTTTTTTTTTAATGTAAATGGAACCTTGTAGAACCGAAGCCATCACTATCTTCTTTAATTTCTCATGTTCACAGTCACAGCTTGAAAATTTTTAAACTTTTTTTTTTTTTTCTCATGTTCAGATTTTTAGATAGAAAAAATGTCACCTTCAAAATTACAAATTTTCTTCCACTGATTTCAAAGTCTCCTTTATACTCTACCGTGCATGAGTCAGTTTTCGCTTTATTTCTTCTCATCTTCAAGGAAATTACTCGTTAAGCCTCTTTAATACTTTACTATGCATGAACCACTTTCTGTTTTATTTATTCTCATCTTCAAAGAAATTGCTCGTTTGGTGGACTCCTTTGCATGCTCCTCTTTGGAACAATATTTCACCTTTAAACATTTTTAAATGGGAAAAATTAACGAATTCTCTAAAAATATTGATTTTTGAAATATTTTTAAAATTTTGATTAATTTCTCTTTAATTTTTAATAGAAAAAAAAAACTTATGAGTTTTGATCTAAACTAAACTCCTGTCATATGTGTTTAAAAGTAGTGACTCCTTTTGATTGAGGTAGTTTTCATTCAATCCATCTTGACCCTAATCAATTTAGGTGAAACACAAATTCAATCACGTAAGAAGGGAAAAAAAAAAAATCAAATCTTACCTGATGTCTAAATTTTGGTCCTTTTCACCGTGTCAAACCCAAACTCAACCATGTAAACAAATAAAATAAAAAAGCAAAGCCAAAATAAAAAAATCTTAAAGTCTATCTAAATTTTGGCCATCATCTTCCCTCGGGTGTGTGTTTGTTTTCTCAACCCACCCCCCCCCCCCCCCCCCCCCAAACCAAAAAACAAAAAAAACAAAACGACAACGGCAACTAGCCATAGTCAGCATCCACGTGAATAAGTTTCGTCCAAAAAACAAAAAAAACAAAACGACAACGGCAACTAGCCAAAGTCAGCATCCACGTGAATAAGTTTCGTCCTTTACAATTATTGTAGCGTTTGACCATTTTTGTCATTATTTAATCAACACTTTTTACTTCACCTTTTTTCAGTTTTTCTAATTTATACTTTTAACTTCTTTTTAGGCCTTTCCTTTCTAATCAACTTTAACCTTTTTTTTTCATTAAAAAAAAAAAAAACCATGGCCTTCCGCAAAATCATTGAAAAAAAAATTTCTTTTTAGGCAATTTTCCTACGCTTGACTACATAATTTTTTTTCTCTTTCTTTTAAGTTTCCATTTTGAAATTGCTTTCTTTTTTTTTTTGTTATATATATATATATATATATATATATATATATATATACACACACACATAATATGAAATAAAAAAAGGTTAAGAGTTAACTTATTATTATTTTTTAAATAAAAATAAAATTCTTTGAAATAAAACTTGAACAAAAAGTAGTGTGAGACTTATAAATAAATAGGAGGTGTTTGGTAGAGTAGTTTGAGTTATATTGTTTGGGTGTTTTTGATATACATGTGGGTGAAAAAATGTGAAAATGTGAGTTGTTGTGTTAAAACTCACATGCCAAACAAGCCCTAGGTAATTTAAGCAAAATGCCAGTTTTTTTTTTTAGAATGAAATGCTTAGCCTCTGTTTGGATTGAAATGAAAAATAAAAATTATTTTACTATTTAACTTTATTTTTGCTACTATTTATGAGTCCTACTGTACTTTTTGGTACTATTCAAAGGTCCTACTGTACTATTTAAATTAATGTTTACCTTTATTTACAATACTTTCGACAATAAATTTTCAATTTCAACAAAATAAGCAGTATCCAAACAGACCTTTAATCGACTGTCAAATGCAAATTTTACATCAAATCTTACGTAGTTTTATCATAATTCTACATAAATTCTTACGTAGTTTTATTAATCATATTTTATCATTTCCACCTTTAAGTAAAAGCTAAACAATGAGGCATTGTATATTACACACTTATCAACAGTTTGAAAAAATGTTATAAAATTGTCTATGATTGTACCATTACTTTTATTAATTCTATAGAAAAATAAAGGCAATTTATTTATTTTAAGACAAAATCACATTAAATTGTCAATAAAAAATCCATATTAGAGAGAAAGGCATAAATAAGTGGTCATTTTTTTATGTTTATGCATCTGTACATTCAAATTCCAAAACTAATCACAAATATTCAAAATTGAAAAGAAAAATTACATCCAATCATTTGGTCTAAACTATTGTTCTCCATTCATCAGTGAATTTTCAATCCAAAAAGGACCCTTCCTTCTCAAAAGTGAAAAATGCTAACCATAATACATGACATCTTCTACTTACTTTGGTGCTCTAGTAAGTCACAGATATGCTGTAAGTATTTGGAAACCAAGAAGAAACAACTATTATTAGAAGAGGGGAACTTCGCGTCTATTATTATTTATTAAGTCTTTTTATTATTATTATTATAATTATTATTATTATTAATGTAAATGGAACCTTGTTGGACCGAAACCATCACTGTCTTCTTTAATTTCTCATGTTCACATTAACACTTGAAAATTTTTAACTTTTTTTTTTTTTTCTCATGTTCACATTTTTAGATAGAAAAAATGTCCCTTCATTATTACAAATTGTCTTCCACTGATTTCAAAGTCTCTTTAATACTCCACCGTGCATGAGTCACTTTCTAATTTATTTCTTCTCATCTTCAAAGAAATTACTCGTTAAGTCTCTTTAATACTCTACTATGCATGAACCACTTTCTGTTTTATTTATTCTCATCTTCAAAGAAATTTGTTCGTTTGGTGGACTCCTCTGAATGCTCCTCATTGGAACAATATTTCACTTTTAAACATTTTTAAATGGGAAAAATTAATGAATACTCTAAAAATATTGATTTTTGAAATATTTTTAAAATTTTGATTAATTTCTCTTTAATTTTTAATAGAAAAAAAAACTTATGGGTTTTGATCTAAACTAAACTCCTGTCATATCATATGTGTTTAAAAGTAGTGACTCCTTTTGATTGAGGTAGTTTTAATTCAATCCAATCTTGACCCTAATCAATTTTAGGTGAAACATATATTCAATCATGTAAGAAGAAATCAAATCTTACTTGATATTTAAATTTTGGTCTTCTTCAGTTCACCATGTCAAACCCAAACCCAATTGTGTAAACAAATAAAACAAAGAAACAAAACCAAAACTAAAAAACCTTACCCAAAGTCTATCTAAATTTTGGCCATTGTCACCATCCACTTGAATAAGTTTCAATTTTTTTTTCTTTGAAGTGTCCATTTTAAAATTCCTTTTTATTTTATTTTATAATTTATATATACATAATATGAAATAAATAAAAAAGTTAAGAGTTAGCTTATTTTTAAAAAATTTAAATTTAAATTATTTGAAATAAAACTGGAACAAAAAGTAATATGAGACTTATAAATAATAGATAATCAATATATATATAAAAGCAGAAACCTCACGTAGGAAAGCACAAAGTTTTGCCAAGTGAAACTCTCTTTGAAAAGATAATTGATTTTTTTTTAAAAATAAAATACATCATTTTTAATTTATTACACTTATTAGATGCCACATCAGTTATTTAATAACTCAACAGATTTTAATTAGTAATAAATAAGACTAATGGAAAAGATAGAGGGGTGTTAATCATCAAAAACTCTTTATTTTCCTTATTCCTCCATCCTAAGATTTTCTTATGTTTATGTCTACTCCTCTTCCCTTATAATTAAATGCCTACTCTTCCTAAACCACTACATGCCTTCTCCTATGCCTGTGTTGCTAAATTACCGATTCTATGTTCTATAATTTGCACAAACTAAAATAACATTTAGATTATTTAAAAACACATGAAATCATATAAAAATCACCAAATTAGAATTTAAAATTATAACTAAATTTTTAAAAGAAATTTAGGCACATTTGCACAAAATTTCATATAACTAAGTCACACTTAGAAATATTGGACCATTTTTCCTTTGTATACATAGAAGGGTCCCAATGGGATGAGGGGGCTAACAATTTTCTCTCTAAAACATTTGTTGTAGGAACACAAAAGTTTTCCATTGTAGACTTTTCACGATTAAAGAACATGAATTGCCAACAAATCAAACTAGAGCTTTTAGTACCTACAGCAATTTCACAACATCAAGAACAAATCCCAGTGTATACAATGTCAAATTTCATAGTCTCCTGTTACATCAAATGAGTGTTTAATTTTTCCTGCAAAGTATTGAATAGTAAAGCTTCTAGGCCTTAGTCTCAATTACAACTCTCAATCATGTTGGACTTGGATGATACCTATCAACAACATATCATTATGAGATGCAGAAAAAATTTGGAGTGTACACAACGTTTAGTGTGAATGGGAAGAAATTTCATCCAATTCCAATTGGTTAGGTTAGTAAGGGGCCTATTCCAATTTAATGTTTCTAGAATTTTGTATACAAGTAATAATCAAGGAAACTTCCACCTAAAATAAGTTGGACTTTTGGCAAGAGAGAAAATTGATGTCTAGACAAATCAAGCTAAGGCCGACCAAAATGGACCATATTCTTAATTTCTTATCTCTATTTATTCCATGTACAAGACTTATAGTCAATACTTGGCGTATAAAAGTTGAACATCTTATCTAAAGTCCATCATCTGAAAGCTTGAGAAAAAATTCATTTAAACTAACACTATATAAATTATAAAGGAATTAAAGAAAAATTGTCAAAAATAATGAAAATTTAATCTATGCTTAAATTCTTATAAGGATGAACATAATAGCAATATCCTTTTTAAAAAAAATAAAGATAAAAAATATCTATACTTATTTTGTATGTATGATAAAGTCCTATCACAAAGTTTTTGAGATAGGACCTCACGCACTCCCACATGAGATCTCTACTTATATGTATATATATATATATATATATATACATGTGGGAGTGCGTGAGGTCTTACTAAGTAACGCTCTAATTTTGTATTTAGCATTTTTTTACCTCTTTCATTAAGTTTTTTTTTACTATTACCCAAAAGTTTACATTAACTTATTTTACTGTTATCTCATTAGTCTCTCATTAATTGTCTAAGCTTACATCACACATTTCTCTCTTTCTCATGTCTTTTAGCATCCCCACCATTTTAATATTTTAAAAAAAGTAAAAATAATAATACTTAAGGACTAATAGTAATAACTAACCAGATAAGGCCTTGGAGAGAGATAGAGAGACATAAAAATATTGTAGATTGTTAAATAAAACGCATTGTTTCTTTATAAAATCAAAACGCATTGTTTCACTATAAAAGACCTGAGACTGACAATACATTTGAAAGAGAGAGAAAGACAAATTTGAGGGGACGTCGCCTCTGTCATATTGGCCTCCCACCACCATCAAGACCTTAAACTTCTACGGGTATATTTTTTTTTTAAATTAGGAGATTAAATATGATTTAGGTTTGGGTAATTTGGTTAAATAGTTTTTGTTTTGGGTATATAAGTAGAGAGAATATTTGGTACGCAATGTAAAGCCATATTCTATCATGGTTTAAAATCATCTATAAGATAAGTGCATACACACTTGCCCACACCATGTTTTAATGTTTTACTATCAATGAGTGGAAGACAGTGAGAGAGTTGGACGTACTTTTATTTCATAGTATTAAATATGTGAACACATCACAAATTATTTGATTTTCACGGTCCTGTTACTCTTTTTCATTTATTTTTTGTTTCATGATTTAAAAAAAACTTAATCTTACCTTTTTTTTAGGGTGAAAAATTAATCTTACCTTGAGAAGGCTATAAATATGCAGTGAAACAACAATTATAAATTGCACACACATAACCATTATAATTATTCAATTCAAGGAATGAGTAAATATATATATATATATATATATATATATATATTATATATATATATATAAAAGCAGAGACCTGATGTGGGAGAGCACGAAGTTTTGCCAAGTGGCACTCTATTTGAAAAGATAATTGAATTTTTTTTGGAAATAAAATACTTCATTTTTAATTTATTACACTTATTAGCTGTCACATCAGTTATTTACTAACTCAACAGATTTTAATTAGTAATAAATAAGACTAATGGATAAGATAGAGGGATGTTAATCATCAAAATATCTTTGTTTTCCTTATTCCTCCATCCTAAGGTTTTCTTATGTTTATGCCTACGCCTCTTCCCTTATAACTAAATGTCTACTCTTCCTAAACCACTACATGCCTTCTCCTATGCCTATTTTGCTAAATTACCGATTCTATGTTGTATAATTTGCACAAACTGAAATAACATTTAGATTATTTATAAGCATATGAAATCATATAAAAATCGCCAAATTAGTGTTTAAAATTATAACTAAATTTTTAAAAGAAATCTAGACACATTTGCACAAAATTCCATGTAACTAAGTCACACTTAGGAATATTGGACCATTTTTCCTTTGTATAAATAGAAGCCAATGGGATGAGGGGGCTAACAATTTTCTCTCCAAAACATTTGTTGTAGGAACACAAAAGTTTTCTATTGTAGACTTTTCACGATTAAAGAACATGAATTGCTAACTAATCAAACTAAAGTTTTTAGTACCTACAGCAATTTCACAACATCAAGAACAAATCCCAGTGTATACAATGTCAAATTCCATAGTCTCCTGTTACATCAAATGAGTGTTTAATTTTTCTCGCAAAGTATTGAATAGTAAAGCTTCTGGGCCATAGTCTCAATTACAACTCTCAATCATGTTGGACTTAGATGATACCTGTCAACAACATATCATTATGAGATGCAGAAAAAATTTGGAGTGTACACAACGTTTAGTATGAATGAGAAGAAATTTCATCCAATTCCAATTGGTTAGGTTAGTAAGGGATCTATTCCAATTTAATGTTTCTGGAATTTTGTATACAAGTAATAATCAAGGAAAATTGATGTCTAGAAAAATCAAGCTAAGGCCAACCAAAATGGACCATGTTCTTAATTTCTTATCTCTATTTGTTCCATGTACAAGACTTATAATCAATGCTTGGCATATAAAAGTTGAACATCTTATCTAAAGTCCATCCTTTGAAAACTTGAGAAAAAATTCATTAAAACTAACACAATATATAAATTATAAAGAAATCAAAGAAAAATTGTCAAAAATAATGAAAATTCAATCTATGCTTAAATTCTTATAAGGATGAACACAATAGCAATATCCTTTTTTTTTTTTTAAATAAAGATAAAAAAAATCTATTCTTATTTTGTACGTATGATAAAGTCCTATTACAAAGTTTTTGAGACTCATGTTGATTAGTGATTAGAAATTATAAAGGAATAATCATGAATATATATATATATATATATAAGAGTAGAGATCTCATGTGGGAGTGCGTGAGGTCTTACCAAGTAACGCTCTAATTTTGCATTTAACATTTTTTTTACCTCTTTCATTAAGTTTTTTTTTACTATTACCCAAAAGTTTACATTAACTTATTTTACTGTTATCTCATTAGTCTCTCATTAATTGTCTAAGTTTACATCACACATTTCTCTCTTTCTCATGCCTTTTAGCATCCCACAATTTTAATATTTTAAAAAAAGTAAAAATAATAATACTTAAGGACTAATAGTAATAACTAACCAGATAAGGTCTTGGAGAGAGATAGAGAGACATAAAAATGTTGTAGATTATTAAATAAAACGCATTGTTTCTTTATAAAATCAAAACGCATTGTTTCACTATAAAAGACCTGAGACTGACAATACATTTGAAAGAGAGAGAAAGACAAATCTGAGAGGATGTCGCCTCCGTTATATTGGCTTCCCACCACCATCAAGACCTTAAACCTCTACGGGTATTTTTTTTTTTTTTTTTTAAATTTGGAGATTAAATATGATTTAGGTTTGGGTAATTTGGTTGGATAGTTTTTGTTTTGGGTATATAAGTAGAGAGAATATTTGGTACGCAATGTAAAGCCATATTCTACTATGGTTTAAAATCATCTATAAGACACGTGCATACACACTTCCCACACCATGTTTTAATGTTTCACTATCAATGAGTGGAAGACAGTGAGAGAGTTGGACATACTTTTATTTCATAGTATTAAATATGTGAACATAACACAAATTATTTGATTTTCACGGTCCTGTTAGTCTTTTCCATTTATTTTTTGTTTCATGATATTAAAAAAACTTAATCTTACCCTTTTTTTTTAGGGTGAAAAATTAATCTCACCTTGAGAAGGCTATAAATATGTACTGAAACAACAGTTATAAATTGCGTACACATAACTATTATAATTATTCGATTCAAGGAATGAGTAAAAAAATTTTTTTTGAAAGAATATTGTAGAATAAAAGTTGTTACAAAATGTCTTTCTCTCAGAAATCTCGTGCAAGAGTGCATGAGATCCTACCAAGTGGCACTCTAATTTTGCATTTAGCATTTTTTTTACCTCTTTCATTAATTTTTTTTTTATTGTTACCTAAAAGTTCACATTATCTAATTTTACTGTTATCTCATTTTATTAATATCTCATTAATTGCCTAAGCTTATGCCACACCTTTCACTATTCTTCATGTCTTTTAGCATACCCACTGTTTTAGTGTTTCAAAAACAATAAATAAATAAATAAGGGCGGGCTAATAGTAATAGCTAACGAGATAAGACTCTAAAGAGAGACAAAGAGACACAAAAATGTTGTGAATTATTAAATAAAATGCACTATTTCACTATATATTACCAAATTAAAAGACCTGAGGCTAACAAAACATTTGAAAGAGAGAGAAAGAGAAATCTGAAGGGTACCTCCCACCACCATCAAGACACCGAAACCCCTACGAGTAATCTTTTTTTCTTTTTAAATTAGGGGCTTAAATATGATTTAGGTTAGGTAATTTGGTTAGTTAGTTTTTGTTTTGGGTATATAAGTAGAGAGAATATTAGGTGCACAATGTAAAGTCATATTCTACCATGGTTTAATTTTAAATCATCTATAAGACACATGCATACACACTTGCTCACACCATGTCTTAATGTTGCACTATCGATGAGTGAAAGATAGTCAGAGTGTTGGGTATACTTTTATTTCATAGTATGAAATATGTAAATACAACACAAATTAGTTTATTTCATGGTCCCATTAGTCTTTTGCATTTTTTTTTAAAAAAATCTTACCTTAAGAAGGCTACAAATATGCAATGAAGCTACTCAACCAATTTTTAATATCTCAAAATGTATATGTTTCTTTACTCTAATTTAGTTTACTTTTTCTTTATAATTTATGTACAACATTATTCAAAAGTGTTTTACATAAAATATCATAAAATTATCTGTGCATCGCACGGGCAACTTACTAGTTAAGTAAAATGCTAGTTTTTAATCGGTTGTCAAAATGCACACAAATTCTACAGCAATTCTTATGTAATTTTATTAATCATATTTTAACCTTTCCGCTAGAGTGGTATATTACACACACTTATACACAATTGTATATATGCACCATTGTTTAAGTTGTTCAATTCTGTCCTTTTATCAATGATCGTTACTTGTTACTACTGTCGCTATTAAATGTTAAAAAACATTACAAATGTTTAAAGCCTAAATCAATCTCAAACTCAGAGTAAGTAATACTCTCAACTTCAGAACTGATTTTTATTTTGTTCTAGTTTAAGAAAAAATAAAAACATTAAAGCATCTCTTTTTGCTAATTTTCTTTTTTTATTCCAAGATGACAGTTTTTTATTTTTGCAAACATAACAAAATTAAGTCCTGGATTTTATTCTTTGTATCTTTAATTGTAATTACTTTTATCTATTTTAGAATTTTATTTCCGTTAGCGCATATTTTGACTTAAAAAAAAAAAAAAAAATTGGTTCCTCAAAATTTAGATTCCTTATTAATTTTGCATTGATTGTTTAAATTTAAAGAATTCTAACTTATGGTTTGGATTTATTCAATA
Organism: Castanea mollissima; assembly: GCA_014183005.1. Lineage (NCBI taxonomy): Eukaryota > Viridiplantae > Streptophyta > Magnoliopsida > Fagales > Fagaceae > Castanea > Castanea mollissima. Next base: position 3,117,370 of record JACAVU010000007.1, read on the forward strand.
TAATCATTCAATCTACAATGGTTAATTGTGTCAATGTTAAATGTCAAACAACGTTGCAAATGTTTGAACTTTGAAGTATGTATCCACCAAACTTGAATCAAGTAATAGTTCAGTACCAAGGATCACAAAAAATACCCAACTAGAAATAAAAAATCATTAAGAAAATTAGAATCAGATTATTGCTAAGAATAAAATCAATGTTACAACATTATAAAAAAAAAAACCAATGTTACAACTTGCAACCGTATAGTCCTAGTTTTGTTGAAGCTTTTGCCATAGTTTGGGCTTTACATTTGGCCAGAGATGAAAAGTTCCAAAGTAAAATTGTTAAAGGTGATTCTAAGATTCATGTGATGTCTCAAATAAGAATTTGAAGGAAGCATGTTAGGAGATTCAGCCACTGTTGAATGATGCATCAGTCTTGGCTAATTCTTTTGTGTTGTTATTTTTGTTGGATCAAAAGGGATTCTAACTCTACAATTTATGAACTATGCAAGTATGTTTTATACTCAAATATATCATATTTTTGTAAATGTGTATCCCTTCGTCTTGCTGTCATGGAGGCTTGGGAAAGTAATGTAGATATCCCTTTGACGTAGGACAACCACAATATAATTATAGGGCAGGAAAATAATAGAACAAACCCTAGGAGTCAGCACCTAAGGGACTGGAGTCGGCACCAGTGTAAAAAGGAGGCAAACGTTTTTTTTTAATATTTCAAAAGCTGTGTTACAATAATCAGAAAAGTGTTTAAATAGCTACAACACAAAACCCTAACAACACAAAACCCTGATTATTAAATGTTCGGGCTTGCTTAATCTTAAGCCCAATAGCTAATAGGCTCCATCCATAAGGCCACGGGTTGGGCCGTCTTCTTTTTGTTCTTCCTCCCATATGTGTGTATAATTGGGGGCTTATATCTCGTGTCCGCACCAACTCCCACCGGGTGAGAGGAACTCGACCCCGTCGAGTGGAAAGCTGAAGAGCTCTGATAGTACTCCAGTAAGTCAGGATCCAGTCGCTGTAGCTCATCTCTAGTAATCCATGTGCAATCGGAATCCGGTCGTCCGCGCCACCGAACTAGGAAACGGTGAACTCCTCCATCCCTGGTAGAAACAATTTGCTCATCTAAAATAGCATCAATAGATTCTTTATGTGCATAGGGCAAATTTAAGGGTAAAGGGGTAGGCATAGGGGCATCAATAGGATTAAGTAAAGGCTCATCAAAAGGAGTATCAGGAATAGCTGTAGGGCTTTTATAAGCAACTAGATCCTCAATATTAAAGGAGGAGCTAATACCATAATCAAGAGGGAGGTCAATGACATATGCATTTGGGCCCATTCGTTTCAATACCTTGAACGGACCGGCACTACGAGCCTGCAATTTCTTAACGGTCCCAGAGGGAAACCGTTCAGGTCGGATCCGAATCATGACATAATCTCCTACCTGAAACTCTGCATGACGCCGATGAGTATTAGCATGAATTTTATATTGAGAATTACTTACCTGAATTTTTTTGTGAATCTCAGTATGCAAATCATGAACATGTCGTGCGAATGCCTCAGCAGATTCAGAAATCCTAACATGTGGGGACATGGGCAAAAGATCTAAGGGCTTCCTAGGTGTATATCCATGCACAACCTCAAAAGGACTAACGCCTATAGACCTATTGACAGAACTATTATATGCAAGTTGGGCTATAGGAAGAATTGAATCCCAATTCCGATTGGCTTCACCCACTAGACACCGAAGGAGGTTCCCTAGGCTACGGTTAACCACCTCAGTTTGACCATCAGTTTGGGGATGAAATGCCGTGGAAAATTTCAATTTGGTGCCTACTAAATGCCACAAGGTCTTCCAAAAATAACTCATGAAGCGAACATCTCTATCTGACACTATAGTTTTGGGGAGACCATAAAGCTTGACAATCTCATCAAAGTAAAGCTTTGCAATTTTAGAAGCGTCAGAAGTCTTAGAACATGGTAGGAAATGAGCCATCTTAGAGAAGCGATCAACAACTACTAGGATAGAATCATGCTTCCTAAAGGTGCGGGGCAAACCTAGCACAAAGTCCATACTCACGTCCTGCCACGGGCGATCTGGCACAGGTAAAGGCGTGTACAGACCCGTGTTTTGCTTGCGATGTTTGGCTAGTTGACATGTGCGACACTGACCAACTATTTTAGCAACGCCCCTCTTAAGACCAGGCCAATAGAATTGACGTTCCACTTCCTCAATTGTCTTATCTCGGCCAAAATGACCTGCAAGGCCCCCTGCATGTATCTCCCAAACTAGAAAGTCTCTCACTGACGACCGAGGGATACACAACTTGTTGGCTTTGAACAAGTAACCATCTTGAAGGGTATAATCATCCAAGACAGGATGTGAGGCATTACTTAGGCTAGTGTAGAGCTCCCCAAAATCTTGGCATGACTGATAGTCATCCTTAAGTCGTTCAAACCCAGTGACCTTAACACTCATGACTGATAGCAAAGACACTCTTCGACTCAGTGCATCAGCAGCCTTATTCTCAACTCCCGCTCTATGTTTCACCACAAAGTAGTAGCGTTGCAGAAATTCAACCCAACTACCGTGCCTAAAATTTAGCTTCTTTTGGGAATTGAGATAACGCAAAGCTTCATGGTCAGAGTAGATAATAAACTCTCGGGATAACAAGTAATGACGCCAATGCCAAAGAGCTCGTACAATGGCATAAAATTCTTTGTCATACGTGGAGTACTTCTGCTTAGCATCATTCAACTTCTCACTGAAATAGGCAATTGGGTGACGCTCCTGACTAAGTACTCCCCCTATGCCAATACCTGAGGCATCACATTCCACTTCAAAAGGTTTGGTGAAATCAGGGAGACGCATGACAGGCGCCTCAGTCATCTTCTGTTTCACCTCCTTGAAGGCCTTAGTAGCAGCCTTTGTCCAAGTAAACTCCCCATGTTTCAAGCAGTCAGTGATGGGAGACATAATGGTACTAAATCCTTTGATGAATCGGCGATAAAAGGAAGCGAGCCCATGAAAACTTCGAACCTCATGTATAGTTTTGGGCTCGGGCCAATCCATAATTGCTTGAACTTTCTGGGGGTCGGCAGAAACTCCTTCAGATGACACTATGAAACCTAGGAACACAACTCTATCGGTAAAGAAAGAGCACTTCTTGAGATTACCATATAAGCTCTCCTTCCTAAGGGTTGCACAAACTTGAGTTAGGTGGTCTAAGTGTTGCTCCCTAGACTTACTATAAATGAGTATATCATCAAAGTACACAACCAGGAATTTTCCCATAAAAGGCTTAAGCACTTGAGTCATTACTCTCATAAAGGTACTAGGAGCATTGGACAATCCAAAAGGCATAACCATCCACTCATATAGTTGGTGCGGACACGAGATATAAGCCCCCAATTATACACACATATGGGAGGAAGAACAAAAAGAAGACGGCCCAACCCGTGGCCTTATGGATGGAGCCTATTAGCTATTGGGCTTAAGATTAAGCAAGCCCGAACATTTAATAATCAGGGTTTGACATGACGCGACCACTACGTAGATGCATGCAACACAATAATTATGAATGCAGTTGAGATTCCCAAAAATTCAAGTAATCAATTCTCAATGTAAAATTAAAGGTCAAACAAGAGTGCATGTAGAGACTAGATCGATGAATGAAGGGATTGCAGACAAATAGTGACAGTGTTCGCAATATTAAAGATAGCCCAAATAAATGTCAAATTCCAAGAAGCTCCACAATTAATAATAAGAATCAAAGATTTTAAAGAAATTGGTTTTTTTTTTTTTTTTTGGAATTTTTAGAGTGGGTACTAAAAGAGGACACAAACAGTAAAACAATTAATCTGGGCACAAATTGGATAGGATAATGGAGTATGGTGGGCTATGCACATAAAGAACATAAAGATAATATTTTCTTAATGAGATAAAATTGAATCCACCAAAAATATAGAATCAGAATTGTACCCTAGTCAGTGGCTCCACGTATTGCATTAGGTAGCCATGGTCTGCTCTTCAAGTAGTGAATTGACTTGGATTGAGGAACCTGTGAAAACAATTAAAGCCCAATACAAGCAATGGGCTGTCACAGCAACAGTATCTCTTCTTCTTCTTTTTTTTTCTTTTTTTTTTTTTTTTTTAACAATAAAATATATATATTTTTTTTAACAATAATTTTTTTTTTTTTTTTTTTTTTTGTGAAATACAATAAAAGACTACAGCTTAAAACAAAGTCTGCTAACCCAAAACTGACGCTGAACTAAAAGAAACAAAAGAGACTAAAAGAGAAAGAAAGGAACGGTGGAGTCATCGGCTGGAGCGTCGACGGAGACAGCAGCAGGAGTCGCCGGAGTCATCGGCGGAGCTGGAAGCTGCTCGTCTCGGCCTTGGCATCGGCGGTGGTCGACGTCCTCAGCAGCGGCGACGGTTGGCTTCGCGGCGGTTGGCGAAGCGCTGGGTTTCGCGGCGGCTGGCGGCTGGCGGCTGGTGGCTGGTGCCGGTTGGGCTTCGCGGCGGTGTGCGGCTGGTGGCTGGTGACGGCTGGGCTTCGCGGCGGTTGGTGGCTGCGGTGGCTGGGGCCGTGGGTCTCTGCTACTTCTTTTCTCCTTTTTTTTTTTTTTTTTTTTTTTTTTTTTGTGGTGGCTGGGTCTTTCGTGGGTTCTGTTTCTCCTTCCCTTTTTTTTTTTTTTTTTTTTTTTTTGTGGGCTGTGGGTTCTGAGATTAGAGGCGGGCACGGATGGCGGTCACCGGCTTGGGAGGCGCCGCTGGCTTCTCTGTTGGTTTGGGGGTGAGAAACTCATGTGGGGCTTGGGGGAATACACGGATTGCAGGGACTGGCTTGGGCTTGATTAAAATTTCATGGGGCAAAAACTTGAAAGGTACTGTCATTCTCTTTTGTTTTTTGATGGCTTTGCTTTGGATGTGGTTGGCTACGGTGGTGTTGAATGGATCGGAAGTCGGCTCTGATACCAAAACTGACGTAGGACAACCACAATATAATTATAGGGCAGGAAAATAATAGAACAAACCCTAGGAGTCAGCACCTAAGGGACTGGAGTCGGCACCAGTGTAAAAAGGAGGCAAAAGTTTTTTTTTAATATTTCAAAAGCTGTGTTACAATAATCAGAAAAGTGTTTAAATAGCTACAACACAAAACCCTAACAACACAAAACCCTGATTATTAAATGTTCGGGCTTGCTTAATCTTAAGCCCAATAGCTAATAGGCTCCATCCATAAGGCCACGGGTTGGGCCGTCTTCTTTTTGTTCTTCCTCCCATATGTGTGTATAATTGGGGGCTTATATCTCGTGTCCGCACCACCCTTCCTTTTGTTCCTTCAATGAAATATTCACATTTATCCACACCAAAAAAAAAAAAAAAAAAAGTTGTTTACAGCCCCCAATAATGCATGGCAGCAGGAAAGAGATCAACTTAGATAATGGGGGAAAAGGCCCAGCATAACTAGCCCATCTTGACAATGAATTTTTTTTTTTTTTGGTTACATTAGAAAACAGCAAAACAGAAATACCAATTAGCACCTGACTGAACATTTTGATGGCAACCCAACACAATAAGAGAAAAACCAATTAACACCTGACTGAACATTTTAATGGCAACCCAACCTAAACAGTATGAGACAGCATCCACAATAAAGTAGTCATAATAACTAAAAAACTAGTTTAGCACCAACATACTAAAAATATCCTTAACATCAAAGTTGCCATACCTATAAATTTTTAACTCTTAGCTACAGTGAGCTGCCGAAGATAGCTGCTCACTGTAGCTAAAGAGCTAAAGAAAAATGAAAAAAAAAATTATTGTGGCACAGTACATTACTGTCCGTTTTCTCTTTTTAGTTTTTTTGCAATGTTTATTGTGTAGAATATATTATTTTATTATGTTGTTTATATTATTTTAATGTGTTGTATGCTAAACTAAAACCTTTAATATTGAGTGTATCGTAAAATGAGTTATTAAAATAGATAGAGTAGTTTTTTAAGTTGTTAAAAGCTATATTTTTTTTAGACGTTTGCTGTAAATGCTCTAAGACAATGGTACTACTCAATCAGCCAAGCAAAGTCCATGAAATGAACACATATGAGGTGGATGCTAATCTTGCATACTGTCTTTCTCAAGCCTTTTTTATTTATTTTTTTGCTGAATCTGTCTTTCTCAAGCCTGCTCAAGTGTGTATCTGTCTATTTGATACTGTTTCTCAAATTAAGTGTTTACATGAATTAACATGGGCCGTATACACCTTTGTTTGAAGGATCATATTGAGCCAAACCCAAATCAAAAGGCCCAAGTTACACTTCAGCTTGCCCAAACAGAAACACTCCATTTTTTCTGAGCAATCAAGTAAGACCAACTCCTAACTTAGTAACCCATGTCTTTCTCTCAAAAGTAAACCATGGAAAGAATCTGTGTCATTGACTCATGGGCTTGGGTTTTGGACTTAATAATGGCCTGATTTAATAATAAATAAATAAATAAAAACCTTTTTCAGCCATTTTGTTGTATTCACCTAAGGTTTTAATAAAGGTTTATGTCCTGTATTTTCTTGAAGATTTTAGAGTTAAGTTTATTAACCAGATTTATGGGATGTCTAGAGAGTTGCAGATTCATAACTACCAGATGCGCACTCAATATTGTGGCTACCACAGAGTCTTATGCTGCCCCACAAATTCCAACAGCCACCATACCACACCTAGATGGAAGATCATTCATCAAAATGAAAATTTGTTGCAGCAGCATGGAATGACTAGAGTTGCGCATCAATCCGTGATGCAAAATGATAAAAAGTGTTTAATATAAATTGTGTCAATCTTATAAGCATATCTAAAATGGCACCCTATGTTAACCAGGATACGAACAGAAGTACTTCCATTGCCAACAACACTCTAGAAAACTATTAGATATAGCACTTAATCACAGATCTGTCACATGCACTGATGCACTATATGCCGTAAAAACAATCCACAAAAATCCAAATATGTTTAAATACCACAAATATAACAATTTTTTTTTAATACCAAACATTAGAACCATGATAATTACAAGGAGAAAAACAGCACTCAGATAGGGGGAAATGACAGCATGGGCATTAAAGTTCGTTTAGTACCAAAATATTTAGTGATTGTAGATTTTTTTTTTTTTTTTTGTTATGCCATGTAGCCATGTCAGTACAGTACATAAAAATGCATCTTTACTTGTCAATGATTATAATTTATGCATTAGTTTTGTTTAAGTCTTTCCAAAAGTTGTTTGTTGACCACTTAGAATAGTTTTAAAAATCAGACCGGAATGGACTGACTGGTTCAACAGTGAACGAGGCACCAATCTAGTCCAGCAAAACCCCCCAAAACTGGTCAAAACCAAGAACCGAGAGCAAGAATGGTTCTTTGACCATACCGGCTTATAAAACCATGCTGCTTACACTAATCAGCAAATTTACAGTTTTAAAACATCATCTTCCTTTCATTACAACTTCTGAATCATAGAGGAGTCTATCTCCCTATCTAGACTAACCTCAACAATCAAATTCACAAACTCCATTCTAAGTCCAAAGCCAATAATTTTATCTTTAATTCTATCCACTGATTGACCAAAGGTCCTAATTTTGTTTGCCATATTGCGGTAGAATACAACAGGATTGGAGATTCAAAAGAAGTTGCATATCTTTTGTCTCCACTAACCAGATCCCCACAAATTCATCACTTGCATCATGCAATATGACTTAATTCTTGGTAACTGAGACAAGAAACTTAGTTTGCTTCGTGAAACCCCAATCAGAACCAATATGTTTAGTAGTTGGCTAGCTAGCACCCTCCATGACAACACAGGAAAATTTCAGCCATATATTCTTCCTTACCTTACACAAAAGAAACTAGTATGGAAAGCTTTGCAAAGAACTGAGTATACGCTTCTAGTAGAAATAAAAAACCATATAGAACTGGAGCCAGATAAATACTTGTATGACATCTTTTCCTAAAATAATTAACAGTTAGTAAGTACACTCAATATAGGACAGGTATGATTCAGCCTCTTTTATAAAAGTATGTTTCAAGAATTTGGAGAAACAATTCATAAATAGTATATGGGCATAGCATGGTTAAATTTAATATAAATGGAATTTTTTTTCATATTTTCTTTTGATAAATACAATGAGATTTGTATAACAGTCACATAGTAGAACCTTAACAATTTAATTTTAAATAATCTAAACTAGTAAAGAAAATTACTACAATAACCATGATAAACAAATTTAGGACCATTATAATGTTTTGATTAATTAAAATATCCCAAATAATTGATCCTAAGTAATCAATCATCAATACCCTTTTCTACTACTCTGTTGAAAGCATCATCCACCAAAAATTGTTCATGATCAACATATTCAGGAAGCTCATATGGTTTGTAAAGATCAATTGGCTCCAAGTTTCGAGATTCACCTGTGTTGAATTTCTCCATCATCATTGAGTTCAATCTTGCATTCACCATATTATCCAACATCTCAGATATTAACATGTTTGTCTTCTTTGTTTGTGCTAGCTCAGATGCATTCCAATAACCCTTGGACAAGGTAGAACTACATGGTTGACTCAAAATTCGAATGGCATACTTTTGTAAGATAGGAAGACAATCTCCGCAGAAATCCCACCATATTCCTACAGATAAAATTACAATTTATATGCTCATAAAATTTATCAAGAAATAATATAGTTAAATATTAAAATTATATCAAAGCTATTGAACTTACTAGGATGAGATGTTTTCAACATTGTCTTTGCCGCAATTGTAAACAAGCTCGGTACTTTATTGCGATAAAGTTGCACCTCTTTCATGAAATCTTCCCTTTCTTCAATAGCCACCAAATTCTCCAAAATGAAACTTATACCATCTTTCATCTCGCGACTCTCTATAAATTTCTCACTGCACAAGTAAGCAGGATTCAAAAATGTCGCAGAAGCATGAATTGGGTGCATTATATTTCAGTATACCTACAACTAAATAACTTCCATATCTGCATATATTTGTCTTGATTGCTATCATACTGTTGCTTAATTGTTCCTTTTGCCATTTCCATTGCTTCATATAAGTATCCTGCAGTTCACAAATCATTATCAATTAATTGAAGAACTCAAACCAAAGGCTCCAACACTAGTAACACCTCTTTCACTTGACTCCAAAATTCTGCACTTTGAATGATACTAGCAATGTTAGCAATGTCCTTTTCATTATGATTCAAATTTTTCCACTTAGAAGATCCAACAAGTAACTGCAATTCATCTTGAACATTCAAAACAGATCGAAGCATCAAGAAATTAGAAGGAAACCTCCTTTTACAAGGATGTTTCAATTCCTTATGGTTTGTGTACTCTCTCATAAGTGACAAAATGATACTATCCTTATACATATATGAAACAACTGATTTTGCATCAATAATTATCTTCTGAACCCAATCAACTTCCTTGCATATTTCCTTCAAAAGCAATCTAATGCCATAAGCAGCACATTGAGTTATGTACAACCAAGGGTACTTGCTAATAAGCCTATCTCCAGCAGACTCAAAATTAGCAGTATTATCAGTGATCAACTGAACAACATTATCTGACCCAATTTCTTCAATTACTAAAGAGATAATATCTTTAATATATAGTGTTGTTATTTTATCTCTTGAAACTTCAAGAGACTTCAAAAATATTACTCCACTAGGAGAATATGCAATAATATTGATAAATGCTCTATGCTCTACATCACTCCATATGTTTGACATAAGAGTACAACCAGAAACCAACCACGATTTCTTAACATTTCTAACATACTCTTCCACTTCTACCTTCAAGTCTGGAATTAGCTTCCTTTGGAAAGTCAAATAAGAGGGTAACTTATATTCGGGACCATATTCAGTAACACCTTGCACAAAGTGAATAAAGGATGTCGTTTGAACAACATCAAATGATATATCATTACTCATACTAATTTTTTTACAAATTATAATCTAACTGTTATGATATATCATTACTCATACTAATTTTTTTTAATATAGCTGAATGGTGAAGTTTGAATGGGAGCTCGACTCCAAATTTGCAACAATTAGCTATAAAAATCTTGAGCTTGACTTGTAGTGCATGTGGCTGTGAGCATAATTGGTGTGTGTTTGGGCAGGTGAGTTTTAAGTATAATAAGTAGATTTTATCATTTGATGAGCAGCATTATTACATAGAGAATTCCAAAGGTGTAATTAATCACTAATACTTAGTTTTCATAAGTACTTGTAGATTCACACAAAAATAAGGAATAGATTCTAAGTACTTGGTATTGAGCCATCTATGGATGCTAAAGACGAGTTGGTGGATGATGATGATGATGGTTTGATATGGGGTGCAGTTTCTGGACTTGAAGAATTTATGTGTATATTGCATTAAAAAAAAATTACAGAGGCTGAATGTATATATATACAAGGAAAGGAAAAACAGGGGAAACGGACTAACTAATCACTAACTAACTACCAGATTTCCCTCTAAACTTGATTAATAAAACTAACTACCACACACATGTAATCCACGTGCTCACTAAAACTAACACAAGAAATGCAAAGCTACATGTAGTATAAATATAAAACTAACACAGTGGACAGAGTTGTCGTTTAAGCAGCAGACTTGGAAATCTTCTTCTTCACTTGATCTTTGCTTCTGTCATGATCCTTTCTATCTTTCTTTGTAGAATCTTGACACCCCCCCTCAAGTGGAATAGGGGCATAAATGTTGACCATATTCAACTTGGACACAAGGAATGAGAATTGATGAGCATTTAAAGCCTTTGTCAACAAATCTGCAATTTGGGAATTAGTTTTAACATGTAACATTTTGATATACTCTTCCAAAACCTTATCCCTCACTAGATGACAATCTATCTCAATATGCTTCGTTCGTTCATGGAAAATTGGGTTTGCAGCTATGTGAAGGGCGGCTTGACTGTCACAAAACAAAAGTGCTGCTTGAGGGTGCTTGATATGAAGATCACTAAGCAAATACAAAAACCAAATGACCTCACAAATAGCTACTGTCATGGCTCGATATTCTGATTCTGCTGATGATCTTGAGACTGTTTGTTGCTTTTTGGACTTCCAAGAGACTAGAGACTCACCAAGAAAGACACAAAACCCTATCACAGACCTTCTAGTGTCAGGACAAGAAGCCCAGTCTGCATCAGTGAAGGCTTTCAAGTGCAAGTCTGACTTGCTTGCAAAGAATAGACCCTGACCTGGTGTTGCCTTGAGGTATTGCAAGACTTTATTGGCTGCATGTAAGTGTGGTTCTCTAGGATATGCCATGAATTGACTCAAACGATTCACAGCAAAGGTTATATCTGGTCTGGTTATGGTTAAGTATAGAAGCCTTCCTATAAGCCTCCTATAGGAACTAGGATCTTGTAAGGCTTTACCTTCATACTTACTGAGCTTGACATTAGGATCCATTGGAATCTTAGCTGGTTTACACCCCATCATGCCAGCCTCTTTCAATAGATCTAGGATGTACTTCCTTTGACACAAGCTAATGCCATTTGCAGCCCTTGCTACTTCAAGACCCAAAAAGAACTTTAAGTCACCCAAGTCCTTCAATTTAAACTGTTGATCAAGAAGAACCTTTAATTCATCCACTGCCTGCTTGTTGTCACTAGCAAGTAAAATATCATCAACATATACTAAAAGAGCAATGAATGAGGTAGAAGTCTTCTTAGTAAACAAAGAGTAGTCTGCTCTAGATTGAGTAAAATCCAGCATGAGTAGAGTAGTGGAAAACTTAGCAAACCACTGTCTAGAAGCTTGTTTCAGACCATACAAGGACTTGACAAGTTTGCATACAAGCCCCCCCTTGCTGTGGAAGCCTGGGGGAAGGTCCATATATACCTCTTCCTTCAAATCACCATGAAGGAACGCATTGTTTACATCAAGCTGACATAAAAACCAGCCTTGCACAGCAGCTACTGCAAGGAGGCATTTGACAGAAACCAACTTTGCAACAGGAGAAAAAGTCTCCAAATAATCAAGGCCTTCCTTTTGAGTGAAGCCTTTGGCAACCAACCTGGCCTTATATCTCTCCACACTTCCATCAGACTTATATTTCACCTTATACACCCATTTACACCCAATAGTTTTCTTATGAGAAGGCAAAGGAATGAGAAACCAAGTATGGTTAGCTTCAAGGGCAGAAATCTCAGCAGCCATAGCTTCTCTCCACTTGGGATCAGTGACTGCCTGGTGATAGAACTTAGGTTCCTCAATAGAGGAAATCATATTGTAGAAGTGCAAGTGTTTAGAGGACAACCGGTGAGAAGACAAGTAGGAAGACAAAGGATGGGTAGTACTAGAGGAATTTGAATGACAATGGGAAGACACTTGATTACATTTGTAAGCATCTAGATAAGCTGGTTTATGACTAACCCTAGTAGATTTTCTAAGGGTAACATGTTGATCAGAAGTAGACAAGGAAGGGGGCTGATCAGACAATACAAGAGATTGATCACTAGACATGGAAGAGGGCTGAGTAGGCAACACAGCAGGAAGATCAACTGGCAAGGAAGTGGACTGATCAAGATTAGTAGGCAAGGGAATTGGCAAAGAACCAACCAAAATCGTGGAGGGACTAGATGAGGGAGTCCCTGGATTCAAAGGTGTGTCTGAAAAAACAAAACTAGGAGTAGAAGAACCATCAAAAACAGGATTACAAGAAGCAGGTAAAGGAATTGACAATGGAGGTGTCTCAGATAAGAAAGACTTATAAGAAGGAGAGAAAGGAAAAATTGATTCATGAAATATAACATCTCTAGAGATAGTGATCTTCCTTGTATGCAAATTAAGGACTTTGTAACCTTTCACATTGAAAGGATAACCAAGGAAGACACAAGGAAGTGCTTTAGAATCAAATTTCAACCTATGAACAGGAGGAGTAGAGATAAAACACAAACATCCAAAAACTCTAAGGTGATCAAATGAAGATGGTTTATGGAAAAGAAGTTCAAAAGGGGACTTGTTTTGTAACAAAGGAACAGGCAACCTATTAATGAGGTATGTGGCAGTGAGGATGCAATCACCCCAATAAGTAGAAGGGAGATTAGATTGGAGCTTAAGAGACCTTGCAACATTTAAAAGATGTTGGTGTTTCCTTTCCACCATAGAATTTTGCTGTGGTGTATAGGCACAAGTCTTTTGATGCACAATGCCATGAGCATTATAAAAATCAGGTAAAGAGAATTCAAAAGCATTGTCTGACCTGATCACTTTAATACCAGTGTCAAATTGGGTGTAAATCATGTTATAAAATGAGATTAAAAAATGTTTAACATCTGACTTAGCTTTCATGAGGTACACCCAAGTAGACCTAGTAGCATCATCAACAGTTGTAAGGCCATCATGAGTGCAAACAGAATATGGACCCCAAACATCCACATGTATTAATGAAAAAGGCTTATTACACTGATTATTTTGAGAAGGAAGAGGCAATCTCTTTTGCTTTGCTAAAAGACAAATGGTACAAACATCAGTACACTTGGATGAAAAAGAAGGTAGAACATTCTGTAAAATAGACATTCTACTCAAGGATGGATGGCCTAACCTAAAATGCCACAAGAATGACATGCCTTTAGAAGAAACAAAAGAAGAAAAAGCTGACTTGAAGGACTTGTGATTGGAAAGATGATCTGACAGAAAAGGTGTAGTCCTGGAAGTTCTCTTCTGTAGTAGATACAAACCATTATGGACTTCACCCACTCCAATCGTCTTCCAACATGAAAGGTCCTGAATGAAACAATATTGAGACAAAAACACAAGACACAAAGGCAATCTTTGAGTAAGTTGGCTGACAGACAAGAGATTGAATGAGAAAGAATGAACACAAAGAACATGTTCAAGAATAAGAGAATTAGAAAGTTTAACAATGCCAATGTGAGTGACATGTGCTGATTCACCATTTGGCAACTCAACAACACAGTGTGAAACAGTAGTATAAGACTGAAAAAGAGAAATAGAACAAACAATATGATCACTTGCTCCTGTATCCATGACCCAAGTATCAACACCAAAGGCAGTTCTATTCACAAGCTTAGCAGAAAATATGGAATGCTTGAGATTACCTGCTAGGGGTGTGGACTGAGAACATGAAGCTTGATTGAAAGCAACATTATTTGCCATGGCAACAGTATTGGCCTGAGCATCATTCCCTCCAATCATGGCAAGCAATTTCTGACATTGCTCCATTGTAAAAGGAAATGCTTGTTGAGTGGTAATAGCAACAGACTCTTGATCAGCTTCAAAAGATGAAACCTGATTAGCCCTTGGCTTGGTCTTGTAGCTAGGGGGATAGCCATGGAGTTTATAGCACTTCTCCAGGGTGTGACCACACAATCCACAGTGGCTGCAAGTAGGCTTTTCCTTAGTTTTCTTGAAGGTCTTGGAATCAAGATTCATGGCCTTAGCTGCAAGTGTTGTGGACTCCACAAAAGGACCATTGTTGCTGCCATGCCCAACTGATCTTCGCTTCTCATCTTGAATCAACAAAGAGAAGACTTTCTCAACAGATGGAATAGGATCCATCAACAAAATTTGTCCTCGAATGTGAGAGAAAGAGTCATTGAGACCCATCCAAAATTGCATAACAACTTCTCTGTGATGAATATTTGAGATCTTCTCATTTATATGACACACACACTTCTCACAAGAACATGTAGGAAGAGGTTCATAGTTCTGTAATTCATCCCATAGAATTGAAAGATTGGTGAAGTATTCAGTCACAAATAGCTCACCTTGAGAAAAGCTTGCAAGATCCTTCTGTAATTGATAAACCCTAGGTCCATTACCCTGAGAAAACATGTTTTGGAGCTTCTTCCAGACTTCCTTAGCAGTCTTGTGATACACCATGCTCGTGGCTATTCTGGGAGAGACACAATTAACAATCCAAGAAACCACAATTTCATTGCACCGTGACCAGCTTTGAACCAATAGAGGATTTTTCTCCATGGCTGAAGTCAAAGAAGCCGATCCATCAATCAACCAGAACTTGTTCTTGATCGTAAGGGCTCTCTCCATTGATTTCGCCCATGTAGGATAGTTCTCACCTCCAATCAGTGATTGTGAGACTAATATCGCACTAGGATTTTCAACATGATGAAGGAAAAATGGATGAGATTCATCAATTGTAATGATTGCAGAAGCTTGATCGGAGGAAGCCATTGATGAAGCTTCAAGATTCTAAATGAGAAGAAAAACCCTAACTTTTGGGAAGAAAAGGAATTGAGAAATTTAAGCGGAAGCTAAAAACTGCTCTGATACCATATTAGGAAAACAGAGAAAAAACAGTTTCTGGACTTGAAGAATTTATGTGTATATTGCATTAAAAAAAAAAATTACAAAGGCTGAATGTATATATATACAAGGAAAGGAAAAACAGGGGAAATAGACTAACTAATCACGAACTAACTACCAGATTTCCCTCTAAACTTGATTAATAAAACTAACTACCACACACATGTAATCCACGTGCTCACTAAAACTAACACAAGAAATGCAAAGCTACATGTAGTATAAATATAAAACTAACACAGTGGATAGAGTTGTCGTTTAAGCAGCAGACTTGGAAATCTTCTTCTTCACTTGATCTTTGCTTCTGTCATGATCCTTTCTATCTTTCTTTGTAGAATCTTGACAAGAATCAAGGAAGAATACTAGATTCTAAGCACAATCAAGGGCAAACTCAAAGACCTCAACATCACAAACAAATATTTAAGAGGAAGATGTTGATTCTGATGAGACCAAGGAAGAGAATGTTGATGGTTATAAATCAGGTTCAAGTGGCTTTGAAAGTGATGGCAACTTGAATGAAGAGTCTAATGATGACCTTTAGATTAAAACTTACAACCACATGCAAGTTTTTTTTTTTTTTTTGATAGGTGACGTAAAATATTATTAAAAATCAAAGCCAACCCGAGTACTTACAACCACATTCAAGCTATTAGAATGTTCAATCTTCAATTACATTTGTTTTGTCATGGATTGCTAGCCATGAAGTTCAATGTCTTATTTAGGAGTTTTCTTCTTTCTAATATGAAGTTATGAACTATATTTTGGTTTAATATTTATACTTAGTTGATGTTTGGATAGAATAATTTTTGAATGGTAATATATGAGTATTAATAGTTTGTCATAAACATAGGCTCTATTCAGATTCATACCCAAAAACTAGTTTTATAGACCAGCTCCTATCCATTAGGAACAGAGTTTTAGAAATTTGTTTATAATATTCTTATACATCTAATACATTAGATTTGAACTCTAAATCTAAAATAATTATATTTCGAATTTGGCTTCTTGCTTTACTTGGGCTGGCGCCTTCTTGGCGCTTTAAGGTAGCCTTTCGACTTTGGCTACATTGGGCATAACCCATGCTAAGGGACATAGAAAAATTTTCCCACGTTTTTCACACCTACTCATTTATTCAGCTGACTAAGGCCCCACCAGCACACAAGTTAAAGACTGTTGTGCTTAAAAGACTCTCTTCAAGAAAAAGATTCGTGCCAGTAGCACAAATTCCACAAATTTGTTGACACCCACTAATGTATTCTTGCTTAAACCCCACAATTATACAAATATGAAAAGCAATTTACATTCAAAACACATTAGCACAGTGAATATTTCTTATATTGAAACCCAAAAGAGATAAGAGGAAAAAAAAAGTGTGCACACACAGAGGAAACCAAGAAATAACGTTACAGGGTGTCAAGCTTACCAGCAGTGGATGTCAAGGGGAACGTTACTTATATCATCTCTCTCCATGAGATCAGTATTAACTCTTTCTTGGGCTGTAACAATTCACGTTTCTTGTTCAGATTCTTCAGAAAGTTCTGCTCTTTGCTGGTGGTGACACCCCAAAATAAAAACCAAAAAACCTGGCTACAAGGTTTTTTTTTTTTTTGGGGAGGGGGGGGGGGGGGGTAAAGAATTTTGAGAAATTCTATCTCACCTTGAGATAGAGAGAGAGCTGGTATTTCATTTATATAGAAACTATTACATTTTGTATATTGCCCATTTAGATGGATATGTACAGAGGAGAAAGAATAGGGAGCAAATCATGTGTAACAGCCAAAAGAAATAATGACAGCCAGCTGTGGTATTTTGCTAGCTGTCTACCTTCTACAATTTAGGTGATCTTGGTATATTTTCCTCCTGATTTTCAGCTGAACCGTCCTCCTGATTTTCTGCTGCATTTTCTTCTGCACTGTCCTGATTTTCAGCTGCATTTTCTGCTGCACTGTCTTGATTTTCTGCTGCACTGTCCTCCTGATTTTCTGCTGCATTTTCTTCTGCACTGTCCTGATTTTCAGCTGCATTTTTCTGCTGCACTGTCTTGATTTTCAGCTGCACTTTTACTCCCCTTCAAATTTGGCCGTGGATCAGGACAGAGGCCAAGTTTGTTTCGTAATTCCCGAAAGGCAACCTTGGAGAGGGGCTTGGTGAGAATATCAGCTAGTTGATAGTTGGATGGAACAAAGCGGGTTTCAAGAGAACCAAGAGCCACCTTTTCACGAACATAGTGATAATCTAGTTCAATGTGTTTTGTCCTCCCATGAAAGACAGGATTCACTGTCATATACAAAGCACTCAAGTTATCATAATGTAGTATTGGAGGGCGAGGAAGGGCAATACCAAGATCACGAAGTAAGAAGGACAGCCATGTGAGTTCAGCTGCAGTGGATGCCATGGAGCGATACTCAGCCTCAGCACTAGATCGAGACACAGTTGATTGCTTTTTGGCACTCCAAGAGATGCAATTACTGCCTAAAAAAGTGCAGAACCCTGTGGTAGACCGTCGGCTAATAGAGCAACCTGCCCAATCAGCATCAGAAAACCCATACAAATCAAGAGTACTTGAGGCCAAAATTTGTAACCCAAAGTGAGCAGTCCCATGGACATAGCGCAAAATGCGTTTGACAAGCTGGTAATGAGCCATTGTAGGAGCATGCATAAATTGACACACAAAATTGACACTATAGGAAAGGTCTGGTCTAGTGAAGGTAAGATATTGCAGTCCTCCAACTAGGCTACGATAATGTGTGGGGTCAGGATAAAGAGCATTATTGATGGGAAGTTGCCGACCTTTTGATGGCATGGGTGTTGAAATTGGTTTGCATGATGTCATGGCAGCACGATCTAGAAGTTCCAAAGCATAGCGTGTTTGTGAAAGGAAAAGACCTTGGGTACTTTGATGGACTTCAATGCCAAGGAAATGATGGAGAAAACCCAAATCTTTAATGGAGAATTCACAAGCCAATTGAGAGATAAGCCATTGAATCCTAGTTGGGTCATCACCAGTGACTATCATATCATCAACGTAGAGTAGTAAAATAAGAACTCCATGAGAAGATTGACAAATGAACAAACTTGGGTCAGATATGCTGCAATAAAAGCCAAGTTGAAGAAGAAAGTCACTAAGCCTATCAAACCAAGCGCGAGGGGCTTGTTTGAGGCCATATAAGGCACGACTTAGTTGGCAAACATGAGTAGGGTGTACTGGATCAACATAGCCCGGTGGTTGATGCATGTATACAGGAGTAGATAGAAAGCCATGAAGGAACGCATTTTTGACGTCAAGTTGGCGAATCTCCCATCCTTTGACAACTGCTATTGTGAGGGTCAATCGAATACTAGCAGGTTTGATAACAGGAGAGAAGGTTTCTGAGAAATCTATGCCATCAACTTGATGAAACCCTTTGGCAACTAATCGTGCTTTGAGTCGCTCTAAGGAGCCGTCAGGTTTAAGTTTAGCTTTATAAACCCATTTACATCCCACCATATTCATCTCAAGTTTGGACGGAACAAGGATCCATGTTTTGTTTGCAGCAAGGGCATCCATCTCCTCATCCATGGCAGCTACCCAACCTGGGTGACTTTTAGCATTTTGAATGGATCGGGGTTCAGTTGGGATATCATGCTTTATGCGAGCTACATGGAGATTAGCATACTTGGGGTTGGGCTTATGTACACCAACCTTGGAACGAGTGAGCATGGGGTGCTGAGTTGGGTTTGTTTCAGGAGGAATAGGAGTGGTCTCTACTGGTGGATTTGAGGAAGACGCTTGACATGGCTCAGGCAAAGAAGAGCCTGATGTGGTCACTGTAGGAGGCTCAACTGAGGAGGAATTGTGATGCATTTGATGGTGCAGGTGGCTAGTGATGTCTTGAGATTCAGGCGGTGCAAAGGCTGAAAGAGGTGTAGAGTAAGGTGGAGGAGAATCATTTGGTGGATCAATCTCCCATTCTGAGAAGATGCAAAGCTCCCCCTCAAGAGGATCACTCTTGTACAAGCTTGTAGGCGTGGAATAAGGAAAGATGGATTCATCAAAGACCACATGGCGTGAGATATAAACTCGCCCAGTCGGTGGATACAAACATTTGTACCCCTTATGCTTCACGCTATAGCCAATAAAAACACAAGGAAGGGACTTTGGATCAAGCTTATGTGATCTATACTCACCAAGGTAAGGAAAGCACTTTGAGCCCAATACTCGTAATGAAGAATAGTCTGGATTTCTTCCATAGAGTCTGAAAAAAGGAGATTCCATGTTGAGGTGTGGGGATGGTAGACGGTTGATTAGGAACACTGCTGTGGAAAAGCAATCTGTCCAAAATCTTGGTGGTAGATGTGCATGGAACATCATGGTGAGTCCCAATTCAGTGATATTTCGATGTTTTCTCTCAGCCTTGCCATTTTGCTCAGGTGTTTTTGGACAAGCAGATTGATGGTGAATACCTTTCGTGGCTAGAAACTGCAAGAACTCACGATCTGCAAATTCTCCACCTTCATCACTTTGAAAGACACAAATTTTTGCATTAAATTGACATTCCACATATTTATAGAATAGATCAAAGCAACTAAAAAATTCTGACTTCTTTTTCATAGGAAAAAACCAAGTAAAATTGGTAAACTCATCAACAAATATTGTGTAGTAGCGAAACTTTTCTCTAGAAGACACAGGGGCTGGCCCCCATAGATCACAATGAATTTTATAAAATGGGAGTTTTATTTCATTTTCTCTAGGCAAGAATGGAAGCCTACACGATTTCCCCATTTGACAACTAGTACAAATTGAAGAAGACTTTGATGCTGAAGCAGAAGAAATGAAATTTTTTGAGTGCAAGTGATCGATGATCCTTTGGTGTGCATGACCGAGACGATAGTGCCAACAATCTCTAGCAACCCGCTTGAATCGATGGGAGAATAGGGCTGTTGGACCTCTATCAAAGGCATAAAGACCACCTCGTTTACTCCCTTTCGCTACTATTTTGTTGGTTGTCCTGTCCTTTATCACAAAACCATGTCCATCAAACTCAAAGATGAGTGGATAATCAGTAGTAAGTTTACTAACAGAGAGCAGATCTTTCTTAATATCAGGAACTAGTAGCACATCTTTTAAGTGAATAGGAGAAGAACTAGTACCAAGAGTAGTTTCACCAATGTGTGTGATAGGTAAAGTATGACCATTGCCAACCATAACACCATCGGATCCATGATAAGGAGTTAAGGAATGAAGATTACCTGGGTTACTAGTAATATGGTCACTAGCTCCTGTGTCTGGGAACCACTCAGAATCTTGACTGTCAGCAATGGTTATAGTTGCTAATGCTTGTGGAATGTTGTCTGCTGTGAATGAGTGATTGAATCGATTAAAGCATTTGAGGGCAGTATGGTTCCTTTTGTTGCAAATCTGACAGATAATTGCTTCATCTTTTGTGTTTTTGGTTGCGATGATTAGTGAATTTTCTGGCAGATTTCGTGTAGGATGGCTGGAATTCTTTAGTGCAGATTGAGCACCTTGAACAAACCCACGTCCCTTAGAATTAAAGGACCCTTGACCACCATTGCTTCTTTTATTTTTATTGTTGCGTTTGCCATAGAAAGCCATTTGAGGAGTGGGTTGAGCATCAAGCTTATGCCTTTCAGCATAACTCTCCAGTGAAGTGACAATTTCAGAGTATGGAAGGACTGGTGGTCTCAACATGGTAGTAGTGAACACCTCATATTCTTTGCCAAGCCCATTGAGTAGCCACCATGATTTCTTGTGATCTGGAACTGGCTTCCCAATGGCTGCAAGATCATCGCACACAGCTTTGAACCGACGGAGATAAACAGCTAAGGTATCGGTACCTCGAGTTATAGAGGTAAGCCGCTGCTTAAGCGCAAGGCTTTGGTCTGATGAGACACGAGCAAATGCATGAACCAATGCATTCCAGACCTCAAAGGCAGTATTGAGGCCTACAACAATGCCAAGAACTTCCTCGGAAAGAGTGGCTGTCAACCAACCTTTGACAAGACGATCAGTTTTGCGCCACTTCACAAATGCAGGATTAGTTTGTGTGCCAGTGTCAGCATTATTGATGAACTGGGGTGGTGGTTGAACTTCACCATTGATAAAGCCTTGGAGGTCATAGCTCTCAAGGATATTGAGCATTTGTGTTTTCCAGAGAAGGAAGTTGGTAGAGGAGAGACGAAGTGACACAAAATTTGCAATATTCTGTGTCACAGGATATGGATAGTCATCAAATTGAGTGAGGGCAGGGGAAGAGCTTGATGTGGTTGACATAGTGGGTTGAAAAAAAAAATTTGTTTCTCTCTCTATCTCACGGTTGGCTCTGATACCATAAAGAATTTTTGAGAAATTCTATCTCACCTTGAGATAGAGAGAGAGCTGGTATTTCATTTATATAGAAACTATTACATTTTGTATATTGCCCATTTAGATGGATATGTACAGAGGAGAAAGAATAGGGAGCAAATCATGTGTAACAGCCAAAAGAAATAATGACAGCCAGCTGTGGTATTTTGCTAGCTGTCTACCTTCTACAATTTAGGTGATCTTGGTATATTTTCCTCCTGATTTTCAGCTGAACCGTCCTCCTGATTTTCTGCTGCATTTTCTTCTACACTGTCCTGATTTTCAGCTACATTTTCTGCTGCACTGTCTTGATTTTCTGCTGCACTGTCCTCCTGATTTTCTGCTGCATTTTCTTCTGCACTGTCCTGATTTTCAGCTGCATTTTCTGCTGCACTGTCTTGATTTTCAGCTGCACTTTTAGGGGGGGGGGGGGGAGGAAAAGAGGCAACAAAAATTAGGAGAAAATTGAATGACATGGAACCCAATTTTATTTGGATTGACGAGACTCTGTCTCTGACTCTCTGCACAATGCAATACCTAAAATGTAGAAGTTTTTGGGGAGGATATTTGCAGAAAAACGTTGGCGAGGGAAAGAAAATAATAAGTTGACATGCGTTAGGAATAAAACTACAAACTAGTATCTCGAGTTCAAAAGGGTCGATTTCAATCTAAATATCGAGTTTCAAACACTCGAATTCCGCTGGCTGATTTGGGCAGTTTTTGCCAGATAGATCTCGAGTCTTATAGACTCAAGTTCTAATTTGGTACCTGAAGACATTAAGGAACGACGAAGAACAGAGAACAAAGGAAACAGAGAAGAGAGGAAGAACAGAAGAGGAGAACAAAGGAAGAACGCAGATGTTGGAGCCCGATCTGGTCGATTGAACGAAGAACGCCGGTCGATTGAACGTTGGAGCTCCGATCTGAAGAGGAACGATGTGCAATGTCGATGATTTGATGAAGAGCAGAGAACAGAGGAAGAACTGAAGCGAAGAACAGAGGAAGAACAAAGAATGTTGGAGCTCCGATCAGGTCGATTGAACGAAGAACGCTGGAGCTCCAATCTGAAGAGGAACGATCTACAGTGTCGAAGAACGAAGAAGAACAACGTTGAGTCAGAAGAGCTTGAGGAAAATCAGATGGTGAAACTCGAGTCTTAAAAACTCGAGTTCCATGTGGTTCCACATGGATTTTTTTTCCACATCAGCTACCACCGCTTACAAATTGAGACTTAAAAACTCGAGTTTTATCTTAGAACTCGAGTTTTAGACACTCGAGATGCTAGTTTTTAACATTCTTTATAACGTGACAACTAACTAAATTTTTTAATATTTAATGTTATTTTTTAAAAAAAATCATTTTTGGGGCAATTACATTCTATTTCTTTTGCTTGACACTCTACCTATAAATTTAAAAGAAAAAAAAAAAACATTTTTCCTCTTTAACATCGGATTGACCAAAATTTTTTATATTAATACCATTAAAAATTTTGTGTGCTAACTTGCTTTTGTCTTCAAAATTTATTCTCCATCAAAATTAAAATTCATTGTTTTAAATTTGGACAAAATTTAGTTACAAAATTAGTTGTAGCCTAAGGCCACAACCTTACTTAATAAAATAAAAATTACTTCATATTTTGAAAATCTATGGGCCATTTAGTAACATTGTTCTAGTAACATTTATATTTTATGAAAAAATGTGTTAATGAAAAAATGTGTAAAAATACGTATAATGTTATTTAAAAACTGAAAAGTGTTGCTTAAACTACCATACCAAACAGCTCACTAACTGTTGTAATTTACACTCTTAATACATATGTCAAATTTTGTGTCAATTAGATATTATTTACTATATGATTTATAAGCTTATATTTTATGCATAATTTTAGACTACAAAAACTTACAATTTAAATAATATATTGATGACATAACTATTGATCTATAATTTTCTAGAAATTTTGCAAGCATAGAGGATAGGAACAAGCTATAAGAAAAAGATGTAATCCAATGGTGGATTTGTCAAATTTAACCATCAATAAAAAGATATTGAGCAAGGTTATAGCCTTAGGATATAATCAATTTTGTAACTAAATTTTTTCCTTTAAATTTTTAATTAAAGAGTATTTAAAAATATTAAGTATGCATTTTGCTTATTATTATTATTATTATTATTATTATTATTATTATTATTATTATTATTATTATTATTATTATTATCAATAGGTTATGAGGAGAATTAGCATTGCAAGTGTTTTGGTTTATTAATAAATTTTGCATTTTTATTCTAAACTTATCAATTATTTTTTTTATTAACCTTGATTAAACTTTTGTAAAGAGGTTCATATAGAAGTTTAGAATATTTCATTATTAATATAAAAAAAATGGGATAGTGTTAATTTCTTCAAATCTCAAGAGAGTGAAGTGTTTTTTTTCCTTTAGGTTTGGAGGTTTGGAGTGTCATTTCCCTAAATTTCAAGGAATTGGAGTGTAATTCTCCCAAAGATTTTTAACAATGTATAAAGTTAGAATTTTTTTTTTTTTTTTTGGTTAACAAAAAAGGGTATAATATAGTTAATGCCCAAAAGTAAGCTTGGGCTAATGCCAATTCAAGACGGTTCAAAATACTTCAAAAATGACCAACTTAGTCACTAATCACTGTGAGAGAGAGAAAAAAATGAGTAACTGTTTATGGAATAAGTTGGGTTTAGAGACCAAATTAGTAAATTTTGAAATGTCTTCGACCTAGCTGGTATTAGCCCAAACTTTAGGAGTGTTAATGCATAGGAGGGGAAGGTGGTAACCCCTACATACATGCCCAAGGCAACAAGGAGGAAGATAAGCACCAATGTGCTCACTAGTGAAAAACTTTAAAAAGTTAAAAAGGCTCATTTATTATATCTTAAAAACTTATTACTTCCTTTTTAAAAATTGATACGAATCTGAATCTACCACTAAAAATACTTTTCATACATACTAATCATATCAATAATTGGAAAAATAAAAATAAAATATCCTTACACCTATAACAAAAAATTAGTAGTATCATTCCATGCTATACATGACCTAATCAAAAATCATATATAAAGAAATCGAACTTAAACAAAATTTATATGTTCCTACAATGATTAACAACACAAAATAAAAAATTTAACTAATAATCACACAATAAAGTCAAAACATAACCCAATAGGATATATATATATATATATAACACTAATCACTAATGAATTGTGACTCTATCATTTGTTGAAAAAAAAAATGTGACTCTGTTTTCTTAAAAAAGTTAAAAATTAATTAATTTATATATATATACAAATTTAATTTTCATGTAAAATGAATAAGATATTCATTTAAAATTACGCATGTTTGTTGTTTTTATATTTTATATAAAAATATTTTTTTATCAGTTTACAAATTTAAAAAAAAAAAAATTCGGTGGCCATTCCCAATGGAACTCTGATATTACCAAAGCAATAAAAAAAAAATTGGTGACACAATGGTCACAAAGTAGAAAATTAAAGGAAAACATTTCTAATGGAAAAATCATTACAGGACAAAAGAAGTCAATGAAAATTCATTGAAGAGAAACAATTACAACGTCAATGACTCACAAATTAACTAGGATACATAGATACTCTATTTTTGACTCACAATTACAACGTCAATACTGAATACACAGATACTCAATTTTTTTTTCCTTCTAAGTATCCGTATTTGATACATTTCAAGCTAGATTCCTTTGCATGTGTGTGAGATGTGTGTGATATTCGTAATTTTTTTTCTTGAAGAAAAAAGTTTTGATATGTCGAAGATATGCCTGTGATGTATACAACTTGGATAAGATTGTAATCCAACATCTTGACAGTGAGAGATAATCCAAACTTATAAGGATTTTTTTTTTCTTACATATTAGTTTCAATGTTGAACACTATTTAATTATCTAATTATCTTTTATTTGCACTTTTAGATCTTGGTTTGTATTTTAAAAATCATATAATGGCTATAGATTCACTTTAATATTATGGGTTCTAGTTAGCTCAACTGGTAAAATTTTTTGTCATATAGGTTGAAACTATCTTTAAAAAATATTCACTTTATTATTCATTTTGCTTTTAAAATGATATATCATTAACAACATATAAAAAATAAATGCCTAACATTAATATATTTAAAAATAAAAATAAAAATAAAAAGTTATTAATATATGTATTCCCCTTATCCTAATTTTTCAAGTTATCGTCCTATGTATCATACCCGTATTTGTGCATTCTATCTCACAAATCCTTTGTGACCAGACATTTATACAACTCTTGAATAGGATTTGGGTTTGATTTGGAAAAGTATATATGCCTATTAATCATTTTATTCAATTCTGGTTGGTTCATTGTAATCTGATTTTTTGTCCAAATTGTACGCATACTCTGTTGCCACTAAGGATTAACGAGTTTTGTATGTATAATTCTTGTTGTTTTACTTTTTATGAAGGATTATAAACATGCATCTAAGAAATTAGGAGTACTATACCCATTACTCATTGTAATCTGATTTCTGTCAATTTTTTTGACCATATCTTATTGCCCATTTTCGTTTCATCGTATCTATCAATAACATATTCTTGTATAATGAAAGATAGTATTTTTTAATATGTAAATAAAAAATTGTAGTAAACAACACCAAAGCTTTTACAGAGAACATAACAACAAAGAAAAAACCAATCAACAACCATTATAATTAGTTATGTATATTTTGCTCAAATTACTTAGTCACTGGTAGAAGAAAGAGCTTGAAGCTTGGTCCATCGGAAATGCCAGGAATTCTTGTGCTGAGGGATCCCAGTTGCACCCGAGACTGATCGGAGATTTGGGGTTGAGTTAAGGCAAGAATAGGCCCGTCGTGGGCCTCGTGGCGACAGGTGTAGCTCATGGACAAAAAATCATGCATGGATAACACGTAGCCTCCTAAAAACGTTTTAAGTGGGTGGAATTTCATAAATTTATACCATTTACTTTTTAAAAAAAAATTAAAAATAGTTTTCTATCTTTATTATGGTTAACAAATTTATTATATATTTATTTTACTTATTAATATAAAAGTATAAATTAATTTATTTATGACATTATAAGTGGTTCAACCATTGGTTCAATATCAATTGGACTAGAGATTTTTTGATTGTTTCATCAGTCTGATTTCTAAAATATTGCTTGAAGTAAAATTGTAAAAATGTTCATAATTTTGATGTATTTATAATAAATCATATTAAAAAATTATGTTTGTGTCATACGACTTATAATGTGATCCATTATAAATAATCGTGTTATACAACTTATGATATTCACATTGAGTTACATTATGCACATTGTTATTTTATATTTTTATGAGCTCATGGTAGTAAAATTTTAAACTTTTTGAAAGGTTAGAAATAGAGTCTTCTTTGGTATTGGCCCTGGTATCTTTGATATCTAAATCTTGAAAGTACTTTACACGTCATTCAAGATTGTCCTTGAGCAATGAAATTCTGGATTGCTTTTCATGGACAACAAGAAATATCTTTCTTTTTTTTCCATAAATATCTTTTTTCCATAAATCACTAGTAGAATGATTACATGAAAATTTGACTAATATATCTCCCAGCTCTTTTCAAATAATGCCTTGGAATATTTTATTTGCTTATGGAGTTTGGCAACTTTGGCTTTCTAGAAATAATAGGATATTCAATCTTCCTTCTGAAACACTTAACCAACTTATGCATAAAGCTTTACATTTAGTTGCAGAATTTTATCACCTTGCATATAATAAAAATAAAAATAAAAAAAAGGTACAAGAGTCACTAAAATAATATATTGGCATCCTCCCCAACCCCCTTTTGTTGCTTTAAATACAAATGGTAGTTCTAATTTTAATCATGGTAAAGCAGAAGGTGGTGGTGTATTAAAAGATAGTAAGGGAAGATGAATAAAAGGTTTCTCAATTCACATTGGCATTGCCTCAAATAATATTGCCGAAATATGGGTTGTTAGATATCGTTTAAAAATGCCCTAGGAATTAGGGTATAAACATATAAATCTAGAAATTGATTATCAAATTCTCCCCAATTGGCTAACAACATATGGTGTTCTTGCACCAGAATGTTTTGTTTTGATTTTGGATTGCAGGATGCTACTCAACCAAGAAAGGACAGTCCTTCCAAGTCATGTCTTTCGTGAAGCAAATGGCGTGGTAGATGAACTAGCAAAGAGGGGACATGAGCACCAATGTAGTGTTAAAGAATATGATGAATGTCCAAATTTTGTTTATGTAAAATATGCGCGTGATATTTTGCAATTAGGTACTCCTCACGAGTGCCCAATGGACAATACTTGTAACAATGCTCCTTAGTTAAAAAAATAAATCTATTATTTTATCAAAAAAGGAAAAAGAAATAAAGTCTTCAATTTTAGTAATTAAATTAATTATTTTAACGTATTTGTAGTGCGCCACATGACTACGGAGAAAAAATGGAAAATTAATAATAGAAAAAAGAGAGTATTCACTTGACGCAACTATAATATCTTGGACACTACTTTATTATATAGAATATAATATGATTTGGATATGAAATTAGATAACATTCATGAAATAACTTTTTGATGACATTAATTAAATAACTAATTATTATGTGATTTAATAATTCTCTTCTAATGTACTAGAGGTCTAATATTTTCACATAAAATGATTTTCGGCATTCAAATAGGTTTTAGTCATAACTTATATGAATTTTGGTTATTTTAGTTAAGATTAACTTTGGGACTCAAGTTATTACTAATATTGACATCATTTATGATGTCTCCTACCTATGGTCCTTTCCCACTATGGCACTATCTACTTGTCATTAAAGTTAAGAGTAACTTGTTGAGGGCATGCAAGGAAACAATTTAAAAATTCATATTCTAATTAAACTTTTTAAAAATTTAAGGGTTTAATTCTAAATCACCCAAAAATATTGAAGAATTGTGAAGTTTGTCAAAGTTTTTGATAAATGATAGTCACTTGGCGCAAAAAAGAGTATATCTACTTGGCATAGGAAAAGGTTGACACTTTTTTTTTTTTTTTTTGAGAAACACACACACACACACACACACATACATAGGAAAAGGGGAATGAGATAAGAGAATACACTCATACGCCATTTACGACTTCTAAGCCTAATTTTAGGATCCGTTTGGTTGAAGAGGTGAAAAAAATGGAGGATAAAAGAAATTTTAGTTTCCCGTACTTTGTGTTTGGGTGGGGGATAGAAAAAATGAATTTGTATAAATTTACTCATATGTCCTTGTTAAAAAATGATGCCTAATTAAAACAAAAAAGTGGCAAAGAACCAAAAAAAAAAAAAAAGCAATAGCCCAAATTTATTAAGAAAAATCATGCCTAGAAAATTAAAAGCTAAAAAAAATTCAAATCTCGTTAAACCCAAAAAAAGAAGAGAAGAAAAGAAGCAGAGCAAAACAAAAGAAAGTATCCACGAGAAATAATAAGGTCCTCACGGTGGACAAGTGATTTGGTCCACCATTCCACTAAAAGATTTCCATCTGTTTGAAATTGCTGAGTTAGAACATTTTTTAAAATAGAAACTGATTACTGACTCAGCAATTTTAAACAAGTGGGAGTCTTTTAGTGGAATGGTGGACAAGTGACGTGATCCACTAGAGGACTCTATAATTTCTCGTATCCACAAACTGTATCACGCCCGCCAAAAAAAAAAAAAAAAAGCAAGTCCACACCTAGGGGCTAGGAGAGGAAAGACCTGAGTTTCACTAATTTTTCATCCTCCTATTCTCTCCAACCAAACACCTAAAAAATTAATTTTATCTCCCTTATTTTCTATCCTTCTTAAAGTGGGCGCATTAAGTTTTTTACTTCAGCAAATCAATTTTTTGCTTTCTTCTCCTCATAATTCCTTTGCCCTCATCAAAGCCAAAAAGATAAGTTGTGATTTGTAAGAATAAGTAAGCTTGTGAGGTAAATTTTCAGGTGTTGTGTAGTGGAATGCAGCCTTTAGGCAATGATTTCTAGCCTTAGACTACGATTTCTGAAAGTGGTAGTGGGTTTTTGAAGCAACTGAATGTGATAATGGATTTTTGGGAAAAAAAGAGAGACTTATTTGGTCTGGTCTGGTTTGGTTTGATTATTTAAATGGATCAAGAGAAATAAGTAATTGTTGATATTAAGTTGTCTTTTTTTTTCTTTTTCTTTTTTTTAATAATAATGAGCAGTGGCCAAAAATATGTGATGTTGGCTGGTTTTTGAAGATGTAACTGATTCTTGGAATCAATTTCAAGACATAAGAAGATCTGTGATGTTGAGCAAGCTCGTTTGTGGATGATGCTATTGAACAATGATGTGCAAGGTCGCATAGTGATGGACAAAACCTATTGAAGGTTACAAGAATGTGACTCTAATACCATGCTGAGATAACAAGAAAAAGAAAGAATGAAATAAATTGATCCAATAAAAACTGTGTAATTTGTATATTATTTGTGTTTTCTGTATGTCGAAATACATAATGAGACCTAGAGAGATTCTTGACTGAGCTGATGAATATGTAAACTTTGATCTTGGCCTAGGGAGATCCTTGACTGAGCTAATATAAAGGAAATTTCTCCTAATTTTTGCACAATCAAGGATTTGAACATATGCAAATTTAGGCTATACATCAATATACGGTATATTCAAACATTAGCAACCACACAATGTATTATAAGCAACAACTGCTGCTCTTGGCACTATGTTACATGTATTTTTGTTGTAAATCAAGTTTCCGAGACATGAATTGAAAAAATTAAAATTGTGTTTCAGAAATATGAATTGATATTTTGTTATAATAGTGTGTTTGAAAACATGATTTCAATTTGGACAAATTACCTTTGTAGGTTTCATTAAGTCATAATAAAATATTGTAAAATGGTATTTTAAAGACATGATTTTAACGATGAAAAGCAAAGTACAAATAAAAAGACGTTAGATTTTCCAAATAATTAAAAGTATTTTTATTTTAATAAGAATGCGCCTAGAAGGTATTGCTAGGCCTCTCTAAAAAATAAAAAAATTATTGCTAGGCCTAATTTTTTTTGATAAGGTTTACGATTACTAGGCCTAATTTGAGTAGCCCAAAGGTGAAGAAGAGAGTCAAGACTCCATAGACTATAGATATTATTTATTTAAATGTTTTCTATACTATATTGTATAGAATTGGTTTTTGTAGTTTTGTTTGTCGGTGGGATAGTGTGGCCTTCCATCAATTAAATAAGGTAGGAAAATTTTAAATCTACCCAAAAGACCAAAATATAAAAAATAATATTTGCCTTGAGAATCCAACGCGGCATAAAAATAAAAAAAATCCTGATAAACCAATAATAAAAATATTATTGGATTGTTTAAGAGTCATGCAACAAACACATTTTTGTTTTTCACAACTTTACAAAAATAATAATTTGCACTCATCCATCATCACTTTTACATGTACTATTGCTAACATAAAACTTTCATTCATATAATGATATAACTATGTGCCCAACTCGCAATTTTTTTTTTTAATTTTTAGCAACTCAAAAACTTATTTTATCCATTTTAAACACATTACTATACTATACATCCTACATAAAAATTATATTTTTTTACCACATCATTTAAATAATAAAAAAACAACATTCATAAACACCAAAATCAATCAGCCACTTCATTTAAGGAATATAAAAATATTTTTTATTATAAATTGTGAGCTATTTACCAAAATTTTTAAGAATAACATCACCATTATTGTTGTAGTACATCTTTTGTGGAATGAGTTACTAAAAATAGTTTTTTTTCTTTTAAAGGTTTTAAGAGATTTATTGTGATTTGAATAAAGTCTTTTGCTATTATATACAAAACATGAGGTTTTAAATACCATCTATAAAAAAAAAAAAAGTATTTGAATTTAATAATAAAGAGTAATAATTTAATTACTATTATTATTATTTTTTAATTAAAAAAAATAGTGGAACATTAGGCTGGCTGGGATTGCTGGGCCTAATTTACCCAGCCAGCCCAAAGGCTTAAAAAAGAGTAAAAAGAGTGTCGGTGAGAGATCTCAGCAGTGTAAGAGCCTATATTCCATCCCCACAAATCCAGCCTGTTCCCACTTAAACCCCGAACACCTTCCCTTCCAATCCACCGTCCATTCCTCAAACTTGCACCCCACTTAACCACTCTCTGACAACGTTCTCTCAAAAGAAAAAGACCTTCGATCCAACTCTACTCTTCTTCCTCTTACTTCTTCCTTCACAAAAACACACATCCCAGAAAAACCCAGAAGCTCAAACTTGCTTCTTTGTCCAAAACACCACCAATGAAAAAGAGACAATCACTGATTTGCTGTAACGAGACAATCACTGATTACTTCCAAGTGTATCAATTTGAGGAATGGTTTTCCAAGAGGAACACGCCTGTGGCTCATGCCGTTGGGTTCGTTCTTGCTGCTGCGCAGTACGAGCCACTTGGGTTTGGGACCACTGGTAACAACACTGAGAAGATGAAGGAGGTCGCTGCTTTTCTTGGCCATGTTGGGAGTCAGACTTCTTGTATTTGGAAAATGTGTGATGGGTTTTTGAGATTTGTTGTGTTTTGTTTGATCTGGTTGTTTCTATTTTGTGGGTGTGTGTGTGTGTGTGTGTCTTTTGATTAGTTGTAGGAAAATATGTTTAGTTGACTAGATTGGAATTTTGGAGTGGGTTTTAAGGGCATTTGATTACGTGCGTGTGTGTGTTTCTTAAGTTTGTTAGTTGGATAGAGATTTTGTTTACTTGATAAACAGAAATTTTAGTGGATTTTTATACTTGGGTGTGTGTGTGTGTTTGTTATTTTAGTTGAATGAGATTGTGTGTTTCTTTTAGCTGGGTGTTTGATTTGATTGTCTATCATTGTGCGTGTGTTTATGTTGTTTAGTTAATTAGTTTTAATTGTAATTAGTTAATAGATTGGAAATTTAGAGTGATTTTTGATGGAATTTGATTAATGCTTGGTCATGTATAGAGGAGAGTGGTTCATGCACAAGCGGGAAAGATTAACTGAGTGAATTGATTCAAGTTGAGGGAAAAGAGGGTAGAGAAAGACCTAAAATAAAATTAGTTGAAGTAGTTAAAAGGGACGTATCAATTAAGGAGATAACAATGAATATGGTTTTAGATATAATAGAATGGTGGAAAAGAATATATGTTAACCCGGCTAGTTTGTGAGAATTCATAGCTGACCTTGAGATTTTGGAGGATAAGGCTGGTTGTCGTGGGGGTATTCAATTATCTGGGTGTTTAATAAGATATTTTGAGATAGTGTTTGTGTTTTCGTATCTTTCTTAATTTGATGAACTTTTGAATTTACTTAATATATAGAAATTTTAGAGAGTGGGTTTTGGGGGGATTCTTTTACCAGTGTGTTTGATAAGATTGAGCGTGTCTTTTGGGTGGATTGGATGAAATGGTGATTACCTGGTTGTGTGTGTTTGCAGTGATTGGAGGAAATGGTATTTACTATTTAGTTACTGAAAACTTTTTGTTTGTTCACATAATTGTTGATGGTAAATGGTGATTATAATTGGGTTCTAACCAGGTGGTTAGGGAGTGGCAACTGGAGGACCGTTAGCTTGGGGGCTTTGCTTCAACAGAGAAATGAGTCCCAGCCGGTCATATGGTGACGACTTCTACAAATACACCTACCCTCATGCTCCTGAAGCTGAATAATATGGCCGTGGTGCCATGCCTATCTACTGGTCTGTATATATTTCAGAACCAACTATTTCTTTTCTTTTTCTCAATTTCATGGTGTTACCTTTGTTTTGTTACCAAATCTATCTTTCTTCAACCAATCTACCGGTCTGATTTCATTATTTCTGTTAGTTTTTCCATTTGATTTGTTTGTAGTCTTTTCATTGCTGTGAGTTTACAATCTTAAACACATTGCACTTTTGATATCAATAAAACTTTTATTACGTATAAAAAAAAATGCCAAATATGAAATATAATTTGATGACGATGATGATATACTACTTGTACATAAGTTCTAAGATGGTCATTATAATAAGCATCTTCACTAGATAACTGACCCATGCACTTAGAATCATTTTATAGATCAAAGATGATGCGTCATGTCACTAGTAGTTCTTAACTTGTTTATTTGCCCCTGTTTATATTATTAAATTTCTTTCGAACTTGATTCTTAGATTCTTATTTTTGGTGGTGTTGTTATCTGTAGGAACTACAACTATGGCGCAGCTGGGGATGGTATTAAAGCAGACCTGTAGAACCATCCAGAATACATTGCGCGGAATGCTACCCTCGCTTTCCAGGCTGCAATTTGGAGGTGGGTGACCCCAATCAAAAAGTCACAGCCTTCAGCCCATGATGCCTTTGTTGGCAACTGGAAGCCTACCAAGAATGACACTAAGTGTGTTCCTGGTTTTGGTGCCACAATGAACATCCTTTATGGGGAACGTACTTGCAGCCAAGGTGATATTGATCCTATGAACACCATCATTTCCCATTACCTATATTACCTTGACCTTCTTGGTGTTGGCCGAGAGCAGGCAGGGCCAAATGAAGTGCTCTCTTGTGCAGAGCAGGTTGCATTTAACCCTATCACCACTGCCAACACCGCAACTTCTTGAGCTCTACATGATGATTACTAGGTAGCCTATTTTATTGTTGGATTGATCCTCTCCAAGAGGGAAGTGTTATGTTAATAAGAGTTGGCAATGATGATATTATACTTAGGCCACAATTCTAATGTGTGGAGTCATTTGTCGCTGCCCTTCGTTATTGCTGTAATGTGTAGATTTTGAGGTCCATTTATTTCTACCTAGTATGATGTTCTGCAATATATGTTCACTACGAACCATCTTCTTGTTATCTATGTTTCAAATACAAATTTGTAAAGTTAAAAAATTACAATGTGTCTTATATATAAATTCTGGTCCCAATTAACTGGTTTCTATGGTAAATTTCTCTCTCCTTTCTTTTTCTTTTCTTTTTCATGTGCCATGACTTTTTGGCTAATCAGTATTGTGCTGAGAAACTCCAACCTTGTACTTGCATTCAATTAAGCTGGTAATATATAATTATTGACTTCCAGCAACTGAGCTAATTATGTTTCATGAACTGTGTTTTTGTTGTCTAATGAGCTTTCCCCTTGCGCCAAAAATTAGAAGGAAAAAAAGAAAAAGAAGAGGATTAAGATCTTAAAAACTCCATGGAATTCTTATAATCATATCCATTCATATAATTCGATTTTAGTGCAAAATATGCTACTGGTTTATAAGTTTTAGCCCATTAGCAATTTTAGTCCTTAAAACTAAAAGTGATTACATTTAGTTCTTAACAATTTACAGTGATCGGTTTGAGTCCTTAACAAAGATAAAGTGATACTTTCAGTAAGTAAAGTGATATTTTTAGTAACTACCAAATTGAAAATCCATTCGAACTTAGAGAAAAGTAATCTAATCACTGCTTGTCATATGTCTGGGTTGTGTCAAAATGTGTGCGTGCAAGTGTATGACTTTTTGACATCCCCCCCTCCCCCTCCACCGCCACCAATCTTCTTATAACAAAAAATTCATTAATGAAATTTAGTATAATGTTTTACTTGATTCAAACATTTAAAAGCACTAATTGAATTAGTTATCTCAACCAAAATTGTGGCAAAATTAATCTAACAATAAGATATTTACAACATTGATTACAAACATCACTCACCTTTTTAAAGAGTCCACTTAATGTGTCATCCTTGGACATTGAAGTTGAGCCAATTGTCCTCTCCTCGGCCTTGCTTGAAGTTGATGCACCTTTAAGTTTTTTGTTAGGCTGTCCAATATTTAGAGAAGCTTCTTCTTGGACTTTTTTAGGTACTTTTTTACAAATACCAATATCGTGACGTCTAACTCTAACTAAGTGTGCTTTAATCCTTGTAGCACCCCAACAAAATTACACTCACAAAACTTACATTTGAAACGATCATTTAGTTCTTCAACATACTCCCAAAATCGATCTTTCTTTCGAACCATATTTCTTTTCCCTTGCAATAAATAGATAAAGAATAATATTAGAATATGAAAATTGATAGTAAAATTGGATCTATAGAATAATAAAAAATAATTTAAAAGAAACGGATCTATAGAATTATAAAAATAAGCTTTTTTATGAAAATAGAATAAGCTTTTTCTAATTTTTAAAAAATATTATATAATTATGTTATGTCTTTTTCTCTCTATACTCTATAGCACATACATATACTATAAATATAATTAAATCAAAATTAGATTAACTTTTTGTATGCCCCCTAAATTTTAAAGGCTAGATAAGCTTCTTATTTTATTTTCGTTTTTTTTATAGAGAAAAATAAGCTTCTTCTTGAACAATTTTAGTAGCCTTTTTACAAATAACAATATCATGATCAATAACTTCGGCCAGATGTGATTTAATCCTTGAAACACCTCCATCAAACTTATGTTCACAAAACTTACATTTTAAACAACAATCTAATTTGAAAACATTTAAACAACAATCCAATTTCTCAACATGTTTCCAAAATTGATCTCTCTTTCTATCCACATTTATTTCTCCTTATAATTAATACATAAAGAATATCATATGATTCTCAAAAAAAAAAAAAACTAAATAAATAAAGAATATCGTATCAAGATCAAATATAAATTTATTTGCAACAAATAAAAATGATCTATAAAGGAGTATTACATAAATTTTTTTTTTTTTGTTGAGAATCACATAATTTTTTTTCTCTGTCCCAGTTATATATGTGTGTGTGTGTGTGTGTGTGTGTGTGTGTGGAGAGTGAGAGAGAATTCAAACTTCAAATAAAATAAAATATAGAGTGAGAGAGAATTCAAACTTCAAATAAAATAAAATATTAAAACAATTTAGAACTATTAAGAGCTCGCTTTAAACATTATCAATCCATACTCATTCCAAATTGGTTTGTTTTCTCGATAGTGGTAAATATCAAATTAAAATTTTCATCTTATTTTAATTGTTGTGTTTAATAAACTATTTATTTAGCCTAGAAAAATAAAATCAATGGCATGTTAAGAGTGAACTTACTGGATTAGTATACAAACAGGTGGATGCAGTAAGTGGACCCTAAGAGAAAGAGAAGAGGTAACAACGTCCGAGAAGAAGAGGTAGGACGAAGAAGAGAAGTAATATTGTAGCAATTGTGACTTGTTTGATAACTCATTCATTTCAATTTAATGTTTTTACGTGTATAGCACGTATATTATTAAGAAAAAGATATATCGACAACACTTTTGTAACTACTTAACAACAATTCCTAACGAGCAAGTTATTGCTGAATAAAAAAGTGATATTAGTGATGTACCCAGATTAAAACCAGTAACGATTGTGATAGATGTAGTATTTCTGTATTGTTAATTTGTAAACCCATTGTAACAGTTTGGTGTTAGAAGTAAACAAAATGTTTTTACCTATTGAAGATGTCTCCAGGAATTTTTTCCCAATGGCCTTTAAGAAATTCATATATTGACAACAACAACAATAACAACAACCAAAAAACACGACTAAACCCATGTATAATTTTTTTTTGTTGTCTTTATGGAATGTCTTGTTCAGTGTCACTTACTACCCCAATTCAAATATTCATGCCACGGCTCCATCTACACCCCCACTAAAAAGACAAGAGCCAATCAATAGTTTTATATTTTACATACACTTACACAAAAGACAAAAGCTGAAAAGCCAATTTATGAGAGAGAGAGAGAGAGAGAGAGAGAGAGAGAGAGAGCAATGCTCTCAGTCAGAGCAAAGATGAGATAGAGAAAAAAGGGAGAGAACTGAAATACCTTGATATCCCCTTAAGTTAGGGGCAACGGCACGTTGAAGGTTGAAATTCTTATTTCTCGATTTTGTCGTCGCCTGCTCTGAGTTTTGCTGTTGCTGAGTCATTGACTGCTGATGACCCTAATATAGTTTATAGAAATTTAATTATTATTTAAAAGTCTGTCTTGGGTAGCGAGTGAGGATTGATTTTGGGTTTTCTTTTTCTTGTGTCTTTATTGGGTATTTGGGCTTGCTATTATTATAATTTTTTTTGGGCTTTTTCTTTTTGCTAGAATGGCCCTAATGTATAGATTTTTTTTTGGCCATTAAAAAAACTTAGGGTGGTCACAAATCTTTTTTTAATGGTAGACAAATATAACATTTTAAATTATTATATATAAAATTTTTTTTCAAAGATACAAAAAGCCAACTCATTTCCTTGTATCAATTGGATAAGGTGAAAATGTGTGGATGCATTTGTATGGATCTCTAATTCATTGTTTTTTTTTTTTATCAAGATTGGCGATTATGAATCATTTAAAATCAAAGCAATACTATAGAAAAATCTAACTTAACAAAAATATTTTCTTATAGAATGAAATGTTAGATTGTTCAGTGTGCTTAAAGTAGATAAAATTGTTTGCCCTGACCTTCCCAAGACCACACAAAAGTAGAAGTTTGGTACATTGGGTAAGATATTTTTTTTTAATAATCTCTTCTACACAATTTAAATTGTTTGAAAAACTAAAGAAATGTGCAGTAGATCTTACAACAATATAATATAGCATAAAAAGGTAAAGAGTATTCCCACCCCCTCTGCCCAAATTTTTTTTTTTAAAAAATAATAATAGTAAAATGAAAGGAAAGGACATGTTTTTTGATGAACAGAAAAGAAGACATGTATATATTCATGAAATATGTGTTTATACATATCTGCTATCTTTTGAACCTGGATTGTGGTAGGATATAAAAAAAATACCATTACCTCATCCTCTTGATTAAAGCATAGTTGTATGTGTGCAATTGAACTTGATTTAGAGAGTAGTTGAATTGAATATATATTATATTAAAAAAAAAAGTACGTCTACTAAAACGGTAAGGTTATACTGTTATACATAACAGTAATTTTCTCATATCTCACATCACATTAAGAGTTAAACAATAAAGTGTTATATCAATTTTTTTTTCTTTTTTCCACATTAGGGTAAAAAAAAAGATAGTGTTGTATCAAATTTGATGGTATGTCACAAAATAACTGATATTTATTTTAGTTCATTCATTCTCATATCCTCTTTTTCTTAGATATTTTATTTAAAATTCAACAATTACCAAATGCAGTTTCATTCATATGCTAATCCTACAATAATGAGTACTGTTCAAAAGATAAATAATTTTTTAACATTTCACTATGTGGATGAAATTTGATACGTTTTTAAGAAACCCAAACCAAGTGAGCATGTTTAACAAAAATAAAATTAAATAAAATTAAAGACAAATTACACTCTTTTTCCTTGAGGTTTTGGGGAATTACTCTCATCCCCAAACCTAAAAGGAAAAAAAAATACTTCCCGCCCTTAGGGTGGGTTTGGATTGCGCTAAACGCGTTCGCGTTCAGCACTTTCCTTTTTTTTTTTCTTTTTTTTTTTTTTCGTTTTTGCTTCAGGGGACAAACGCCTATGCGTGCACTATTCACGCACTTTTTTAGCAACTTTTTATTAAAAATGAGTTCCGCAGTATTATTCACACATTTAAAATTTATTTTACTACAATATTTTCAGTTTTTAGCTGTATCCAAACGGACCCTTAAAGTTTTAAAAAAATGACACTCACCCCCTTCCATTAATATTAGTAAAAGAATATTCCAAATTTTTAACAAATTCTTTTTACCAAATTTTTACTATCATTAGTAAAAATAACATTCACATAAAAAAAAAAATGAAAAGAGCATATTATAATATATATTGCTCAAGCAGATTTTTTAGTCGCTTTTAGTGGCACCTTTACAAATGATGTGATAATAATAATTAAAGATAAAAGCAAAAGGACATAGGAAAAGAGGATAAATAAAATTAATTAAAGATGAAATAAAAGAAGAGCAACCAACCCTAGCCAATTCTACAGAATCATTTTATTATGAATGGTGTCTAGTAAGAGAGCTTCGAAATCCAAATATTTCATTACAGGCCTACAACTAGGCCCAGCTATCGGTTGGGTATGTGTAAATCAAGCCTAGCTTTAAAACGGACTCCTTTTCCTCAAACTGCATGATTAGTTTTTTTTTTTTTTTGAGACATGCATGATTAGTTCATTACCCTTCAAATTTATGATTACTTGTCTTGCCTCATAAACCTGTTACCCTAATACAAAACAACCATCATCATCGTTCCACTCTTAGGCCATCGCACTAGTTACAAGCTAAACCAACTAAGATTGACTATTATGAGATTGATAACAGTAACTGACTTAGTAATTTAGTACTATCAATGCATTAAATCATGTCTTTGACCTATATTATAAAGGAAGATACTCACATTTGTTGCATCGGTTTGGAATTTTTTTCAACTTACATGCCGCAAAACCATTTTATTGGTAACTATAAAAATCTTCTTCAAACAAAGGAAGGAAATCTTTATATACATAAATAAACTACTTATCAATACATGGAACTCAAAAAACTCGTTTCTTAATCAACAGTTGGGTTCCCCTCTCGGTTGGCTTGGAGGATTATGCAATGATTTTCTTTCCAACAAGTTGCAGACAAGAAATATAATATACCATAAAGAAAAATTACACCATAGCACATGGAATCCATAACATTGTCAGGGCCTTGTTCAGATAACTAAATATTGACATAAATTTGACCAAGTGATTTCATACCATTTATCAAATGCATCCCATGGTTATCAAAGACTATACAATGGAACTCCAAAAGAATAATTAGCATCAGATCATGCATTTCTGTTGGTGATGGTTTTTAGTATTGTTACATTGGAGTGAAAAACTAATTGAAGCTCGTTAAGATGTCTCCATGTACATCCAGGATCAAAATTGACACCCAAAAAAAAATAAAAATTATGAGCATTGGCTGAGATCTGAGAGTGTGATGGCGAGTCTTTAGCTGAATGCAAATTGGTGGAAATTGGCATGGGCAATGTTCGGTTTCTAACTGAGCTCATAGCTGTGTATTTGGACAATCCCTCATGTTGGAGCAAGTCACAGCATCCCTCATGCCACACCCATATCACCAGGAGCTCTCTTTGGACTTATTGCCTTAGATATCACTAGAGAAAGCACATCTTCCCTGGGCTCAAGTTTTATGCATTAGATGCTCCTTCACTGAAACAACCTTATCCATATTTGCTCACCCTTATTATCTTGCTTTCCTCTTTCAGTAGCAACAAAGACAGAGTAAATTTGTGGAAAGCACTCTGAATTTCTGATACTGCAGCAAAAGCTGATACCAAATTTTCAGTTACAGTTTCAGTTAATGTCCTTTTAAGACTTGTAGGCATCTGTTTTAATTTTTAATAGTAAGATTGACAGTGCTTTCCAAAATTCTTATGTATTGCTCTTGGATTATGTCTAGTGGTTTCCTTGTACCCCTCAGGAGCCAGCCTTGATTCAAATGCTGAAAATCAAATGATAAGGGGCATTAAGAATTAGGAACCATGTGTTTATCAAAAAAAGACTCAGGAACCATGTTGGAGTGTTTCCATTTTACCTCATAAAAGCAGTAAAATAGTAAAGAAAGAAAAAACATGGGAATAAATGTGTTGCACAAGGTAAGGGTGTAAAAAATATAACCTAGGGCTCCATAGAATTCAGGATCTTCATCATCATCCAACCTGCCAACCCAAGAAGGTGTGGTGCTAACATCCCGATTATGTTTCATCATGCTGAGAGTAAGTCTCAAATTCTTGGCCATCTTCAATTTGGTGGGAACTCAATTCTTGTAATGATGAACATATTTCTTTTGGGTCAAGATCCTTCCAAATGTAGGAGATGAGGAGGTAGGCAACCACTTTGAACCTTATAAAAAGTGTGTTCAAGTCAAGGAATTTTCATAAAGATTAAATGAAGCCTTTAACAAATATACCAAGCTGAAAATGCCATGTATGGTTTAAAAGTGACGGTCCAAGTATGTACCAGAAACCTCTCTACCACCAGGACCAAGACACAAGTTTATGTAGAATGCTTAAACCACAATGGCATGGTTGGAATTACCTTGAAGATGCTTCAAAGAGGGGCTGATAGGACTTTTAGTATTGTCACCATTTCTTTGCATGCAGTCAAGTAGAGCCATTTTCACAGTGTATTTATGCCTTCAAATATATGTTGGTTTTGTTGCTCCTTTTATCTCCTACAACGGAGAGAAATTGATAAGAGCCATTATTATTAGAAAACTGACAAGTCAAAACATTATAGTGAAGACAATGCAATAGTAACAAGTAGATCAGAATTTCCTAGGTAAAATAAATCCAAAAAATTTGAGGGAAATGTTTGAAAAAAAATAAAAATTGAAGGTTTACATATGCTATGCAACAGAATATGTTGCAGTACATAGAGATACAAGATTGACACAAAAATTGAAAGGAAATCACTTTAAAATCGGTTTGAGAAGAAATATGAATTTAAGATTATTTTGAGCTTAGAATAGAAATCATATTTTTATCTGGATATTTGGAATAGGGCGAATCTAGGATCACTCTGTGCTGAAGTGCATGACTACTAATTGGGATATGAAGGATGACCAAAATCTATAAATAGTATACAAACAACAAATTTAATAATAATAATAATAATATATGAAATTGAAAGAAGAAAAAAGAATCAAAAGGAATCATATTAGGTTTTGAAGAGAGAAATGAAATGAAGAAGAGAATGTGACAACTCACAAATTTCAAAGAAACAATTAGATTGGAAATATGGAACCAATTCAAGCTTCAGTTCTTCATTTAGCTTTCCACATGGAAAGTGAGTGGGCCACCTGCTTTGCTGGTAGGCTATCATCTCTATCATCTTTAGAGTCGTCAAAGTCCTCATAGTCAGAGTCATCAAAGATGTCTTCAGCTTCGTCAAAGTCTTCAGAGTCCTCAGAATCCTCCCCTTGGATGTATTTTCAATTGATTTTGATGTTTGTAAGTGACTTAACTTACAGAACTTTTCACTCCTATTTTATAAGTTACTATATTGGGTCTTGTATAGCACCAATTACAAATTAAATTACATATACATATACATATCCCAAATGGTAAAGAAAAAGCCAATGGTTGGCTGCTGACCAGAAGTACCTCGACATCAGTTCTCATCAAGTCAGCTGAGATCTGAATGTGTGATGGGAGTCTTTAGCCAAATGTTGTGTTTCTAACTAAACTCATAGCTGCGTATTTGGACAATTCCTC
Source organism: Castanea mollissima (assembly GCA_014183005.1). Taxonomy (NCBI): domain Eukaryota; kingdom Viridiplantae; phylum Streptophyta; class Magnoliopsida; order Fagales; family Fagaceae; genus Castanea; species Castanea mollissima. The sequence goes on from JACAVU010000007.1 coordinate 3,160,348, forward strand.
ATGTTGTCCCTCATACCACACCCATATCACCAGGAGTTCTCTTTGGACTCATTCCCTTGGATATCACTAGAGAAAGCACATCTTCCCTGGGATCAAGTTTATGCATTAGATTCTCCTTCACTGAAGCATCCTTATCCATATTTGCTCACCATTATTAATTTGCTTTCCTCTTTCAGTAGCAACAAAGACAGAATAAGTTTGAGGAACGGTTGTGGTTGAATAAGTTTGTGGAAAGCACTCTGAATTTCTGATACCACACCAAAAGCTGATGCCAACTTCTCAGTTGCAGTTTCAGTTAATGTCCTTTTAAGACTTGTAGGCCTCTGTTTTTCTTTTTAACACTAAGAATGATTGTGCTTGACAAAACATGCTTCCCAAAATTCTTATGTATTGCTCTTGGATTATGTCTGGTGGTTTTGATTGAACCCCTCAGGAGCCAGCTTTGATTCAATGCTGAAAATCAAATGATAAGGGGCATTAGGAATTAGGAAACCATGTTGGAGCATTTGCATTTTACCTCACAAAAGCAGAAAAAGAATAATGAAAGACAAAACATGGGAACAAATGTATTAAGAAAAATAAGGTTGTAATGACATTAATTGGGGCTCCAAAGAAATCAGCATCTTCTTCAACTTCATCATCATCCAACCTGACATCCCAAGATGGGTGTGGTGCTAACATCCTGATTATGTTTGTTCATGCTCAGAGTATGTCTCAAATTCTTGACCTTCTACTTTAATTTTTTGGGAACTCATTTCTTGTAATGGTGAACATGTTCCTTCTTCTAGGTCATGATCCTTTCCGAATGAAGGCTAGGCCAACCACTTTGAACCTCATAAAAAGTGTGTTCTAGTCATGGAATTTTCATTCAAGATTAAATGAAACCTTTAACAAATATACCAAGCTGAAAATGCTATATATGGTTTAACGTGATGGTCTGAGCATGTACTGGAAACCTCTCTATCACCAGGACCAAGACACAAGTTTATGTAGGATGCTTAAACCATGATGTAAAGGTTGGAATTACCTTGGAGAAGCTTCAAAGAAGGGCTGGTAGGACATTCAGTATTGTCTCCATATCTTTGCATGCAGTCAAGTAGAGCCACTGTTGTAGTGTATTTATGCTTTCAAATATATGTTGGTTTTTTTGCTCCTTTTATCTCCTGTAATAGAGAGCAATTTAAGAGAGATGAATGATGCTCAAGCATTGGCTTACGGGATTATTGCTTGGTTCTGGAATAAACACATTTGTGCACACAAGCATATATATATACTTTATAGCTATTTCCTGGCTGCAATAAGTAGGCATATGGAGTCCTCAAATAAACATATGCAGCAGATGTGAAAGCTAGATAGTGGATATATAGAGAGACTAAGAAAGCATATGGTTCTACTTTTCATTTTTAAAATGAAATTAGATTATGACAAAAGAACATACAAAATGTTGTTTCTTAATATTCAATAAAGAGCACAATTATTAGAAAACTGACAACATTATAATGAAGACAATGTGATAGGAACAAGTAGACCAGAATTTTATATGTAAAATTAATCTAAAAATTTTGCGGGAAATGTTTGAAACAAAAATTTGGATGTTTACATATGCTATGCAGCAGAATATGTTGCAGAACATGGAAGCACAATTTTGACACAAAAATTGAAGGGAAATAGCTTTATAAATACATGGATAAGAACTTTGGTAAATTAATTATAAAATAAACTAGTTTATTCCGAAGTGAAATGTTAGAAAAAATGACATTTAAGAGTAAATAGGAATTTGAGATTATTTGGAATTTAGAATAGGAATCATATGTTTATCCGAATATTTGGAATAGAGCAAATCTAGGATATGAAGGATGACCAAAATCTATATGAACAACAAATTTTGTAATAATATATGAAATTGAAAAAAGAAAAAAACAAAAACAAAAAAACAAAAGGAATCATATTAGATCTTTTGGAAGAGCGTAATCAAATGAGAAGAAGAAGAGAATGCGAAAACTCACAAATTTCAATGAACTAATTAAATTGGAATTTTGGAACCAATTCAAGCTTCCAGATACAGCTTTGACAACCACTCCAGAAAACTTCCATTTAGCTTCCATAGAAAGGGAACACACCACCTGCTTTGCTGGTGGGTAGTAGCACTCTTGTTCCTAAACTTCAGTTCTAAAAGAGATAAAAAGTTACCCCAGTAGCAAACAGCATAATGGATCATGCATCATCTTTGACATTTGAAAAGTATCCACTGATAGAAAAGAAATTACTTGTGGCAGTTACATCAAAAGAATTGTCAAGTGCTGCTACCTCTGGCTTACATAAATTGATCAAGGACATCAAGACGTGAAAAATTAATATATCAAGATATCAGGACGGAAAGAATGCTAAGTAACAATTTAGAAAAAAATTTAGGATAAGTGAGAGGAAAGAGGGATAATTGGCATGAATGACAGATTTGTTGGATTGAATTAATACTTTATATATTAAAAGAGAAGGTTTGAAAAAAAAATTACATCTCTTATAAACATCCATTGGCTTAAGACTAGATTAAAACTCCATAAATTAATTAATTTTTCGTCAAGGTGAACACAATAGATATGCTGTCCCTAGTGTCTGGACATCAAGGCAACATACTTTAACTGAATAAATAAGAAATGTCCAAAAACAAAAGCAAAAAGACTTGGGGAAGCTGAAAAGAAAAAGAAAGAAATTAAGAGCAATTCCAAAAACACTCCTAGGTCAATGTAAAGGATAGTATAAGAGGAAAAGAGGACGAGGTAGGAGAAAACTTACAGGTTTTCTGTATTCATGATGTATATCATCTTCAAACTGCTTCTTGTCTAATACATTCACCAACGAAGATATTTCAAATGTGGACAATCCTAGACCACTCAGCACTGCTCCATTTTGCACATATTTCCTTTAATTTGGGGCACAGTTGCATATTCAGCCTCTCTGCTGGCATGGTAGTGGATTAAAGCTCCATGAATTAACTTTTCCTCCAGCTGAACAGAATCAATATGCTGTCCCCAGTGCTTGCATATCGAGGAACCATATTTAACTTATTGAATAATCTTTTAGTTCTTTGAATAATGAGGATCTATGTGTAGTTAGTTTTTTTAACATTCCGTTCTCCTATCGAATATTTTCTTGTATCCAAGTCAGAAACTAAAAGACTCAAGTGAAGGGCATTTCAAACTGTTTAGGCTAAGCAATAATAACACCAGACACACCAAATGACTTTATGTTCTAGAAGAGAATAGTAAATTGAGAAAACATACCAACTAAAACTTCTGTTGGCTTGGGATGGGGTTTAAACTTCATAATGTAAATTTTCATCTAGCTGAATTCAACAGATGTGCTGTCCCTAGTGCCTGTACATCAAGGCAACATATTTAACTGATTGAATAATCTTTTAGGTCTATTAATAATGCAGATCCAGGTGTTATTAATTCTGCTAAATAAGGATGGGAACCTGAGAAGAATTCAGGTTTATTTTGCAGAAATTATTCAAGTAGAGCAAAGTACGTAATCTTGGAACAATTATGCTAGAAAGACTGATCTCCATTTCTCTATGACCAGGACCATGACACAAGTTTATGTAGGATGCTTAATCCATGATGTAAAGGTTGGAATTACCTTGGAGAAGCTTCAAAGAAGGGCTGGTAGGACATTTAGTATTGTCACCATATCTTTGCATGCAGTCAAGTAGAGCCATTGTCATAGTGTATTTATGCCTTCAAATATATGTTGGTTTTGTTGCTCTTTTTTCTCCTATAACAGAGAGAAATTTAAGAGAGATATTGAATGATGCTCAAGCATTGGCTTATGGGATTCTTGCATGATTCTGGAATACATGCATTTGTGCACAGAAATATATATGAACTTTGTAGCTGTTTCCTGGCTGCAATTAGCAGGCATATTGAGTCCTCAAATAAACATATACAGCAGATGTGATAGCTAGATGGTGGATATACAGAGAGACTGAGAAAGCATATGGTTCTAGGCTTCTAGCTTTTCACTTTTTAAAATGAAATCAGATTATGAACAAAGCATATACAAAATACTGGTTCTTAATATTCGAAAAGAGCCATTATTATTAGAAAATTGACAAGTCAAAACATTATTGTGAAGACGATGCAATTGTAACAAGTAGACCAGAATTTCCTATGTAAAATAAATCCAAAAAATTTGAGGGAATTGTTTGAAACAAAAATTTGAAAGTTTACATATGCTAGGCAACAGAATAGGTTGCAGTACTTAGAGATACAAGTTTGACACAAAAATTGAAGGGAAATAGCTTAAAAACAAGTGGATAAGAAATATGATAAATTAATTATGAAAAGAACTAGTTTATTCCAAAAAGGACCTATGTGAATAAATATGAATTTAAGATTATTTTGCGCTTAATATAGGAATCAAATGTTTATCTAGATATTTGTAATAGGGCGAATCTAGGACCACTCTGTGCTGAAGTGCATGACTACTAATTGGGATATGAATGATGACCAAAATCTATAAATAGTATAGGATCAACAAGTTTAATAATAATAATATATGAACTTGAAAGAAGAAAAAAGAATCAAAAGGAATCATATTAGGTTTCGTTGGAAGAGAGAAATCAAATGAAAAGAAGAAGAGAATGCAACAACTCACAAATTTCAATGAAACAATTAGATTGGAAATTTGGAACCAATTCAAGCTTCAGTTCTTCATTTAGCTTCCCATGTAAAGGCAGTGCACCACCTGCTTCGCTGGTAGGTAGTAGCACTCTTGTTCTTGAACTTGAGTTCTTGGAGAGATAATTAGTTACCCCCCAGCACCAAACAATCGAGAAGCATCCTTGACATTGGAAAGTATTTGCTGATAAAAAAGAAGTTACCGGTGGCAGTTACATCAAAAGAATTGTCAAGTGCTGCGAACCATGGCTTACAAAAATTAATGTCATAAATTCAACATTTTTCCCCTTAAGATTCAGATACACCTAACAGTGAAGGTGATATTAACTTTTTAAACTTTGTACAAATAAAGAGTCCTAATTATTTGAAAACTGATAAGTCAAAAATTTGAAGGTCTACATATGCTATGCAGTAAAATATGTAGCTCTAAATGGCAACACAAATATGAAACTAAAATTGAAGGGGTATCACTATAAAATAAGTGAATAAGAAATATGGTAAGTGGGAAAAAAATACTTAGTTCTAAATTGAAATGCTAGAGAAAAGGACATTTGAGAAAAACACCATTCTGTGCTGATATACATGAACACTAATTGAAGAATAACCAAAATCTATAAATAGTATGCGAAAATAAATGTTAGAACCATAAAGAAAGGATTCATAATAGGTTTTCTTGGAAGAGAGAAATTAAAAGAAAAGAAGACGAGAATAAGAGAACTCACAAATTTTGATGAAAAAATTTCATTAGAACCAATTTTAAATTCCCTCCATTGTGATTCTTGGAGACCTGGACTATGAACAATTGGCTACCAATGGACCACTCTTGCTGATTCCATATCCCTTTCAAAGCAAACAGTAAGAAACAAAACATCCAGCTTTGACAAACATTCCAGGATACTTCCATCTAACTTTCCATAGAAAGGGAGCTCCTCCTGCATTGCTGATAGGTAGTAGCAGTTCTTGTTCCAAAATTTCAGCTCTTAAGACAATAAAAAGTTACCACAGTTCCTCTGCAAAGGCTCCAACATCATCAAAATTTAATGCTTCCAACTAAGGAGAAATAGGTGTCAAAGCTGGCCAAAATGGGTGCTATCATCTATGTGAAGTATCCTTGACATTGGAAAAAATATCCTCTGACAAATGAGAAATTCTCTGGTGGTTCTTGCAATGGAAGAATTGTTCAGTGCTACTACCTGTGGCTTACAACACTGATACAATGACATCAACACATGAAGACTACATATATATCAGAATATCAAGAAGAATAGATGCTAAGTAACAAGTTATAAAATGTTGTAGGAAAAGTGTGAGGGAAGAGAGGATAATTGGAAAGAATGATATACTTATTAGATTGAATTAGTACTCTATTTATTCAAACACAAGAGATGGCTGAACACAATAGATATGATGTCCCTAGTGTCCATGTGTTGTTAGTTTTGTTAGTTTTTTAACATCCCATGCTCCTACCAATTAGCAATTAAAAGAGTGAAAGCAAAGGACATTTGTTCAAGTTAAGCTATAATAATACCAGATGCACAGAATGACTTTCATGTCAAAGAGTGTCAAACCATAATTCTATGATCTGACTACTCAATCTAACTCTATACATTGTTTTGGTGACATATGAACACATATATGGAGTTGACATGCACACCTTTACATAGACTAACAATTTTGTTTATGTAGATATGCACAATGGGTACACAACCAGTCACTGGACAAATATATATAAACTGAATTGAACTTGGCAAAGCACCCATTAAGAAGTAAGTTATATGCACGTATCTGAAATGGTTAACAGACAGCAAACCTGAAGTACCTTGGCATCAGTTGTCATCAAGTTGGTTATTTTCTAAGATGGAATCTTCTTACAAGCTTCATGATTTAGCCAAAAAGATTTAAACGTGTTAGAAACCTTCAAAAGCTAGATAAATATATTAGAATTATCAACACCTTCAGTGCTGTCTAAAACTTTATAAGAAAGTTAAGCTTTGCTTCCACTAGTAGAACTGGGGATCACATAACTTCATGGACCAGTAAAACTGACCTATCAACCCAAACATGAAACAAAAATCTGCCAGACCTTCTCCTACCTAATGTCTAATCTCATTCTTATGCAACCCAACTCTACTTTCCCACAATAAATTCACTCAAATAAACATAGGAATTATGACCCTGCAGCCCAAATTAACAAAATCTATTTCCAACTTTTACAAAGCTCTAGAAACAAGAACTGCTCCATGTATTATATTAAAATTCCAGCTCATGAAATTGAAAAGAATGAGTATGTTTTCATCAATGGACATAATCAATTTGACACCAATAAGTGAAGGTTATAAGAAACACTGAGAAAAAGAATGAGTATGTATGTTATCATGAATGGACAAAAAGTGTGGGCTCTGATAATTGCCAGGAGAACCTGCATTTTGAAGTGCAAAGTTTCAGATTTTTGGCAAAATTCCAGTAATCAGAGTGGTTGGAGAGATAAATTTCTATTAATTAATTCAATATGCATTAATCTAAAATTTTTTTTTTTAATTGACTTAAAATGTTAAGATGTGAAATTTAAGAATAGCCCGTTTAAAAAAAAAATTACATAAATTAATTGGGGGCCAGTAGGAAATGAAATATACTTCTACTCCAGATATAAGTACACTTACTAATCATCTTCAGAGTCGGTCAAAGTCTACAAAGTCCTCGGAATCCTTCCCTTGGATGTATTTTCCATTGATTTTGATGTTTGGAATATGGGCAATCTGGAACCACTCAACGCCGCTCCCTTCTGCCCATCTTTTCTCTAATTTACGGCAGCGATCAATGTGCAGATGTTTTAAATTGGTGAGGTGTAGAAGGGGAAGATACATCAGCTTTTTGCAACAGTAAAGAGACAGCTTTTGAAGAGAAGAAAGATAGCTCAACCAATCAGGCAAAGCTTCCATTCCGTTAAAGTTCTCTATCCGCAGCTCTTCAAGGGCAGTGAAGGGTTGAATTTCATCCGGGAGAGAGTTGAGTGTAGGCCTCCCATGCAATATTAGCTTTTTGAGTGACGCATTCGAGTATTGAATGGAAGGATAACGCAGAATCGGGAAAGCATCCAACTCTTCCCAAAACCCACTGATTACCAAATTCTTTAAGCGGCCATCTCGCAAAAGATTCAATCTTCGATAAGGACAGTTGCTAAGTTTTAAATTAATAAGAGAATGAAATAGTTCTCCTAAATTTGGAATTGACTTCAGATTCAGACAGTCCTCAATCTTCAAATATTGAAGAGATGTACAGAATTGTAGCCCATTGGATAGTTCTTTAAAACCACATTTTATTATCTTCAAGTGTCGAATAAGTGATGAGAAACCTGGCAAAGAACTCAGGTTTGGACATCTCTCAACTACCAATTTTTGAAGGGAAACCTGGCAAAGAACTCAGGTGTGCAGTGAGTTTGGCAAATATCTCAGTTTAGGACAGTCTCCAATGGTGAAGTCCTCAAGGCAAGGAAACACCAACACCTCATCTGCGCTTGTCAACTCCTTTGCATCCTTCCACTCTTCTAATTTATACATCGCCTTCAATTTGATTATTCTCAAAGCCGGAAATAATGTAGTAGTATTTCTGTAACCCCCATCACTATAACCGTAAAACTCACTTCCTCTACTTCTTACCTTCTTCATTTCTTCTATTTGAAGAACCCTAAGACGGGGTAAATTCCCCAGAGTGGGAACTTCTTCACATTCCGTACACCGATTCAAATAGATCTGAATCGAATAATGCCATTCAACCATATGTCTGTTTGTCCAAAAAAAACCAACCTATGTTTGCATGATTATTTAATGGAAATTTCCCTGAAAAGATAAGATACCCAATGTTCATATAGTATAAACCCCACTCCAACTTCTTCTTCTTCTTCTTCTTTTCTTGTTCCTACAGTTGCAATGTGCAAGAGGGTGGGATATTTTTTCTATTGATTAAGAGGGTAAAAGCCTGTACTGGTAGGCCTTGAGTCGGGGTATTCAATAAATTCAAGTGGAACATCATTTGATATTCGAAATAATATAAAGACCCAGAAAGAATAATTATGGGGTGATTTAAGAGAAGACGGTACATTCATAAATGCAGTTTTGCTATCATAAACTAGATCCTCTCATATAAAGTAGTGTGGCCAGCAACAAATAAAAGCATATACACAAGCAGAAAAGCACAAAGGAAAACTTATACACATACATACATACATACATACATATATTTCAATGAAAATGCATAATATAAATGATAATGCAAGAAAAACACATGATCGAAAAGTAAGTTAGGCGTGATACCATTTGAAATGAGAGGGCATTCAATTGCTTAGGCCTGTTCAATGTCAATCTTCTTGCAGACAACTTCTCTTCAACCAGAACCTGTCAAACAATAAATCAAAAATAACAACCTATAAGAATCGAAAACAAACCAACCCATGATGGGAATTTCTTTCCTCCATAGAATTCAATTGTTAAGCTTTTCAAATTTGGGTGAGGCTGGAGGCCTTCCAACACCTTTTCATTTTTATCATACCTGTCCAATTCTCTACAAGAAGGACTCCAGAGTCCAGAATAATCCCAACTTAAATATTTCCTTTTCTTTTAATTTTGCACTTTTGGCTTCTTCCTCATCTTTCACGTTCTCTAGATTCCTTATTTCTATTTCTCTTCTGAGATTCTTTAAAGTTCCCAATTCCATAATAAAATAACCTTCTTTTGGACCCACAACAAATTTTGGCAATGTTTGAAGGCATGTCAACCGCCCCATATTCTTAGGAGTTTTAGGGTAATGCATGAAATTATTAATATGAATATGTCTTAACATAATCAAATTACTTAGACCTTCCGGAAGAGGGCACTGTCCCAAATGATCATGTCCTTCAATTCTTAAAGTTTGCAAATTGTAGAGTTTGGTGATGAATTTTGGTAATGTCATAATTGTAATTTAAGAGATGTGAAGAAGCCTCACATGTATTAATTGCTCAATTGAATCAGGTATTCGATAGCCTGATAATTTTAAAACACGTAAGCATTTAAAATTTGATAACATAATCTCAAAGTTGAAATTTTTTGAAATTAATGTGCGCATTTTTATGAAACCATCTTCACTAAATAAAGTTCCTAGTGTTGTTATGCCATCAAATCGGACAAATAAAGGTTCTATGCTACTAACATTATTCACTGAACCTCCCTCCAAAATTAGAGTGTCAAACTTTGAAATTGATAGAGCAAAATCATGCACCAAATCATGCATTTCGCAACTAATAATGTTACCGTAGGCGTCCTTTCTGGCATTTTGGAAAAAGGAAGTGGCCAACAAAATATTGAAATACATGTTACCAATATCTTCCATCACCATATTAGCTTCTTTAGCTAGTTCAAGGAACCCTTTAGCCATCCAATACTGAATTACTTCATCCTTTTTCATGTCATAATCTTTAGGAAATATTGCACAATATGCGAAACATCGTTTTAAAGATAGTGTTGGAAGATGATCAAAGCAAAACTTAAGCACAGGAAAGATGTCACTACTATCTTCATCCAACAAATCCCAAATTTTATTATTTTGAATCTCTAGCCATTTGTTTTTGTCAAATTTAAAGCACATTGTTCCCCCTAAAACTCTTGTAGCCAATGGAACCCCTCCACATCTTTTAGCAATTTCCTTACCAATAGCCTCCAAATCTAAAGTTAATGGAATTCTTCCATTTGTGAATATTTTTTCTTGAATATGGACCAACAATCATCTTTTGATAATTTTTCTAATTGATGTTTGGGATGTGTCTCTATAATTTCAACCAAATTGTCACTACGGGTTGTAACAACAATATTATTTCCTGTACTTGAATTAAATTTTGACAAGTAACCCTTTAAAGTATCCCATTTCTCAAGATCTTCATCCTGCACATCATCAAGTATGAGAAGATATTTTATTGCCCTCAACTTGTTGGCAAATATTTTAAGTATTACATCATATTCTAAATTACTCAAGTCTTCTTCAAGAAATTTAAGAATCTCTTTTAAAATCCCCTCAACATCGAAATGTTTACCAACATTTACCCATGCTAGTAAATCAAAATGTTTCTTTATTAGTTCATTGTTATACAAAAGTTTTGCTAAAGTTGTCTTTCTAACACCTGTCATACCCACTATAGGGAGAACAAAGATAACTTGTTGATTGGTTGAACTAATAAGTATGCTTACCATTTTTGTGACATTGTATTCTCTTCCTACAACTTCTAAATCATCGAGGAGGGGGTCTATATCAGGGTGGTCGATACCATACCAGTACTGGCCGTACCGGCCAGTGTATCGGTACTAATACACTTCTATTCTGTACTGGAAAAAATATCGGCCGTACCGGCCGCGTACTGGCCATACTGGCTAATTTCGAGCAATATCGGCCGGTACCAGACGTACCGACTGGCACAAAAAAAAAGCTTTATTTTTTTACTTTTATAGTTTTGTAATTTTTGAATTTTCGTAAGGGCATAATGGTAATTTATTTACATTAACTTATTAGTATAATTTGTTTTCTTAGTATGCAATGAACAACTAAGTTTTCTATTTTTTATATTGTGTTTTTTTTTTTTTTCTTTTAATTGAGACTAAAGTCTAAAACTATGAATAATTTGTTCTGAATTGAGGTAATGTTTTATGATAAATTTTTATATTTACTATAATATAAGTGAAATATTATATACTTATAAACATGGTTCTAAAGATTTTGGCGTGTGTGTATATATATATATATAAAATAGCAGTAAATCCGAAACGGTACACCGGTATTGACCGGTATCCGAAATATATCGTACCGGTAGCCAAACCGGTACAGCCTCGGATACGGTATTGATTTCTTTGGTCTATATTCATGTCCAAGCTAATTTTGGGGATTGAATTCACCAACTCCATTCTAAGACCAAAGCCAGCTATGTCATGCACAATTTTATCCACTAACTGTTTGATGGTCTTAACTTTATCAAGATTGCAAAATGAAAAGCTACGCACCTGTGTTAGGAACCTAAAGGTTTCTAATGGGGAGGAATTGAAGAATCTCTCTTTCTCTATGGAGGGTGACTACTTCGAATTAAATCAAGTTGATTTATTCTTCAATTCCTCTCTAATGTTGGATTACAATCATGTATTTATAGGAGACTATCTCTAATATCATTGGTCCACATGGCCTCATCCTATATAATTCCAACATGTACATTAATAATTCTAACATGCGCTGAATGTGTTTAATATGCTTGGAATTGCAAGTAACTAACTAACAAATCTCAATACAACAATTATTATCCATATGTTTATAGCATTCCTAACATTTCCCTCCCCTTGAAAACACCTTGCCCACAGGGTGTTGTTGTAAAATGACACCTTCATTAGGGGAAACCAACCACTAACCCAATACGCCAAAGCATCTTAACCGTTGATTACACGAATAGCTCCAAAGCAATTAATCACAGCCCATGACATAGAAGCATAACGCAATGCAGTCGTATAGAACTCAAATTCTTATAAAAATTGTGATCATCTCGGCTATGGAATCCATCATTTATCCCACAACTACCACCAAGAAAAGAAGCATCTAATTCTTTGGCTTTGTGACAGCCACTAATGAGCAAGATGTGGCCCCCATAGCAAAGTCCAAATTTAATGGAATATCCACCAACATGCATGACTATTAAGTCCACGCTTTCATTCATGAGTATATGAGCAGCCCCATTTGTTGAAGCATGAGTTTGACCAACATCAAACCCCATTGGATCACTTGTATTCACACCAATAGTGTGTTCTTGCTCCACACCAACAGCAACAGGTTCATGTATTGTGGATTCTTAGTCGATCGAATCAAGAGATTGTAGCTCCTTTTCCGTCAAATTCTCAAAAACTTCTTGCAACCTTGAGAGCTCTTCATTCATGGCTTTGTTAGATTCAGCCAAGGTCTTGAATTTCTTTGAAATAGCCTCGTTAGATTCTGTCAAGGCCTTTACCTTCTTTGAAACTTCATTCACCATTTGTTGTAAATCTTTCAAGATTTCTTGCCGGTCATATTCATCCGTCTCAAGATTGACGGCTCTGATACCAAATGTTATGAACCTAGAGGTTCCTAATGGGGATGAGTATGAATTGTAAGGGGATTGATGAGAATTGTAGGTAAATTGACTTAATTCGAGGTAGTCACCCTTTATAGAGAAAGAGAGAGATTAAGAGAGAGAGAGAAAGAGATGCACTAATGCACTATGAAGTTGGTTTATTCTTCAATTCCTCACTAATGTTGGATTACAATCATGTATTTATAGGAGACTATCTCTAATCTCATTGGCCCACATAGCCTCATCCTATATAATTCCAACATGTGCATTAATAATTCCAACATGTGCTAAATGTGATTAACATGCCCCATGTGCATTGATAATTCCAATATGTGTTAAATGTATTTAACATGCTTGGAATTGTAACTAACTAACTAACTAAATTTTAATACAACAATTATTATCCATATGCTTATAGCATTCCTAACAACCTGATCCACCATTAAATTTTGAATCTGTACCTCTTGCCAAACACTTTTCATAGCTAAACTCGTCTAGCACATTATCAGCCTCATAAGCTACACCTCTAAGCTTCATTAGCCAGTCCCTCAAACTCATCACTTGATTGCCTCTTTTGAGCATCATCTAACAAGAATTTAATCTTGAATAATGTTTCAAGAAGATTGTTTCAATCCACCTTGAAACTCGACTCAAAACTGATATTCTCAGTGGCAAGTGAAAATGCAGTGGCTATTAGTCTGTCCACAACATCATTGAGGACAATTTCAGCCATATATATTCTTCCTTACATTGGAAAGAGAAAATAGTATGAAAAGGTTTGCAAAGGGTTAATTAAAAAGCATTAGTTTTCTTAGAAATAAATAACTATGTATAGAGTTGGGATTAGATAATCACTTGTGAGACCATTTTTCTCACCTTAATTTTAGATTTTGAAGCCGAGGTTGATGCACTTTTTAAGTTTTTTGTTGGCCCCTTGAGTTGCTTGACCTTCTCTCTTTTTTTGAATTATTGCTTGAGCTTTTTCTTGAACTTCTCAAGGCACAGCATTACATGCCTTAATGTCATGACCTGGAACTCCGGCCAAGTGTGCTTTAATCCTTGATGCACCTCCACCAAAATCTCGTTTACAATAAATGCACTTGAATTTTAAACAGCCATTGACTTTCTCAGCATGAGCCCAAAATGGATCTCTCCCTCTACCCATACTTCCTTTTCCTTGCAATAAATAAATAAATAATATCAGAATCAGATATAATATAATAATCCTATTTGCAAACTGTCTGGATCAGTATCAGTTCTCAAAAATTGTTACTTTCCATTCCTTCATGTTGTAATGAGTACCAAAGGTGGCTCTTTCGGTTGTATCACAGGGTACAGAATTGGACCTAATATATTGATCCTAAAAATATTAATCAGTTTGTTTCTCTCTCTCTCTCTCTCTAATATAATTAAACATATATATGTGGAGAGAGAAGGATTTATTTATTTATTAAAAGTTTTTAAAATTTTTTTTTTTATACAAGATAGAAATTCTACTCTAGCCTAATTTACGTGTATATGTGTGTGAAAGATAGAAATTAAGTGTATATGTGTGTGAAAGATAGAAATTAAGATAGAAATTAAGAATTTATACAAGATAGAAATTCTACTCTAGCCTAATTTAAGTGTATATGTGTGTGAAATCTCCTTCCTGGAGACTTGATCCCAGCTCTTGTCCCTCACACCCTACAAGCACTTATACTTGTAGAGTAACCATCGCACCAAGGATGTGCGGTGGTTTTTTTTTTTTTTTGGTCAACAGGGGAAGATAATATATTAATTAGCCAAAAAGGGGGAAGTATTGGCTATAAGCCTCAAAGAGTACAAGCCATTAGCATCAGAGTTCACAATTACATCAAGATCAGGGGCAGCGGTGGTTTTATTAAAAGTGTAAAGGGCAAAGGATTGTTCAAATCATTTAAAATATTAAAGCAATTTATCACATATTATATTCATATAATTAATAATGATATGATGTGATATAGAAATCCTAATTACCTATACTCTCTGCATCAGTTTCAGTTCTCAAGAAGCTCAACAATTGTTAGCTATTCTTAATTCCTACATATTTTGTAATGACTACTAGTAGATCTGAGCATGCATGTATAATAAAATATTAAAAAAAAAAAAAAGGTGGCTCTTTTGGTTATATCATTGGCTAGAGAACTGGATCTGATAAATCAATCCTAGAAAAGCATGCTTTAAGCTTTATAGATCCTTATTTTTGTCTATCTTCTTAATAGTGGTAGACATCAAATTAATTTTCTATGTTGTGTTAAGAAACTAATTATTTAGGAAAAAAAAAAATCAGGAGCATGAGAGACATGTCAAAGTGCACTTACTCTAGTAGTTTGCAAACAAGTTTATGCAGACAAGAGAAAGAGCAAAGGTGAATTCATCGGGTTTTAATATGCAATAACACCAATCAAGCAGCAACAACCAAGAAAGAAAGAATACCACCTTTTAAGCTCGTGAAAAGAAAAAGAAAACACAGACACAGACTCTTGATTAGAGAATGGCCAACCTGGCATCAACACATGATCTAGAAAAAAATGATAATTAAAATCTCATAAGCTATAACCAATGCAGATTTGAAATAAGTAGAAGGGAAAATTGGCTAAAGAAATCAATTTGTTAAGAAAAAAGCTGGCTAAAACATGCAAATCAGAGCCAATTGAAACACAAATACAGTAAGTGGACAAAATCTAATACGAAGTAAGAGATAAGTAGAAGGGAAATTAGACTATCCTAACCTATCAGTTTGTTCCAACAACGTTTCTTACAAAAATGCCTGGTGAACATTATAAATCTATCTAAACAGGACATTCATCATGTCACTTTTGATATATAACTTAAGTATTAAGCATATGTCAAAGCATAAAAAGGAATCTTCCACTCAAACCTGAGGCATTTAGTAATTTGAGACGCCCAATAAAAACTCACACACCGTGACTGTTGGGTCAATTGGTATCTCTTGATGTCCCTAACTTACACATTCAGGATTTGCACCTCCTCTCCTCCTCTCCTAGCTTAATGCAGCAAAGAAAAAAAAAAGGGTTCAAACCCCACATGGAAAAAAAAAAATCCAATCTCTCCTTCAATTTTACATACACTGTCTGTGGAAGACACTAACAAAAACTTTGTAGACACAAAAGAACTGTTTGGGTTTAATTAATATCATATCAAAAAAAAAAAGAGGAAAGATTTGCTCTGATTTAATCAAATAATATATATGGCACTTGCAATTTGCAAATAAAACAGTAAAAGAGAGACCAGAGAAAAGAGTTTGAAGTAATTGTTGTAAAAAACAGCGCCTAGAAACCTGTTGCAAAGTGTATAACATACATTAGTTATCAATATTTTTATTTGTTATTTTAAAATGCAGCAATTAACCCAAAAAAAATCCCATAATCCCACTTACAAAAAACTTATAATTACTATACATTCTAAAGCATCCATGTTGAAATCTGCTTATAATACCTAATGTATAATACAATAGACCAAAGAAAAATAACAGTTTATACCTTGTACAAAAGAGAAAGTGTATAATACAATAGTCAAATTTTGGCCAAATGGCTTTCACAAATGGTTTAATTATTCATAGCCCATTGACCTCATGTAAACATTCCCGGCAGAATTCCATTCAAGCAAACTATAATAAACTGTAAAATGGTTTTATTTGTCAATAATCTTCTCAATGTTCCCCTTAAACAAAGCAACTTAAGAAAGAGAATAAACATCTGAATTTCAATTCAAATTCAAACATAGAGAAATGATGCGTACTTTTCGTCGATCTGTGTTTAGTTCTAATTATGTTGGTCACGGAGTAGTGCCGATCCTCAATCTCAATTCCTAAGCGCTTACAAACTGTATCTATCTCTCTCTATTTCTGTCTCTCCATTTCTCTATATCTACCTTACTCTATTACTAGTGCTAGTTAAGAGAGAAACCTAGAAAATTTGCAGCAACCACTAGTTCAATATTTCAGGAAAGTTAACAAAATTTAACAACGAAAATTATTCAATAATCCTAACTAGGTAAATATCATAAAATTAGTATATTAAAAAATTATCTCATTGGACCCATTATAATAGCTTGACATATCGATGGCCAAAGATATCATTCAGATGCAATTACTAACATATCAAACCAACATAAACACACAAAAATAATAATAATGATAATGATAATAATAATAAAAAAAAAAAAACAAACAAACAAAAACAAAATTGTTCTTTTTTTAATTTTCCAAATAGTTTTAGCCATGAAACTAAATCATGCTTTGAGAGCTATTACATTATTAAAAAAAACTCCTAAAAACCGCCAAACTAAGAACCAAACACAGAGGCAATAGTTTGACAGAGCCATCCATAAATGGGTTAGGGGAAACGATGGGGAGACTAAGAAAATAAAGAGAAAGAACTTTGTGAAGAAGAAGAAGAAGGTCATGGGAGTGCATTAGAAAGAGAGAGAGTTTGATTGGATGGTTCTGTTATCCAAAAGAGAAACCAAATCTAACACACCATGCTATCCTAAATTCCTTACTCAAAACTGAATCTAAGCCAAAACCTAAATGCAATCCAATACATTCCAATCCAATCCAACACAATCAAAATACCCAAACCTAGATCATATTTAAACCCAAATTTAAAGAACCAAAAAATAGAGACTAACCGATGGAGGATACGGATCTGATGGTCTATCTCTCTATTTCTCTGTATCTGCCTCTCCGTATCTCACTACCTCTTGAACCTTTCATCGTATTTAATTTTGACTGGTGGTAGTTCTCTCTATCTCCGTATCTCCCTTTCACCAAACCGTCCACCTTTATGGTCTGGGTTTTGGACGATGAAGAAAGGGTTTGGCCATGGAGTGTGTTTTGGAATGGAGAAGTGGAACAGAGAAGGAGAAGGGGAACGGGAGAAATAGAAAATCAGAATTTAGTTTGTTGTATTCTAGGGTTTTATGTATTATCGGGTTAGAGAAAAAAAAAATCGAGATTTCTATTCTCTCTCTTTCTCCGCAAGCCTTTTGAACGTAATGTACTAATTTACTTTTGAACGTAATGAACAATACTAGTCTCGTCACACGCGCTTCGCGTGTGCGATGAGACTTTTTTTTAGTAGTCCTATTTTATAGAAAAAAATTATATTTAATTATTTTATATATATATATATATGTGATTTTTATTTTAAAAATCTAATTTATAAGTGAATAAATCAATTTAAAAATTAATAGGAGAGTGGTCCTGTTTTTAAGGCAATATTTTAGTGGAAGTTGGAGTTGCATTTTTACCAGATTGTCCTTTAATTTTGTCTCTACTTAAACATAAGACTGTAGGGACATCTTTGAACTAAAAAAAATGAGTTTTACTGGATTGTCCTTTAGTTTTGTCTCTATTTAAACATAAGACTGTAGGGGCATTTTTGAACTAAAAAAATAGGAATCCAAGCAGGGGAAGCCCCTTAAATAGTAGTATAGATAATGTATCGCTTTTTAAAGTGAAATGTGTCTGATTTTTAGATAGCTACTTTTCCTATTTGTCAGCACCTCCTTAATTGTAGGAATTCATTTTCTCTCAGCTTCTGCTATTATATATACTAGCTTATAACCCACACAATGTGCAGGATACTTTTATTTATTACAAAAGATAAACCATAGGTGAAAACTTAAAATTTTCATAATTAGAAAATAAAAAATTAAAAATTAAAATTTTTTTGATAAGTAATAAAGATTCATTGATAATAAAAAAAGAGGCACATTACACCCAAGTACATAGGGAGTATACAGGGGAACAAATAAAAAATGAACATTACAAAAGTCAAGTAAATCCAAAAGAGAAGAAAAATGTTAGTTTCTCCACACAAAGAGCCAATCAAATAAGGTTCGGAAAATAGAAGCTTGAGATCAGGCATGAAACTCTCATTGTCTTCAAAACATCTACCATTTCTCTCCTTCCAAATACACCGCATCAAACAATGAGGAACGGCCTTCCAAATGTCTCCATTACAATGGTGACCAAAATGACCTTGCCAGCAAGCCAAAAGCCCAACAACAGACCTTGGCATAACTCAACAAACTCCAAATAAACTGAAAACCATATCCCACAACTCCAAAGCAACCGGGAAATGGAGGAAAAGATGGTCAACACTTTCACTATTGCACATGCACATATAACACCAATCCAAAATGCAAACCATTTTTTTCCTTAAGTTGTCAATTGTCAGACAGTTCCCCAAGGCAGCAGTCCATACAAGGAAGGCCACTCTAGAGGGAATCTTCTGCTTTTAAATGCTTTTTCAAGGGAAAAACTGCGCATTATGGCCAGCTAGGAGATGGTAGTATGCATTAACTGTGAACCCCTTACTTTTACAAGGCAGCCAACAACTCTTATCCTCCCCAATCCCCCTTACGGGAGTGCTATAAATGGTATTGATGAAGCCCTGAAAGCTTCCAATTCATGATTATGCACCTCCCTACAAAACTGTAAGTCCCAATGGAGGATTCCATTGGTGTGCCTCATTAGATTTGCCACACTTGCCTCTTTGCTACAGAATATCCTATATAATTTAGGATAGCGGTCTGCAAAAGAAGTTTCAAACCAATGATCAAGCCATAATTGCACTTTTGATCCATCTCCAATTTCAAACATAATAAAATGAGATAAAGAGTGCCACCCCCGTCTAATATTTTTCCACAAATTGACACTATATGGACCAGAGCAAGAGCTAGAACACCAACCACTCCAATCACAACCATACTTCGCCTCTATCACTTGACGCCAAAGATTATCCATTTCTTGCCCAAATCTCCATAACCACTTCCCTAATAAAGCTACATTGAAAGATCTTAAGTTCCGAATCCCCAACCCACCTAAAGAAAGCGAAGTACACACCGTAGACCAATCAACCAAATGAAACTTGGGCTCGTCTCCTAGACCATCCCACAGAAAGTCCCGCTGAAGTCTAGCAATACAATTGGCCATATAAGCAGGAATAGGGAATAAGGAAAGAAAATAAGTAGGAAGATTAGAGAGAGTGCTTTTAATTAAAGTGACTCTACCTCCCTTGGATAAATATAATTTTTTCCAACCTGCTAATTTTCTTTCCATCCTCTCAAGAATAGGATTCCATATTGACTTGTCCTTAAATTTTGCTCCCAAAGGAAGACCCAAGTATTTCATTGGGAGGGACCCTTACTTGCAGCCTAAGACAGCCACCAAAATATCCATGTCATGAACTGTCCCCATAGCCACCAACTCAGACTTACCCAAATTTACCTTCAGACTTGACACAGCCTCAAACCAAAAGAGCACCATATGGAGAATCAACATCTGATCAATATCAGCATCACAAAAAATTAGAGTGTCATCAGCGAAAAGGAGATGGGAAACCATCAAAGGTCTTCCAGCATAAACACCTACACTAAAGCCTGACAAATGACCTTCATGGACAGCCTTATCCAACATTCTACCAACGGCTTCCATAACCAACACAAATAACAAAAGGGACAAAGGATCACCTTGCCGTAACCCCCTTGAACTTCCAAAAAACTCATGGGGAGTACCATTAATAAGGATAGAGAAACGAAATGTTGAAACACAATAAGAAATCCATCGCCTCCACTTATCAGAAAAAACACAACGCTCAAGCAAATAAGAAAGAAATCCCCAGCTCACATGATTGAAGGCTTTCTTAATGTCTAATTTACATAACAACCCTGGTTGACTAGACTTCAATCTACTATCAAGACATTTATTAGCAATAAGAACGGAATAAAGAATCTGCCTATTTAGAACAAAAGCATTCTGAAGAGTAGAGATGATCTCTCCTAAAACCAAGTGAAGAAGACTAGCCAAAACTTTGGCAAGAATTTTATAAACCCCCCCAACAAGGCTGATAGGCCGAAAGTCCTTAACTTCCACTATTGCAGCTTTTTTAGGAATGAGAGCAATGCAAGTTGTATTCAAGCTTTTTTCAAACTGACCAGAATCATGGAAATGGTGGAACACAGCCATGATGTTTGATTTGAGAATCCCCCAGCAAGCTTGAAAGAAAGCCATCGAAAAACCGTCAGGCCAAGGAGATTTATCCCTATTAAACTCCTTGATGACATAAAAAATCTCAGAATTCTCAAAAGATCTCTCTAACCAAACCACATTATCCCCAGAAATCCTTGGAAAATCCAAAACATCCAGGAGAGGGTGCTGCTCTTGCTGCTCAGAGTATAGGTTCATATAGAATTGTTCAATATGGTCAGCGATCCTATCCTGGTTCTAGTTCTAGTTTAATTTGTGAATCCAAAGCATTTAATGTTGGATTCTCGAAGTCTAACTCTGCATATCTAGGTCCTCAGACCCAGGATTCTCGCGAGAGCAGTCTTGGGAAAGAGAATGCTCTGATAGGGGCAAAGGTCTTATTAGATGGTACTGACAGTGAAGGTGGGGTGATTTTGGACCTCTTTATCAGGTTGGTTCGTGGGCCTAATAGTAAGTGGGGGATCAGCTTGTCTGAAGTTTTTGAGGTGGACCTTGCGTTGGGCCAAGCATCTAACACAAAGCCCACTGCTTTTATTAAGCCCAATGCCCCTTCGGTTGGCCAAATTCCAAACCCAAAGCCCTAAGCTTTTAACCCAAAGCCCATTTCAAACCCAAAGCTCTTTCAAACCCAAAGCCCTCTCAATCCTTTAATCCAAAGCCCATCCCAAACCCTAAGCCTTTTCAAGCCTATAACTCAAAGCCCATCCCAAACCCAAAGCCCACTTAATCCTTTCCCTTCAGTTGGCCTAATTCTGAACCCAAAGTCCACTCAGACAAATCCAAACAGAAACCTTCTTTTATATGGAAGCCTAAACCCTCCCAGCCCTGTTTGACACACCAACACTCTTCGCACTCTTCACGAGCCCCTCCCTCTCACCTAATATCATTGGCACCATCAGAAGTTGGTAGCGATGGGTTCAACGCTGAGCTAACGCTGTCCCATATGAAACTGACGTGCACCGAGAAGCTCCTCTCTGAGATTGACAACTCCGATGCCTCCGTGTTTGAGTCTAGGTGTTCCGGTGCTTCAGCGAATGAGTCCTTGTGCTCCGAGAGTGAAGTGGCCTGGCAACGTGACATCCAACAGATCATCCATGAGCACACAGACAACGTTATCAAGAAATGGGAGAATTATGAGCAGTGAGTTCTTGAATTATGAGATGGGAAGAGGGTGGATGTCCCGATTCAAATTTCTTTGCCATCGGGAGTTGTAGATGTTGGAGTGGATGACTCGAACCAGTTGGTGATGGTACCGGGGGAGTCATCGGAATCTATGGAGATAAATTCAGAAATGGAAAAAAGGGTTGATGTTATTGTGGAGGATTGGGTGTCAAATTTTGTTCTGAGGATGATTCTCAGTTTACTGATTTCTTGCCTCCTCTAAATGTCGAACCTCTGGCTTTCTCTTTGCCTATGGGCGCTAGGGATTTTTCTGATGGGTTAGTAACTCTGGTTGTGGAGAGTTTGTTGGGAGAGGTCAAGTACTCAAAGGATTTTTTTTTTGATGATTTTCTTAGGACATCCCTCAAAGGTTTGGAAGAACTAGCAACCAAATTCCTGTTGGCTATTGAAGCTGAGTTACAGTAGAGGAATGTTAAGGAAAAACCTGAAAAACCTATGAAGAGCTCAAGGAGGAAAGGGATAATGGAATTGAGGGGTTTATTTAGCTCTGTCAATTATGGTTCAGCTTCTTCCAGGCACATTGGTAATGGTAAGGACAAGGCTCTATTAATTTCCCAATGAATTTAAAGATTTTATCTTAGAATGTTAGAGGTTTGAATGACAAGGAAAAATGGCTCAAGGTTTGTAATTTGTTACGCTCTTGGAGAGTCGATATCGTTTGTTTGCAAGAGACAAAATTGGAATGGGTTACAAGAGGTCTTGTTAGAAGTATTTGGAGTTGTCCTTACATTGATTGGTTATATTTGGGTTTTGAGGGTGCTTTTGGTGGAATTCTGCTCTTATGGGACAGAAGGGTGGTTGCAAGAAAGAAACCTAACTTCAAGGAGTCTTACATAGAGACAATGAAATGTAATCTTGACATTTCTTGCTCATTCAATAAAATTTGAAATAGACCCAAAAAAGAATGTTTTCCTTCATCACACATGCACTCAAGAAAATGAAAGAAAGTGATTTTTTTTTCTTTCTTTCGACTCCAAGAGTTAATTATTTTGTTTTAAAAAAAAAAGAGTTAATTATTTAAAGCATGTTCCAAAGTTCCAAAAAGATAAACAAAATAAATTCAGGGTGGTCCAAGAGAGATAATAGATGTCTTTGTTTTTGCTAGAAGCAAGTGCCAATGTCTTCAACTAACAATAATTAATAATTAAAATATCATGAAATTCAAATTTAATAACCTATGAATTACATCACTTAGCTCAAAAAGAAAAAATCGAATTCACTTAGCCCAAAAAAAAAAATCACATTCTCACTATAAGAGTGATTCCAAAAATTTAGTGCCACTAATTTATACCAAATTATCAATTTCACTTTTTTTTTTAATTTTTTTTTTTATGAAAATACCTATGACAATACCTACTACACCAAAGAGAAATGCAAACAATGTTTATAATGTAAAAATATGATAATGTAAGAAACCATGGGTGAAGCCTACCAATTGTATTAAAGCAACAAAATATTGAATTGAACCCAAATGAAGGCCAGTTTAACTATGACAAATTTCAACTATGCTCAGAGGCTATTCTATTTTTTGGGTAAATGTTAATTTAGAGCATTTATTATAATTTAGGATTACTACATTTTTCGATCACAAAAAAAACTTAAGGGTGTGATGAGTATTATGCATTGGCAGGTGAAATAATTTTTCATCACACCCCTAGGTTTTTTTTTTTTTTTTTTTTTTGTAATTGGAAAATATAGTAATCCTAAATTATAAAAAAATTCTCTAAATTAACCTTTACTCAAAAAATAGAAGAGCCTCTGAGCACGCGCTCAGAGGCTAGTATAGATGAAAAGTAGTCCCTTAGAGAAAAGTAAATATATAAAGAAGAGTTTCAAGAACGTGCAAAAAGGCTAGTTTCTTCTAATGTGATTGTCAAATTGTTTATATCATTAGAAAATTAGTTTTGGAAACATTACCCAATTTGAATGCTCCTCAAACTAATGCTTATGTCCAATAACATAAATGTGCTACAATGTACATAATAGCCTTTTATGCATGTTTAGAGACTTTTCTATTTTTTAAACGTCAATACTTTCTTTATCTTAATTTTTTTTCCCATTAATATACATATTGTAATTATAATGATAAGATACAAAAAGAACAAACTTTTGTCAATGGATTCATCTCTTCCTACTTTTACTTGATTTATAAAGAAAAAATTACCAAAAATTACTGTATAATTAATCCCAACATTTTAAAAGAATTATGTAAACATCTAGAATTGACTATTAAAATAGTCATAATTTTTTGACCACTTTAAAGCCAACAAAGCATTTTCTATTCAAGTAACAATACTTTGTATTAGTGTCATGATTAATACGATACAAAATTTAGACTCAACTTCAACTAAAATATTTATCCAAATAAAAAAAACTTAAACTAAAATATTCTTAAATTTTTTTTTTAATTTTTGTTTTTACATTCTTGGAGGAGAGAATAAAAATCATTATGGAGAACTTTGCTATTTTTATAGAATCTAAATTAAAATGAGAAAAAAATGGAGGAAAAAGAAAAGGCCTTGAAAGGTAAATAATTTGTATATCTTGCAAAGCTATGATATTTTTAAAAGTTTTGAATGCATGTAGGTAGACTTTTTTATTTTTGTAAAATTTTTCATTAATAATTTCAACATCAATAAGTGTGTTTTTTTTTTTTTTGTTGAGTGGGAGATCAGAGCATGCCTTTTAAAATACCATTCGTACTATACATGAATTTGAAATCCACTTTGATTTGTAAGATCTTAGACATATTCCCATTCACAGTTTTCTGGAGCCATAATTTGCTAATGAAATTGTATAAGAAATTCTAAAATCTAAAAAGTAAGGGGAAAAAAAAAAGAATTTCAAAGAAATAAGTTAGACATGGTCATGAACATCAATTCTCCTCACTTAATTGAGTGTAAAGAAAACCAACCGACAAAATTAACATGCTATAATTTGCTAATAGAATTATATAAGAAATTCTAAAATCTAAAAAGAAAAAGGAAAAATTAAATTAAAAGATTTGGGCATAATAAAGTTATAGGCATGCAGAAGAAATGCTATCATGGTCTTCAAATATTTTGGCAAATAGAAGCCAGTAAACAAAATACAAAAAACTTAAAAAGAACATGAAAAAGAGATAGGGATGCTTAGCATATAGTTAAAATACTATATCAAATCTTTGTCAATAAATTCCCACCTACACATCACCAAATTTAAATAAATAAATAAATTACAACCCATAAAAACCAAAATTGGGGATCACAACACAAAAAATCAAATGTCAATAACAAAATATAAATAGAGATTAAAGTACCTGCCTTTTAAATTCTATTTTGAGCGGTGGCATTTTTTTTTTTAGCGCTTCGTCTCTACCTTTTTCTAATTTTTTGCTTTGATCATAGTCCTCTCTAGCTCTTAACGTAGCAAGGTTGTGTTTTTTTTTTTTTTGGAATTAGCATTAAAGATTGGACATGAGGATAAGGATGGCCAGCCATAAGATAAAATTGTAACAGCAAGATTGCTAAGTGCTAACTGGTTGATGATAATGGGGGAGTTTAATCTTTAAATTTGTACAGGGTTTGTACATGGGTGAAATCATGGATGAGGATAACTATAAATAGTTTTTTTTTTTTTCTAAAAGTTTAATAATTTTATTTATTTTTGTTGCGGTAAAAGGCTCACATGAAAAAACTGAATGAATTAAAAGCATTTTTTTAGGAGTAAAACATGGGAAGTGAAATTTAAATATATTCAGTTGTGAAGGAAAAAAAAAAAAGAATTTGGTAATTGAAAAGGTGGTAAACGTTATTGGCATATTAAAATTAAAAGCACTTTTTTAGGAGTAAAACATGGAAAGTGGAATTCAACTGGCTATTTTTCTTTTTTCTTTTTTTGTTTTTACATATTTATCTTGTTAGTTGATAATAATTCTTGTAAAGTCTCTCACCTGAACTTATTGAATATTCCATCCCAATGACTCCTCAATGCAATCCAAAAAATTTGTACGTACGTGAACCTGAAAAAGATAAAAGAATTAGGGTTAAACCAAGTATTTAAAAAAAAAATTAATCAACAAACCAAAGTTAGAATTTAACTCTATTATGGACTCTTTAAAATCTAATCACTACATCATTGACTATTTAAATAAATAACTAAATTAAAAAAAAAATTGACACCAAAAACATATACAATGATGGTAAAAGCTAAAAAACTTTAATGCCAAAAACATATACAATGATGGTAAAAAAAAAATTCTTAAAAAGAAAAAAAATACGTAGAAGGAAAAAAGAATGAGGAAATAGAATATAAAGATTTTTTAGAATTCAACTCTATCATGGCCTCTTTAGAATCTAATCACCACATCATCAACTATTTAAATAAATAACTAAATAAAAAAATAAAATTTAACGCCAAAAACATATACAATGATGGTAAAAAAAAAGTTTCTTAAAAAGAAAAAAAAATACGAAGGAGGAAAAAAAGAAGAAGAACTGAGGAAATAGAAGATAAAGACTATTTAGAATTTAACTCTATTATGGACTCTTTAAAATCTAATCACCACAGCATCAACTATTTAAATAAATAACTAAATTAAAAAATTTATCGCCAAAAACATATACAATGATGGTAAAAAAAAAAAAATTCTTAAAAAGAAAAAAAATACGAAGAAGGAAAAAAAGAAGAAGTGAGGAAATAGAAGGAAATACTAATTGATCATTTATATTTTGATCATTAATCAAATTTTCAAAATTACATTTAAAAAAAAAAAGAAAAAGAAATAGTTAACGTGATACATATATATATAAAAAAAAAGTAGAACTCAAAGAAAGTCATTCATAAACCAAAGAAAAAAAAAAAAAAAGAGGAACTTGTAAAAGATAGAATCTGAAAATTTGTTGGTTGAATGCTTCTTTTGTAGCATAAGACAACCCTGTCTTTGGATCATAATACCTACAACATGAAATGACAATTCATTAAGAAATACAGTGGTAGAGTATATGAAAGAACCATTCATTTCAAAATTTCATTTAAAAAAGAAAAAAGAAAAAAAAGAGAGAGTTAACATGATACATAAAAAAAAAAAAAAAAAAGTAGAACTCAAAGAAAGTCGATCATAAACCAAAGAAAAGAAAATAAAGAGGAACTTGTAAAAGATAGAACCTGAAAATTTGTTGGAGCCTTTGACAATAAATGTCTTTAATCTGAAGAAAAATAAAGGAGGATGTAGAGCTAAACTAAATATCTTCAATTTGAAGAAGAATGAGAGATAGAAAGTGAGATAAAAATTGTAAAGCGTACGTGAGTTTGTGGATTTTAAACTTTAGGAGTTTAAAGTTACATATTTATCCTCGCTAGTTGAAAATTTGTAAGTGGATTTGATGAAAGTACTTTAGGCATCTAAAATGTGGAATCCAAACGGAGGAAGACCCTTAAATAGTAGTATAGAAAAATCAAATTGAATATTACAATTTTTTGTATATAATTGAGAAATCTCAACCTTGTATAAAACTGAATATGTTATTCATTTAACTACTGATATAGATTGTCTATTTAAGGTAGCAAGATCATACGCTCTACCAGCAACTTTCTCATCATAATATTTACCTGTATACAAAACGTAAATAAATGAATACACAATTTATATGAGATAACACATCTATTACCAAGTTTATCCCCCATAAGTCTATGGAGATGTAATTTCTTTATGTCCAGCTCTTATGCTTTAGGTTTAATGTTATTTCTTTAAATTATAAAATGCAACTTTTATATTTCAGTTATGGTTTAAATTTGATAATGCAATTTTCATGGGATCCTCTTCTCAAAGATGTCACTCAAATTTATAACAATTGGCTGCAAGCATCAAACATGTCTATGTTTTCTACTTTTAACTATCTAAGGATTGGAAACATTTTCAGTCCTCACTAACAACCCCATTTTAGTAAACAATGTAACTCAAAATATTAAGAAACAAATTAAGCAAGATGAATATGGTAATTCCTCTCCGTAACCTGACAATTTGAATAGACAATTCAATTATTTTTACATAAATATGCAAAATTTAAGATCAAAGCAAAATTTTGTATCAAGAGATTCAAAACCCTCCGATTCAACAAATTTGAACCTTTTCACCACAATCTATGAAAGCATAAAATCAAAGAGATTTCAATAAAGTAAAAACTATACATTGGTCATACCTTATCTTCTAAGACTTGGGTTGCATTAAGGAAACGCCTTTCCACCTACAAACCCAAGGGAAAAAAATCAATAATAAATGAAGAGAGATAAGTAAACCAAAAATTGTTCTTGATGAAAGTTGAGTGAAAAGTTTGTAAACTCTTAGGTTGAAATGGTCATTCAAGAAGCATGATGCATATGCAGAGGCAAAAACTCTTATGCTGATTGCAAAATTGCCCAAAACCATATATCCAAAACCAAACCAAATCAAAACAACTACACTAAGCAAAAATCAATACTAATTGAAATACCTTTATTGAAAAACTACCCAAACATAAGCACTCAATAAGACAGCAAGAATCAAGATTAATTACACTAAAGTTCCTCAAATTTTTTTGGCTTTGCTTCAAAATTACACAAAGAGATAGATTAGATTACACACACACCCAAGTTATGGAATTCATGAAGCTTTTCACCCATTATTATGTAATCATCTATTCATAAAATAAATAAATAAAATTAAAGCATCTATAACTACTCAATCCAAAACACTAAGACATACACAATAAAAACAAATGAATAAACTAAATAAACAAAGCTAACAACAACAACATTAAAAAAAAAAACTGCCAATAAACTGAGCCTAATAGCTTGAGCAGTACAATAATTAAAAAAAATGAAGTCTAATAGAACAATTTTGAAATATATGAGAAATTATTCTGAACGCAAAAGGAAAGTGTAAGATGCACCCAAAAAAAACAAAACAAAAACAAAATAAGCATTCTAGTAAATCAGTGACATATATTAATAGAGAAATAATAGTAAAATTAAATATCAAGAAGAAAAACAACAAAGGTGATCAGAGAAAATGCAGGTCAATCTGCAAAAACTCAGTAATTAACATAAAAATCCAATAATTCTACTTGCAAAAAATTACAAAATAACTATACTCCCCAAACATTCAGATTTTAAACTATTTATCTTACAAATATGGCTATTAACAAAACATAGGTGATTAGAGATAGCATCACAAAATTGTCTCTAACAGCCATATATGAAAGAAAAGCCAATAGGAAATAACAAAACACTATTCTAAAAGAGAAGCAAGTAAAAGCATTGTTAAATATTATGTGCCATGTCACCATAAAAGTGTTTTTTAGAGCATCTAAATCTATAGTTGGTGATGTCTAAGCCCACCAAACTCCAAAATTGAAGCAGAAAATATATATTGATAATTAAAAAAATCATCACAAAAAGTCATTACAGGCCAACACAAAAAATCTTAGAAGAAAGCTACGACCTATTAAGAAAATCAACCCTTAATGGACACAAAGAAAAAGCTTCATCTATTATTACCTCCAAATCATGTCACTCTGCAATCTGTAGGCACTTATGTAAAAATGAAAACAGAATTTGACCTTTCAAATTAATTCAGTAACTCTTATTGAAGTATAATAAACGGTCTGATTAGTGAGAGGACACTTTGTAGCATTAAGTAGTTGGTAATGAGAAGTTAAAAACTTTAGATAAACTGATAAAAGACTTTGATTTAGTAATCCCTTAGCATGCAGTCATCGACAAAACATAATCAATTTAAGAAAACTAAACAAAACAGAACTCAAGAAATTGGGGAAAAAAATTAGGGGAAAAGGTAGCCAAACCTTAAACATTGATTGAGCAATGCAGCAAAACACTGCCTTCTTTTTATCTCTTCATTGGGTTGCGAAGCAAAATTTTCAATAAAAACTCAAGAACTAACACCAAAGGTTGGATGCACGCACATATGAAAAATTATGTGAACTATAAAAATCAATAGTTACAGCATGAAACACTTTATGAATCATATGCTTATTCAGAGTAGCTCAAAACACCAAAACCCGCAAACATTGAAAACAATAAAATGCTAGAGACCACAAATTAAATATACAAAACTGGCTTAAAATTGAAATTAGTAATTATAGAACCCTCAATATTACAAACTAAAATCTCTCAAAAACCAACACAATGTCATCACTGAGCTAGTTTGAATTGTAGTGAAAAAAAATTGTGAAGAATTCCAACCTTCTAGTAGGCTGCTGCAAAAATGGTAAAAAAACTAAAGCAATTCCAAATTTTCAACAATTTTACAGGACAACAATGAAATAATAAGATTTTCTTTAATAAAAGGGAAAAGAGCACAACTGTACATGCTACCAATATAAACACAAACAGAAGTTAGAAAGATGGCAGTGAAAACAGTGACAACATAAAAACATATTCCTCAAAAATTTTACGCCAACTTATGTTCTGATATTAGGTAGCCAAGTATTTAGCATGCAGTCATCGACAAAACATAACCAGTTCAAGAAAACAGAACATAACAGAACTCTGAGAAATTGAAAAAAGAAAAGAAAAAAAGAAGGTAATTATGGAAAAGGGTAGCCAAACCTTAAACCTTGATTGAGTAATGCAGAAAAACCAAGTTCTCACTCCCAAATTAAGACAGATAAATAGCTTTTGCTTTAGGTTTTCATTTGTTCTGCTATTAAATTTCTATTGCAACAATGCTTAGCTTCATTTAAAGTCACACATGACCAAGTATATATGTTGAAGAGCATTCCAAAGCAAAAACAAAACAAAAACTATAATCAATCTATTGTAAAAGCTTGTTAACGGAAATTTTTATATCTGATCATGAGTTACACTTATATTTTCCTCCTTTTTTTTTGTTTGTTTTTGGATATGAATTTTTTCAAAAGATAAGAGTTGTGATAATGATAACCTATGCATAATTGTAGAAATATGTGGAATGATGAGAGTTTATATGATTGTACATAATTGTAAAAATGGTTTAATTAGAAGCAATAAAGTTATAAGATTTTGATATCATAATGTTTCTTTTTTAAAAAAAAAGGGAAGAGAAGAGAAGTAATGGAAAGAAAAAGTTCGATTGCTAGATCTATATATCTTAACAAAATATGAACCAAATTTTGATGAACACAATGATGAGAAATCACTCGCACTTATCATTACCCTTTTCATTATTATCTAACAATTATAATCTGGTCTGTCCCTATGGGTAAAACACCATTCCACTAAGCAATTGATCATGCACTCAACTACTCAAAAGATGATGAGAAGAAACAACAGCCTATGTAATATTACATGCAATACCGAAATAACTTGTATAAGATTATCAAACTTCTATATCAAGATTGTGCTTTACTGCTTTAACAATTTACCTTGAAAATATGAAAAAATAGTGAACCATATTTAACATCACTACAATATAGTCATTATACAAAATCTTATGCAAAATTCAATAGACATTATAAGGAAAATTTTGATGGATTCAAGCAAATATATAACTGATTTAGACAATAACGATACAATTAAATACGCTATACTGACTCAGTCGAAAAATAAAAATTACTAAAAACATAGGAATCAGAGATGTAAAAAGTACCCTTTCCAAGCTTTCCAATTTGTTTCATAGCGATAGACACAACGAAATTATTAATAAAACATGAAAATTCAAATAAAGTTTAACCCTTTGCATGTTTAACTTAGCTCAGTCTCTCTGCTACAACAGGAATGAAAGAAACTGGAAAAATATAACTATAAAAATTTAATGTTTCCTCAGTTTCTTTTATATATAGTGTGTGAGGACACCATTTTCATTGATATAGATTTAATATCATGCTTTATGCGCATTGTAAAGTAGGTACTCAGTACATATCTGATGAGCCAAGAGGGAGGTAGTAGTCTCCAAATTTGTGAGAATGTTTCTGCAAGTCAAAATGGAAAATTGCTATCAACATACAAAATGCAGTAAATCCATCCACTTTCCGGCTACTAATTCCCTCTCAACTACACAGAATATCACCTTGGGGCTATCTTGCAGGTTTGTTAGGATGTTCCCTTTAATCCTTTGTTGATGGTAAGTGCTTTTCAACCACTGCATTACCAAGAACGGCTGTACATACATTACATCCCTTTGATTTTGTGGGTAACTCCTAAGTTTGCATCAGGATGAAGCTGTAAATGAAGAAAAAAAGAAGTTCAATATTGTTTACCCAAGGCAAAAGAAAAAAAGAAGACCTGAAACTTGGAAGATAATTCCAAAAGACAATTTAAGCAGTCTACATAATTCATTCATTGAAAATCATAAATCAAATCCTAATTTATGGTCAAGTGCAGGTTTCTTCTCAGCATTCTCTATGTTTTAAAAAGAGCTTTGAGAAAGGGCTTGTTTTTTGTTCTTTTGAATCAAAGTAGTATAAATCTCAATCACAACTCTAATGTGAGTCTGATTGACAACTATAATCAAACACATTCAAGGCAACTCATTAAATGACAAAACACCCAAATCTACTTTTTAATTAGCACACATTGTTGCTTTCAATAGTATCAAGATAAATTTTAATGAAGGGCCATGCTAGTTAGTGCAAATAAATCTTCAAATTGCTCCAAGAACAAATCATGAACTTATGCAAATTATTATATTAAGAAAATGCAAATTAGAAAATTTCAAAACTGTGGTGCTTACTGGCTTCTCTTCAAACTTGTTTTTGCCAAAACTCTTCAGTTGGGCTTTAGCACTTTTTGATCAAAATCCACTTTGTTCTTCAAAATTTTCTTCTAATGCAAATGTGCCCCTATCAAACCCAAGTATTTCAAAGATTTTAAGAATTAAAAACAGAACTTTATAGGTAACTATTTCGGCAATCTGCTTTATGCTCACTATGAAGCAGGTTACTCAGTACATATCTGATGAGCAAGGAGAGAGGTACCAATCTCCAAAGTTGTGAGAAAGTCCCTGCAATATCAAACCAAAGTATTTTAAAGATGTTATGAGTACTATAGAATGTGAAATAGATTATACCATAAAAAAAGCGATTATTGCAAAAAATCACAAAATTTTCAATTCCAAAGTCTAAAGGCAACCAAAGGAAAAAACACCCACAAATACAAACTCACCAAAATTTGGGCACTTAAAAGCATATAGAGTAGAAAGCCACAAGAAAGTAAAATAAATAAAATTACAATCAAGGCAATGGTCGTGGAGGAGGACATAACGCGTGGGGACTGAATGCATCTAATCAATTATTGGGCAGAGGGAAAGCAAAAAGGGTTTGAAGGAGGGGTAGAGGGAGGCCAAGAGATTCAAATATAAGAAAGTAGATTTTTTAAAAAAAAAAAAAAAGAAGAAGAAGAAGAAAGGAACATGGTTGTAAATAAAAAGGAAAGAACCCAAATTGATTGAAACAAAACAACCTAGGTGCGGCCTTTGTGTCAAAACCCAACCTTTCACCAATTCAGTCTAGCCTCCATGCCCTCATCTGCGGTATGTATCTCTCTGACTCTATTTCTCTTTGTTCATGACTGAGTGTACCTTCCGAATACACTGTTGAAGAGAAGTAATGGAGGCAGACAACGAACAGAGCAAAGAAACATAACCTTAAACCAAAATCATCATTGAGGCTGTGATTGAATGGAGCTAGAAATGGGTGGTACTGGACCAAAAACGTAACCCTAAACCAAAATCAAGGCTTCCAAAAGCCTAAATCATATTTAAAATTTAAAAAAACAAAACATTTTGATAGAGAATCCAAAAAACCAAAACAAAAACGAATCAAATCTAAACCTATCTAACAAAAAAACTCAATCAAAGGTAACATTTCATACCCAAATCTAAAAAATAAGGAAAAAAAAAAAAACAATTTAACGGTTCCAGTACTTCCGGCGGTCTAAGTTTGGCGAGTGACCCAAACTGCAGTAAACATAAATCATAATTACCACAAGATTTTGGTTTTCCTTTTAAACAAAAAAAAAAAAATAAATAAATAAAATATCAAAGAAAGCAAAAAAAGAGAACTCACCCTGTAACAGAGTATCACCGGTTGAGGGAAGCAAGATTTTTGGTAGTCAGAGTATGACGGTGGTGCTGGTCTCTTGCTAAACTCTACCTCTTTCTCTATTCTCAATTTCATCTCTGTGTACAGGCTGCCATATCGCTTCTTTCTCTGTTTCTCTCCGGGTCCCAGGCTTCTTTGTATTTTAATTGGTTATTTTCTTATTTATACCGATAGGCTATCAAAGGCTGTGTTAAGACCGTAAGACAATATAATTTATCGTTTTTAAATAGTGCCATCCAAAGGATCAAAGGAAGAAGGAAACTTGTGCTATGATGCGGCATCTCCATTCTAGGGCCTCCATGCCGTGGGTGTGCGTTGGCAACTTTAACGAAATCCTGTCATCCGAGGAAAAAGGTGGTGGGGTGCTTGAGCCACTAGGGCCTATGCAGGATTTTCAAAGCACTTTGTTGCATTGTGACTTAGCTGATTTGGCTACCAAGGGTACAAATATACATGGGGAATGGCAGACCGGGGAGCGCATTTGTGGAGGAACAGTTGGATAGAGCTTATGCGAACCTAAAATGGAGGGAAATGTTTCCGATTGCAAAAGTTAGACACTTAACAGCCTCTTACTCTGATCATGACCCATTTTACTCGAAATGAAATTTCTTAGTCGAGGCATTGACAAAGGAGAATTCAGTAGTTTGAGGAAAAGTGGGTGGCCCACGAGGAGTGTGAAGATCAGATACGAATGTCATTGACCCAATCCCACCCGATTGGGAGCCCAATGTTTTGTCTCTTCGAAAAGATTAAGAAATGCCGTATGGACCTTGTGAAGTGGAGCCGGGGTGCCTTTGGGAACACGCGGGACCGCCTGAACGCCAAATAACAAGAGTTGCAACAGTTGGTTAATTCCAATTATGGAATTAATGTGGAATGTATTAACCAGACAAGGAGAGAAATCAACGAGCTCATGCATAAGGAAGAGGTTTTTTGGCGACAAAGCTCTCGAGCTATATGGCTCCTGGTTGGCAACAAAAATACCAGGTTTTTCCACCAGGGTGCAAGTCATCGAAGACAAAAAAAAAAAAAAAAAAACCATGTTAAAGGCTTGGTTGATTCGGATGGGAGGGGGCAAACGGAGGAAGATAAAGTGGCAGAGATTGCAGTGGACTATTATCGGACTCTCTTCACAGCATCTGCCACTACTCACATGACGGAGGTGTTAGACAAGGCTGACAGGGTTGTGACAAACAATATGCAACACGCGCTAATGCTCCCTTACACTAGTGGCGGCGCCACATATAGGTCAGGGTGGTCCCAGGACCACCCTGACCTGAATTCTTTTTTTTTTTAATATATATATAATAATAAAAAATTATTTATCTACCTATAAAAAAAAATTAGGAACACCCTCAAAAAAATTAGGAACACTCTCAAAAAAAATTTATGCTAATAAAATTAAATTTTGGTAGATTATTTGTTACATTTTGGCTAGTACCAGTTTTTAGAAGAAAAAAAGAAAAACTCTTATACTGACAAACTCGTCAGCATAACATGTTATTACTTGTGTCGAACGTCTAAAAAACAAATGCAACTATCGCAAAGGTCGCCCCTTCTTCTTCTTCTTCTTCTTCTTCATTGCTTCGTCTCAGACGTTCTGCTAGTCTACCTCTTCTTTCTTTTTTTACTCTAGTTTTTGCTTTGTCAAGTTTTTTCTTTAGTTTGTTTTTTAGACTTTTAGCTTGCTGACCCCACCCACATGACAAAACTTTGGAAATGACAAAACTCAAAAAGCTAACAAAAGATTTAGATTTCAAATTTATTTATTGAGTCTTGCCTCTTCCCAATATGATATACATATATACACTCTTATTGTACTATTTTTTGTTGTTGTTTTTCATTATTCAATTACATATTTATGTTTTAATATTCTAAAACAATAATTGTTATGTAATAACTAAATGATTTGAGTGTCAAAAAAGAAAAACTAATGATTTGTTTATTTGAGTTTTACTTATTTGGATCAATAATTTTATGTTGTATAAGAAAATATAAATATATATTTTTATTTTTTTTTAGAAACCCCGAAACACCCTGAAACGGTACGTCGAAATAGATCGGTACCAAAATATTTCGTTCCACTGAACAAACCGAAACAAGGTCCAAAATAGTATTCATAACATTGCTTTCAAGTAAAAAGAAAAAGCTAAAAAAAAAAAAAAATTTGAACTAAAATCTAAAAAATAAAAAATTGTAATAGAGAATCTGAAGAAAAAAAAATTGTAACAGAGCAAGCCCACCAAAGAACACCCTGAAAAACAATCCTGGAGCCGCCACTGCCTTACACTGAAGAGGATGTAAGGGTGGCCCTCTTCCAAATGCACCCGTTCAAGTCCCCCGAGCTTGACGGTATGTCACCATACTTTTTCCAGGAATTCTAGCACATTGTTGACCCCGATGTCACGTATGCTATGTTTTCTCTGTTGCATTCTGGGCAATGTCTACACAAAATGAACCTAGCCCACATAGTACTCATACCCAAGAAAAATAAACATGAGCACATGAGTGAATATCGCCCCATCAGCCTGACCAACGTAGAGTATCAAGAATGGTCTCAAAAGTCATGGCTAATCGGTTGAAGACAATTCTGCCAAATGTTATATCCGATGCCCAAAGCACTTTCGTGCCGAATAGACTAATCACCGATAATACCACAGTGGCTTTTGAAATGTTACACCGTATGCGGAACCAGTGGAAAGGGAAAATTGAACACATGACAGTGAGACATTAGCAAAGCGTACGGCCGGGTTAAATGGAGCTTTCTCCGGAAAATAATGCTTAAGATAGGTCTGCTAGTACAATGGGTGGATATGGCCGTGGAAACAGTATAG
Source organism: Castanea mollissima (assembly GCA_014183005.1). Lineage (NCBI taxonomy): Eukaryota > Viridiplantae > Streptophyta > Magnoliopsida > Fagales > Fagaceae > Castanea > Castanea mollissima. The sequence continues at coordinate 3,197,244 of JACAVU010000007.1, forward strand.
ACGGCAACTTACTCTATCCTCATTAATGGAGAGCCTCGAAGACATATTGTTCCGACCCTTTGGAATCAAACAAGGTGATCCTCTTTCCCTTATCTTTTTTTATTATGTGTTGAAGGTCTATCCTCTATGTTGAGAAAAGCTACAAAGAATAGAGAATTCCACAGCATCACATCGTGTCGGGGTGGAGTCAAAATATCACATCTCCCCTTCGTCAATGATAGCTTACTTTTTTGTGAAGCAACTCTAGGTGAATGTCATCATTTGCTTGATATCTTGACCAAGTACAAGGCTGCCTTTTGACAAGCCATAAATCACCAAAAAATGTCCTTTTGCTTTAGCAGAAATACAAGACATGAGGTGAAGGAGGAGATTAGAGGTTTGATGGGGGCACAAATTATGACCGGTTGCAAGAAGTATTTGGGGTTGCCAATGATAAGGGGAAAATCCAAAACTTCCACATTCAAAGAGCTGCAGGAGAAAGTCACAAAAAGGGTCATGGGGTGGAAGGAGAAACACATCTCAAAGGTGGGTCGGGAAGTGCTGATCAAAACTGTAGCCCAAGCAATTCCCACCTACTCAATGAGCATTTTTAAAATTCCCAAATTAATCTGTGATGCGATAAGCTCTGCACTGTCTAAGTATTGGTGGGGCCAAACTAGGGATGAGAAGAAAATACATTGGATTAATTGGGGAAGGCTATGCATGTCGACAAGGAAGGGTGGAATGGGGTTTCGAGACATACACGACTTCAACTTGGCTATGTTGGCAAAGCAGGCATGGAGACTTATCCATGAAACACACTCGCTGTTTTACCGTGTTTACAAGGCTCGCTATTTTCCCTCATGTTCTTTTATGGATGTAGAATTGGGAACAAACCCATCTATGGTATGGCGAAGTCTGTTGCAAGCATGAGATGTGATCCGAGAAAGGTCTATTTGGCAGGTAGGCAATGGATAAACGATTGGTATCAATACTCATAAGTGGTTGCCTCGACCACCAAACTTCAAAGTTGGTGCTAATAAGAGCTTGAAGGTGGCTGACCTCATTAACACTACTACAAACCAATGGGATCGAGGTAAGGTGCAGGCCATCTTCAAACCAGACACAAGGGAGGATATACTAAAGATCAAGCTAAGTAATGTAGCCTCGAGGGAAAGACTGATATGGAATGAAAATAAGGCAAATAAATTTTCGGTAAAAACGGCCTATCAAGTGGCTCTTAGACTTCATCACCCGCAAATAGGAGAGCACTCCCTAGCCAGCATGGACTGTAAGATGTGGAAAAGAATATGGTCTCTAAATGTCCCTCCCAAGGTCAGGAATTTTATTTGGCAGGCTTGCTCTAACATTCTGCCAACTGAAGCTAATCTGGTTCAAAAGAAAGTACAAGTGGACCCCATATGTATAGTGTGTGGACAGCATGAAGAAACAACAGGACACATTCTATGGGAATGCCCTCTAGCCCGTAATGTGTGGGTGTTGGTTAGGGGCATAATTCAGAAAACAGGCTCATCAAAGGCTAGCTTCTTCCTTCTTACAAGATAGATGATGGAGAGATTATTAGGGCGAGAATTTGAGCTATGGACTATGATTGTGTAGGCGATATGGACTGTGCGAAAGCATATGCACTTCCAACACACACAGCCCCATCCAACGGAGATCCTTAAGCAAGCAAATGACCTAATGGGGGATTACCAGAAACTTCGTAAAGATCTAGTGCAAAGGCAGAAAGCTTGGAGCATGTTTGAATTGCATGAAAACTGAGTGATATCACTTAGTTTTCATGATCATATCACTCAATTTTCATGATCCATCATCCAAAACAAGTGGATCCCACAGAGGAGTAGTTGTTTGGATGACTTTCCAGTCATGGTTTTCATGACTTAATCACTCAAAAAACTGGATCACAGTCATGGAAAATGAAAACAAGTTTCACCTGTTTTCATAACTCAAAATCTGTTTTCAGTGGCATGTTCGTAAATAGGAGGAGATTGTGGGCCCAAAAGCTAGTCACATCCCACCAGTCACTCTCTTTCTTTTCTTTTTTCTTTTTTCTTTTCCTTTCTTCTCCACTTTTCTTTCTTTCTCTCTTCTTCTTTCTATTCTTTCTTTTTTGTTCTTCTCCCACCGCTCACTCACACACCGACCTAAGCCGAGAGATCATCGGCGTTGATCTTCGATCACACGCCGAAAAGCTCCACCACGCGCTCATTCTCCTCATCGCTGCTACCGTACTCGTTCTTAGATCTGGCCGGAGCGTCAAAATCAGCATCCACAACAACGATCTTCTCGGCATCCACAACAACGATCTAGCTGGAGCATCAAATCGGCATCCACAGCAACGATCTGGCCGAAGCGTCGTAACCTAGGCAAACAATACCCAAGTGAAGACCGAAACCCAGGCGAAGATCTCTCCCTCTCTCTCTTGTCCTCTCGCTGCACCTTTCTACCCTCCACCGGATTTGCAGAGTTCTCTCTATCTCCTTGGCAAGCTCAAAGTTTTTTTGATTTGGGTTTCAATTTTTTTGATTTGGTTATAGGGTTTCGATTTTTGAGACATAGGTGTGTATGTGGTTCAAATTTGTGGTGTGGCTGTGGTGGGTATAGATTTGAGATGTATTAGGATTTGTGCCCTTAAATCTTATTGTATGATGCTATATATGATATTATGTATGACATGATGTATGACTTAATATTGTGATTGATAAAGTTATTTTATTATTATCTAAAATAATGGTAACATGAATATGAGACATTATCATATAGTCCATGAGATGCATTGTATGTGATTTATGTGAAAAGTCACAGATGATGTAAATCACAAGTTCTTTGTAAACTCAGAATTTATAGTTCGTAGTCGATGATGAAATTGGGCATTTCATCTACGAAGACTATAACGTGTCAACTAAGATGATTTGTCTTGATCATGGAAGTGGAAACTTCTAGTTGATATATTGATATGTTTTAAGAGTTAAAACATATTGAACAGGACTGCTGTGAGATTTATTATTCTCCTAACGACTGTCAAATGAATGATAAATCTCACGACTTCTATTTGCATGAACTCTTAATCCTGAGAGAATAATGGACCTGATAATGAAGTGTAGGTTGCTTTGATATATCAGGAGTGAGATCTGAAGTGACGGTCAAAACCTCAATATGTTGGGCAGCCACATTTAATGTTGATGGAACATATATTCTCAAGATGGAATTCATAGTCTCTTGATGGAGATATAAAATATTCCATTGAGATAAGTTTAATGGGTTCAGTTATTCAGAGAATTAGGCCTAACCACTTTAGTAAGAAATTACTAAAGTATATATTTATGAAATTGGATTTCATAAATATATAATGAATAACTTTAAAAGATTAAACCGGGTACTCAAGGATAAGATGTAGTAATTTACAAAGTGGCAGTCTACATTTATGATTTTACGTTACTACTAATATTTTATGAAGGGGCTACGTGTATAATAAAGTCTTGAGATATAATTTATTAATAAGACCTAGAGTGCAATTATATTTATATAGTGGTATTAAATATAATTAATGGTAACTTTGGACTTGTCAAGAGTTGACGGAAAAGCCCAAGGCCCATTGGAGCTAATGTCTTATTGGTCCATTTTGGTCCCACTCCAAGCCACACACTAAAGCCCAATTGGAAAGGCTCAATAGGCCAGCCCAATTAGATAATCAATTATTTATAAAGAGAGAAACATACAGAATTTTTAAGTAAGAAAAGAAAAAGAGAAATAAAAAACAGTGTGTGAGAGAGTGTAAGACACACTTTCATTCTCTCTTGAAAACTGATTGAGAGACTACACATCTTGGGTGTAAAGTGGAATTGGAGTGAAGATTAAAAGTGTTCCCAAGTGTTTCTAATCTTTGTTTTGAATTTCTCCACACCAAGGTACGCTATCTTATTCTTAAATTTTGAAATTTACATTGTGCACATTATCAATCATGAATGAAATAGATCTTTATTTATTACTTCCGCTGTGTGTTTTGTATGAGATACAAAACCAGAATTTTTCCTTCAAGATGTGGGTAGCTGTTATGGGTTTAAATTTGTGGTGTGGATTTGGATTTGATTTGGGCATAAGGTTTGTATTTGTGATTTTTGATTTGGGTATTTGTGAGTTTTAATTTGAACATCTGTGGGCACCTATGAGTTTATGTTTGTATTCATTTGTGTTTGTATGTTTATGATGGTTTGGCCGTAGGTTTGGGATAGGATTGTTCTTGTTAATGTGTGTGTACATGGGAAATGAAAGAGAAAGAGGACAGCTTCAGTGAGAGTAACAGGGCAATGGTGACTAAAGGGGAAGAAAATGAAATGAAGAGAGTGAGGTTGAGGCGGGTAAGCTAATAGAACTTATGATGTGGTGCTTAGGCATAGGTCCCACAAAAAGTAGAAAAAATTGAGCGATGGAAAACTGAAAATATGTGTCAAACGGGTGGAGTAAGAAATTGAGGTATTTTAAGTAATGAATAATGAGTTATGAGTGATGAGTGATGAGTAATAAAAACTGAATGATCATTTTTTTTAAAACCAAACAAACCCTTGATGTCTCTTTAGTTTCCTTGCTAAGGTCATTGGCGAAATACAACGTGTACTTCTTAGTTTATACTTTATTTTATTTTATTTTTCGTTGGTTTTTGTAGAAGCTGTAGACCACGCTGCATGGGTTGCATGGCCCCTTGTTTTACAGCTTCTAAGGCAAGCCACTTTTTGTATTGAGTTTTCTCCTTTCTTTATTAATATATTTCTATCATTGACGTAAAAAAAAAAAAAAAAAAAAAATAGTTCCATAGCATTACCAAACAATGCTCGGTAATTTATTACTTTTTAACTTATAGGGGCTGAATTTTAGATGGACATTTTTAATATTTGTCAATACCTTTTTGATTGTAAGAATTAATTTTTTCTCAATTTTTACTATTATATATAGTATAATATATGATATGATGTAATTATTGATTAATTTATTGATGCTTTTACAATTTACATGAAATTTGATTTAATTAATCAACTTGAATAATTGAATTAATTAACTAAAATTAAACTATCTTAACCCAACAAGATGCACACCATTTTTTTTTTAAAGTCTCCCTTTAGTATTTATTATTTCAATGTGAGACCGATATAATTTAATTATACCTTTTATGCAAAGCTTGAGACTAACATAACTTTTAAGCAAAATTTTCCCAAGCATAGCATGAATTTCCAACTAGTTGGTGTAAATTGGGGGAAATACTCCTTCATTAAAACACCCACATCCCATATTGGCTCGTCATTATCATCTTGCTTTCATTATTCAGGAGCAACAGAGACATAGTATGTTTGTCATTATCTCCTTGCTTTCATTATTCAGGACCAACATAGACAAAGTAAGTTTGTCATTATCATCTTGCTTTCGTTATTCAGGAGCAACAGAGACATAGTAAGTTTGTGGAACTGTTTAGCAAAAAAAAAAAAGTTTTGTGGAACTGTTGCAGTCGAATAAGTTCGTGGAACTGCCTGGCCTGACAAGGTCTGTAAAGCTACCTCGACTGAAATGTTTTCTGGAGCTACAGGTGCTGAAACAACGAAGCCTGCAAACTTTTGAGGAAACCACCTGGGTTACATCTGAATCTCTGATACTGCAGCAATGGTCAATGCCAACTATTCAGTCAAAGTTTCTGTTATTGTCCTTTTGGGTCTCGTAGGCTTCTGTCTTCTTTTTTCTTTTCTTTTTTTCAATTCAACACCAAGATTGACACTGCTTGCCAAAACATGCTTCCAAATCCTCAGATATTGCTCTTGGATTATGTCTGGCGGTTTGCTCGTACCTTTCAGGAGCAGGCTTTGATTCAAATGCTAAAAATCAAAAGGACTTTAGGAATTAGGAAATCAGGAATTTTATTTGGTGGGCTTGCTCTAACATTCTGCCGACTAAAGCTAATCTGGGTCAAAAGAAAGTACAAGTGACCCATCTGTACAGTGTGTGGACAGCATGAAGAAACAACAGAACACATTCTGTGGGAATGCCCTCTAGCCCGTAACGTGTGGGCGTTGGTTAGGGGCAGAATTCAGAAAACAAGCTCATCGGAGGCTAGCTTCTTCCTTCTTACGAGACAGATGATGGAGAGATTGTCGGGGCAAGAATTTGAGCTATGGACTATGATTGCGTGGGCGATATGGACTGCGCGAAACCGTTTCCACTTCCAACGCACACAACCCCATCCAACGGAGATCCTCAAGCAAGCAAATGACCGGATGGGGGATTACCAGAAACTTGGTAAAGATCTGGTGCAAAGGCAGAAAGCTTGATGTCTCTTTCGTTTCCTTGCTAAGGCCATTGGCGAAATACAACGTGTCCTTCTTAGTTTATTCTTTATTTTATTGTTTTTTGGGTTGGTTTTCGTAGAAGCTGTAGACCGCGCGGCATGGATTGCATGGCCATTTGTTTTACAGCTCCTAAGTCCTGTTTGGATAGAGGTTCGTTTTAAAAACTAACATTTTTAAAATGTGTGTTTTGAAAACTCCATTTTAAAAGCCACAAATAAGTGTTTGGTAAAAATGTGAAAATATGCGTTTTTATTTTTAAAGCTATATTAAACGTTTGGATAAATTGTTTTAAAAATAACTATTTTGAGTGTAAATTCTCAAAAAGGACTTAACTATTTTTTGAAGGTTATATTGTCATTTTTCTTGTGATCAGTGTTTTTTAGTTATTGAAAATATGCAATTAAGCTTAACAATTACATTAACAATAACAACAATAATGATGTTTTCGTTGTTGAAATTCATGGAGAGAAGTTTATCAAATTTAAAATATTAAAAATAACTCATCAAGAAAAAGATATTAAACTAATTAGGAAAATAATGATATTAAAATTTTAATTGCCAACAATATCAATACTAGACAATCCATTATAATAATAAAAAAACCGAAAAATTAAATAACAAAACACCAAAACAGAAATAATAAAAATATTGTTTACAACCCGCAAATGGATCGAGCTATTTTGTTACGAACAAATTACATTTCCTCATCTTGTATATTTTCAGTGTTTGCCTGTTTGCTACTACCTTCTCCACTACTATTTCTTCTTGGTCTGTCCAAGCCATGTTCATCCCAATTGAATCCCTCATCTTCCCTATCACGTTTTCTAATAAAATTATGCAAAACACAAGTAGTAACTATAATGTTTCTTTGGTACTTAATGTCATAAGGTGGCATTTGCTTCAAAATTTTCCATTTATTCTTCCACACTCCAAAAGTTCCTCAATTGCACTTCGAAGTGATGAGTGAACATAATTAAACCTCTCTTCTATGTGATTCCCTCGACCAGATCGTCGAAAATCTGAAAGATGATACCTTTGTCCCTTATAAGGTGGCAAATATCCTTTCCTTAAGGGGTATCCAGCATCAACTAAATAATATTTTTCTAGTAAAAGAAAAAAAAAAATGTAAGATGTACATACATAATATCCTTCATACATATTTAATATATAAAAATTTTATATACCTGGTTGAGGTTTTGGAAAGTTGACAGATTGTCGACGGATAGCATCTAAGAAAATACGTGTATCATGTGCTGTACCCTCCCATCCAACCATAACAAATGTGAAAAGTAAATCAAAATCGCATGCTGCCATCACATTAAAAGATGTCACGCCCTTTCTATTATAATATGAAGCTTTCTTGTCGTCTCCAACAACAACTTGGATATGTGTACCATCAATGGCACCAATGCAGTCCTAAAATAGAATATTAAGTTTAGATACTTAGGAAATAATCCTAACAAATATTAGAAACAAATTAAAATGTATGAAATGAATACCTAAAAGTATGGCATGTACAATGGATTCTTCTATATATGTCTTGGAACTACACTAAATGTAGGGTCAAAAGGCTTGAGGATATCCATTGACATTATGTTAAGGCGTTTCAGAACTCTATGAAAATGTCTATGTATAGTCTCACCAGAATGCTGGAATTTTTCTTGAACCATCCTATAACAAGCTCCTTGTCCAAGTATCATTAAACATATACCTACTGACTCTTCAAGCCTGTCTTGTGTGCTGAAGCTCATATGTATGTTGTAAAACATTACACAATTGAAGGAAAACATATAGCTTCATTCTAAACATTTTGTAACATTTCGTTTCATTACCCGTCAAACAATCCATCAACCACATATAACCAGTTTGTTCAGAATCTCTACAAAGTTGTTTATCAATATATTTCATATAATATGTCACTGCAACATGACATCCAGCAACAGCAAGACCATATAATTCCTCATCATCATATTCATCGCTTTCCACATCATAAGAAAGATCTTCATCACTATTATCAATATGATCATTGTAATCCATAGGAATATCATCTAAAATATTATAGCAATAAATTAGATAAATCACAATAAAGAAAATGAGTAAACATTTAAATGATAGGTACTGTAGTGTGACAGATAGCCAGTGACTTGGCCATTTTCTAATTTTCATCCATCAAGCAGCCTGTCAACTCATGCTAATTACAACTAATTTCACAACCAAACAACCAATTGCAAGTATCATCATCAATGCAAGAAAGTAGGAATTTATTGTATGGGCCTCTGAGCCTCTCAATTCAACAACTATGGATCCTACTAAATTTATCAAGTTCTAGAAGATTCACGAAAATTGGATTTTTTTTTATTTTTTATTTTTTTATATTAGTCATGTCAGCATATAGCTTCATCCAAGGATGTCTAATTTTTCAATGGATCTGCTAGAAGTCCACCAACAAGTACATTTAGATTTCAAAACCAATGAGGTGACAATCTAGATATATATATATATATATATATATCCAACCCTTCCAAACTTACCTGGCCGCTTAGTGATTGATCTATCACTGCTCCAAATATCAAGTTTGCACTAGAATCCACTAGGTCATATATAACCTCTGCTGCAGCATTCACTTGCAATTAAGAAGTGATGCAAGGTCAAAGGTTTGACATAATATGAGTTAAAATGCAAGTGTGATGCTAGCTAAAGCATATTTGTAACCAGTATGACAAGAAGTTTAGTATCCTCATTTTATTCTCTCCTTCAAGCAGGTGAGACCTGCACCAGTACTACCTTAAACACAAGAAAAAATTCAAGAAAGATCAACTAAAAAACCATTAAAAAAAAAACAGTATTTGTGACAAGAAGGCAATCTTTATGTTCACTTTGACGAAATGCACAGATTTTTCTAAGCACATTGACACCAAACACAACATTTTGATTGGTTGGAAAGTAGCTTAATTTATGCACTAAAATCAACTCTGAATAGTGTTTTTAAAATTTAAAAAAAAAGTGTTGTGGCCCAAGACAAGGCTGGGAGCAAGTTGTTCAGTTATCTTGGAATGCAACCCAATCATGCACTGATATAGAAAGCAAAATAATTCAAGCCAAAGATTGTCCCATGGAAAACCCGAATTTTCATTATGTTAACACAAAGAGTACTACTAAGCACAAGTCCAAGCATCAATTGGACATATGCTCTAGCTTTTTGTACTTTCACTGTAAACAACAAAATTATACCATAAAATTGAAAAAAAAAGAAAAAAGAATGCAGCTAAAGCTACTAGGCTTTCTACAAAATTAAGGCAAGACTGTCAGTTTGTATTTGTTATTAAAAAGAACACACTAACAGACTTTTTAAAGTGCAAAGCAATTTTGTATGTCAAGCAAAGAAAAAACCACCATCACTGCATTACAACAGTAATGTAGCAACAACAATACTAGGGTAGGTGTGAGGGTGTGTACAGGTGGTGCGTATATTGCTGCAATACAGGATTGTACTGCTTTGACCAAATAGAAGAAACATGTTACACCACTTGTGATGAAAATGGATTTATGAAGTGGCATTCCAACAACAATACCAGATTTTTTTCTTAATTGTTCCAATGCATAAAATTTTTGTAGCAGGTAAGGAAAAAGTAATGAGATAAAGATCAGTGGACTGCAAAAGAGCCCCAAATTTGAGAACTACTAGAAGCCCTCCATGATCCACAATAAGAACCAACAAATCATCAGTAAGTTTACAGCAGATAATCATTTGTAATAATCAAAAAGCAAAGAGAACAAAGCTGCAGAACTGCAAAGCAACTCTCCATTAAAAATTTGATCAGCTTTAGGTGACCAAAAAATATGCTGTGCTGGTCACAATCAATCACCCCTGTTAAGAACAACTAATTGAAAAAAGGAAAGAAAAAAAAATTAACTTCTAGCTTTATATTCAAAATTAAAACCAACACCAATAATTCACACTTCCAGAAACAATGGCATCAGTCAGTTAGAGACTAGAGGTTCAAGTTTAGTACAATAAATTTAAGAGCTACAACTAAAACAAGATATACCAGTAACAACTGGGTCCAACTTAACCATTTTTTCATAACCTTCTTCTTTCTTGATTTCCACTAGAAATAACCAACTATATCATTTTTTCAATACTGTCTGCAAAGCTGAAGTTGCTATGTGTTAACAATTATGAGAAAAAAGGTCAATTGGACCACTATAAAGATTTTACCCAAAACAATGCCATCTAGAATAAAACAATAAATTATTCAAAGGATAAAACAATAAATTATTAAAAACATCTCTCTCTTCCATAAAACATTATTCAAAGGATAAAACAATAAAACACTAAACATTTCTCTTCCATAAAACATTATTCATAGGATAAAACATAAAACACCCTAAGTGCCAAAGTAGTGCCCTCCTAACAATCTTGCCTCCTCTTGAAGAAACTTAAGTTGTAAATATGGTTCTTCCATCACGACAAACATCTCTATCTTCTCTCGTTTCTGAAAAATATGTGCTGCCATGAGGTAGAGTTTGGAACCCTTCTCAATGCCATCTAAGGTGCACATGCGTTCCATGACATTACGAATAGTACTACTTGGCTCCACTGAAAAAGCTGAGTTCCTTAACTCCACAACATCACAGATACGACTAAGTTGTTGTGTCAACTGTAATGCTGTTCCTCCTTTCTTCCCTTTACTCTGTGCGGATGATGGTAAAACTCGCTTCTTTTCTTTCTTTTTTGTTGGGTTAGGTGGTTGTGTGAGGTTAGGAGTTTCATCTTCATGAACGTCATCATCATCATTTGGAGAAGATGAGTCAGTAGAAGTATCACCTAACCCCTCCTTAGGTGTCTCAAGATCATCAGGTAACACACTTGAAGTGGGGGCCCATGCTAAATCTCCTGTGGCCGCAATGTCCTTAAACATAATGTCTAATAAGTCAACATTCTCCAAACCTTCTCTCGAAATTTTGTAGCTTCAGGAACCTCCTACACTTTTGAATATTTTCATTAATAACTCAAATAACATGGTTTATCTACTAATACAAAATATGTACAATGGGTTATACAAAACATACCATTAGTTTCCTCTCCCACCACTCATCATTTGCAGCTATTGTTCCTTTGGCTGCATCCCATCCCAATCCAGTTTCACTTCCCTTCAACTTATTCCAAAGTACCCAATCTTTCTTCAAACTATCCCATTTATGCTTATACTTCTCCCTAGGATATTCCTTTCCAGTTTTCTTTTCAAAAGTTGCTATAATATTTGTCCAACCCTTCTTACTGAAGTGGGTATTAGGTCGATTACCCTTAAATACTTCATCCACACAAGCTTCACAAAAGATAGTTGTTACTCTTGATGGCCATTGAGCTCTAACATTTGAGCTATTTTGTGATGGCTTACCCATCTAAAAAATCATAAGTTTGTTAATATCAATGTTCAGCCTAATACAGCAAGTTCTACAACCAAACCCATGAGAAAATTGAATAGTAGGAGTAATTTCATAACATTTCTACCACAAAAAACAAAAGCATAATTTAATGAATTTGGAAAGGGGGCCCCTCCCATAGAATGATAGAATACACACATATTTTCTTGGTACTTTCTCTCTTTCACAGATATTCTTGGAAAAATAGAAGAATTGAAATTCCTTAGGTAGGCTGATGTCCCAGCTTTGCACCTTTAGTCACAAACCCAGCGTAAAGGTTTTATGTTGTGTTCACAAATTAATCATGAAATTGGTTGGTTGTTTTCACTGTAATATTCATAATTTCACATATTGTTAGTCCAAAACTAATTAATTGTGATGAATAGAGTAGTGCATGTGCTCTGTCTACTAAGGAAATTGAACCAATCAACATAGGACTTTACATGTAATCCATAGTTGTCATTAGGATGCTACATTTTCTGGGCAGCTTTTGATATCCTTTACTTGGAGTACACTGACATCTGCGCAGGCCTGGTTAAGACCAGGCAGCAACCTGGACTACATTTTTTGGGCACTTTCTCACATTTATTAAACAAAAGCTCCCTAAGTTTCCTAGGTAAGTTCTACAACCACAAAGAATCAAACAGATTCAATAATAGAACCAAATAAGATCACGGCAATATACATAGAACCAAAAAAAAAATCTACAACTGTAAGAATCACATTGTACAGCAGCAAAACCATGGAGGGCTATCTGTGAGACAGAAAGAGCTCTTATCGGCAGCAACAACAAACAACAAATCTGTAATTTCTAATATTTTGAGTTCAAATGGTGTAAACCAACATGCCAAAAGCCCAAATATATATCATAAATTCAAAGATGGGTAATGGAGAATAGTTACCTGGAATTGCGATGAAGAACGGCGATACACGGAGCAAGGCAAAAACAGCAAATCGTGAACCAATCCTTGTGCAACTGATGCGTTGAGGCAGAGGGTTGAGAATTTATATATGGTGAAGGGAGAGGACTGTAGACGCAACGGTAAAGCTAGAGGCTATTTTTGGTTTTTCAACAAAAAATATGAGCATAATCACGATTTGCAAATCGCGCGGTATCAAAATCGCAATGAAAAATTGCCTTTCCTGAAACGTGAAAATCTATTGTTTCAAAAACGCAATCCCACCAATTTCGCCCAGCCAAACATATCGTGATTTCTGCGATTTGATAAACGAGCGTTTAGCTCTCTCAATACGCCTAAACAAATGGGCTCTAAGCGTGAATTCTGAGTTCTTGCTTTACAGGTGTTGGAAACTGGCGGAGGACGCAGTGCTAGCTGGCTTCTGCAAAATCTTCTTCTGACATCGGAAATCCTGGAACTGAAGTAAAGGACTAGCTATAATTCATGCATGCTTGAAAGGAGTGTGACGGCAAGGTGGAAAAGGAGGCCAAGACAAAAGTGGGTCCAAAGTGGGTCCCACAATTTTTTTTTTTTTTTTTTCATATATCCTTTTGTACATAATTTCTTCTAATCATCTCTTCCTTGAAACCATTCTTCATCAATGTCTGCCTCTGGATCATGATTATGGTAATAGGGATCATCAAAATCAAACGGACTGGGCATTTCCCAATGGTGTTGATAAGGCCATTGCTGTCTGCAAATGTTTGGGTCGGCGGGTACAATTTCTGGAAAGATTCCCTGGTTGAGGGATTCTGCCATTGAAAGTGAATAGTGACAAGATATCCATGATACATCTGTGTGTCTGTGAATAGTACCGTCGGCATTTGTTACCCAATGGACATCTGGAGGGTGGACAATTCCTTCTGCTTGAACATTATCTTTGGAATTTAGCTTTACAACTATACATGCTGAAGTGATTTTTTGACCAAATCTAGGGTGATCTGCTTTGTGATACTGGGACCATTGAACATCATGAGCATCATTTTTCAAAAGTTCATGCCAGAATTTGTTAAAATATTTATTATCATGAAGAAAGGTGTATGAATAGAAACGTGGTTCAAAGTGAATGCACAAGTAGTACTCATTGAGTAAGTACCACATGTAAAGGTAATGAACAACATTCCATCGTGTTATCCAAAATGCAAATGGGGTTTTCCATGGTTGCTCAATGTCTGGGAAAATGGCAAGGAAATGGCTTTGGTTTTGTGTGAGATAATTATGGAGGACTTGGATGATTCTTTTGGATCTGGCTTGGAGGGTGAAGGTTTTTATTTGGTCTTTTATGTCTGAGGGAAGGGTTTCTATTATATCCATGATGTCATTGGAGGATAATGTAGAAGGGTCAGAGGATGAAGAAGGGCTTGAGGATGAGGATGGGTCTGTTACTGGATATACACACAAGGGTGGAGGAATTATTGTGGTATGGAGGACTGGAGGCTTTCTAGAAAGGAAGTCAGTGATAAGGTTATCCGTACCTTTGATGTGCTTGACCTGGAAGGACCATTGTGAAAACCAATTTGACCATCTGAGTAATTGGGGATGGGGGAGCATTTTTCTTTTAAACTGGAGCATTTTTGGGAAGGAGGACATATCCATTTCTACAAGGAAATTGTGACCAAGAAGCTGAAACTGAAACTTTTCAATCCCATGTTTGACTGCTAAAATTTCTTTGAAAGTGGAATGATAATGGAGCTCTGAAGGCTTGAATGCACCGCTTTTGTATCACAAATGCTTCTTTTTCCATTAATTTCTTCAAAGAGAGCTGCTGCCCAATACTCATCACTTGCGTCTGTCTGTAAAAAATTTTTTCTTGTGCCTGGAATCTGCAAAGGGGGAAGCTTTTCTGATAATTTTTTTAACTGTTAAACTGCTTCTGTATGAATTGAATTCCATGCTGGAGGAGATTTTTTCAATAACTTGGACAAACAATCTCTGTGTCTGGAACTTTTTGGAATGAAGTTTGACATGTAATTAACAATTCCAAGGAACTGCTGGATCTGTTTGGTGCTGGTGAGAACATCTGAAAATTCTCTGAGAGAAACTGCTATGTGAGGCTGAAGAGTATACTTTCCATCTGAAATGTTTACTCCAAGGAAATCAATAGAGGATACTCCTATGATCATTTTCTTTTCTGAAAGCATTATCCCTTGAGCTTTTTCTAAATTGTAGAATTCAGTGAGCAATTTTTCATGGGATTCTGCATCTTTTGAGAACAGGAGGATATCGTCTACATAGATCAATGCATTTGACAACAGTGGTTGGAAAAGAGTTACCATTGCTTTTTGGAACTGAGATGGAGCATTTTTTAGGCCAAAAGGCATTACCGTCCATTGATAATGGTGGTCCGGAATGCAAAAAGCTGTCTTGTATCTTTCTTCTGGATGGATTCCAAGTTGCCAAAATCCCGCTTTAAGATCAAACTTTGAAAATACTTTGGCATTGGAAAGATGCTGGAAAAGAGCACTTTTGTTTGGCAGTGGAAACTTGTCATCAACAAGGAAATGATTAAGATCTTGGTAATTGATTACCAATCTGAGCTTTCCTCGAACTTGTTCTACATGCTTATTAACATAGAAGGCTTCACATGCCCATGGAGAAGTTGTGGGTTCAATGAGGTTTTCTGAGAAAAGGGTAGCTAACTCCTGCTTAGCTAGGGACAAGTGTTCTGGATTCATACCTCTATGGCTAGCTTTTGTAGGGTTAACATCTTCATTCTTTTTGAAGGGAAGGGTTATGAAAAAGGCTGGATTTTTCCATAGTGGTTTTGGATTTTTGAAGAGGAATTCTGAGTGGGTGGCTGCACAACATTCATTGATGATCTGGGCTTTCAAGGAATCAAAGGGGTTTAGTGAAAACAAATGTGGTACCTGGGTCCATGTGAGAAGATGTTGTTTATGCAAAAGGCCTTTTGAGGACCATCTGAGGTTAGGTATCTCGTGAAGGAGGTCAAATCCTATGAGGAGATCTCTTCCTGTGAGAGGGGATCCAAGGACTTGGTGTTTAATGGTAAGGGTTGGGAATATTCTAATGTGAATGGGTTTGCTTTTCTGAGTGATCAGGAATGTTTCTCCATTGGCTGGTCTGAACATCTGATGATGGGACATCCATAGATTTTCTGGTAAAATCTTAGGATGAAGAATTGTTGCTGCTGCTCCTGTGTCAAACAAGGCTATCACTGGGATGGGTCTGGAGTAGGTATCAAGGAGGATGTGAACTTGGGCTATTGGTGTGGGGCCAATTATTGGGGCTATAAGAGGCTGAGATGTGTATATGGTTTGGATTTCTGGGTCTGAGTCATCTGTAATGCTTGAATCTGATTCTTCTTCTGAGGATGAATAGGCTATGGCTGCTAAGGCTTGGGGAGAATAATCATCATCAAGTGAAAAGAGTGATTCCACATCTGAAAATGGGGTATCATCTGCATGAATCTGGGCTTGCTCCAAAAGCTTTGCTGCTTTGGCTTTCTTTGGACAATGTTTTGCAAAATGACCGGGCTTTCTGCATACAAAACAGACTTTTGAATTTTTTCCTTTGAATTGCTTTCTTCTGAGAAACTTCCATTTCTTTTTTCTAAAATACTTATTCTTTGGATGAAAATGCTTCTTCTTCCAAGAATACTTTTTGTAATGATCTCTTCTCTTGGTTGGACAAGAACAATTCTTATCATAACACTTAATCTGCAAATCTTTTCTTTTACAATTGTCTTTGAGCTTGTTATGGATCTTGTCAATCTCCGAAAGAAACTTTCTTTGATTGCATAGTTTTTCCAAAGCAATAAGGACATGCTGATAGATTTCTCCAAGAAAGGCTTGCTGCAAGGTGATTTTTTGAAGATTCATCATGCGAAGAGTTTCATCACCAAGTGGTTTTGGAAAAGAATTCAAGAAAGTGTGCTTGGAATTGACATCATCCATGCCATTAAAGGCATAGTATCTGCTTGACATTCTGTCAAAGTGTTTTTCCAAATCTTTTCTTTCAAAAGAACAGCATTTCATCATTAGGAATTCATTTCTGGCGACTTCAGTGTAATGGACTAATGAACCAAGAAATTCATTATGGAGGATCGTGAAAAAATTCTCGAGTGTGTTACTCTGGGCTGCTTGTCTTTGCCTGTATTCTCCAAGATTTATCCACCATTGTCTCAATCTACCTGTGAATCTTGCTACAAATTTGGCAATTATCTGAGCAACTGTATTGTTTGGGGCTTGGAGTTCAGCTGTACACCATGAGTACATATTGAAAATCTCTTCATGCCATTTTGAAGGAGGAATGTTATCAAGGGTGAACAGGTGTTTTAAATCTGTGCTTGATGAGTAAGTTAATCTTGTGTGGTGATCAGGGATGACAGGTGGTGTAGGGAATATTGGTGGTGGTGGTGGAGGCTGTTTAGGGCGAAGGACATCATCTTCTTCTTCCACTTTTGGGTCAGTCATAAAGACTTCATCTAAGTCAAGATCAGACAAGTCTAGATCTGCTTCATCAATAACTGGAAGAACAAAGGGTTCTGTTGGTTCTTGAAGAGTTAAAGTTCTGAGAAATGATGATATCGGGTTTGGAGGGTCAGTGTTTATAGCTAACAAATTCATATCTGGGGGTCTGAGGAAGCACCAATGGTTGGGTCTGGTGGTTGGTATAATGGTTCTTTGTCTTTTTTGATGGGAGGAGGTTCATTTTGTGGTTTGGTTGGAGGTTCAAGTCTGGGCTCTGGTTGAGGTAGTAGTGTTGGGTTTGGTATGTTGGGAAAGATTCCACATGGTTTAAAAGGGTTTTGAGCTGGGTGTGTCATGTTTAATGGTTGGAGGTTTTGTCACCCTTTTTCCCAATTTCAACATGTTTCTCAAAGATCCTCACATATGTGATGCTCTTAAAGTTCAAGTTCAGATTACAGGAGCCTCTCAAGTACCAGATACTTTTGCTGCCACACTTTACTACCAGCTTGCCTACAGACTCCAGAACCATGCTTTTGATGTAGCCATACCAGAGTTTGCCCAGTCCAATGATGCTCTTTTGATCCAAGTTGATCCAGGCATGACGCCTACGTGCACATTTGTTCCAAGACAGTTGAATAAAGACCAGATGAAAAAGCTCTTTCCAGAGTCATGGATTACAAAGTATGAGATTCTCCATCAGGTATCTCAGCTAATCCAGTCCAACACTCCTTTTTTCATCAGAAACCAGAATGGTGAAGTTGAAGTCAGATTTATGACAACCACACCAGCAAAAGAAGAAGTGACGGTCTTTCCAACAGCTATGATCCATCCAGTTTCTTATGAAGGTCTTGATGATCTTCAGATCAAAGCATTTCAAGAAAATGGAAAACTTGTCTATGAAGGAAAATCATCCACAGGCTATATATGGTGGGATGTTTGTGATTGTGAAGAATGCAGAGAAGAAGAATTATTTGAAGAAGATAAGAAAAGAAGAAAGAAGAAGTCTTCCCAGCAGATTCTTAAAGAAAGATATGAAGCAGGAGACCCAAAAGTCGACCTCCTTGGAGAACCTTCAGGAAGGTTTGATTACTATGTCCTTTACCTCAGATCTAGAAAACAAAAAATTCCATCCCTTTCCCCATGCAAAGAAAGTCATGATCAAAATCAACAAAACCAGAAACCACCCTTAATCCCATATTACCAGAAAGTCCTTCCCCAAATACAAAAATGTCAACCCAAGCCTCCCAGTCAAACCCACACACAAAAACCCTTACCTTGTTACATGTTTGACCATGCATCACCCTCATACTCAAAATTTTCCTCCCTTAGAAAGTTTTGACCACCCACAAGCCAGTGTAAAATATGTTTGGAAGATAAAAAACCCTGTTGGAACCAATCCAGATGGAAGTAAAAAACAGGTTTCATTAGCCGAAGCAGCCCTTAATTGGCAGGCAGAAAATGCTGTAGCACAGAATCAAGTCCTTTCAAAAATTCTTGACAACCAACAAAAGTTGACTGAAGCGGTATCCAATACCTTTTCATCCTCAAATTCCCTCATTGAAGACTTGAAAAAGAAGATAAAGTCAATTGAACAAGAATTGGAGACAATTGTTTCTACAGTAAAGGATTTGTCTATATCCTTTCCCCTTATTGGGCAAAAAGAAAAAGAAAAAAAGCAGTTGTTGATACAACTCCAGTCTTTGGAGAACTCACAGAAAGCAGCTACTCAAGCTCTTCCAATGCAAGTTTACATGCCATACCAACCTCGTCAATCACTGTATAAAGATCTGTCCATACTAGTACCCTCACCGTTTTCCCCAGTTTCCCCATACCAAAACCTCCAACTATTAAACATGACACACCCAACTCAAAACCCTTTTAAACCATGTGGAATCTTTCCCAACATACCAAACCCAACACTACTACCTCAACCAGAACCCAGACTTGAACCTCCAACCAAACCACAAAATGAACCTCCTCCCATCAAAAAAGACAAAGAACCATTATACCAACCACCAGACCCAACCATTGGTGCTTCCTCCAAACCCCCAGATATGAATTTGTTAGCTATAAACACTGACCCTCCAAACCCGATATCATCATTTCTCAGAACTTTAACTCTTCAAGAACCAACAGAACCCTTTGTTCTTCCAGTTATTGATGAAGCAGATCTAGACTTGTCTGATCTTGACTTAGATGAAGTCTTTATGACTGACCCAAAAGTGGAAGAAGAAGATGATGTCCTTCGCCCTAAATAGCCTCCACCACCACCACCAATATTCCCTACACCACCTGTCATCCCTGATCACCACACAAGATTAACCTACTCATCAAGCACAGATTTAAAACACCTGTTCACCCTTGATAACATTCCTCCTTCAAAATGGCATGAAGAGATTTTCAATATGTACTCATGGTGTACAGCTGAACTCCAAGCCCCAAACAATACAATTGCTCAGATAATTGCCAAATTTGTAGCAAGACTCACAGGTAGATTGAGACAATGGTGGATAAATCTTGGAGAATACAGGCAAAGACAAGCAGCCCAGAGTAACACACTCGAGAATTTTTTCACGATCCTCCATAATGAATTTCTTGGTTCATTAGTCCATTACACTGAAGTCGTCAGAGATGAATTCCTAATGATGAAATGCTGTTCTTTTGAAAGAAAAGATTTGGAAAAACACTTTAACAGAATGTCAAGCAGATACTATGCCTTTAATGGCATGGATGATGTCAATTCCAAGCACACTTTCTTGAATTCTTTTCCAGAACCACTTGGTGATGAAACTCTTCGCATGATGAATCTTCAAAAAATCACCTTGCAGCAAGCCCTCTTGGAGAAGTCTATCAGCATGTCCTTATTGCTTTGGAAAAACTATGCAATCAAAGAAAGTTTCTTTCGGAGATTGACAAGATCCATAGCAAGCTCAAAGACAATTGTAAAAGAAAAGATTTGCAGATTAAGTGTTATGATAAGAATTGTTCTTGTCCAACCAAGAGAAGAGATCATTACAAAAAGTATTCTTGGAAGAAGAAGCATTTTCATCCAAAGAAGAAGTTTTTCAGAAAAAAGAAATGGAAGTTTCTCAGAAGAAAGCAATTCAAAGGAAAAAAATTCAAAAGTCTGTTTTGTATGCAGAAAGCCCGGTCATTTTGCAAAACATTGTCCAAAGAAAGCCAAAGCAGCAAAGCTTTTGGAGCAAGCCCAGATTCATTCAGATGATACCCCATTTTCAGATGTGGAATCACTCTTTTCACTTGATGATGATTATTCTCCCCAAGCCTTAGCAACCATAGCCTATTCATCCTCAGAAGAAGAATCAGATTCAAGCATTACAGATGACTCAGACCCAGAAATCCAAACCATATACACATCTCAACATATCCAGTAACAGACCCATCCTCATCCTCAAGCCCTTCTTCATCCTCTGACCCTTCTACATTATCCTCCAATGACATCATGGATATAATAGAAACCCTTCCCTCAGACATAAAAGACCAAATAAAAACCTTCACCCTCCAAGCCAGATCCAAAAGAATCATCCAAGTCCTCCATAATTATCTCACACAAAACCAGAGCCATTTCCTTGCCATTTTCCCAGACATTGAGCAACCATGGAAAACCCCATTTGCATTTTGGATAACACGATGGAATGTTGTTCATTACCTTTACATGTGGTACTTACTCAATGAGTACTACTTGTGCATTCACTTTGAACCACGTTTCTACTCATACACCTTTCTTCATGATAATAAATATTTTAACAAATTCTGGCATGAACTTTTGAAAAATGATGCTCATGATGGTCAATGGTCCCAGTATCACAAAGCAGATCACCCCAGATTTGGTCAAAAAATCACTTCAGCATGTATAGTTGCAAAGCTAAATTCCAAAGATAATGTTCAAGCAGAAGGAATTGTCCACCCTCCAGATGTCCATTGGGTAACAAATGCCGACGGTACTATTCACAGACACACAGATGTATCATGGATATCTTGTCACTATTCACTTTCAATGGCAGAATCCCTCAACCAGGGAATCTTTCCAGAAATTGTACCCGCCGACCCAAACATTTGCAGACAGCAATGGCCTTATCAACACCATTGGGAAATGCCCAGTCCGTTTGATTTTGATGATCCCTATTACCATAATCATGATCTAGAGGCAGACATTGATGAAGAATAGTTTCAAGGAAGAGATGATTAGAAGAAATTATGTACAAAAGGATATATGAAAAAAAAAAAAAAAAAAAACGAAAATTGTGGGACCCACTTTTGTCTTGGCCTCCTTTTCCACCTTGCCGTCACACTCCTTTCAAGCATGCATGAATTATAGCTAGTCCTTTACTTCAGTTCCAGGATTTCCGATGTCAGAAGAAGATTTTGCAGAAGCCAGCTAGCACTGCGTCCTCCAAACCCTTACCTTGTTACATGTTTGACCATGCATCACCCTCATACTCACAAAATTTTCCTCCCTTAGAAAGTTTTGACCACCCACAAGCCAATGTAAAACATGTTCTAGTAACAGACCCATCCTTATCCTCAAGCCCTTCGTATTTTAGTCTCCTTCGTCTTTTAGTCAAAAAATAAAATAATAATAATAATAATAATAATAATAATAGTGTCATAGCATTACCAAACAATGTAATTTATTACTTTTTAACTTATACGTGACTAAATTTTAGATGGACATTTTTTCTATTTGTCAATACCTCCTTAATTGTAGGAATCAACTTTCTCTCAGCTTCTGCTATTATATATAATATATAATATGATATAGATATTTATTAATTTGTTGGTGCCTTTACAATTTGCATGAAATTTAACTTAATTAATCAACTTGAATTATTGAATTAATTAACCAGGATTAAACTATCTTAACCCAACAAGATGCACACCATTTTTTTTAAAGTTTCCCTGTAGTATTTATTATTTCAATTTGAGACCAATATAATTTAATTATACCTTTTATGCAAAGCTTGAGACTAACATAACTTTTAAGCAAAATTTTCCCAAGCATCGCATGAATTTCCAACTAGTTGGTGTAAATTGGGGGAAATACTCCTTCATTAAAACACCCACATCCCATATTTGCTCGTCATTATCATCTTGCTTTCATTATTCAGGAGCAACAGAGACATAGTATGTTTGTCATTATCTCCTAGCTTTCATTATTCAGGACCAACATAGACAAAGTAAGTTTGTCATTATCATCTTGCTTTCGTTATTCAGGAGCAACAGAGACATAGTAAGTTTGTGGAACTGTTTAGCCAAAAAAAAAAAAAAAGTTTGTGGAACTGTTGCAGTCGAATAAGTTCGTGGAACTGCCTGGCCTGACAAGGTATGTAAAGCTACCTCGACTGAATTGTTTTCTGGAGCTACAGGTGCTGAAACAACGAAGCCTGCAAACTTTTGAGGGAACCACCTGGGTTACATCTGAATCTCTGATACTGCAGCAATGACCAATGCCAACTATTCAGTCAAAGTTTCTGTTATTGTCCTTTTGGGACTTGTAGGCTTCTGTCTTCTTCTTTTTTCTTCTTTTTTTTTTTTTTTTTTTCAATTCAACACAAAGATTGACACTGCTTGCCAAAACATGCTTCCAAATCCTCAAATATTGCTCTGGGATTATGTCTGGCGGTTTGCTTGTACCTCTCAGGAGCAAGCTTTGATTCAAATGCTGAAAATTAAAGGGACTTTAGGAATTAGGAAACCATATTGGATTGTTTGCATATTACCTCACAATAAGGGTGTAATGATATTACTTTGGGGCTCCAAAGAATTCAGCATCTTCTTTGTCTTCATCATCATCCAATCAAAGTGTGGTGCTAAAATCCTGATTTTCTTTCTTCTTGCTGAGAGTCTGTCTCACGTTCTTGGCCTTCTCCTTCACTTTAGTGGGAACTCATTTATCATTATGGTGAACATGTTCTTTCTTCTAGGTATTATCCTTCCCAAATGTAGGTGATGAGGAGGTAGGCAACCACTTTGAACCTTCTTATGAAAAGCATGCTGCTGAAGTCATAGAATTAAACGAAATAAACCAAAACAACAACGCTAAAAATGGTTTGAAAGTCATGGTCCGAGGATGTACTGGAAAACTCTCTACCAACCAAGACACAAGTTTATGTAGGATACTTAAACCATGATGGCATATGGTTGGAATTACCTCAGACAAGTTGCTTCAAAGAGAGGCTGGTAGGACTTTTAGTATTGTCACCACATCGTTGCATGCTGTCAAGAAAAGCCATTGCTCCAATTCACAATAGAGGGTCTTAGTGTGTTTATGCCTTCAAATAATACTTGGTTTTGTTGCTCATTATATCTCCTATAACAGAGAAATTTAAGAGACGTGAATATGCTGAGGCATTGACTTATGGGATTCTTGCATGGACAATAATACTAAATATATGCATATGTGCACATAAGCATGTATATGAACTTTAAAGCTGTTTCCTGGCTGCAATAAACAGGCATATTGAGTCCTCATTAAACATATGCAGCAGATGTGATAGCTAGATGGTGGATAGAGAGACTGAGAAGGTGTATGGCTCCAGCTTTTCATTTTTAAAAATAAAATGAAATTATGACAAAAGATTTTATTTATATTCAAATGTACTTTTTGAAAACAGAACTTGTGTCAAGATACCATAACATTGAGGGAAAATTATAATATACTCCCTCTCATATAGGGGTGGGTCCCACCGGGGCATACTCCTGGAGTATGCAATAACAACCCAACTTTGAGATCTTCTACAATCTCACCTCCCCCATTATCCAAAAAAGGAACCCATATATTAGTTTCAGGAGTTTTATTGCCAATCAGATTTTTTATTTTCACAAAATACATATATGGAATAGGCCTCTGAAGCTTGAACTTGGTAAATATGATACTAATAGGCCTGAAAAAACAATGTCCCACATTTTCCACTTTTACCATCATAACCTTTCTAACCAAATACCCAGCAAGAACAGCACTTCCTCCTAGACAGTAAAATATCCCAAATGATGACACAAAAACAAAAACAAAAGCACTAAACTTTCAAGTCATTTATGCTTTGTTTGTTTCACTGTAAATGCACTCCATCATAGACAGTAAAATATCCCAAATAATGACAGAAAAACAAACACAAAAGCAACAAAACTTTCAAGTCATCTATGCTTCGTTTGTTTCACTGTAAAATGTTTTCAGGAAAAAATTTGACACAATTCACAGTTTGTTTTGTTGTAAATTGGTTGGTCAACTGTAAAACCTAAGGCAAAATGTTGTTAAATGTTTTGCACTTAAAAATTTGGTAAAACATTTTACATCAAGTTCAGCTCTCTCACTCACTCAACACTACCAGTCCAAAAGCTATCAAACTCCCAACCAACCATTACAATCCCAGATCAAACCCAAAGACCCTCTACCAAATCACCCTCTCGTCCCCTCACCTAAAACCCACACTGCCGGCCACCCCCATCTTCTCTATTTGGCTCGTAGCTTCCACACCCAAAAATTCCATCGCAAAAGTAGATGGGGGCTGCAGTTATTTGGGTCAGTTTGAGATGCAGAGATGTGGTTTCTTTGGAGTTCATGGGTATGGGTCAGAGGTCGGGATGCATTGGGTTGTGGTTGTGATATTGGTGGTTGTTGGCAACAGTTGGGTTGTGTTCATTTGCTATGTTGTGGGTTAATTTTTCTTCTCTTTTTTTTGGGCTGCAGCTGTGCTGGATATTGGCTACTGGTGGTTGGGATGAGGTTGGTGTTTGTGGTGACTTGAGTGGATTTGGTTGGTCGGATATGGGTTTTTGGGTGGCTGTTTTTGTCTTCCCAATCTGGAATTTTGGGTGGTTGGTGGTGGTTTGTGTAGTTGTGCTTGCATTTGGTGGGTTTTGAGAACTAGGAATTTTTTTTTTTTATTTTACGGGGAAACGAACACTGAAAAATGATTTTGACAGTATTTTCAATTACACAACCATTGTAATGAAAACGTTTTATTGGAAATATTTTACAAGTAAAATATTTTTTTAATCAGAATATATTTTTCAGTGAAACAAATCAAAATGCACTAAAATGATCTTATCTCTGAGTTGAATAGCTATACATATCAAATTGTGACACAATGCTTGAATGGATGAACCTACAACACCCACTAGTCATTTAGCTAAACAACTAAAAATAAAAACTAGAAAACTTCTTTTTTTTGGCACTCTCTCAAGTGCTTACCTCATTCCCTTCCTTAATGCAATTTCTAACTGACTTCTCATCGGGAGGTTTGCTTGCAAATTGCAACAGCATGACAAATCTGGAATAAATCTCTACTAAGTTAAAGAAAAAATAAAGGGAAAAAGAAAGCAACAATTTACACATAACAAAGAAAAATCAAAATAAAAGCTCAAATTTTTTGAAATAGAGTGAATTATACCTCTCGAATATTAATCACTTGATTTTTCATACAAAGACCCACTACTAGAACGTGACAGCAAAGAAGATCTGAATCCAACATGGCATATTTAAAATTAAAAAGAAAACAAATAAATAAATTTTGATTAATTAAACATATTTGTTGAAAGCCAATTTTGATCGAGAGAGATCACCACCTGGAATGGCCACAAGCATCTTCTTCCTCTCATGCACTTAGCGTGCAGAAAGGGAATGAAATTGGTGGAAAGTGAAAACCTCATGACTTATGAAGTCGCGACAAATCATTGGGATTATTCTAAGGTGTGATTTCTCACTGATGTCTATTCAATTTTATCAACAGAAAGACTTAAGAGTCTCTTTACCTAAGTATGGGTCAAAATCATGTCTCAAATAAAAAATATGAGATTAGAAGTTTGGTCATGCATGAGGAAGTGTGAGGAACCCTAGGAGAGTACCTCATTTTGACTATTTGGTGACTACTCAATGGAAAATAAACTAAAATGTTTAGCTTTCGGTTTTAGGGCCACATGTCACATCATGACATCTCTGCAACAAGAATGATGTAGAGGAAAAACACTGACAGCTTAGGTATGAAATTTGTGTTCGAAAAATAAGGTATGGGCGTTTTTTATTTAGAAAATAATATTAAAAGACATGAGATGACAACAGGTTAGCGTCAGGATGTACTTGGAATCCCAACCCAACCTAGTATATTCACTGTCTTGATATCATTGCTTCTATTGGATCTAAAGTAATGGCATATGTTGCTAGTGGGTTGACATAGGAGAAATTACAGGAATTTGTATACAAGTGGTTGTGGTGGGTTAACGTTTAGGAGAAATTGTGAATCTAAGGTTTAGAATTGTTGAAGAGAGGGTTATGAGGTTGTGAGGGGAAATAATAGATGATTTGACGGCTATTTGGCAGAAGGAAGTATGTGAGAATTTAGGGGCTGTATGAACAGTACCCTACCCATCAACAGTACCATAAGAAAGTTGATAATTTGCAACTTTTTAATAAACAGCGTGGTTGTTGAGATTAATTTCTAGTATTTATTTCAAGAACCATTAACCTAACTTACAGCATTTATATAAATGTTAAATATAATTTATAAATTGGTTCCAATTTTAGTATTTATACCAGGAATACATGAGATATGATTAAACATATAACAATCATTTATTTCAAATGTAAGAGAATTTGAGGTATGAGTAAACTTACCCAATTATCTTTAATTTCGACAACTGGAAGGTGGTCAATCTTGGACCGCTCTTTGTTTAATTTGGGGCAATGCTAAATATCCAGTCATTGTAATTTGGTGAGGTGTCGCATTGCTTCTCAGTGGGCGGATAAATCAGGATAAGCAACCAATACCATTAAGCCATATTCATTTAAGAGACACCATACTCAAATCAAGTTCTTTCACTTTATTTTCCATAAGTTCTTTGGAAGGTTGGCAAGTTTTGGGCATTCCAAAAGAATGAGTTTTCAAGAGACCACAAACTGTCCATGTTGCTTGGAAGACGTTTGAGATTTTCACAGTTTCTTTGAGATTTTCACAAATTCTTTGAGATTTCACAGTTTTTTAGATCTAACAAAGGGGAGTGAAACACACGATCGATAAGGGTAATTTCTGAATGCCACTCTGACCCAGATAAAGCTCTGACAGACTTTTCAAAATCCCCTGAATATGGGCATTCCAAAAGAATGAGTTTTTCAAGAGACCACAAACTGTCCATGTTGCTTGGAAGACGTTTGAGATTTTCAGTTTCTTTGAGATTTTCACAGTTTCTTTGAGATTTTCCCAAATTCTTTGGAGATTTCACAGTTTTTTAGATCTAATAAAGGGGAGTAAAACATGCGATCAATGAGGGTAATTTCTGAATGCCACTCTGACCCAGATAAAGTTCTGACAGACTTTTCAAATCATAAAAAAGAATCACTCAAGTATACACAACACAGTCATCCACATAACACCATTGCAATGACAACCAAAATTTCCTTGCCAACATGCTAAAAGCTCCACTAGAGTCTTGGCACCACCCAGTAAATACTAAACAAGGTGAACATCATAGACTATAGCTCAAAAGCAACAGAACAATGTAGTAAAAGATGATCTACTGATTCTCCAATATTTCTCAGAGTCGCTGTCCAAACAAAAAATGTTACTCTGCAAGGGACCTTTGGCTTCCAAATACTCCTCCAAGAGAATGATTGATCACTGACACCCATCCAAGCCCGATAAAAGCTACTCACCTCAAAGCCCTTTCTCTTAGCACGTATCCAATACAATTTATCCTCACCCATACCCCTCAAACAGACACCATATATAACATCCATAAAATTAGACAAGAATTCCTATTCCCAATCCTGAATAGCACACGCCAGAACACCAAATCCCAAAAAAGAACCCCATTAGTGAACTTCATAAGATCAGCCACATAAGCCTCTTTTGCACTACTAATGCTAAATAAATTCTGGAAAGCTCACTTTCAGTGGGCTGTCCCCACACCAAACATCAGACCAGAATTTCCCTGAATATATGTGGTTTTTTTTTTTGGTGGGGGGGGGGGGGGGGGAACGCTTGTATTTCAGTAATCTTCTTGATTTTTAAACAGCCGCAAAGAGTAACGGTAGTAATAAATTCCATTTTAGTAGTCATGCTTCAAAAATTGATAAAAGAATCACCTTTTTCCTGATCTAAAGCAATAGGCCTGCTGAGTTGCCCAAAAGATGGGTGGATCTCAACCAAATTTCTGCAGCATGTAAGATATAGTCTCTCAAGCATTGGAACTCCAGTGATGTCAAGCGATTGAATGAGGTTATACAAACGTCTAAGATCCACGCATCTCAAACACGGGCTGCTACTCCTAAAGAGAAGAAAAATAATAAATAATAGAAAGGCAGTTGAAACAACAAAATTACCTTTACTCTTTAAATCCATGTAGGAATAACTAGTGGAAATTAATTCGTTATATCCATGTCAACAACTTAAAGACTCAAAGCAAAGACATTTTACTCCTTAATACAAACTGGAAAAAACGCTTGTATTGCAGTAATCTTCTTGTTTTTTGAACAGCCACAAAGAGTAATGGTAATAAGAAATTCCATTTTGATAGTCATAGTCAGAAAATTGATAAAAGACTCACATTGATGCAGATCGAAAGCAATAAGCCTGCTGAGGTGCCCAAAAGATGGGTGGATCTCAACCAAATTTCTGCAGCATGTAAGATGTCAAGTGTTTGAATAAGGTTATACAAACATCTAAGATCCACACATTTTATTAACTTGTCCCAAATACTGTTTAAAAAAAAAAAACAGTTGCTTCCATTAAACATAGAATTTATTTTAATAAGAAAATTTTATTAATCAAAGGTAGCAACTCAAATACAGAGGCAGCTATTACTAAAGAGAAGAAAAATAATAAATAATAGAAAGACAGTAGAAACAACAAAATTACCTTTACTCTTTAAATCCAGAGTGGAATAACTAATAGAAATCACTATGTTATATCCATGTCAGCAAAGTGGAAGAAACGCTTGTATTGTAGTAATCTTCTTGATTTTTGAACAGCCACAAAGAGTAACAGTAGTAAGAAATTCCATTTTGATAGTAATGCTCGGAAAATTGATAAAAGATTCACATTGTTGCAGATCTAAAGCACTAAGTCTGCTGAGTTGCCCAAAAGATGGGTGGATCTCAACCAAAATTCTGTAGCACGAAACATATAGTCTCTCAATCCTCTGAGCGCCATTGATATTCAGTGTATGAATAAGGTTATACAAAAGTCTAAGATCCATGCAGTATAACTCGTCCAAACACTGTTCAAAAAAAATTGCTTCCATTAAACTTGAAACGTATTTAATAAAAAAAATTTATTAATAAAAGTTGGCAACTCAAATACAGAGGCTGCTACTCCAAAAGAAAAGAAATATAATAGATAATAGAGTTGAAACAACCAAATTACCTTTACTCTTTCAATCCATGTCAGGCTAAAAGAGTAGAATAACTAGTAAAAATTAACTCCTAATATCCACGTCAACAACTAAAGAGTCAAAGCAAAGACATTTTACTCCTTAATACAGAGGGGAAGAAAAGCTTGTATTGCAGTAATCTCCTTGATTTTTGAACAGCTCCAAAGTGTAACATTAGTAAGAAATTCCATTTTGATAGTCATGCTTGGAAAATTGATTAAAGATTAACATTGTACCAGATCTAAAGCAATGGGCCCACTGAGTTGCCCAAAAGATGTGTATCTCAATCAAATTGCAGCAGCATGTAAGATACAGTCTCTCAAGCCTCAGAACGCCAGTGATGTCAAGTGTCTGAATAAGGTTATACAAATGTCTAAGATCCATGCATCCTAACTTGTCCAACTACTTTTCAAAAAAAAAAAAAAAAAAAGCTTCCATTAAAGATAGAATTTATTTAAAATTGAAAATTAATTAATCAAAGCTGGCAACTCAAATACAGAGGCTGCTACTCCTAAAGAAAAGAAAAATAATAAAAAATAGAAAGCAGCTAAAACAACAAAATTAACTTTACTCCTAATATTCCTGTCAGGCTAAAAGAGTGGAATAAATAGTAGAAATTAATTCATAATTTCATATATCCATGTCAGCAACTAAAAGAGTTGAAGCAAAGAAAGTTCACTGTTCAGGCTAAGTTATAATAACACAAGACACACATATTAAGTTTTATATCAAAGAGTGTCCCTCCATAATTTAGTGATCTGACTATACTCGATCTAACTCGATACATTGTTTCAGTGACAAATGAACACATGCCGTTGACATGCACACCTTTACATAGACAAACATGGGCAATCCTGGACCACTCTGCACCGCTCCCCTTTGCACATCTTTAATTAGTTTGGGGCAATGACGAATATTCAGCTCTTCCATCCTCTGGCAGAACTCAATAGATATGCTGTCCCTATGGCCTGCACATTAAATAATGAGGAATCCATGTGATGTTAATTTTTTTTGATAAGTAGTAAGTTTTATTGATATAAACAATGGAACACCCTAGTACACAAGAAGCATACAAGGGGTCAACAAATCAAGTGCAAAAATTACAAGAATCAAGGAAATCAAGAAAATAATAGCATAATTGGTTTCACATAGCAACCAACCAATCCAATAAAGTTCTAAAGAAAAATAACTCGAGGTCTGGTATAGATCTCTCATTATCTTCAAAACACCTACTATTTCTCTCTCTCCAAAGACACCACATTAAGTAATGGGAAACAATTAACCATATATGACCATTTCAATGACGACCAAACCTGCCTTGCCAACAAGCTAGAAGCCCCATAACGGATTGTGGCACAACCCAGCTTACTCTAGATCAACCCAACACCACAGACCATAAATCCATGTGATGTCAATTTTTAACATCCCATGCTCCTAGTAATTAGCTTGTTATGTCCATGTCAGCAACTAAAAGAGTAAAAGCAAAGGAGATTTTGCACTGTTCAGGCTAAAGCATAAAAATAAAAAAATAAAAAAAAACCAGACGCACAAAATCACTTTCAAATCAAAGAGTGTCAAACCACAGTTCAGTGATCTGACTGTATTCAATCTAACTCTGTACATTGTTCTGGTGACATGAACACATATGGAGTTCACAAGCACACCTTTACATAGACTAAACAGTTTTGTTTACACATTGGAGTTCAACTTTGCTGTCACTAGTAGAACTGGGACTCACATAACTTCACTGCCCACCCCCTTTTTGCATATCATCCAGTAAAGCTTTTTTTTTTTTTTTTTTGATAAGTGTAAAACTTACCTCATTCTTATGCAACTCACTCCATTTTCCAGAAATAAATTGACCCACAGAAACATAGAAATTATTACACTAGCCCAAATTAACAAAATCTATTACCAAATTTTAGACAGCTTTAAGCACGAGAACTGATTCATGCTGTTACAGTTTCAGCGCACACATTTAAAAGGCCACCCTACAAGGGAGGGTTACAAGAAATGATGAGACAAAAAATGAGTGTTTTCATCAATAGACATAAAAGCAAGCTCTAATAGCAACAATTTCAATATTGAAATTTTCCAAATTGCCATAAAATTTCAATTTCATATATAATAATTAGAAGAAAGAAAACAGGCTAGCAAAAAAAATTTTAGTGCCAAGACAATTGGCAGCAGTTTTTTTTTTTGTGTGAAATAATTGGCAGCAGACACAAAATATATGACATCCATGTGTAATGAATATTTGTGAAATAAAAGCAAATAATTTGATATAGTGAAAAGTAAAAGTTGCAGATAACAAGAAATTGGGGGCAATTAGGAAATGGAATATAATCCTAGTCCTGGGATAATTTAAATCAGATAAGATTGTTAGAAAAGAGGATACGAGATATGAGTAAACTTACTGATCATCAGTATCATCTTCAAAGTCGTTGTTTTATAATCCAAATGACTTGGATCTTTGGGTGATGGGCAAATATGCTTTGGGAATATTCTTTTAATTTGGGACAATCAATAATCTCCAGTCTTTCCAATTTTGTGAGGCATCGCAAGGCAATTGTGGGTAGATGCATCAGGTTCTTGCAAGACCAAAGAGACAGCTTTCGAAGAGACGAAAGGTTGCCTAACCACTCAGGCAAAGTTTCTATTCCATCAAATCCATTTATATGGAGCTCTTTGAGGACCGTGAAGCTTTTAATTTCACCTGGGAGATAATTGAGTTTAGCCCACCCTATCAATATCAACTCTTGTCAACTCTTCAAGGGACGTCTGCAAGTGTGAGATGGAATGAAGACTAGGAAAAGCGTCTAGCTCCTCACAAAACCCACCGATCGACAAAGACTTCAAGCAATTTGATAACCCCTTGGGTAAACACCTCAACTTTCGGCAATTTATAATTTCTAGTTTAGTAAGAAAATGAGGGTTTTGTAGATCAGGAATTGATATCAGATTAGGACATTCATGTATTGAAAGATATGAACAAGATAGTAGCCTAGTGGATAGAATGTCATCAACACCATACAAATTTTTGACCAACTGTCCGACATCTCCTATATCTGGTAAATATCTCAGGTTCGGACAATTATAGACTACCAATTCCTCCAGCAAGGGGAGGACTGGCAACCACTTCAGGTGCTCACAATTTTCTATGTAGAGTGATCGGAGAGAGGTGCAAAGAGATGGAACATACCGTGGTGGCGAGATGGATGGCAAATTAACACATTCAAATATCTTCAAATCCTTGAGAATCATATTATTTTGCAACAACTGCTTTGGCAGAAATTCAAGTGCTGAGATATCATAAATATTGAGGGACCTGAGTGTGGTAAGCTTACTAGTAATATTTTTGAATGGTGGGCTGCGAATCCTTCTGATTTGTAATTTTTCAAGAGATGGAAAATGACTTGGCGCACTTACAAGTTCATTACACTCTGCAATGGTCAACTCCTTACTTTCTATTGTCATGTCCTCTGCATCCTTCCACTCCACTAAGCTGGTCATTTGTTTCAATTCAAGTCTTCTTAAAGACGGAAAGAAAACGTTTCTATGATTGCCATCGCCGTAAAACTGAGTTCCTATACTTATTACACTACGCATTCCTTGTACTTTAAGAACCCTAAGACAAGGTATATGCCCAAGAGGGGGAACTTGTTTACATTTTCTACAGAGCCTTAAAGTGATATCAATCAAATTATCAAATAGAAACAAATCATCCCTCGCATCACGACCTGTCAACATCCATGACGAGAATTTCTCTCCTTTGAACCCTGTAATGCTTAAGCTTTTCAAATATCGATGAGGCCGTAGGCCTTCTAACACCGCTTCATCATTATATTTTTCTGCTAATAAAATCTCTTCACCATCATACTTATCTTCTCTATTAGAATCAATATCCCAGTGAAATCCCAACTTGTATAATTTGGTCTTTTCTATTATATTTGCTCTTTTGGCTTCTTCCCTATCTCTCACATGCTCTAGACTAACAGTTTTGCTTATGTAGATATGCACATTTGGCTGCAAACACAATGACTATAATTTATATGAACACATATTAAATGGCAAAGAGAAAGCAGACCACAAGTACCTCAGCATACAATTTCCAAAAGGCAAACTTCTTGAGCATCACAAATTAGCCTTAGAAATGTCAAAGCAACAGCAACCTTCAAAAGGGAAAAATTCATATATAATTGTATTAGAACCTTCAACACTTTCAGTAATGTCTGAAGCTTTTATAAGAAAGTGAGTAAAAACTTTGCTTGTGTAGAATTGGGGATCACAAAATGTCATGGAACACCCCCCCCCCCTTTTTTTTCTGGTATGATCCAGTAAAACTGACCTCCCAACCCAAACATGAAAACAAAAATCAGCAAGATCTTCACCCACCCAATAGAATGACAGATTTTGAGGAACAGGATAGAATGACATCAAAGACCTGTGGCTTACAACATCAACAGATTGATATTGACATGCAAAAACTATATATATCAGAATATCAAGATAGAAAATCTACCAGGTAAAAACTCAGAAAATAGATTAGGAAAAGCGAGAGTGACAGGATAATTGGCATGAATGATACATACTTTCTGTCCCTAGTTTCTGCACATGAAGGCAACTTATTTATTCATTAAATAAGAAATAGTCAAAAACAAAAATATTTGGGGAAACCAGAGAGAGGAGGAAGAAATGGGGTGCAATTATGAAAATACTGTATAAGAGAAGAAAGGAGGAGGTGGGAGATAACTTATTGTTCATCTGTCTTAATATTGTTATGATCTCACATTGCTTCTTCTTTAATACGTTCACCGATCAAGATATTTGGCACATGGGCAATCCTGGACCACTCTGCACCGCTCCCCATTGCACATCTTTAATTAGTTTGGGGCAATGACGAATATTCAGCTCTTCCATCCTCTGGCAGAACTCAATAGATATGCTGTCCCTATGGCCTGCACATTAAATAATGAGGAATCCATGTGATGTTAATTTTTTTTTATAAGTAGTAAGTTTTATTGATATAAACAATGGAACACCCTAGTACACAAAAAGCATACAAGGGGTCAACAAATCAAGTGCAAAAAATTACAAGAATCAAGGAAATCAAGAAAATAATAGCATAATTGGTTTCGCATAGCAACCAACCAATCCAAATAAAGTTCTAAAGAAAAATAACTCGAGGTCTGGTATAAATCTCTCATTATCTTCAAAACACCTACTATTTCTCTCCCTCCAAAGACACCACATTAAGCAATGGGAAACAATTAACCATATATGACCATTTCAATGACGACCAAACCTGCCATGCCAACAAGCTAGAAGCCCCATAACGGATCGTGGCACAACCCAGCTTACTCTAGATCAACCCAACACCACAGACCATAAATCCATGTGATGTCAATTTTTAACATCCCATGCTCCTAGTAATTAGCTTGTTATGTCCATGTCAGCAACTAAAAGAGTAAAAGCAAAGGACATTTTGCACTGTTCAGGCTAAAGCATAAAAAAAAAAAATTAAAAAAAAAAAACCAGACGCACAAAATCACTTTCAAATCAAAGAGTGTCAAACCACAGTTCAGTGATCTGACTGTATTCAATCTAACTCTGTACATTGTTCTGGTGACATGAACACATATGGAGTTCACAAGCACACCTTTACATAGACTAAACAGTTTTGTTTACACATTGGAGTTCAACTTTGCTGTCACTAGTAGAACTGGGGCTCACATAACTTCACTGCCCACCCCCTTTTTGCATATCATCCAGTAAAGCTTTTTTTTTTTTTTTGATAAGTGTAAAACTTACCTCATTCTTATGCAACTCACTCCATTTTCCAGAAATAAATTGACCCACAGTAACATAGAAATTATTACCCTAGCCCAAATTAACAAAATCTATTACCAAATTTTAGACAGCTTTAAGCACGAGAACTGATTCATGCTGTTACAGTTTCAGCGCACACATTTAAAAGGCCACCCTACAAGGGAGGGTTACAAGAAATGATGAGACAAAAAATGAGTATGTTTTCATCAATAGACATAAAAGCAAGCTCTAATAGCAACAATTTCAATATCGAAATTTTCCAAATTGCCATAAAATTTCAATTTCATATATAATAATTAGAAGAAAGAAAACAGGCTAGCAAAAAAAATTTTAGTGCCAAGACAATTGGCAGCAGTTTTTTTTTTTTTTTTTTGTGTGAAATAATTGGCAGCAGACACAAAATATATAACGTCCATGTGTAATGAATATTTGTGAAATAAAAGCAAATAATTTGATATAGTGAAAAGTAAAAGTTGCAGATAACAAGAAATTGGGGGCAATTAGGGAATGGAATATAATCCTAGTCCTGGGATAATTTAAATCAGATAAGATTGTTAGAAAAGAGGATACGAGATATGAGTAAACTTACTGATCATCAGTATCATCTTCAAAGTCGTTGTTTTATAATCCAAATGACTTCGATCTTTGGGTGATGGGCAAATATTCTTTGGGAATATTCTTTTAATTTGGGACAATCAATAATCTCCAGTCTTTCCAATTTTGGGAGGCATCCCAAGGCAATTGTGGGTAGATGCATCAGGTTCTTGCAAGACCAAAGAGACAGCTTTCGAAGAGAAGAAAGGTTGCCTAACCACTCAGGCAAAGTTTCTATTCCATCAAATCCATTTATATGGAGCTCTTTAAGGACCGTGAAGCTTTTAATTTCACCTGGGAGATAATTGAGTTTAGCCCACCCTATCAATGTCAACTCTTCAAGGGACGTCTGCAAGTGTGAGATGGAATGAAGACTAGGAAAAGCGTCTAGCTCCTCACAAAACCCACCGATCGACAAAGACTTCAAGCAATTTGATAACCCCTTGGGTAAACACCTCAACTTTCGGCAATTTATAATTTCTAATTTAGTAAGAAAATGAGAGTTTTGTAGATCAGAAATTGATATCAGATTAGGACAATCACGTATTGAAAGATATGAACAAGATAGTAGCCTAGTGGATAGAACGTCATCAACACCACACAAATTTTTGACCAACTGTCCGACATCTCCTATATCTGGTAAATATCTCAGGTTCGGACAATTATGGACTACCAATTCCTCCAGCAAGGGGAGGACTGGCAACCACTTCAGGTGCTCACAATTTTCTATGTAGAGTGATCGGAGAGAGGTGCAAAGAGCTGGAACACACCCTTGTGGCAAGATGGATAGCAAATTAACACATTCAAATATCTTCAAATCCTTGAGAATCATATTATTTTGCAACAACTGCATTGGCAGAAATTCAAGTGCTGAGATATCATAAATAATGAGGGACCTGAGTGTGGTAAGGTTACTAGTAATATTTTTGAATGGTGGGCTGCGAATCCTTCTGATTTGTAATTTTTCAAGAGATGGAAAATGACTTGGAGCACTTACAAGTTCATTACACTCTGCAATGGTCAACTCCTTAAGGCAAGGAAACACCTTACTTTCTGTTGTCATCTCCTCTGCATCCTTCCACTCCACTAAGCTGGTCATTTGTTTCAATTCAAGTCTTCTTAAAGACGGAAAGAAAACGTTTCTATGATTGCCATCGCCATAAAACTGAGTTCCTATACTTGTTACACTACGCATTCCTTGTATTTTAAGAACCCTAAGACAAGGTAAATGCCCAAGAGGGGGAACTTGTTTGCATTTTCTACAGAGCCTTAAAGTGATATCAATCAAATTATCAAATAGAAACAAACCATCCCTCGCATCACGACCTGTCAACATCCATGACGAGAATTTCTCTCCTTTGAACCCTGTAATGCTTAAGCTTTTTAAAGATCGATGAGGCTGGAGGCCTTCTAACACCGCTTCATCATTATATTTTTCTGCTAATAAAATCTCTTCACTATCATACCTATCTTCTCTATTAGAATCAATATCCCAGTGAAATCCCAACTTGTATAATTTGGTATTTTCTATTATATTTGCTCTTATAGCTTCTTCCCTATCTCTCACATGCTCTAGATTACGGATGTCTAGTTCTCCTTTGAGCTTGTTTAAGTGTTTCAATTCTTCAATTCGACAACCTGCATCTGGATTCACAGAGAAAAACTGCAATGTTTGAAGAGAAGTCAACCGCCCCATATCTTTAGGAGTTCTCGCGATGTCAACACCATCAAGACAAATATGCCTCAAGTTAATCAAACTGCTTAGATCTTTTGGCAGCTCTTTAAGATAAGAGCAATCTTTGATTCTTAGAGTTTGCAAATTGTACAGCATGGTGATGGTCTTCGGTAATATCTCAATCTTAGTGTGTGAGATGTGAAGGAGCCTCAAATGTATTAAATGTTCAATTGAATCTGGCAACTTTATTATATTATCCCCAGATAACTTTAAGACGCGCAAGCATTTCAAATTTGATAACATGTCGCCAGAGTCAGAATTTTCTAACATTAAAGTGCGCAATTTCGTGAAACCATCTCCTGTAAATGAATTTCTTGGTGTTGTTTTGCAATCAGATCGGACAACTAAATGTTGTACATCGTTAAAATTATCCGCTAAATCTCCCCCTACAATCATTGTTATAGGTCTTGAAATTGCAAGTGCAAGATCATACGCCAAATCATGCATTCTGCAACTGATAATATTCCCATAGGCATCCTTTTTAGCAGTTAGGAAAAACGAAGTTGCCAACAAAATATTGAAATACATGTTACCAATATCCTCCATCTCCATAAATCTTTCTCTAGGTGGTTCAAGGAAACCTTGGGCCATCCATAGCTGAATTAGAACATCCTTTCGAATCTCATAATCTTCAGGGAATATTGCACAATATGCAAAACACCGTTTTAAAGACGGTGTTGGAAAATGATCAAAGCATAACTTTAATAATGAAAAGACATCACTATTATCACCATTGAACGAATTCCAAATTTCATTCTTTTGAATTGATGACCAATCGTTTATATCACGTTTAAAGAACATGGTCTTCCCTAAAGCTCTTGCAGCCAATGGAACCCCTCTACATCTTTTAGCAATCTCCATTCCAATATCCTCAAAATCTAAAGGCAATGTAATTCCTTCATTTGCATATGCTCTTTTTTTGAATATATCCCAACAATCATCTTTTGATAATTTTTCCAAGTGCCATGGGGAAAGTGTCATAATATTCTGTGCTACGTTAGCATCTCGCGTTGTAACAATAATATTATTTCCAAAATTTGAATTAATCCCTTCCAAGAGACTCCTAAAGTCGCCCCATTTACCATTAGCTTCATTCCAAACATTATCAAGCACTAGAAAGTACTTCTTACCCTGCATTTTCTTTTGAAGTTCTTGATGTATTTGCTCTATTTCATCAGCCTCAAAGCCAATTAATTCTTCATCAAGAGATTTAAGAATCTCTCTTAAAATCCCTTCAACATTGAAATTTTTACCAACATGCACCCAAGCACGTACATCAAAATTTTTCTTTACTGCTTCATGGTTAAATACTAGCTTCGCTAAAGTAGTCTTCCCAAGTCCTCCCATGCCCACTATAGGAAGAACCGAGACCTGTGCATTGCCTGAACCAATAATTAACTTCGTTATATCTACAACATCGAATTTTCTTCCCACAACATCTTCTTTTTCTTCGTCTTGGAAGGAGCGTATATTCTTTTCCAGGCTAATCTTGGTAATTGAATCCACCAACTCCCCTCTAAAAACAAAGCCAAAGCCAGCTACACTATTCACAATTTTATTCAATGAGCGTTTGATGGTCTTAACTTCTTCAAGATTGCATAATTTAAAGTTTACCTTATCCATATTTTGGTTATGAACATGTACCTTCGAAGAAAACTCAAGGCGTAGTGTGTCCAGCACATCTTCAGCATCATACACTGCATCTCTAAGCTCCATTAACCAGGTCTTCAAGAAGTCATCACGCAGTTGCCGTTCCTGAGCATCATGTAACACAACTCGAACCGTCACTAATGTGACAAGAAGATTTTTCAGATGCTCCTTGAATTCCCACTCAAAATCGATTTTCTCAAAATCAATTTTTACAGTGAGAAGTGAAAACACATTGGCAACTAGTCTGTCAACAATATCATCAATGATAATTTCAGCCATGTCTTCTTCCTTGTTCTGCAAAAGAGAATTGGCATGAAACAAAGTGTCAAAAGTGTGGTTTTGTTAGAAATAAACAACTAAATATAGAGTTGGGACTAGATAAACACCTCTGTGAAATTTTTTCCCAGCATTATACGCTCCTTAGCATTGACTGAGGTTGATGCAATCTTAAGTTTTTTGCCAGTCGGGATCAATCCCATATCTTCTTCATATGCATTTCCATTCAATCCCATAACTTCTTCATAAGCAACTTTCTTAGCATCAACTGAGGTTGATGCACTCTTACGTTTTTTGTCAGTCGGGATCAATCCCCAAGCTTCTGCTTGAACAGCGTCAGGCACTTTTTCACAAACAGCAATACCTTGACCTTGAAGTTTAGCCAAGTGTACCTTAATTCTTGAGGCACCTCCACAGAACACAGATCCACAAAACTTACATTTGAAACGACGGTTGGAGAGTTGCTCAACAAAGCTCCAAAATTGATGTTTCTTTCTACCCATATTTCTTTTTCCTTACAATAAATACACAAAGAATTCAATATCAGAATCAAATATAAGTAAATTTAAATAAAATCAGATCTATAAAAGAATAAAAACAAATTTATCCAATCTTTTAAATTATTAAACAATTAGATCTAGTTCTCTTTCAACGGTAAAATCAAAATTATTTAATATAAAACATTATAGGTAATAATGAAAATGAAAATAAAAAATAAAAAAAGCGAAAATAAAAGGAGATTCCAGGAGATCCTCTGGAAGCAGAATTAGGAAGAAACCATTTCGATCTCCTCCCTCCCTGAGTCTGTGCTAATCGAGGAGATCGAAGATAGAAGAGCTACCTGCCTCTCGTTGTTTTAATAAACTAATTGCTCAAAAAAAATTTAAAAAAGAAAACAATAGCATAGAATATGTGTCAGACACCACTTACTGGAAAAAAGTTTGCAGAATAGGTAAACGAAGCGAGCGTACGGCGGGAAGATTCAGAGAAAGGGACCGGCGGATTACTAGCAGTGGATGGCAACGGAGGTTTAGACGCGAAAGTAGAAAAGTAGCACTTAGATCTAAACCAACGGGAAGATTCAGAGAAAGGGACCGGTGGATTACTAGCAGTGGATGGCAACGGAGGTTCAAACGCGAAAGTAGAAAAGTAGCAGTTAGATCTAAACCGAAAATGACAAGATCAAGTAGGTAACGAGCAGCAGAAGCAAGTTGCGGAAATGACAAGATCAAGTAGGTAACGAGCAGCAGAAACCAGATGAACGATAAGCGATGAGGGTAGTCAGCTGTAAAGATAATTAGGGTTGAAGTTCAACTGTTCTTTTTATATATGGAAATTATGCAAGTAATATCTCCTGGGAGGCACCCACGAGGGCCACGACATCAATATCAATTTTTTTTTTTTAATTTTAATACCAAGTATTTTAACAACTTTCTATTAAAAAATAGTTGAAGAGATGAAAAAAATGTAAGAATAGAAAATAGTAAGAGGGCATATTACCTTTTTAATTTTTTTTATTTTTATTTAGTTGGAAGTGAAAAAGTGGATAGATAAAAAAAAGTGAATTTGTATAAATTTACTCATACACTCTTATTAAAAAATAATAACAATTAAAACAAAAAAAGTAACAAAAAAAAACAGCAGTCACCCAATTTATTAAAAAATAAAAATCATGTTCCAAAAACAAAAACCATGTCTCATTAAAAATAAATATAACAACTATCACCCACAGCCCACAAAAAGAAAAAAAAAAAAAAAAAGCAACATCCAGTTGTCCAGGAAATAAAAGAAAAAATAAAAAGAATCGGACATGGGCATTTTTGTTTATTAAGCAGTCTCATTTTTTCTCTATTTTAGAAAGAAAATATCCAGATCCCACCATACATTTTCCTTCCTCCCACCTAACCAAACAAACTCAAAAAAGTTTTTCATCTCATTTTCTCTTCAAAATTTTTCATTCACCCTATTTCACCTCTAAATAAACACACCCTAATAGACACTAGGAGAGAAGAGAGGGTATGTGTTTAATATCTCCTAGGAGGCACCCATGAGGGCCATGACATCAATATCAATTTATTTTTATTTTTAGAATATTAAGGCCATGTTTGGCTTCTATTTTCGTTTTCTTGTTTTTCAAGGGAAAAATTTTAAAAAAATATCAAATTTATTCTGTTTTCAAAATGAAAAACTCGTTTGATTAGTTAAAAGGAAAAACACATTTTCCAAAAAAAAAAAAAATTCAAGAAATTTGTTTGGTAGTTGTTTCGGAAAAAGTTTAATTTTGTTTTGTTTGATTAATTTTTTTTGAAAAAATTATATTTATTCTAATTCAAAAACATGTTTGCTCCAAAGTATTTAAAATCCTTACACCTAGAGGAATTATAAAATCAAATATTTTTGTATATAACATTTAATGGTACACGAAAATCAATAGGCTAGAATGCTTTGAACTATGGTAATGGCTATAAATCCTGAAAAGAAATGAAGAACTGTTAAAGGTGACCAGTGTGACTCAGCCAAAGACTGTCCGATGATTAAGTCAGTTTTTTCTCTTGAACACAAAGATAGAAAATAGTGAATGGTTAGATCTTGTCTTGGGTGGATGGGATCTTCTCCTTTCATAGAGAGTTAGACGTGAGTTTACTTGTTTGAATTCATCACCATCGTGGGTGATGGTGGTGGTCAATGAAGAAAATATGGTTTGTGGTGCGGAGTGCATGGAATTTTTTCCACATATCAAGCTATGTGTCGCGTTTTGTTTATGTGAAACCTTTAGAGGACTTTCTATAAAATCACAAGTATAATTTGGTCATCTATAGGTAAAGTTGTCTGTGGAGGACCTTCATTGGATCACACTGTTACAGACGGATGAGTGTTATGCATATCTTTTTTAGATGGGGTTAAGCTTTGGACGACAACCAAGGACGTGCAGTACTGAGTTGATCCCCATCAACATTAAAGCCTGAAACTTTAATCATATAAGTAAGACCGAAACTATAACACTTTAATCAAGTGTTATAAAAGATAATCAATAACTAAAGTTTACAACGTGGCATCAATGCTAGGGAATCAATTTCATCCAAATAATAGTAATAATAATAACGTGGCATCAATGATGCCTATTATTTGCCAACATCAATCCTGCAATCTGATCTCTAGAAGTTGCCACAGCTTGATCAGTTAAGTCAACAGTATGTGATGGCTCACCTGAATTATTTCTACCTTCACCTTCAATAGTAAGGTTATGAATATTGAACTGAGTAAACAAGTGA
Organism: Castanea mollissima; assembly: GCA_014183005.1. Classification (NCBI taxonomy): domain Eukaryota; kingdom Viridiplantae; phylum Streptophyta; class Magnoliopsida; order Fagales; family Fagaceae; genus Castanea; species Castanea mollissima. Next base: position 3,240,132 of record JACAVU010000007.1, read on the forward strand.
TCATTTCTTGTTGTCATCCGAATAAGGTTATGAATTGTGCAATAGGTTCTCATCACATTCCCTTGTCAACATGGTTTATAACAGGGCATCATTTTTAAGACTAGAAATCGTATCTTTAAAATGCCAAAACATCTTTCAATTACATTACGAAAAGAGGAATGTCTTTAATTGAAAAGCTCTTTAGCACCTTCAGGATGATCCCCACCTTGAAAGTCTCATAGATGGTATCTCTCAATACAGTACAAAGGTAGAAACCCCAAGGTGCATGGACAACCAGAATCACTAAATAATAGCCACCTAACAAAATAATAATAAGCTAGAGAGGAGTATAACATGGTGAATGGATTAAACTTGAAAATTGTAAATATGTAAGTGAGGCAACAATATATCTTACCAGATGGAGGCCATGGGAAATTATTTTCTAGGTGCATCTAAAAATACTCGTGAGTCATTAGGTGTACCATCCCAACCCGTGTAAACAAACGTAAACTTCATATCAAAATCACATGCACACATTATATTATGGGCAATTATGGCCTCTCTCTTCCTATAGCTGACTTGCTTTGATGCTGAAGCTCATGCATTGATATAGGTTCCATCAATTGCACCTATACAATTCTAGAAAAAATATAAATACAAGTATTTACATATGCGAGCAAATAATATTTGTATGATAAAATGAACAATAATTTGGGATTACCTTGAAATATGGAAAGAATTTGGTATTGTTAGCAATATGTGGATGCACTTCATTGCTTTGAAAAGAACGTATAATGAATTTTCTCAGGCGGCATATTGCTCTTACAGTTTCCTTAAATTGCCTGTCGAACCAGTGTGCTAGTTCGTTAATAGGCCGTGTAACTAGCGTGTTTTCTAAGGAGAGTGAAAACTGAAAAATAAAAACAGCTCAAGACCTATTTTCAGCTTCCTTCACAATATGGAAATTGAAAATAGTTTTTGATTTTTGCCTAAAATAAGTTACCAAACAAGTTTTTTGCCTTAGGAAATAGAAAATTGTTTTTGAAAAGAAGACCGAGGAAAAAAAAACGGTTACTATATTTTTAACACACACACACAGGGAAAGAGGGGAGAAAGTATGTGTTTAATCATTTTTAACTCAATATCAACTTTTTCATGTCCACATTAAAGCATTTTCCCGTAGTTAGTAAAATACGGTATGTGTTTAATATTGTAAATATACAGATTGTATAATTTAATATATTTTTAAAAATTACTTTTCGAAAATTTGGCATAAAAATATAAAAATGGAGAAAAAAGTTATGTTTAAAAAAATCGTAACAAAAAAACGTAGACATTTACCCATTTTTTTTTCGAATAAATAAACTAATCTTTGTATCATGACCTTTACATCTAGACATATGTGATTAAGTCCAAGTTCTCAAACAATTTTTTTTTAGAGTTACAGATACTACAAATTTTATTATATAAGTCCTATATTAATGCATTCTAAAAAAAAAAAGTCTTATATTAATGAGTCAATTATAAAAGATAATTCAAGTACTCATCCATAAATACTATATAACCGAAACTTTTAACTTTTTGTTGACCTACTTATATTGTGCCACCTAATCTTTGGAAGCTTCATAATTTTCCACATCAAAACTATTTTATTTTAAAAAAATAAATTAATTTATTTCTTTCAAGTTTCGGAATCTGTAGATTCTGTACCCGAACTCTTATGCGACTCCTCTTTTCTCTTTGGTTCTCTATTCTAGGACTCCTCTTTGGTTCTCCCTCTTTCACTCTATCTCTAACCTTAAAATGCAGAAAATTTCTTTAACTTTAACAACAACGACCAGCAATCAACACCCCTCAATTTGTCACCTCCTTTGATGGAATCCATGAATACCCAAAACCAAACAACCATTGTGGAGTTAATCTCCGGTGGGGAGTAAAAGGACCCAAGTGGGTAATGGGCCTATGGGCTATAGCAAGGAGGGCCAACCTGCTCTTGAGTTAAGAATTTGTTAGTACTGCGGATCGGCCCATGCGCCGAGGATCCAAGGACTCATCCGAGGGTGACTCCCTCCTCGGACAGAAGCAGGAGAACTTGAGACCTCGTTATAAAGGTCAAGAGACAACTCCGTGAAGACTAGTGGTTAAAAGAGGTGAATCCTTGAATGTCCTAGAGGCACTAATATTTGAGAAACACCAAAGGCAAAGGCTGTCACCTCCACATTAAAGACTCTGCACCTACCTCCCTGACCGCATTAATGGGGAAGTGACCCTTGAACAGTGGAACGGAAACTTCTGGTCACTATCCAAAGGCACTAAGAAAAGAAATATCTAGGGGGAGGGGGTTGGAGCAACACGTGGACAAAGTATCAGAAAGAGAAGTATTTAAGGGGGGGACCTAGAACAAGAGAGGAGGATCTTTTGTAATCTAAAGAAAAAAGAAAGATAAATAATAGAAAAAGAGCTCTCGGCTTACGTCCGAGGAGGTTTATTTGCAATAGTTGTTTGTTGTTAACAAGTGCTTGTAGTTCTTAGCTTGCTATCAAATCCTCAATACTTCTAATCTGGGTTTCAAGCCCACACTCTACAAATTTATATTGTTTAAGGCTCATTGGGCCTGAGCCCGTAGCTGTTCTTGGGTCCAGGTGCAATTGTAAACTTACAATTGGCGCCGTCTGTGGGAAACCTAGTCTAGAAGAAGTAGGGATACTATGGCAGGCTTAGGTTCTCACCATGCAGAATCATAGGGATCACACCTGAAGGATCATTTCGAACGTCTCGAACGTCGAAGGGATCATGAGAGAAGTATCCATACAGAATACCCAGGCGCTAGCCATACTCATCGTGGGGGTAGCACCACCCACGAGGATGGTTCTAAAGCCATGCAGAAGGAGATCAACCGTTTGAAGAGAAAGCTACGCCGCGCCAGACGTAGGTCTTCACCATCCTCATCTAATCCTTCCTTAGAGGAGATTAGGGGAGGTGGCTACAACTCAAGGTCATGCTCATCCCCCAGTGCAATGTCCTCTGGTGAGGAGGACGACCAGCCAGCTTGCAAACGCAAGAAGCTTCCTTCTAGGGGCTTAGGGAACGATGCTATGAGTCGGGCGTTGCACCAACTCTCCAAATCCCCGTTTTCACGAAGGATTGAGAAGGGGAGGCTTCCTAGGAGGTTTACTCAACCCACCTTTACTATCTACAATGGCCGGACTGATCCGGTGGAACACGTGAGTCACTTTAACTAGAGGATGGCAGTGCACTCTCACAACGAGACCCTGATGTGTAAAGTTTTCCCATCTAGCTTGGGGCCTGTGGCTATGAGGTGGTTCAACGGCCTTAAATCGGGGTCTATAGGTTCATTTGGGGAGCTGACCAAGGCATTCGCTTTACGATTCATTACGTGTAGCAGAGTCCCTCGGCCATTGGACTCGCTGCTATCCATGACCACGAAGGAAGGGAAGACGCTGAAAGCATACTCTGACCGATACTGGGAGATGTTTAATGAAATAGATGGTGACTTTGATGAGGTGGCGCTTAATACCTTTAAGGTAGATCTTCCTACTGACCACGACCTGAGAAAGTCTTTGACCAAAAAACCCGTCGGCAGCGTACGTCGCCTTATGGATTGTATTGATGAGTACAAAAGGGTAGAGGAAGACCAGCAGTAAGGAAAGGGAAAGGAGAAGGTTATCCCGCAGGAGAGAAGGGATTTCAGGTCGGACAGATACCACAACAACAAGCCAAGGAGAGATTATTTCAGGCAGTCCGGATCGGCAGCACCTCAAGCCGTAAACACTGTGTTTCGAGAACCAGTGCATCAACTACTGGAGAAAGTTCGTAAGGAGCCCTTCTTCAGGTGGCCTAGTAAGATGGCAGGGGACCCTGCGAAGAGGAATCAAAACCTTTTTTGTCAGTACCATCAGGATGTGGGCCACACTACCGAGAACTGTCGGACACTTTGGAACCATTTAGAGCAGCTTGTCAGTGAAGGAAAATTGAAGCAGCACTTGTGTCAACCTACTGGGCAGGGCAGTCAAGTTGGCTCAAATAACCAGAGGAACAATCCATCTCGGCCGTCATTAGGAACAATTAATGTTATCTTCGCTGCACCTGGTAGGACCGGCTCAATTCCCACTAGGGTGATGGCGGTTTCCCATTCTCAGGCCAAGGAGGCAGGCTGCAGGCCGAAGAGGTTGAAGGTAACTTTGCCCGTCTTGGGATTCTCCAAGGAGGATAAGGCTGGTACAATTCAACCCCATGACGACGCTCTTGTGGTCACTCTTAGGATAGGAAATTATGACGTGAAAAGGGTGATGATTGATCAGGGCAGTGGTGCAGATATCATGTACCCTGATTTATTCAAGGGGCTGAGGTTGAAGCTGGAGGATCTCACTCCTTATGATTCGCCACTTATAAGCTTTGAAGGAAAAGCCGTTGTGCCAAAGGGGCAGATTCGTTTGCCTGTACAGTCTGGTTCAGAAACGGTTGAGGTGGATTTTATTGTGGTTGACGCTTACTCCCCATATACAGCCATCCTCGCCAGGCCATGGCTGCATGCTCTCGGAGCTGTCTCCTCTACCTTGCATGTTAAGGTTAAGTTCCCCTCGGGGGAGTATGTGGAAGAGATCATCGGCAGTCAATCGGTGGCAAGGCAATGCATATCGGCTGCAGTGCTGCACCAAACAGAGGCCGAGTCTTCGGCTGTGATTATCAAAGACTCATAGCAATTAGCGGCCCCTGGTGCACCTGGAGTGGTGACAGGAGAGGAGACACATTGTGAGGAGTTAGAGAAGTTTCCGGTAGCCGATGACCCGGAGAGGTTCTTTCAAGTCGGTATACTTTTGCCGCACCAAGAGAAGATGGAGTTGTTGAAATTTTTGAAAGACAACATCGATGTTTTCGCATGGGACCCTTATGAAGCTCCAGGCGTAGATCCAAGCTTCATTTGTCATCATTTAAATGTCAACCCAGCCATTGTTCCGAGAAGGCAGCCACATCGGCGTTCTTCCAGAGAACATTCCGAGGCTGTGAAGGAAGAGGTGCTCAAACTCAAGACGGCCGGGGCTATCAAAGAAGTTTCTACCCCGAATGGTTGGCGCATACAGTTGTTGTTAAAAAGAAGAATCGAACGTGGAGGGTATGTGTGGACTTCACTGATTTGAACAAGGCCTGTCCCAAGGATTCGTTCCCAATGCCGCGTATTGATCAACTGGTGGATGCCACTGTCGGACATCCTCGGATGAGTTTTTTGGATGCCTTCCAGGGTTACCATCAAATTCCCTTGGCGTCGGAGGATCAAGAGAAGACTGCTTTCATTACTCCGACGGGGAATTATCACTATAAGGTCATGCCATTTGGTTTGAAGAATGCTAGGGCTACCTACCAAAGGATGATGACTAGAATGTTCGAACAGCAACTAGGGAAGACCGTTGAAGTATATGTGGATGATATGGTGGTAAAGAGCAAAACAATACCTTCACACGTGAGAGACCTGGCTGACACCTTTCAGGCGTTAAGAAAGTATAAGCTGCACCTTAACGCCTCAAAATGCTCTTTCGGCGTGGGGTCTGGAAAGTTTTTGGGGTACATGATTACTCATAAAGGCATAGAGGTAAACCCAGCGCAGGTAAAGGCTATTCAGGACTTGCAGCCTCCTCGGAACCCAAAAGAAATTCAGAAATTAACCGGAATGATTGCCGCCTTGAACAGGTTTATATCTCGGTTAGCTGACCGATGTCGTCCTTTCTTCCAGTTGTTGAACAAGTGGAAAGGGTTTCAATGGACCGAGGACTGTGTGTTAGCTTTCCAACAGCTTAAGCAATATCTTTCTTGGCCACCCGTTCTGTCCCGCCCGGAGGCGCACGAAATTTTGTTTGCTTATTTGGTAGTGGCCGTCCACGCGGTCAGCCTTGTCCTCATAAGGGATGATAACGGGGTGCAAAGACCGGTATACTACGTTAGTAAATCTTTAAATGATGCCGAGGTGCGTTATCTACTCTTGGAGAAAGCACTTCTGGCCGTAGTTCATGCCACGCGAAAGCTTCCTCATTATTTTCAGTCCCACACTGTGGTGGTTCTAACCCAATTGCCCCTTAAGGCAGTGCTACGTAGTGCCGACTACTCAGGCAGGGTAACAAAGTGGGGGACCATCCTGGGGGCTTTTGACGTTAAATACAAGCCTCGTACCTCGGTGAAGGGCCAGGTCCTCGCTGACTTGGTGGCAGAGTTTGCCGAACCATTGCTGGAAGAAACTCTGAAAGAGGCGCGCACGGATGAAAAATCAGTTGGTGTGATCACAGCTGCAGTATCTCCGACTTGGAAAGTGTATGTGGATGGGGCAGCTAATCAGAGAGGATTAGGTGTTGGGCTTGTCCTGATGTCCCCTGAGGGAATTGTCTTCAAAAAATCTCTGAGATTGGCATTCTCGGCTACTAATAATGAGGCCAAGTATGAAGTAGTCTTAGTAGGCATGAAAATGGTACATAGGATGGGTGGAAAAGAAATCCATGTGTTCTTGGACTCTCAGCTGGTGGTCGGCCAAGTCATGGGGACCATGGAGACTAGAGATCCAAGGATGCAAGAATATTTGGCCCAGGTCAAGCGTCAGCAAATTGAATTCGACTACTTCGTCTTAGCTCACATCTCTCGGAGTGGAAACACCCATGCAGACTCCTTAGCCACGCTGGCAACGTCTTCGGCTCAAGGCTTGCCCAGGGTTATCCTCGTCGAGGATTTGCTGGAACCCACTCTTACCGTTGTCAACGCACCTCGCATTCATCTGATAAGGCCTGGACCTAGTTGGATAGACCCGGTCGTATCTTTTCTTAAGAATGACATCCTTCCCGAGGACAAATCTGAAGCTGATAAGATACGTCGAAAGGCGCCACGCTTCTGGTTGTCCGAGGATCAGAACTGTATAAATGATCCTTTTTAGGACCGTACTTGTTGTGTGTGCACCCTGACTCAACGAAAGGGCTTCTGGAAGAGCTGCATGAAGGGATTTGTGGCAGCCACACCAGGGGAAGATCCTTAGCCCACAGAACTCTGACTCAGGGTTATTGGTGGCCCAATATGCAAAGGGAGGCTCAAGATTACGTCAGGAAATGTGATCAATGCCAAAGGTTCGCTCCTAATATTCATCAACCTGGAGGGGTTCTTAACCCCCTCTCCAGTCCTTGGCCTTTCGCACAGTGGGGATTGGACATAGTTGGGCCATTTTCGAGGGCAGCATGTAACAAAAGATGGCTGCTCGTGGGGACAGATTACTTTACTAAATGGGTCGAGGCTGAGCCCTTAGCAAACATCAGAGACGTTGATTCCAAGAAGTTTATTTGGAAGAACATCGTCACTAGATTCGGAATACCACATACACTTATATCAGACAATGGTGTTCAATTTGACAGCAAGGCTTTTAGGAAGTATTGCGGTGATATGGGCATCATAAATAGATACTCCACCCCAGCTTATCCTCAGGGAAATGGACAAGCCGAGGCCGTTAACAAGGTCATAGTCAGTGGGCTAAAGAAGAGGTTAGATGATGCGAAAGGCAGATGGGTGCAAGAACTCCCACATGTTCTGTGGACGTATCAAACTACACCGCGCAAGTCCACGGGAGAAACACCATTCTCTATGACTTATGGAGCTGAGGCGGTGATACCTTTGGAATCTGGTTTTCCCACCCTAAAAACGAGTTCTTTTAGCCCGGAGAATAACGATGGACTCTTGGAGAAAGGTCTTAATTTGCTCGAAGAATGGCACGAGGTAGCCATGGTCCGAATGGCTTATTATCAACAAAAGCTTAAACGAGGATATGATGCCCACATGAAGCTAAGGCCACTCGCACCTGGGGATCTTGTACTAAGAAAGGTTGTGGGCACTTCTAGGAACCTAGCTTGGGGTAAGCTAGGACCAGACAGGGAAGGCCCCTATCGAATTGTTTCAGTAGCAAGCATAAGGTCGTATCGGCTAGCTGATCTAGATGAAAGAATTGTACCACGCCCATGGAATGTAAATAACCTGCAAAGGTATTATTATTAATAAAGTGTGTTTTTGTTTGTAATCAGTTCAAAGTTGTAGATACCTCAGGAGTTTCCAATTACTATCCTTAAGAATCAAACAGAAACTTGGTTAAGTGTAGTCCTTGGACCACAAACCTAGTAGAAATTGATATCTTGTCATTTATTAAACAGAACCTTAGTTATGTCGGGTCCTCGGACCTCCTACTTTGGAAAAATTAACATTTGAGGTTACTCTCTTAAAGAATCAAACAGAAACTTGGTTAAGTGTAGTCCTCGGACCACAAACCTAGTGAAAATTGATATCTTGTCATTTGTTAAACAGAACCTTAGTTATGCCGGGTCCTCGGACCTCCTACTTTGGGAAAATTAACATTTGAAGTTACTCTCCTAAAGAATCAAACAGAAACTTGGTTAAGTGTAGTCCTCGAACCACAAACCTGGTGGAAATTGATATCTTGTCATTTGTTAAACAGAACTTTAGTTATGCCGGGTCCTCGGACCTCCTACTTTGGGAAAATTAACATTTAAAGTTACTCTCCTAAAGAATCAAACAGAAACTTGGTTAAGTGTAGTCCTCGGACCATAAACCTGGTGGAAATTGATATCTTGTCATTTGTTAAACAGAACCTTAGTTATGCCGGGTCCTCGGACCTCCTACTTTGGGAAAATTAACATTTGAAGTTACCCTCCTAAAGAATCAAACAGAAACTTGGTTAAGTGTAGTCCTCGGACCACAAACCTGGTGGAAATTGATATCTTGTCATTTGTTAAACAGAACCTTAGTTATGCCGGGTCCTCGGACCTCCTACTTTGGGGAAATTAACATTTGAAGTTACTCTCCTTAAGAATCAAACAGAAAATTGGTTAAGTGTAGTCCTCGGACCACAAACCTCATCAAAATTAATATCTTATCATGTGTGGAAATTAGTGCCTTACCGTTCATTAATTCGGATCTTAAGTTCTATATCTTTAAGTGTTAAGCAAATTTTTGTAAGGAATGGTCCTCGGACCTTACATCCTACTAAAAACAATACCACAGATTATAAGGGTTTAACCGTCATATGAGGTTTTTTTCTAACTAAGGTATTGTTTAAATATCCAAACCAAGTTACTCTCTATTAGGTTTTTAATATTCAAACATGCGCATGGTTGCGTGGAGGTTATAATTGTACAATCCTTAGAGTTAGATTTGTTTGCTCTGACCTTTTTTAACTATGTATTAATGGGAACTTTTACGACAAGTACAAAAAGAATAAAGTAAAACAAATACAACATGAGTGAAAATCAAACAAAATCGTCCTTCATTAATCATTCAGACATACATTACATACTAAATTTAAATACAGAGAAAGAGAAGTCCTAGGCTAGGTCCTAAGCTTTTGGAGGGGGTCTTGCTGAGAAGTGCTGGTTGCCTCCTTCTTTCTTAGCTCCAACTCAAAGGGAGACAGAACTTGCTTTCCTTTGTTTGCTGCCTTCGTTGGAGGGACGTCGGATTCTATATTCTGGCTCAGGCCCTTCTCGGCATCCCCGCCCCCTTCCTTCTCTTTATTGGAACCTGAAGGTTCTGTAGGATCTGAAATTAGCTTTGGGACCATAGGAGGAAGAGCAGGAAGAGTTGTCTCAGGGGTAGGAGCAACAGCAGGAGCCTCTTCTATCTCCTGTATATCCAGGGGAAGCCAAACATTCTCAGACTTCCTCAGCTCCGAGGCTGAAGGAACCCCTGCTACGTTTAGAGCTTCCCCCCAAACTTGCTGACAGTACTCCCGGCACAAGGCCGCGAAAGCCTCTGTCAGCTGCTCCTCAGTGGCAGCTACCCCTTCCTCATAACTCGCCTGCTTGGCGGCTTCCAGAGAACGTTTGAATGCGCCGGCTTCCTCCTTCATTCGCGCAAGTTCCTTCTCCAAATCCGAATGTTCCCTTTGGGCTTGGGAGAGCTCGTCATCTTTTTCATGAAGAAGCTTGCGCTGCCCTTCTATTTGAGTCTTCATGGTCTTTAGGTTCGCCTTGGCACCATTCCTTTCTCTTTTTAGCTCAGCCACCTCAGAGATAAGCTTCTCATTTTCAATGAGGGCCGTGCCTAAGGACTTCTCAGTCTCCATTTGAAGTTCAAGCTTCGTTCTGGCCTTCTTCCGAGTATCTTCTATAAACTTCTCGGCCACGAAGACTTCCTGAACGGCCTGCAATAAAGTATTAGAGAATTAGGTATGGCAGGACACTCATGAATAATCTGATGCTGTGAAAAATGGAATCTTCATAAAAAATTAAACTTACCAGGGCTAGCTCCCTTTTTAAAGACAGGAACAATTGAGGTTGACTCATTCTTTCCAAGGTTTCCATGTCCTTGGGCAGCAGAAGAGGGCGTTCCAACACTTCAGCCAAGTGGTGGGCATTGCCTTGTTGGACCGCCCTGATACTGGACTGGCAGGAGATTGGTGCGTCGTCCAGTCTTAAGTCAGGGAACCAGGTAGCCGGTGCTCGGCGCACTTCGGCCATGTCCCTGATCTCCCCGCTTTCAACTGAGCGAGCCCTACCTTTGCCTTTGTCCAGCTTCTGCTGCTGAACTGGTTGCGGTTGTTGTCGTGGCTTCTTTTATTCTTTGCTGTCCGTCTCCTCGGCCTCCCCCTTTCTTTTCTTTTTGGGCTCCTCGGCTGGAAGTTTTGGTTCGGCTGGAGGAGGGGGAAGTGGCAAAGATGGAAGAGCTTGGGACCCCCCGCCCTCTTTTGAGCAACCTTCGCACCTCTCTTGGTTAGGAGACCCTGAAGCTTGTCCATATCCTTCTCGGAGTCATCTTCTAGGTGGGCAATAACTAACCCTGCGATTCCAGAGGCCTCGGTGGTTTCTTCTTCCTCGTCAGAAAGTATGACGAATTGGTTTCCTCGAGGTCTTTTGACGTCATCAAGTTGAAATTGTTCTATCTCCTCGTCCAACGTGTTTGAAGAAGACACCTGCTCTTATGGAACAACAGTTACCTGGGAGTGCGCAACGAGAGGAATCGCAGCAATCGGTTGAGTGTACAGTATGGTGTGGTCGTCGTCGGAAAGGTCGTGGTCGTCCAGGAAATATGGTCTGGCCATGTGAATCCTCCTACGTCGCCGGTCACCTGCAACAATGGCGTTCTCGATCTCCTGGAAGTCCGAGGAGATGGGATCATACCCCAGGATCAAGTGGGCTGCCCTAAGTTGTAGGTCTTCGCTGACGAACACCTCGGAGCGTAGCACTCGGTTTAGATTCGCGACGTTACAATGACTCAAACGAGGGCGCACGTGTTGTTTATCTGTAAAGAAAGACACCAAAAACAAATAAACGTGGTCAGAATCGTAGAACGTGTAAGAATTAAAGCTAAATACTCAAGTAAATGCAAATGCACTTTTGTAGGTGTTGGGCGTGGTTGTGGGGTGGGAAGTTAGATCCTAAGGAACCGCACCTGGATCTCCCCACTCAACTGGACAGTGGAGGCCGTCCTGCCAGTTGCCTGAGACGATGAGGTAGTCATCCTTCATGCCTTTGTTGGATTTGGGCAGGCAGGAGATTAGCCTAACAACGCTGGAACGGGATTTGATGTAGTAACCTACCTTGGTAAGTTTATGACACTCATACATGAATACAACGTCATGCCAAGTAAGGTTGAGACTCATTTGCTCGTTTAGAGCGTCGACGCTACCTAAAACTCTAAAAACGTTTGGGGCGCATTGATCGGGGCACAACCGGTGGTTGCGGAGGTACTCCCTAGTTACGGGCCTCATTGGGAGGGTCATCCCACGTTCTACGAAGGCTACCATTGGGATGATAACCTCTCCAGTTTTCCTAGAACCGGCCACGGCTTCTGCCGGGCAGTATTGTAAACCTACGTCGTTGGGAATTTGATACTTGGCTCTAAAGCCTTCCATCCCAGCGGCGGTATCAACTAGACATTTGAATTTTTCCATCAGAAACGAACGAAAGACTAAGTGCTAAGAGGGAGAACGGTTATAAGGGGAGCCGAGGATAAGATCCGAGAAGAAAAGGTTAAGAGAGAAAGGAGTAAGAACTTACAAATTTCAAGTCGTGCGAATTTCCACGGATTTCTGCAGGCAAAAGGTGATTATGGATGTTTTGATGGGATTAGTCTCTGAAGAAATAAATGAAGGTGCAGGTTCCCGAAGCGTCACGACGTGCGGGAAGTGGCCTCGAAATTGTATTTGTCCCGCCCAAATTTTCGTGGAGTAACAAGGGCCGTTGGATGCTCATCTCACCGTTGAACGTGGGGGACAAGGTGTAACTTACGACAATAAATGCGCGCGTTTTTTAAAATAAAACCGCCAAATGGCATCTTCTGGGACGCGAAACGATTTCCACACGTGTAATCACTCACAAAGTGTGCGGAGTAAGTTCTCGTCGAATCAAAACCCTATTTTTCTCCTCGGATGTTAAAAAAAAAATAGAGTTTTGAGGGGCTATTGTGGGGAGTAAAAGGACCCAAGTGGGTAATGGGCCTATGGGCTATAGCAAGGAGGGCCGACCTGCTCTTGAGTTAAGAATTTGTTAGTACTGCGGATCGGCCCATGCGCCGAGGATCCGAGGACTCATCCGAGGGTGACTCCCTCCTCGGACAGACGCAGGAGAACTTGAGACCTCGTTATAAAGGTCAAGGGACAATTCCGTGAAGACTAGTGATTAAAAGGGGTGAACCCTTGAATGTCCTAGAGGCACCGATATTTGAGAAACACCAAAGGCAAAGGCTGTCACCTCCACATTAAAGACTCTGCACCTACCTCCTTGGCCGTATTAATGGGGAAGTGACCCCTGAACAGTGGAACGGAAACTTCTGGTCAATATCCAAAGGCACTAAGAAAAGAAATATCTAGGGGGGAGGGGGTTGGAGCAACACGTGGACAAAGTATCAGAAAGACAAGTATTTAAGGGGGGGGGGACCTAGAACAAGAGAGGAGGATCTTTTGTAATCTAAAGAAAAAAGAAAGAGAAATAATAGAAAAAGAGCTCTCGGCTTACGTCCGAGGAGGTTTATTTGCAATAGTTGTTTGTTGTTAACAAGTGCTTGTAGTTCTTAGCTTGCTATCAAATCCCTAATACTTCTAATCTGGGTTTCAAGCCCACACTCTACAAATTTATATTGTTTAAGGCTCATTGGGCCTGAGTTCGTAGCTGTTCTTGGGTCCAGGTGCAATTGTGCACTTACATCTCCCACCCAAAAAAAAAAAAAAAATCAAATCTCTAATTATAAAAAACAACTTTAGTTGTTGCCTAGCCATAGTTGGACTTCACTTTAACCATCACTTGAAGCCCGATGCTGGATTCGTCCAAATTTGTTCATTAGTGTGCTACGTGCAATTCGTATAACTGGAGTCTACTAAGACTTTTGACAACTAAGTATATATTTTGTGGTTTATAGATCACATGTAGTATTATTTTGAGAATACATATTATATATATATATATATATATATATATATATATATATATATAAAAGATAGAAATTCTATTACAGTATAATCTAAGTGTATATGTGTGTGAAGCTTCCTCCTGAAAACTTGAATTCTTACTCTTGCCCCCGACACCCCATAAGCACTTATACTTATAAAATAACCATCGCGTCAAGAGTGAACAGTAGTATTTTATTTTATATTTAGTTTCAGTAATCCTGCTACCTATCTATATGGTTTGTTACCGAAGCTGGGAGAATATAGTAAAATAACAATAATTTTTAAACAATATAATTAGTAGTTAAGGTTTACAAACTATATTTTTTACTAGCATCTTGAGTCTAAAAAACTCGATTTTGGGGCTATAAATCGAGTCTTTAATGCTCGATTTTTATTGTCTGATTTTGTCTGATGTGGCATTTTTTTCACGCGGCGACTACTTAGAAATCGAGTCTCTAAGACTCGATTTACAAGCAAAAAAAATTTGCTCTGAGTCCATCCATTCCCGGAGCAAAACCCACCACCAAAAAAAAAAAAAGAAAAAGAACGCGAGTAAGCCCACCTAGGTTGCGCGACTTGGGCGCGCGGCCTGGGTGCGCGGCCTGGGCGCGCTGCCTGGGCGCGCGACCTAGGTCACGCGACCTGGTCGCGTTGTCTGGGTCGCGCGGCCCAGGTCACGCGACCTAGGCCACCGCGCGCCCAGGCAGTGCTCCTAGGCTGCGCGACCAGGCTGCGTGCCCAGGCAGTGCTCCCAGGCTGCGCAACCCAAGTTGGCTTACTCGCATTCTTTTTTTTTTTTTGGGTGGTGGGTTTTGCTCTGGAAATGGATGGACTTAGTGAAAATTTGTTTTAACTTGTAAATTGAGTCTTAGAGACTCGGTTTCCAAGTAGTCGCCACGTAGAAAAAATGCCACATCAGACAGAATCAGACCATAAAAATCGAACATTAAAGACTCGATTTATAACCCCAAAATCGAGTTTTTTGGACTCGAGATGCTAGTAAAAAATATAGTTTGTAAACCTTAACTACTGATTATATTGTTTAAAAATTATTGTTATTTTACTATTTTCTCCCTGAAGCTGTGGTCTACACTTTTTTTTTGCGTAGGAGTTGTCTACACTCTACAACAGTGCAACTTCACGTTTAATGTTTTACTGTTTTATGTTATTCTTAGTTTTTATAATAATTTATTGTTATTTGCATTTGCATTTGTTTATTATCATACTTATATGTTTGTTTATGTTATATTATATTTAATAAAAATAATGTGTAATTATTATAATGAAGCATTGAGATAACTACAAACTCACTTTAATTTTTTTGCTGTATTTATAAATAGAATAGTGATAGTCACATAATGTGTGTACTAATATGTGTAACACCATGTGTGTGACAATAATTTTCCTTATAAATAATTTTAGTATTATTAAATATTGTGTGATAAAATTTTGTTCAATTACAATTAATTTACCAAATAAAGTTTTTTTTTTTTTTTACTTAAGATTTTTATTGTATTTAACTTGGTCCCTCCTGAACAAAATTTATGGCTTTGCCACCGAACAAGGAGTGGTAGATTTGTGGTTAACGATGAGGTAGGAGTGGAAGGTAGTTGAAGGGTCAAGGGTTTGAGAATGTTGGGAGTAAGTGATCCTGTTTACAAGTAATATTCATATTGGAGCTGAAGATGTTCAAAACTAGACCCCCCTACAGCTCAGTCAGCCAAGGATATAGTCGGGCAACTTGCTGCTCAGACTCTACCAACCGACCCTACAGCGTGAAGACTTTTAGTTTTTTAGTTATTTATTTATTTATTTACTGGTTTTATGTTTGGTAGGCCTAGATCGCTGGGCTATGGCGATAAAACAATTTCTTTAACCTTTGGATGGTTTTAATTAATCTCGTTGAGATGGAAACTTGTGTGTTTTACTCCTTCCCTCCTGCTTTTAAATACATCCATGCCTGTTAAATAATTGCTATGTTTGCACATGATTATGGTTAATTTGCTCATCATACCTTACTTTCTCACTCATGGTGGCTGGGAACCCGTTTCGGGGTTTGCCCCGTTTCGTTCATAACTCCAACCTGTTCAGTAATAAAGATTGTACTGTGAGCAGTTTTCTGCCCTTAGGATATTACGGCTTAGGGTTTTTATCTGTTTGGTGATGAAGATCGAACCGATGAGAAGTTTCTTAAGGTTTGCACCTGCTCGGTGATGAAGACCGAACTGAGGACAGGTTTTTGTCAGAATATTATAGTTTAAGATTATTGATGTGCATGAAATATAAACAATAAAGTAATTCCATATCTACATATTTAGCCTTACTTTTATGCTATTTTTTGATTGATTATAAGTTATCCTTGTCTTATAGATTTTAAAGGCTATTTAGGTGGACATGCTACATGATGGGCCAATTTGAGAGATTCAGCTCTGGCATATGTGAAGCAATGTGAACCACTGAAGCTTGAAGTGAAGAAAAGAAGAAGAAAAAAAATCACAAAGGAAAAGAATAAGAAGTGAGCTCCAGAATGCATACGTGAAAGCAAAGGAAAGAAATAAAAAAAATAAAAAATAAAAGGAACTAAGGAAGTTTCGTGGGATAAGAAATCTACAGGGCTTGAAGATTTTAATTTGATGGGCTGTCCATTAATCCAACGAAATTGAAAAAGAGTTTCTTAATGGTCAGCTTTTGTTTTGGTTTTGTGAAGAAAGGCTTTAAGGTCAGTGTGTTGTGTGATACGGGAAGCAAACCAAAACAATACTAAACCGACTTGTATTAGTTGTGCATGTTTCACCGTAAAGCCATTTTTGTAGATTATAAATAGGACAGCAAAACAGAAAAACAGGAGGGCGGCTAGGGCTAGGACTGGAGCACAGGCAGCAGCGTGTAGTTTCTTTTATGGATTTTCTTTAGCACTGACTATTTCTTTTTCTATTCTATTTGTTTAGTTTAATGTTTAGTATTTTATTCTTATGTTTTATTTTAATTACTATAAGTAGCTAAATTTATAATTAGAGTTGAGGATGAAACCTTATTAAGGATTATTAGTAATATTTATGTGATTTGATTTTTTCCACAATAGTTGTTCTTTGATGATTTAAATTGTTTTTGCTTCATATTAATTGATTAAGATGAGATTCTAGCTATGAGTTCAATCATGTTTTTCTCATGATTTAGGATTTATCTTAATTATTTGAATGCTTAGTTTATTAATTTTTTATTATAAAATTAGATATCGCTTGAGATTTGTTTGGCTACGGATACAATTGATGATTTGATTTTATACTTAAGAAGCGAAGAAGAACATGCTTTTGATTTTTAAAATAAGGATTTTAATGAGAATATTTTCTACGATAGCAAGATTGATTTCTAGATTATCATGTAGTGAGTTGGGAAAAATTAATGATCATAAACATATGCTGATATGACTTACAAGGCGGATTCTAAAACCTTAATTCCTTTCCCTTGATTGTTTACATCTTTTTATTGCTTTATATCTTTTGCTTAGTTTAACTATTTGCTTAGTTTATTTAATTTCAAAAACAACCAATTTTTATTAAACTAGATTAGGATTAATTTGGTTAAGATTTAATTAATTTTCCTACGTTCATTTAAGTCCCTGTGGGTTCGATCTCGTTCTTGTCAAAATATACTTCGATACGGTTCGTACACTTGCGAGTATTTTAAAATTTCACAACAATTTCTGCCTGCTCAGTGATGAAGATCGAATCAAGGATAGGTTTATGTCCTTAGAATATTATAGCTTAAGATTTCCACCTATTCGGTGATGAAGATCTAACCGAGGACAGGTTTCTGCCCTTAGAATATTATAGCTTAAGGTTTCCACTTGCTCGGTGATGAAGATCGAACCGAGGACAGGTTTCTGTCCTTAGGATATTATAGCTTAAGGTTTCCACCTGCTTGGTGATGAAAACCAAACCGAGGACAGGTTTCTGTTAGAATATTATAGTTTAAGGTTTCCACCTGCTTGGTGACGAAGATCGAATCAAGGACAGGTTTCTATCCTTAGAATATTATAGCTTAAGGTTTCCACCTGCTTGGTGATGAAGATCTAATCGAGGACAGGTTTCTGTCCTTAGAATATTATAGTTTAAGGTTTCCACCTGCTCGGTAATGAAGATCGAACTGAGGATAGGTTTTTATCCTTAGGATATTATAGCTTAAGGTTTCCATCTGCTCGGTGATGAAGATCTAACCGAGGACAAGTTTCTATCCTTAGAATATTTTACTTTAAGATTTCCACCTGTTCGATGATAAAGATTAAACCGGGAATAGGTTTCTGTCCTTAGCGTAGGATGAGTTGCCTTAGCCTACTTCAACTTTCTCCGTATTTGTTGACTGGCAATAATAAATTAACAGCAATGGAGTTAAATGCAACTGGATGAATAAATACCATCATATTAACATATAAAACATATATGCATGATTACATTCAATTTACACCTTGGTGTACAACCAGTTAGTGGTAAAACTTCTTTCAGTTGTGAACATTCTATGGCCGAGGAAGCGGTCTTTCCTCTAAATCCTCCAAGTTGTATGCTCTTGCTCCTGCACCTGCAATGGCGGTCACCTCCAAGTTGATGTCTCGTGTAATCCCAACAATCTTACGAAGCACTAGATCTCCCGTGGTAAACTCCCTTCTCCTCACGCTTTTATTGTACCTTTGGGCGAGCTTCTGCTGATACTTTGCCAACAGAATAGTCGCTGCTTCGCGGTGCTCCTCCAACAAGTTCAACTATCCGAACATCAACTCTTGATTCTCGGCTAGAGCAAATCCTTCGACTTGGGTGCTGCATAGGTTTATCTCAGCTGGAATGACAGCCTTTGCTCCGAAAGTTAGAGAAAATGAAGTTTCTCCCATGGATCTCCTCAGAGTTGTCCAGTATTCCCATAGGACGCTTGGCGATTCCTCGGCCCATTTACCTTTGGCGCCCTCTAACCTTTTCTTCAATCCATTAACAATGGCCTTATTGGTGGCTTTAGCTTGGCCGTTACTTTGTAGGTATGTCGGGGTAGAATACCGGTTCCTAATTCCAAGGTTGCTACAGAATTCACAGAAAGCTTTGTTGTCGAATTGCAGACCATTGTCCGACACGAGAGACTATAGCACCCCAAATCTCATTATAATGTTTCTCCATACAAACTTTTTGACATCAACATCTCAGATGTTCACTAGCGCCTCCGTTTCTGCCCACTCTGTGAAGTAATCCACTGCTACCAGTACAAAGCTTCGGTTGCCCGTTGCCCAAGGAAAAGGTCTAACTATGTCTAGCCCCCACTGAGTGAAAGGCCACGGGCTACTAATAGGATTCAGGTTCCTAGCAAGCTGGTGGATTGTTGGGGCGTGCCTTTGACATTGCTCGCACCTCTGTGCATATTCGATGACATCTTTTTGCATTTATGGCCACCAAAATCCCTAAGCATTGCTTTGTGAGCCAATGAACATCCACCAACGTGATTGCCGCACACACCTTTATGCAATTCGGCTAGCAGTTCTTCAGTCTTGCTAGGGTGCAGACATTGCAGGTACGGACCCTCAAAAGACCTTCGATATAACTTCCGATCCATAGATAGCCAGTACCTAGAAGCGTTCTGTCATCCCCTGGCCGCCTCCTTTTTGTCCTCCGGCACTCGGTCTTCAGCTAAAAATTCGACTATAGGATCCATCCAGCACTTCCCGGCAGTGGTAACTTGTGAAACTCTAGTCTTCGAGCTTATGCTTGGTTCAACCACCAATTCCATCCTGATTAATCAGGGCACCTCAGTAGCTATTGATGATGCTAATGTGGCCAGGGAGTCGGCATGACGGTTCTGCCCTATAGCAACTTGTTCCACCTTCACACCTGAAAAGTATCTCATAGTCTGCTTCACCACCTATAGATACTCAACCATCCAGGGATCCTTGGCCTCGAAACTCCCCTGCACTTGGTTAACTACCAGCCGAGAATCCGAGTAGATCTCCACCTCCTAGCTCCTAAGTCTGAGACGACTTTCAGTCCGGCCAACAAAGCCTTATATTCAGCCTCATTATTAGAGGCTCTAAAGCCTAATCTAAATTAATGTTCCAGCTTTATCCCTTCCGGGGTGATGACCACAATTCCAACTCCTGCCCCTACTGCATTGGATAAGCCGTCCACAAATACCTTCCACGAGTTGACTCCTACATGGCAAACCATCTCCGTATTTTTCGGCGAAAACTCAACAATGAAGTCTGCGAGTACTTGGCCTTTCACCAAGTTCCTTGGTCTATATCTAATGTCAAAAGAACCTAGCTGAGTCCCCCATTTAGCTATCCTCTGTTAGAACATGGATGGTGTGCACCTGAAAATAATGGGGCATTTTTCGGGTAAAGTGCACGAGTGCCAGCACCAATTTTTCCAGTGGCAAATACCTTATCTCGGCGTCAACAAATGTTTTGCTTATGTAGTAAATTGGTAGCTGTACACCATTATCCTTCAGCAGCATTGCGCTCGCGGCATGCTCAGATACCGAGAGGTACATATACAAATCTTCTCTAGGTTCTGGGGCTATCAACATTGGCGCCCGTCCAAGATAATCCTTTAGGTCTTGGATGGCCTTATCACATTCTTCGTTCCACTGGAACCCCTTCCACTTCTTCAAAAGTTGATAAAATGGTCGGCACTGATTAGCGAATTGGAAATAAATCGGTTTAGGGCAGCCAACATACTGGTCAATTTTTGAACCTCTTTCGGATTGCTTGGAGGTTATAGACGTTTAACGGCTTCAATTTGATCGGGGTTAACTTCGATGCCCCGTTTGGTGATTAAATAGCCCAGGAACTTATCGGTCACTACCCCGAAAGTGCACTTATCAGCATTGAGACGCAGTTGGTATCGCTGGAGTATTTCAAATATTTTTTTAAGGTCGTCAATATGTTGCCCTTCTTGCTTGCTTTTTATCACCATGTTATTAATGTATACCTCGATCGTATGCCCAATCTTATCCTTGAACATCCTCGTCATCATTCGGTGATAAGTGGCTCCGTCGTTTTTCAATCCAAACGGCATCACGATGTAATGATAATTAGCATCAGGAGTTATGAATGTAGCCTTTTCCTAGTCCTCGGTAGCTAGGGCAATTTGGTGATAATCCTGGAAAGCATCCAAAAAACTCATCCTTAGGTGCCCGTATGTTGCATCTACTAATTGATCAATCTTTGGCATCAGGAACAGATCCTTTGGGCATGCTCAGTTTAAATCAGTAAAGTCAACACAGACCCTCCACTTAACATTCTTCTTCCTTACCACCACAGTGTTTGCAACCATTCTGGAAAGAACGTTTCTTTTATGGCCTCGGCTTCCTTCAACTTCCCAACCTCTTGTCTGACGGCTTTGACATGCTTTTTAGCCGATCTCCTCGGCCTTTTCTTCTTAGAAGGGTATGAAAGGTCTACATTAAGCTTGTGAACTATAAATTTGGGGTCAACTCCGGGCAACTCGTATGGACTCTAAGTGAATACATCCACGTTTTGTAGAAGAAAAGGCAACAACTCCACCTTCTCTTCGTCTTTTAAGCTTGCCCCTATCAAGAAACTCCTTTCACAATCTAGCAAAATCTTCAGTTTCACCAGGTCTTCGGCACAGCTGGCCCCCACTTCCTCTTGGGGTTGCTGTAGCTATTATAAGGGGGTTTTCTTGGACTCCTTTTGCCCAGTTTCTCTGTTGGTTGCGGCCACTAGGCACTGTCTGGTTACCTATTGATTGCCCCTTATCACTGCGATTCCATCCTCGATGCAAAACTTGACCTTTACATGCAAGGTGGGCGGTACGGCCCCCATGTCATGAATCTATGACCTTCCAAGGAATTCTATGTACAGTGAGAAAGAAGCGACCATTATAAATGTTACAGTTACCTCCTTACCTTCCATGCTGACAAGGAGTGAAATTTGCCCTTTTGGAATTACCATATGGCCATCAAACCCCATCAATGGCGTATCATACTTGGACAAGTCTTCCTTCTTCAGCCCGAGCCCCCTGTACAAGTCAGGGTAGATTACATCTACATCGCTCCCTTGATCTATCATTATTCTTTTTACTATGAAACCCTTTACATGGGCTGTGACTACCAAAGCATCGTCGTGCGGCTGAATGGTGCCTTCCATATCATCATCATCAAAAGCAATAGGCTGTTTAGTGTACCTCAGCTTCTTCCTAGGAGAATTCTCACTCGCGTAACTTTCTGCTGGTACCACACTAATATACCCCTTGTCTTAGACGCTGAAGCGTCCTTTAGAACTGCATGGATGACTTCTATTACTCCCAAATGGGGTAGGAGAGGATTTTCACGCAGTCGATCTGCCTGTTCGGCCTCTTGATTCCCTCTTGCCACCAAAAACTCTTTCAAATGCCCCACCTTCACCAACTATTCTAGATGGTCTTTCAATACCCTGTACTGCTCCGTGGTGTGCCCTTTATCTTTATAGTATGTACAATACAAATTCTGATTTCTCGTTGATAGGTCACCCCTATCTTGTTCGGCCATTTAAAATACGACTCATTGTTTATTCGATTGACGATCCTGTGCACCGGCTCCTTGAAGGCTACATTAACTTCTCCAGTTTTCGGCCCGGGCTCTTGAATCCTCAGATCCTTCCGGGGTCTGGGTTGGAAACTGATATTTCAAGGATGACTTATGACCGGGGCCTTCCCCTTGCTTTGCAACCTATCATCTTCTAATTGCTTATACTCCTCGATACGCCTCATCAACTGACTCATATCCTTGAGAGGCCTCTTCGTTAATGATTCCCTCAGTCTAAAATCCTCGAGCAACCCCATTCGAAAAGTGCTCGCCACAATCTTTTCATTCCCCCCTCTGATCTCGTTATACAACTCCCAGTATCTGTTAGCATAGTTGCGGAGGGTCTCCCTAGCCCCCATTTCATTAACAACAATGCGTCCATGGGTTGTAAAACTCGGCTGCAAGTCATGAATCTTATACCAAACTCTTGGATTAGTTTGGAGAAACTGTGAATCGAGCCTTTCCTTAATCTATTAAACCACCTCAGAGCAGTGGAGCCGAGGCTTGAAGGGAAAACTTTACACATCAGCGTGTCATTTTGAGCATGCAAAGACATCATTTGAATGTAGTGGATTACATGTTCCACCGGGTTTGTCTTTCCATTGTAGAAGTTGAACGGCGGCCGTGTGAATTTGCTCGGCATAGGTGCACTTTCAATATCTCTCGAGAATGGTGATCGGGCAACTTGGTGCAACACTCGGCTCATTACATCCAGGGCCATATTTCGAGGTTGCCCCCCCATTCTGGGAAGTTGAATCATGGTCCACATATTCCCTTGAACAATCGCGGTGTCGATAAGACCCGGATTGATGGGACCCTGCTGCACGATGGTTCCCTAGACTAGCCGACCTTTCCCTTCGTTCTCCATGGTCCCTTCTCCAACGTCTACCTCTTGCTTCCAATTCCAAATCCCTCACCATCCTACTTAGACGCTTGAGCTCCTGGTCCCTCTGCTCAAGCTCCTGGTCCCTTCTGTCATTGCGGTTGCGCCCTGAGGCTTCGAATGTTGTCCGAAGTGTTTGAAACGATCTTTCTCCGAGCCCGGACTGTTCTGCTTCCTCATGCTACCTGTCTTCATGCCTTTTCTACCTTCTCTCTCGCCATGTGGACCCCCACGAAGACCCTCTAGAACCACTTTTAGCATAACTCCTTAGTCAACTTCCAGACATTTTCCTGTGCGCATCATGATAGAACCACAGCTATATAGGAAATCCCTACAGACGGAGCCAATTGTGCGCCCAAAAGGAGCTGTAAAGCCCAACTTTTATCTGGGCTCACAATCTATTTATTTCGTGCATTTTTGGATTTCCTACAATGGGTGGTCCTATGCCTGGCAACCGAAATGCCCTTGTTTCCAATCCTCTCAGAATCGTTCTCCCTATCTTTTCTAGAATGATCACCCTATTTTCTCAGTGTTTACCATCCAATTGCCAACCCTCATCTCAAATTCACATCTCTTATTTATAGCCCAAGGATAGTGGAAGGGTTATAATTGTTTTCATGGTGAGTGGAAGGAGAGGTCCAATGCTATTACCCTTAAGTGGGTGTTTAGTTGGGAGTGGGAGATGGTGAGAGTGGCATTGGAACTGGTTCCACCGCTGGATAGACTGCCCAGCAGCAATACTCTCTAGGCTTTACTGAACTCACTAGGAATCATCTCCTCAGGAAATTGCATTCCCTGACCAAGTAGGACTTCACCTTCACGATTCATGTTGTAATTGGCTTCGTAGTGCTTCCCAGCTTTTTGGTGGGGTGACGAGGATCACCCAAACCATGTTTGTGGCCCAATAGAGTGTGTATTTGTGCTTGATACTTTAGGATTTGAGGTCCAACTAGTTTTGGGCTCTGTACTTGTGGCATTATTATGATGGGCTTCGTGGGTATTGGGCTTACAGTGAAGTAACGTTCCGTTCAATTACATTCTACTTTTTCTAAACAAAATTTAATTTAATTATGTTACTCTTTATAGAAATTCTCTAATATGAATTTATATATATCATTTTGCAAATATTTTTTGATTACTTTCTGTGCATCATACGAGTTAGTGACTAGTTACGTGATGAGTTAGAAATTTATGGTCGTCATTAGTCGAAGATTGTCATTGACCCAGAGAAGACTTTACGCATTTATTACACTCAGTGATGACCAAACGTAATGGACGGAACAACGGTCACATAATGAGCTGTGAACTTCAGACAAAGATTTCGTAACGCATTAGCCGTTGAGCATAAATACAGCACATCATTGCCCATTAATAAGACATACAACTATAAAAGAGAAGGTAACAAAAGTTAAAGGTACACAGAAATACTCTACAAAAATCACTCTCTAGTCTATTTCTCTCAAAAATCTTCCTCCCTTACTGACTTAAGCATCAGAGGCGGTTTGGCTAACGCCACACCGGCATGTTATCCTTCTACTAGGTTTATATTGTAGGTTATCATCTAACAAAAACAACTCTAATCACAGCCTTTTCCATCCGCTACAATGAGGAGCTTAAGTACTGATTTTTTGCATCATCAGTTTGCGCCGTCTATGGGAGCGCTAATTATTCAAGCCATCTTTCTCAGTGACAAAAGAGTTCCTTGAAGTACGAGATGAAAGCAAAGATTGCACCTCAGTCATATGCTATGCAACAACAACAAATCCAAGCCCTCTTGGCTAATGTGAAAGAGTTGACTCGCTAGAATGAAGAGCTACGAAAAACAATGGAGTCCCAAAACGTAGAATGTCGGGGAACAAGTGAAAACCAAAATGAAGAAAAGTCAAACTCTCAAGCCAACAGACGAGATAGAACTTCAAGAGAGGATTCCACCAGGGTGGAGAATAAGCTTCGCAACATGAGGAAGGAGATGGACGAACTAAAAATTGCTATGAAGGAAAAAGGCGGAGAGAATTTGGATGGCATGATTCGAAGGACGGACTCCCCATTCACCAATAAAGTGATTAACTGTCCTCTCCCACCAAAATTCTGTCTCCCACAATTGGAGTCGTATAACGATTCCAAGGATCCCTTGGATCACATTGAATCATGCAAGACGCTGATGCTATTGTAGATGACCTCAGATGAGGTGATATGTAGGGCATTCCTAACAACACTAAAGGGAGCAGCTAGAGAATGGTTCAGCAAGATACCCCCAGGAATCATTGTATACTTTGAACAACTTAGCAAAGGTTTTGTTCGTCATTTCATTGGGGGCAAAGACACAAAAAACCAACTGGCCATCTTCTCAACATTCAACAAGCAAAAGGAGAATCACTAAGACAGTACGTCACTTGATTCAATAAAGAGCTACTGCAGGTAGACGAAACTGAAGATCAAGTTATTTTAATGATCATCCAAGTAGGGTTGCTGCTAGGAGATTTCTTCTTCTAAATCACTAAAAGTCCACCAAAAATAGTCGCAGAGTTGCTTCGTAAAGCTCAGAAGTATATGAATGCAAAAGATACGGTGCTCGCAAAGGGGATGAAAGGAAAAAAGAAGAGAGACGAAGGAACAAGCAGCTATAGTGATAAGAAGGAGGAGACACGGAGTGTTGGGCAGACCTCTGGGAAAAAGAAGGAACTTCCAGACAGGAAACCCAAGTTCACTAACTTCACTCCTTTAATAATGCCAATTGAGCAGGTCCTTATGTAAATAAGAGACGATCCTTCCCTACAATGGCCAAAGCCAATCAGCACTCCAGTAGAAAAAAGAGACAAGAGTAAGTATTGTAGATTCCACTAGGACCATGGACATCGTACTGATGAGTGCAGGCATTTGAAAGACCAATGGAGACTTTAATCTGGCAAAGGAAATTGCATCAGAAAGACAAAGCCCTACAGGTACCAACGAAAGGACGACCAGGACAGAATTCTAGAGATAGGGGATACCAAACCCCTTGCAAAAGAAATAAAGACGATCTTGGGAGGACTAATAGCAGGCGAAACGTTGAAGTCTCTGAAAAAGGCATGGGGAAGAGAAATAAATAGCATCCATTTGTGGCTCCTTCCAATGAAGATGCCAAAAAATGACGAGCCTGATATTGTCTTCTCAGAGAGAGAGACGGTTGTGGCATCAGACAACCCCATGATGATCCACTAGTAGTCGTGCTCTGAGTAGAAGAGTTTAACATCCACTGGGTACTCATTGACAATGGAAGCTCAGCAGATATCATTTACTTGCTTGCATTTCAGCAAATGAAGCTGGTTAAGAAGAGGATCAAACCTTTCACCTTGCCTCTAGTAAGTTTCACAAGGGATATAATTGTCCCCCAAGGCATCTTCATTCTAACTATAATTGCAGGAACTTACTCAACACAGGTTACCAAGGAAATTGATTTCCTCATAGTTGATTGCCCTTCAACATACAACATCATCTTGGGAAGACTTGCACTCAATAGACTAAGAGTAGCAACGTCAACATATTACTTGAAAGTGAAATTTCCAACAGCCCATGGGGTAGGGGAAATCAGAGGAGACCAAGTTCTAGCAAGAGAGTGCTATCAAGCCACCTTAGCATTTGGAGAGAACCACACATGGGTGATCAATGAACCAAAGCCCATTCTTAAACTGTCAAAAACACCACAAGAAGTCGAGATCGTCCCAGGAGATTCGACGAAGGTATTGAAGATTGGAACAACACTCCCAACTTCAAAGAAAGAGAAAATGATCTCCTTCTTAAGGGCAAACCAAGATGTCTTTGCTTGGAAACACGAGGATATGGTCGGAATTGATAGGAAGTTCATATAGCATCGTCTCAACATCAACCCAAAATGCAAACTTGTATAGCAAAAACAAAGAATATTTGCACCAGAACGCAACAAAGCAGTAACTGAAGAAGTAGAGAAACTACAAGAAGCTGATTTCATCAAGGAAGTCTTTTATCCAGAATGGCAAATGGAGAATGTGTGTCGACTTCACAAACCTGAATAAGGCCTGCCCAAAAGATAGCTTCCCCTTGCTAAGGATTGATCAGCTGGTAGACTCAACTGCTGGACATAAGCTCTTGAGTTTCATGGATGAATTTTCTAGATACAACTAAATTCTTATGGACGAAGACAATCAAGAGAAGACCTCATTCGTTACTAGCCAAGGGTTGTACTGTTACGAGGTAATGCCCTTCGGACTAAAGAACGTAGGAGCCACCTACTAGAGATTGGTCAATTGTATGTTCTCTCACCAGATCGAAAGGAATGTGGAAGTGTACGTAGACAATATGCTGGTGAAAAGCAAGGACAAAGCCAATCACTTGGATCAACATACTACGTAAGTACAACATGAAATTAAACCCCGCAAAGTGTGTTTTTGTTGTTGCTTTAGGAAAGTTTTTGGGATTCATGTTGTCCCAACAAGGTATAGAGGTAAATCCAAACAAAGTGAAGGCGATAATTAAGGTCTAGTCACCAAAAACAGTGAAGGAAGTACAAAGCTTGACAGGTAAAGTTGTAGCCCTAAACAGATTTGTCTCTAGGGTTACAGACAAGTGTATGCCATTCTTTAAGGTATTTATTAGGACATATGTGGTTCAATTGTTAATAATATATGTCATTATTTTATGTAATTGGCTAATCCTTTGATAAAATGCACTTTACTTGTAATTGGGTAGATTTAGGATGTTTTTAATACTTCAAGAAACAAGGTTTCAAGATCAAGTGTTAGAGCCATGCAAGTCTGTTCAAGAAACAAGCTGAAGTGCTCTTCATTAAAGCTCGACAGTTGGCTCGACAGCTAAATCTATCGAGCTTTAAGAAGCTATTCCAGCCCGTGGCTCGATAGCTGCTCGACAGCACCTCGACACCTCTAGCTGTCGAGATTTAAGAAAAACAGTTTTTCAATACTGTTTTGATTCTAATCCGTGGACATGTCTTTGGGCCTTCTTTTCTTATAACCCTAGACATATAAAATGATTATTTTAAGGGTCTTCAAAGTAAGCACAAGTTGCACAAGTATTCAGCAAAGTTTGTTCAAGCAATTTGTGACCGGAAATAAAGTTTGCCCTTGTTCATTTTTTATGAAGAAGCTGCTGTGTCTTTGCACTGTAGGATTTTGTAACCAAACATCTTCTTGTTTTTCATTGTGAGAATAAACTGAAGAACTCTGCAGCCAACATCTTTCTCAAGTTGGTGATTGAAGTCGCGTACTAGGATTTGTGCAATTGGTTAGTCACGTACTGGAAGTTGTGCATTGAAAATGAGAGATTGTCACTGCAGAACAAGTCCAATTGGGTATTGGGGTAGTGTTCAACTGTAGGTTGGTATAAGGTACTGTGATTTCTTTACTTGTAACCGCTTGTTGTGATAATAGTGGATTCTCAAGAGTGGTGACCTTAAAATCACCTGGTGGAGTTTTTGCCTTGGAGGTTTTTCCCATTCGTAAACAAATTACCGTGTCAATTTATTTTCTGCTACACTTTAGTCTATTGGTGATTTGTTTGTGCTACCACGTGTTTACATGTTAATTTGATTAATTAATTAAACTTAACTAATTAATCAATTAATCCATCACAAGGGGTTAGTATGTTTTTTACCTATCAAGTGGTATTAGAGCGGGCACACTCTGATTAGGGTTTAATCCTTGCGTGTGATCCATTGACCCCTGTTGTCATGTATAGAGAACAATCTCTTATTATCCCTCCTTTATTTGATGGGACTAACTATGCATACTAGAAAGTACGCATGAGAGCTTTTTTGCGGTCTCTAAATGAGAAGGTGTAGCAAGCTTTAGAGATTGGCTAAACCAAGCCAAAGGAAGTGCCAGCCGATTAGGATGTGGCAAAGATCAAGGCGGCAAATTTCAACAGTAGGGCATTGAATGCTTTGTTTATTGCAGTGACAAATGAGGAATTTAAGAAGATATCCTCTACTGAAACTGCAAAGGAAGCATGGATCATCTTCTAGACAACCTATGAGGGAACAAAGGCTGTCAAGGACTCGAAGCTTTAGAGGCTCACTACCAGCTTCGAAGAGATAAAATGGAGGAGGATGAGTCATTTGATGAGTTCTATGCAAAACTCAAAGACATAGTGAACTTTGCCTTTAATCTTAGGGAAACTATCCTAGAACCCAAGATTGTGAGAAAAGTGCTCAGATATTTGCCCGAAAGATTCCATACCAAGATCATCGCGATTGAGGAATCAAAGGATATTGATAAAATTCCTTTGACAGAGCTGGTTGGAAATCTATAGACCTATGAGTTGGGTTTGTCTAGAATCGAAAAGACAAGCAAGAGCAAGAGTATGGCACCGAAGGCCAAAAGCAATGAGACGGAAGAGTCTTCGGACAATGAAGATTCTAAGATGAAGCCCTACATCACCAGGCAATTCAAGAAGTTTATAAAGAATGCCAATGGAAAAGGCTTCAACAAGGACCGTAGACAATCCAGTTCTTCTCAATTCAAGGGCCAAGACAAAGGGAAGAAGGATGCAAGGGATGACGGTCAGTACACTGTTCCTACAGGACCTAAGTGTTTTGGGTGTCAAGGCTTCGAACACATGAAACTAGAGTGCCCAACATATCTCAAGACGATTGGGAAAAGCAAGGCACTTGCTTACGCTAAGCGACACCGAGCCTGAAGATGATTCCAACAATGAGGATGAAGGAAGCTTGAATGCCTTCACTGCCACAGTTAATCCTACTGAAGGGATTTTTGAAGATGTGGATGAAGAAGAGGAATTGGTGGAAGCCAGGTTTGAGAAGATGGATGATCAAGATGACATTCACACAGCCTATGCTAAACTATATAAGGTCTCAAAAAAGCACAAGAAGCTGTATAGGTTGACCACCAAGAAGCTTAGTGATATGGAGCTTGAACGTGAAGAGCTTTTCACAAAGTTTGATGAAGCAAATCAAACTATTGGAGCACTAAGGTTTGAAAATAACTTCTTGGCTGAGAAGACTAAGAAGCTTGAGGCAGAACTATTCCAAGTCAGAGCTTAACTGGAAAGGAGTTTAAGCGCTAAGCTCGATGAGATGTTCAGTTTTCAAAAATCTACTTCAGATCGAACAGGTTTAGGGTATGATTTCTCCTCCTTTAATATTGCTTCTACTAGTACTACTATTTTTGTTCCTCCTAGTAAAAATGTGGGAATTGAAAATACTAATGTTAAAACTAAGTTAGCTAGTGAGAACATAGACAAGGGAAAATCTATATTAAGAGCACCCCCTAAACAGGATAAGAAGGAAGTTAAAAATCCTAGGGCTAAGAGGGCTATCTCTAAAAGGCCTAAACAAAAGAAGCAGCATCTTTGTCATCACTGTGGAGCAGCTGGTTATACTCGACCAAATTGCTATAAGTGATAAGCCACTCAAAATAGCAATAGCATGTTGGTGTCGGGAAACCAGAATCAGTTTCCGTCCTCGTTTGCTCCTCTTGGAGATCTTCTCAAAGCCTTCATGTTCATTTCGAACTTGAACGGTATTAATTCTTCCCCCTCACCGCCGGTTCAAGGGTTTGCAAAAAGGAAAGGTTCTTCCAAGGTGTGGAAAGAAAAGGGTTCCAAGTGATCTAATAACTTTTTCTCTCTCTTCTTCTGTTTTTGTTTTGCATTACTTGTGTGTTTTGCTTTAATGTTTTGAGTAAGTCTAGTTTTTATGCATTGCTTTGTTTAATTTACATGTTTTTGGTTATTAGTTTTTCAGTTTTAGTTATTTTGTTTTGTTTCAAATAAAAATAAAAAAAATTCAAAAATTCAAAAAAATACAAAAATAGTGTGTGTATGTATACATTGGTTCTTGTGAACCTTAAAATGGTCATTGGAATAGAGTTTTCTAAACTTTGTATCTTTTATAACTTAGATGAGCATTCTTATGCACAACTAAGCAAGGGAGCTTTGTAGCTCTTTGTTTGTGATGAGTAAGGTTAAGTGATCTCTTGTACTTAACACTCGTATCACTCTTTTTGACGGGAAGGACTAGAAAATCCTAAGAGAAAGGCATAAATAACCATCTCAGCACTGTTACCCACCAATCATGATATGACATATGTATGCTTTGGCATAACAAAAGTGCAATGTTAATGATATCTATATGCTTCGGCATAGCAAAAGGGTAATGTCAAAAGCTTAACATAATTGGGTATTTCTTTTCTCTCATTTGTATACCTATGCATGGTTTGTTTAATAAAAGAAAATATACAAAGAGATAAAAGCAAAAAGAATAAAATGCTTTGAATATGATTGCAAGCGCGTTTTCTAGGAGATGTAGGAGTTATAGGATGTACCTCAAAGGTAATAGTCCCCATCAAACAGTTATGATTGTGAGTGAGTTAAAGTGATTTTCTCATATCTTAAATCGTCATAACATTGAGACACTTATGCAATCTTGCGATGTTTTTTCACGCACAACACGCAATATTCTTTGCTACTCTTGATACATGTGCTGGTACAATGTATTTTGGCCATCACAAGATTTACATGTGTTGATGTATACTCACTAAACTGTCTTAACTTGTTTTTGAAATATAAAATTGGTTAGACTTGTTTAGTGTGTGTGTGAGTTTTTGGGAGCTAATTTTTTAACTCTTTGTTGTTTGAGAGGTTAATAGGTTGATTGGATCATTGGTTGAGTTGCATGTTTAATTGCATTCATATCTATGTTTTTCTCCTCTTTGAAAAACTGTTTTTAAGCCATCTCGACACCGCTCGACACCTGGCTTATTTGTTGAGCTCATTAATTGCATCTTATCACAATCACGACACCTCTCGACAGCTGGTGGATTGATCGAGAAACCTCCTGGTCTCTCGATAGCTTCTCGATAGACCAGTGGATCAATCAAGAAACCTCTTGACCTCTCGATAGCTGGTGGATCGATCGAGCTTCTTTGTGTGTTTGCTATTTGGTTCCTTGACACCTCTTCGATAGCTGCATCTGTCGACGACTGTGTTCTCGACACCTGTCTCGATATCTCTCGACACCTTTATCTATCGAGATTTACTGAGGTTCCATATATTATTTCAGCATGATCCGGATCTCATTTTCTTGATCTCTCTCATCTATCCGCATCTGTTCATCTCCTAAACACTTTCTTCTCTCTCAAAACCTTCATCTCACATGATTTTCGACCTTTTTTACTTCAGATCTCTTGTTATGATCTCCTTTTCTCTCTTTCCTCATGTTCTTTTCATGCATTCATACCTAGGTTTTTGAGTTTTTGAAAATTTTCGGGGTTTTTTTCAAAAGTGTTGAGTTTTTGTGAAAATTTGGGATGGGTTTTTGCCTAGATGAATTTCAAATATCATACATTGCATTCCATGAGCATTATAACTATATTATAATGCATTTAGATGTGTGAAATTGTTTGTTACTGGTAGGATTGGATTGGGCGGAGCCCATGATGTATTTTATTTGGCATGTCACATGTTCATGCATTTTTCATGTATACATTCTTTCCTTTCAATAAACTTGCTATATTTGAACTGTGTTAGAACTTTTCTGAGTGTTTCTTTCTTCCCCCTCTCTTTCTAGTTTACGTTAGTGCATCAATGGCACCAAAGCGTAAGTCTGCTCCGATCCAGAACCCTCTGCGTTCTAAGGCCTCTTCGTCTTCTGATCCTACTCCCTCCTCTATTTGGTTTCGTGATGAGAAAGCCCAAAGAACTTCTCAGAGATTTTCTCTAAATGAGGTGTTCATTCGAAACGCCAAGTTGTTCTGTCGGACTTCATCGACACTGACCTTCCCGATGTCATTCACAAATGGGAATGGGAGTCACTGTGTGACGTCCCGGTCACATGTCCTTCCATGCTAATTCAGGTGTTCTACTCCAACATGCATGGAATAGATTCTTTATTACCTCTCTTTCTTACTCACATTTGAGGTACACGCATAGTAGTCACACCGAAGTTGGTATCAAATGTGCTTCGTGTTCCGAGGGTTACACATCCTAACTACCCCGGTTGTGAGTGTCTACGGACTGTGTCCAAAGACGAGATGATTTCTGCCTTTTGTGAGCGCCAAGCTAATAAGGGTGAGCATCAGTTTACATCATGTCGACCTTTTGCTAAAGGTCCTAGATTCTTGAACATGGTGATGACTTTTGTGTTGTATCCTCTCTCTCACTACAACTCCATTACAGAGTCTCGTTCTCGTTTTTTGTTGTCTCTTCTTGAGGATCTTTCTATAGATTTTCCTTCACATTTTATCATTTCTATCATAGATGTGTATAGGAATACAGCTACGCGGGACAAGCTCATCTTTCCTTCTGCTATCAAAAGGATCTTATGTCATTTTTTTGTTCCTTTTCCCTCATCCAACCACTTCTCCTTCATGTGTGCCATTGACTACGCTACTGTTAAAAGGAGCGAGATGCAGTTTCGTTCGAGGTGATCTGGTTTGATAGCTCCTCCTACTTTTTCAGTTCCTTCTACCTCCGCTCCCTCTTCTTCAGCTGGAGGTGTGACTTTGGATGCGATCATGGCGTAGCTTCAAGGCATGGATGCTCGCCTTGATACACTTTTTATGGAGTTGTATCAGGTGAACACCTATGTTGGTCGCATTGCTAAACAGCGAGTTCGCCTTGGTGGTTTTGTGGAGTCTCCCTCTCCTCCTCCCGAGGCATCCGAGACACGTGATGATGGTTCCAGCGATGATGATGATGAGGATGGAGATGCTAGCTCTTCCAGTTCTGACGAGATGTCTACTTGACACTCTTACCCATTGTCACTCGTGACAAAAAGGGGAAGTAGTTTTGGATATGAGAGTAGTCATTCTTAGGGGGAGAGTTAGGAGATTTTTGTTAGAGGGAGAGTTTGTTTTTTAAGGGATGTAGTAAAGATTACATGTATCTTTTCTTTTCTTTCTTGTTAGACATACATTGTTTTTGTATCTAGGTCTTGTGACCATTTTTACATAAATGATGTTTATCAAGTGGTATATATATGATGATGTATGTTTTATTCACCTATCTCTACATGTGTTCTATTCACCTATCTCTGAGGCGGTAGGGACGCCTACCAGGTTGAGTGCCTCTGTCTACACTTCCTGGTAGTACTTCCTACAAACCTCAGCCAACTCCTTCGCCAAGCGAGCCTCGGTCTCCTGCACCTCGAGGTTTTAGGATTTCTGCTTTGAGGCCTATGCAGCTTCCTTGGCCTTCTCTAGCTCCGCCTTAAAGTCTGCAACCTGCTGCTTGGCCGTGGCCAGCTCTATATCAGCATAATGGAGCTTTTTACGTTGCTCCTTAGCCTGGTCTTGAGATTTCTTGAGGCCAGCCTCAGCACTTCTCCTCTCCCTCTCCTCAGCTGTTAGCTTCACAGTTAGCTCTTGGTTCTTCTACTCCGCTGCACCTAAGGCCTTGTTGGTTTAGGCGCGAAGATTGGCCTCAACCCTAGCTTCATTGCAGGCATCTTTCACCTACTCCTTAGTCATGAATACCTCCTGGATGGCTTACACAAAAATAACAAAAGAATACATTACCGAATAAGAAAAAAGTAACCTAGCTAGTTGTTAGTAAGGCGTGCCAAGAAACTTACCAAGGCTAAGTCCCTCTTCAGGGACAGAAAAAAATCTTGTTGCCTCGTGGTCTACAGTGCAACCATATCCTTAGGCAGTAGCAGGGGCTACTTCAGAGCCTCATCAAGGTAGTAGGTGTTCCCCCTTTAGAACTCTCTGATGGTGGAGTTCCAGGGTATGGCTGCCCCATCCAGCTCTAGTCGAGACTCCCACACAGGGTTCTGGAGATACACCTCAGCCACACCTTAGTCATCCTTGCCTTCGACCGAGGAGGCCCTCCCCTTGCCCTTGGCCATCTTCTAGTGCTTGGGAGGAACTTCCTCCTTTTAAGGGACTAAATCCCTCTCCTCGGCCACCTCCTTCTCCTTCTTCAAGTTAGCAAGAGCAAATGGGTTAGCTAAAGGAAGAGGAGGAGGGGGGAGGGGAGGAGGAAGGGAAGGCTGAGACCCCGAGGCATCCTTGGGCTCCGACCCCCTAACCTTAAGGAGCTCGTGTAAGCCCTTCTTCCTATTATCCAACGACATTTCGTCCTCCTCTTCTGAACTGCTATCTAGCCAAGCAACAACGAGCCTAGAGGAATGGACGATGGAAAATCTGTCGAGCTCGTCCTCTGAGTCCAAAAACTTGATCACGGGCTTTCCCTGTTCCTCCCTATTCCTCCCTATTTTCCTCGAGCTAAAACTGATCTATCTCCGCCTCAAGTGATAGGTGAGAGGAAGCTATTTCTTCTCTCGGAACCACGGCTTTAAAGGGAGCACGGTGGGAGGGCAGTTTGACTTACACGGTGCCTTCTCGGGCCAAGAATCCTTGCACTGTAACGTCAATCCGAGCCAGTCGAGGAACACCCATTTTGATCGCGTTGCCTACGTCCTGGAACTTGTCGGACAAAGGCTTGAAGTCGAGAATGAGGTAGACAGCTCTCAATTATCTGTCCTTGCTAACAAACACTTCAGATTTCAGGACCTAGTTAAGATCTGGAATGATAACAAAATTGAGGTTAGGAGCCATGTATCTTTTACCAGCCAAAATAGCCGAGAAACAAAACCATGGTCAGAATAATGAAGCCCTCCATCAGGATGAAACAAAATACTAAAGGAAAAGGGAAAGCAACAAAACTACAAAACTAGTGCCCATGTTAAAAGACCTAAACCTAGGGCACCCAACCTGGCTCTCCCTCTTGGACTGGGTAGTGAAGACCGTCATGCCATTCACTCGATGCAATTAGAAAGTCATTTTTCATGCCTTGTTGGATTTGAGGAGACATAAGATGAGCTTAAAAACGGAAGACCTAGACTTAGTATCCCGAATTTGCAAGTAGATGAAACTCGTACATCCAAACGATGTTATGCCAGGTGAGGCCTAACCCCATTTTCTCGTTGAGAGTGTTTGCACTACCTAAAACTCTAAATAGTTGGGTGTACACTGGTGAGGGCCAATCTTATGGTCTATCAAGTAGTCCTTAGTCACCCCTCCCCATGGATAGCCTAATCCCCCCTTCTATAAAGGCGATCATGGGAATAGCTACTTCCCCCTGCCTTCTAAGGTCAATCCATCCACTCGGAGGGCAGTACCGCAGGGAAATGCCCTGGAGGATATGATATAAGGCCTTAAACCCCTCCATTCCTGCAAGGGTATCAACTAAATGAGCGAATCTAACCATCAGAGCAGACTAAAGAGAAGTGAAGGAAATATTTGTAAAGAAGAAGAAGTAGAAAATAGAAGGCCGAGGAGATTGGCCGAGCAGAAAAGATCCTAAGAATGGAAAAACTTACAAAAATAAGAACAATGGTCACTTCAGGAACTTCTTGAAAGTTTGAAGATTTGAGAAGTCTTGAAAGTTTGAGGATTTAGGAAGTCTTGAGAGTTCGAAGATTTGAAAAGTGGGAGAAATGAATCCCTCAAGTGCCTTTTATAGGAGGCGAGATTCGGTGGGAGTTATCCTGCCCAAAATTTGAGAAGAAATATCAATCGTAGGATCTCCATCTCATCGTAGGATGTGGGGAACAAAGTGCTGCCTGGAGCATTAAATGAGATGTTGCGAACTCCGAAGCACCAAAATGGTTACGGGGCATGCGAAGTGACGTTCTCACTTGTGGAATTCAAAGAAGCATGTAGAATTAATTATCCAAGGTCAAAACCCCACTTTTCTCCTCGAATAAGAGGCAAAAATCGGAGTTTTGAGTGGCTATTATGGGGTACAGAAATTTAAATAGGGTTATAGTGCCACGTGTCATACCCATGGCCGAGGAGGCCATTGCCGTGTTGAGGAGTTCATGCACTCGGACGGTAAGACCAGAGGAGGGCCACACTGGGGAGGAAGAGCTTCAGAGAAGGGGTTAGCCCTAACATGATTGAAGGGATGGTAGCTGCCACCACATTTAATGCATCCCACTAAACTTCCTGACTGCATTTATGTGGAGAAGACCCCTGAACAGTGCTGCCTTGGTTGCCATAACTCACAAGGGGTTTGGGGAGATGTTTGATGGGACAAGCTCTCAAGTAGTGGCGCGGACGATTAAGAAATAGAGGGCCAAGATCATCTAAAGGGAGCTATATAATGTGAGAAACCCTCCAGGGGGACGGGATCGGGAAATCTATAGAGAAAATACTATAGCAACAAGAACTGAAATTATATCCAAGTTTAAAAGAAATATACTTAAGGACCACTCTCCTAGGATTTTGCCGAGGAAGGTTTTCTTTGCACAAAGTTCGTTTTTCTTTACTTTCTTACTATCTTTAATCCACTATGCGCGTTGTTCAATCCATTGAAGCCTAGTCTTTAAGCCCTCTCTCTACAAATTCATTATATTAGGCTTTTTGGGCCTAAATCCTTCTACCTTTTGGGCTCAGGATCCAAACCCAACCCCTACAATTGTCATCCCATTTTATTTTTTCTATTCCCCCTTCCTTGTTATTTTAATGTCATCCATTGTATTTGATGCTATTCCTTTCTTCCCTTTATTTTAAATGTCATCTCTTTTATTTAATGCTTTTTCCCCAATCCATTTACATTATTTTCATTCCCTTTACATTATTGTCATCCCTTCTATCTATCCCTTTTAAAAGGGTTTTAAACCTCAAGTAAAGCACAATATGGGTATGTTGTCTTAAGGATGGTTGATGGCTTAGAACTCCCATCTTTTTTTGATGAAGGACCCATAAGGCTTGAAAGAGATGAAAACTTATTTAAGAGGGATCTCTAAAAAAAACCTTCTTAATGAATCTTTACTTTTATTGTCATTTAAATTTAAATTCTTATTTTTATTGTCATTTAAATTCAAGTTCTTTACTATTATTGCTTTTTACTTTTCTAATTAATAATGTTGCCGTAGATTAATTGCTTGGGTAAGCAAATTCCTTTATTATGCTTTTCTAAGGAAAAGGTTTTCAAAAAATTCTTTATTCCCCTTTTCAAAAGTTGTTTTCTAAAATAAAGTTTTTTCTTTAAAAATCTTCCCTTTAAACTTGTTCCCAAAAAAAAATTCTTTTCTCAAAAATATCCTTTCTTAAAAATGCTTAATTTTTTTTCTTTTCTTTTTTCTTCAAATCTGAAAATGAGGCATTTAAAAAAATGTATTTTAAAAATGTTTTCTTTCACCACATAAAAATATAATAAAATAAATCTTTTGAATGAGCAAAGTTTGTAAAAGAAATATGCTTTTTCATAAAACTCATGGGATTTTTGGAACTCAAACCTTTTTTATAAAAAAATAAAACCCATGAGCTTTTTTTTATTTTATTTTTTAAATCCTTTCTATTCAAAACCAATTTTCCCATTAAATTTCTTTTAATACAAACTCCCATTTCGCCATAAAAACCACGGAATTTTTTATTCAAATCTTTTCAAAAGGGAAAAACCCATAAAATATTTCCAAAAAAAAAAAAGAGCTTTTCCCAACTCCCTTTTTTAGAAAAAAGTTATCCATTCTTTTCTTTATATATATATATATATATATATATATATATATATATATAAATAAAGTATTTTCTTTTTTGATTGAATAAATAAAGTATTTTCGAAAAATAATGTTCTTACGCTTAAATCATTTTTCTCTAATAAAATCATGGAAATTTTCAAAGTTAAACCTTCCTTCCTATAATGATCCTATGCATCAAAATTTACAATGTCCGAAAGAGAGAGAAGCTCTGAGGAGGATTTTACATTGGGAAGGAGTACGAAGAAGTTCAAAGAGAGTCACCCCGAGGAAGAGTCTAACTCAGAAAGGCTACACTACGAAAGGAGTACAAGCTATAGCTTCAAAAGCTACTGAGATAAATTGGTTGGCTCCATTCTGGGGGCTTATGAATAGGCCTTTGGTTTTTCTACATCCATGGATGAGGAAGTTGAGTTGGATGAGGATGACAATGAACTTTGTGAAGGTATGGCCAATCTTAAAGTCTCCAGAGAAGAGAAGGCTAGGATTAGAGCTCCTTGGGGCAGTCCACTATTGTTAAAACTTTTGGTAGGAATGTGGGTTTTTTATACCTGTCGTCTAAACTTAGAACCATGTGGAACCCATTTGGTAGAATGGATTGTGTGGATATGGGACATGATTTCTTTTTGATAAAGTTTGATCTTCAATCAGACTTGGATGATGTTCTTAAAGGGAGACCATGGTTTGTTGGACAACATTCTTTGGCCACCAGGCAGTAGGAACTAGAATTCAAAGCCTCGTAGGCAACATGCTCGTCGGTAACTATTTGGGTGAGGTTGCTTGAGTTACCCATCAAGCTCTATGATCCAGTCATGCTAAAGAAAGTGGGGAGTACCATTGGTCCAGTGTTATGTATTGATGCTCATATTGTTAATGGTGCAAGAGGTCGCTTTGCTAGAATTTGTGTCCAAATAAACCCTTGATTAACTCTATTAAGATTGGGAAGATAGTGCAACAGGTGCAATATGAAGGCATTCACATGCTGTGCTTTGCTTGTGGACGCATTGGCCATCGGAAAGAATGCTATCCGTCTCTTGTCAGGGGGCCAACATCGGTGGTGGACATCCAAGTGAATGGCTCTCCTGAAACTAGCTTGAGCCCCAAGGAAGCTAGTACGATTGGGACAGGTGAAGGAGATGGAAAAGATGATGCATATGATATGTATGGAGACTGGATGGTTATGAAACGAAAGACAAGGCCGTATGGGAATGGAAAGAGCTCATGTAAGGGATTTGGTAGAGAAGGGTCAGAGATTAAGGATGACTGTGATGACAGGATGGGTACACGCTACACCCCTTGAGACCCAAAATCTGACCCCGGAAAAGATGTGAAAAGAAAGGCTGGTGAGGAAGGTACGTTGGGAGGTAGTAATTCTCAACTAAGTTAGTCCAAGCATAACCGAACTAGTGTAAGGACCAATAGGAGTGAGGTGTCTTATGGACCTAGTGGGACCCAAAAACCAAACTCTAGGAAGGAATTACCTAATCATGTAAGAAATCTATTATGGGTTGGGAAAGTAGAAAGTGGCCTCCAAAGGATATTCCAGAAAGCTCTTTGTTTAAGGAAAAATCCATTAGCTGCTTCGGTGGGTTTACATTTGAGGCCAAAGCTCAGGAAAATGAATTTACCAATAAAGAGATGGGCAATTTTTCTGAAGGGAAAGGTGATCTCAATCGGAGACAGAATGATAGAAGGGATTCAGAGGGATCCAATGGACATTATGGGCTGGTACGGGGAGGAAGCCTTGGAAGTTTGGAAGAACATCTTCCTTCTTACAGAAGTGAGTGCTCGACTAGATTCCTTCCTATGGAGGATGAAGTATGGATCAAAACTCCAAACCCGTACTGGCACTTCCTCATGGACAAGCCAAAATTTCATCCTATGGTCAACATTCCCTCGGAGCAACAAGGGCATCCCTTTTGGAAGCACCTCTGCAAAGAATCAATGAGTGCCTTAGAGCCAATTCTTTTGGAGCTAGTGATAAGCTAGAGGAAAATTCTTCTAGAAAGATCTGTAGAGATGGTGGTCATGGGGAATCTCTTCCTAGTGAAGCTTCTACAGTTCTCAATTCCAACGATAGCATGCACTCTGAACATTCTCAGCAACCAGTCTCAGTTTGGGATCCTAAGGCACTCGGTGAATCTGTTTCCTACGCTCATCAGGAAGAAGAATGCACTGAAGCAGGCATGGACAATAAGGGAGACAGGGGAGGACCCATCCCCGACATGGTTTGATTCTCGGTATACCCCCAATTAGATAATGAATTTTCTTATCTGGAATTGCAGGGGGGCTATGAAGCCCACCTTGAAGAAAATTGTTTTGGATTGGTTGAATGGCATAATCCTACAATTTTTGTGGTCACGGAAACCAGGATTGATGGCACTAGAATAGATGATATTATTAGAAGACTTCCTTTTGATGGGGCTTACTCTACAGAGACCATTAGGTATGCAAGTGGCATTTGGCTCCTCTGGCGCTCTAACATTGTCTCCATGGACGTCCTGTCTGCTACAGAGCAAGAAATTCAGGCTATTGTCTAGGTTAGTCCTTAAACTCAACCTTGGCTTTTAAGTGTTATTTATGGTAGTCCTCGTTTTAGAGAAAGATGCATCTTGTGTGGTAACTTAAAAATTCTCTTAGAAAGGCACAAGCTCCCTTGGGCTACTATGGGGGACTTTACTGATGTCACTAGTGAGGAGGAGAAATTTGGTGGGAATGGAATTTGTAGGAGGAGGGTTTCTGAGTATATTGGATGTATGGATTACTGCAATCTTTTTGATCTAGGATTTTCAGGAACTAAATATACCTGGACTAATAAAAGGGACATTGCTGATTTAATCCAACAAAGACTAGACAGAGTTTGGGCCAATTCAGGATGGAAGTCCACATATCCTGAAGCGATGGTGAAACATTTAGCTTGGATTAATTCTGATTACTGCCCCCTACTTTTATGACTGGAACCCCCCCCCCCCCTTCTAGTAGTGGTGCCAGACCATTCCGCTTTCAACCTATATGGCTAAGCCATGATGGGTTCCCTGGTGTTGTTAGGGAAGCTTGGGAAGGCAACCAGCACAATGAATGCAGTGTTATTTATGAATTTACCAACAAAGCTAATGTCTGGAACAAAGAAATTTTTGGTAACATTTTTTGGAAAAAGAAGAATCTTGTTGCTAGAATTTTAGGAGATGAAAAGGCCTTAGCCCGAGCCCCCTCCCAAAGATTGATCCACTTATATAATTTCGTGTTTGAGGAACTAGAGAAAATTCTAGCTTTAGAGGAAGAACTTTGGGGTATTAAAGCTAGAATGAATTGGTTTATACAAGGGGAAAGAAACACCACTTTTTTCCACATTTCAACACTAAATCGTAGGAGCCATAATAGAATTGTGCGCATTCAAGATGCTGATGGGAATTGGGAAGAGGATGTGGACAGGGTCAAGGAAATTTTCCTAAAGGGCTTCTTAAAACTGTATAAAACTAAGCAGAGTTCGTGCCCTAGAATGCCTGAAGGTATTTTTGTTTAGGGAAATTGTTTGTCTGAATCTAAGGCTTTCAACCTTACCCTTACTCCCACAGATGCTGAAATCCTTTTTGCTCTAAATACTATGAAAGCTTTTAAAGCCCCTGGCCCTGATGGGCTGCATGTAGGGTTCTTTCAGAGATTTTGGATGGTCGTAGGGGAGTCTTTGAAGCATGAAGTCAAGCAAATTTTTAAATTGAAAAAAATCCCTCCTCAATTGAACAAAACACTCATTGCCCTCATCTTGAAGCAACTGGGACTTGAAACAATTAATCATTTTTGCCCTATTAGCCTGTGCAATACCATTATAAGATTGTATCAAAGACTTTGGTACTTAGGATGAAACACCTGATGCCAACACTTGTATCCCCCACGCAAACAACCTTTGTTTTAGGGAGAAGAGGAACAAATAATGTCATTGTGGCTCAAGAGCTAGTGTATACTTTAGAAAAGAAGAGAGGGAAAGCAGACTTTATGGTTATTAAAATAGATCTAGAGAAAGCATATGATAGATTGAAATGGAGCTTTGTGAGAAGCATGATGTTCAGCCTGGGGTTTCATGAAGACACTGTGGAGCTTGTCATGAGTTGCATTTCCTCTACTTTAACAACTCTTTTGTTTAATGGGAGCCACTTGGAGACTTTTAACCCTTCCTGAGGGTTGAGGCAAGGAGATCCTCTATTCCCTTATATCTTCATACTTTGTATGGAATTCCTAAACTCCCTCATTAATAAGAAATGTGAAGATGGTAAATGGAGAAAAGTTAAGGCTTCCCATGGTGGACCTAACTTTTCTCATACTTTCTTTGTTGATGATTTGCTTCTATTTGCCAAAGCAGATCATGAAAATTGTGAGGCTATAGTTAAAGTGTTGGAGGAATTTTGTGTTCTCACGAGGCAGAAAATTAGTAAGGCAAAGTCTAAACTTTTCTTCTCTCTTAATACTCTTGGTGAGACCAAAGAAGAAATAGTACAACTTTTGGGGATTAATGAAACTTCTAATTTC
Organism: Castanea mollissima; assembly: GCA_014183005.1. Lineage (NCBI taxonomy): Eukaryota > Viridiplantae > Streptophyta > Magnoliopsida > Fagales > Fagaceae > Castanea > Castanea mollissima. The sequence continues at coordinate 3,282,990 of JACAVU010000007.1, forward strand.
GGAAAATATCTTGGCTTCCCCATTTTACATAAAGGGAGACGTCGAAATGATTTCCAATTTGTGGTTGAAAGAGTTCAAGCTAAATTGGCAGGTTGAAAAACCAAGTGTCTCTCATTAGCAGGTCAGCTTGTGCTTATTAAGGCATCTGTGACTGCAATACCAGAATATACTATGCAATGTTATAAGTTCCCTTTAGAGTTTGTGATGAAGTAGACAAGCTTGTAAGGAATTTTCTCTAGGGGTCTATGGTGGAGATTAAGAAGATGCATATGGTTGGGTGGAGTAAAGTCACGATGCCTTAAGATCTTGGTGGTTTGGGGATTTTCCAAATGAAGGCTAGGAATGCTGCAATATTGGCAAAGCTTTGCTAGAGGATTGCTTTAAGCCCAAACTGTCCATGGGCATAAATGCTCATAAGCAAATTATTAACTATTGCGAGACTTAGGAAAGGAGGTAAAAGCCTCCCTGCTTCCAAAATTTGGGTTGCTTGTAGAGAAGGGGGAATTATCTTCAACAAAGGTTTGAAATGGGCAATTTCCAATGGGGAAGATGTGACCTTATGGGATGATTTCTGGCTCCCATCGGGTCCATTAAGGAAGTAGATTGAGGGACCCCTTGCTGAAGGAGAAAGTAATTTGTCAATGAAGATGATCCTGTCTAACCCCAATAGGATTTCCTTCAATCTTCTAGCAAACATAATTAACAACATACAAGGCATACCTCTTGCTTCTAATCCGGAATAGAAAGACAGACTTGTTTAGGCTTTCTCAAAGGATGGTTTCTTTTCTTTGAAGTTTGCCTACCTCCTTGCAAAAGATTTAAATCCTTTGAACCTTGATACTGATCCATGTAGGTGGATCTGGGATGTATATACAACACTGACAATTAAATTCTTTTTATGGCTTTCTTCACAAAATAGCATACCAACCCGTGAAGTTCTTGGTTCAAGAGGTTTTAATCTTTGTACGACTTGTGAAATATGTGGTAATGCAACTGAATCTACCATACATGCCTTGAGAGACTGCCTTGGGGCAAAAAAGGTGTGGATAGAGTTGGGCATTATTGATACAAACTAGGTTTTTTATGGTCTTCCTCTCTTGGACTGGCTAAAGAGCAACTACAACTCTTCTGATTTTTTTTCCTCTGCCTCGTATTCCTTGGAAAATTCTATTCCCTTAGGCACTCTGGCTAATCTGGCTCCAAAGAAACAAGATTATTTTCCGAGATGGAAGAATCGATTCTAATACCTCTGTTCACTACGTTAAAAAAGGTGCAGAGTTTTTTGCAATAGTCCCTGAAAATCCTAAGAAACCGAGGAGAGTTCTAACCCAAGTGGCTTGGAAAAAACCCCAAGTGGGATGGGTGAAGTTAAACTCAGATAGCTCTGTTTAGGGAAACCTAAAGAAGGTTGAAGGAGGGGCTATGCTTAGATGTAGTAATGGGGATTGGATTGCAGGTTGTCTGAGAAAGCTAGGGAACACATCAAGCAACCTGGCTGAACTGTGGGCCCTTAGAGATGGGTTGCACTTGGCCAAACAGCTCAACTTAGAAAATATATGCGTGGAAATGGATGTAGAATTCCTTGTTTACTTACTTTCTAATTTATCTATAGATAACTTTAGCCTTGAACCATTGTTATCTGATTGCAAGAACCTGATGAAGACATTCCCTAACTACAATGTGGTGCATGTGTATAGGGAGGCTAATAGGTGTGCTGATAAACTAGCTAGGTTGGGGGCTGATCTTCATTCAGACCACCTTATTTTGTATAACCTACCGCCTGTGGTGGAAGAACTCCTGGCTAGTGATAAAGCCAGCCATGTTTGTAATAGACTTGTGGTTCCTTAGTTTTAATATATTAGCCTTGTTAACCAAAAAAAAAAAAAAAAGATCCTATGAGTCTTTTTCTTTTGTCTTTTCAAAACTAATATGTTTTTGCTAAAATTATTTTTTAGAAACTCCAAACCCTCCCCCAAAATTTTCAGGTTCCCCTTAATAAACAAACAGAGCATTTCCTAAAAATCATTTCTTTTCAAAAAATGAAGATATTTCCCATTTGCAAACTTTGCTTGTTCAAAAAAAATCTTTTCTTTTAAAAATAAAATGATGATTAATTTTTAGAACTTCTTCTTTTCAAAAATAAGGAAATTTTTCATTATAAAAAAATGTGTCTTTTCCAAACGTTCCTTTCAAAAATATAATTGAGTTAATGTTTTTAAAACTTGTTCTTTCATTGTAATTTAGTACTTTTCCTTAGAATAGCATTTGTAAGGATTTGTGCCTATGGTTCAATTCCATTGAACTCATACGCACCAATCAAGCTTACATTGTCCCTTTCTTTTCTTGGGCACTATCAAATTTTTATTATCATCTTTTTTGCATGATAAAATTATGATAATTATGGATGACAACAAGTTGCTACCCTTTCAACTCCCTCTCTTTATTTTTACGTTGTATTTTATTTGTGCATAGTAGTTAGTATTTCCATGCTAATTATATAGTAAATAAGTACTCACATGCTATTGTATACTTTTCCTCTAATTACATGCTTTCTCACATGTTATTTATGTATATATCGCACATGATTTGATTGTATATGTGGGTGCCCGAGAATCGAGAGTGAAGTTGACAAGTTGCAGTATTGGTGTGGTAATGACACGGGCCAGGAGCTCGAGGAGGAAGGACATCTGAGGAGAGGAAGTAATGAGTCATAGGACTCTAAGACGTTCCAGGAGGAGAGAAAGGCGTGAAGTGAGAGAATCTGTGATCATAGGAGAAGTTTCTAGTTTGGAGTAGCCTGTTACCTCTGCATTTAATGGTGGACAACAGCTTTATCAGCTGCATTGATGAGGAAGTGACCTGAACAGTGCAAATTACAGCTAAGCAAATTCCATTCGCCACCTTTTTCAGATACAGACAGAGACAAATGTCATGATAGGAGGCATGTTAGGTAAGGTTGGATGGTTGAGATATGAGAAAATGAGAAGTATATAAGAAAAAGGGGGTTTACAAAAAAGGGGGGACACAAGTGCCAAGATAGAGAGAAGAAACAAGAAGAGCATTGAGAAAAAAGAGAGTGAACAGTAACATTTTATAAGTAAATGTGGCCTCTTTAGGCAAACTGGTATTGAAAGAGTGATTCACCCATTTAATAAGATCAGTCTTTTCTTCCTTGTTTTGATTATTGGATGAAGATGGTAAAATTAGGGATGATGGATCCATTTAAATAAACTTAACAGTGCTAGATCAGTGGGCTGATAGTGGATGGATCCAAAATGCACGGACAAATGGTGGACGGATCTAAAGGCCACGTGGCATCCACCTGGTTTTAGTGATCTCCAAGGAATCCTAAATGGAAACAACTTGCATCTCACGATTAACCCTAGCCTATAGAGTCCCAATACAAATAGAATCCTAACATAAGGAGGATCTCATAATATCTGTCCATTAATGATGATCTTCTCCATAAGGAAATGTTTTGCTACACAAGAAACGGCAGTCGGTTCTACACTACTATAAAAACCCAAAGGCCCTCAGAAAATAAGGTACGCACAGTTTCTCTAAAGCTCATACTCTCTAGCATTGTTGGAGCTCTCTTGTGACTTAACCTTCGGAGGGTCTTTGGCCGGTACCCCACCGGTGCCCTTTGATTGGTTCTTTTCTTTTGTTCTTCAGGTACATCCATTGACACGTTTGGACGATCAGCTCACTGATGATTTTTTGTGCATCATCAGTTGGCCCCGTCTGTGGGAAATAACGAGTGATCAGCCATATCACCGCTCCTAAGACAAAGAGTTGCATGGTCCAGATGATCAATGGCTACCATCAACCAAGAGATCGAAAACTTGCCCAATGCCTGGGAGAGTTGCTGGAGCAAAAGTTGGGCCAGTGGAATGAATAGTATATGAACCATTAAAATGGAGAATAGGGCAGCAACAAATGCAACAACAGCCGTCCCCCGACGAACGATCACTAGGAAAGGGATGACCAAGATGACATTTGAGTGGACTGACGAATGCCAAAGAGCATTTAAGGAACTGAAGGCATACCTCGCATCTCCACCACTCCTCAATCCATCTAAACCCAATGAAAAGCTTTCCCTTTACTTGGCCGTATCCCTCATGATTATTAGTTCAGCTCTCATCCAAAAGGAGGATCATGTGCAATTACATGTATGCTACACCAATCAAGCGCTTAGGGGAGCAGAAGAAAGATATCCCCCCATGGAGAAGTTAGCCTCAGCCCAAGCATTAGCTGACTTCGTCACAAAATTTATGACGAGCCAGGTGGAAGGCAGGGGGGCAGCAGCCCCACGGAAGGTTTGAATGGATGGATCATCTAACAAACATGCTAAAAGGATTGGGTTAGTCTTACAATCTTTTGAAGAGGACATCATAGAGTGCACCATCCGACTCCAGTTCCCGACGGCCAATAATGAAGCTAAGTACGAAGCTGTACTAACGAGACTATCAACGAAGACTATGAAACCAAAGGAGAGTGAATGAAGTACCTTAGCCTTGTCACGTCCCAAGGGAAGAAAAGAACATGCTGATCGATTGGCTAAGGTTGCATCTACCGAACACATGGCTATTGGTCGTCACTAGGGAACTGGAAATACAAGTGATACCAGCAGGTATTGGTTGGATGATTCCAATCACCTTCTACCTTAAGAATGGGACACTTCCAGAGGACTACAACGCGTCTCGAAGATTGAAAGTTCGGGCATCATGCGTCCTGGGGGCAGTTACCAGTGGCCGACCGTGCAGAAGGACGCTCAATCCAACGTAAGAGCATACGACATAAACCAACGATTCAGCAAGACGTCATGGCTAAACACTACAAAATGAAGCCAACGGGCACCTAATCCTCATCCCAATGGGATGGATCGACAACCAAGGCCACCGACGATCAAGTATACCAATGACACCTGATTCTCATCCGAAACTAAGACCTACATATGGGATGGACTGATGATCAAGGATGCCTACGGGCACTTGATCCTCATCCAAAATTTAAGTCCTACCTACAAGTGGAAGGATGAACCAAGTCACCCACATGTGCCTTGGTCAAAATTTTAAGTCTTCCTACCTATGGGTGGACGGACGAACCAAGTCACCCACAAGTGCCCTGGTCAAAATTCTAAGTCTTCCTACCTATGGGTGGACGGACGAACCAAGTCACCCACAAGTGCCTTGGTCAAAATTCCAAGTCTTCCAACCTATAGGTGGAAGGACGAACCAAGTCACCCACAAGTGCCTTGGTCAAAATTTTAGATCTTCCTACCTATGGGTGGACGGACGAAACAAGTCACCCACAAGTGCCTTGGTCAAAATTTTAAGTCTTCCTACCTATGGGTGGACGGACGGACGAACCAAGTCACCCACAAGTGCCCTGGTCATAATTCTAAGTCTTCCTATCTATGGGTGGACGGACGAATCAAGTCACCCACAAGTGCCTTAGTCAAAATTCTAAGTCTTCCAACCTACGGGTGGAAGAACTAACCAAGTCACCCACATGTGCCTTGGTCAAAATTCTGTCTTCCTACCTAATGGTGGAAGGACGAACCAAGTCATCCACAAGTGCCTTGGTCAAAATTCTAAGTCTTCCTACCCATGGGTGGACGGACGAACGAAGTCACCCACAAGTGCCTTGGACAAAATTTTAAGTCTTCCTACCTACGGGTGGAAGGACGAACCAAGTCACCCACAAGTGCCTTGGTCAAAATTCTAAGTCTTCCTACCTATGGGTGGACGGACGAACCAAGTCACCCACAAGTGCCTTGGTCAAAATTCTAAGTCTTCCGACCTACGGGTGGAAGGACGAACCAAGTCACCCACAGGTGCCTTGGTCAAAATTCTGTCTTCCTCCCTATTGGTGGAAGGATGAACCAAGCCACTCACGAGTGCCTTGGTCAAAATTTTAAGTCTTCCTACCTACGGGTGGACGGACGAACTAAGTCACCCACAAGTGTCTTGGTGAATATTCTGTCTTCCTCCCTACTGGTGGAAGGACGAATCAAGCCACTCACGAGTGCCTTGGACAAAATTTTAAGTCTTCTTACCCATGGGTGGACGGACCAACGAAGTCACCCACAAGTGCCTTGGACAAAATTTTAAGTCTTCCTACCTACGGGTGGAAGGACGAACCAAGTCACCCACAAGTGCCTTGGTCAAAATTCTAAGTCTTCCTACCTATGGGTGGACGGACGAACCAAGTCACCAACAAGTGCCTTGGTCAAAATTCTAAGTCTTCCAACCTACGGGTGGAAGGACAAACCAACTCACTCACATGTGCCTTGGTCAAAATTCTGTCTTCCTACCTAATGGTGGAAGGATGAACCAAGTCACCCAAAAGTGCCTTGAACAAAATTTTAAGTCTTCCTACCTACGGGTGGACGGACAAACCAAGTCACCCATAAGTGCCTTGATCAAAATTCTAAGTCTTCCTACCTACGGGTGGACGGACGAACCAAGCTACTCATGAGTACCTTGGTAAAAATATAAGTCTTCCTACCTATGGGAGGAAGGACGAACTAAGCCGCTCCCAAGTGCCTTGGTCAAAAGTCTAAGTCCTTCTACCTAAGGGTTGGACGGACGAAACAAGCTACCTACAAGTACCTTGGTCAATATTCCAAATCTTCCTACCTACTGGAGGACGGACAAACCAAGCCCTTCATAATTGCCTTGGTAAAAAATTTTCTTACCTACGAGTGGATGGACAAACCAGTCCACTAACGAGTACCTTACTAAGTCCATAGAGTAGACGGATACAAACTAGTATTCAAAATTTACTATACCCATAGAACAGACGGATACAAACTAAAAAAAAAAAAAAAAAAAAGTTTATAAAATCCACAAGGTGGATGGATGCCAACTCATGTTATAAGTTCACAAGATCGACGGATATATAAACTATATATCCACAAAATGAATGGATGTGTCAAAAAACATCCAAATTTATGTGCATAGGATAGACAGATTCATTGACTAAGTCCACGAGGTGGACGGATGAAAGATACGTAAGACATCTAATTATTAACAAATTCACGAGGTGGACGGATGAAAGATGTATAATGTGGACGGATGAAAGATGTATAATGAGACGTACCTAAATTACTACTAAGTCCACAAGAAGGACGGATTAAAGCAATTGGGAACTTTTCGTGACACAAAAGAAAGAGCTCAAGCACAAATATATGAGGGCGACGGAAGCAAAGAAAGCTCAGAAAACTAATGAGCGACGGTCGTTATCCTTACAAGAAGCCATCGTTCTCAAAACAGCTCTCATATACTCAAAACCCACAAGCTAATGAGCAACACACGCCCAGAGGTCCCAAAGTATTGAAGTGTTAGTCTTTATCACAGACACTATCTTCGGCGAGATCTTAACAACCTCATTGTCAGGCATGGTTGTTTTGCAGTTCATGGGCCACTCCATGGCCACCGTATGGCAAGATTCCCTTGAATCTAATATCAAAGGTGTTTGTTTTGTTGACCAAATTGTCGCACTCCACTATGGAATTGACCGTGACAATGGTTATGCTCTTTGTAACTCGCCTCGCCTCTGAAACTGAGCCATTGACTAATTGTTTAGATCCACAACTAGTTCTACATGACCCAACGGATCATGCCCAGTCGAAGAAAACAAGAAAATTCCTTTCTTCTCGAAGAAATCGCAGGTCTAAGGTTGATTTGAGTTCTTGAAGATCGGTCCGAATGGGGTTGTTCTTTAACAACTCGTGCTCATGAAAGTGACATTCCTTTCTTGCCTTGCTGCTAAGTTGTTTGCCGAAAATCCCGTGAAAATCCCTTGTGGTCAATATAACTTTAGCTGACCCACTAAAGCTTTGAGTCTGAATAGAAGAGTAAAAAAAAAAAAAAAAAAAAAAGGATTGCCAAGGAAAAGGAAACAGAGAAAGCTTTTTCCCTTCCTTAACTCAATCACGGCTCCAGCTGAAAAGCTCATCGCCAAACTCAGGGAAGTCTTCTCTACTTTATTTATCCTCTGCCTTTACTTTTCTCTTGAAGCTTGACATCATTTGGTTATATTTGAGAACCAATGTACAAATTTGGCTTCACGCATGGCTACAAGACATTTTTATCATGATTATATATTAAATATGGTCCTTACTTTGTTACAATCACTATTAGCCTTTCCAAAGTCAGCTTATTTATTATAAACACCTTCAAGAAAGTGTTATGTTCTTTCTAAGCCGTTTGGATGATGCCTAAGCCAGACTTTACTACCTTCTGCAGCTAAGAGCTTTCATTGGCTTATGTTCCCTTTTATTTATTTTCTTCTTTAAGATTCTTGTGAAGCTTTAAGGTGCTTCACATTCGCACCTGGGTTGAAAGTAAAAAATGGCTGTTAATTCGTTTTGAAGCTGATGTTGGTTGGCCTAACAAGTAGCCACCAGTTTTGAAGATGTTTATGTAGTAGACATGACTTATATTACTTACTTCTATTTGGTGAAATAAATATATATATACTCACAGTATACTCACACTAGATATTCTCTATCAAGGTGTTTAGCTTAAAGATGGTCTCATCTTCCACATCATTAACAGCGGGAACACTATGGGTTGGAGCTTACATGTTGCCTGCAACAAGCTTTATGTGTGCAGCAACAAGCTCATCACATTTGGCATTATTTCACCAATAGAAGCTGAAAGGAGAAACAAAAATACTTCCCATAGAAAGCTAGCATCCACTTAGTGTGAGGGCAGGTTCTTAAAATCTCCAATCTGCGTCTCGAGGGAAGTTTCTTCACTTTGACATTTTCTCATATACTGCTAGAAACACTACTGTTTGAGTTAAGAGTAATGCTTGAACAGTATTTTCTCTCAAGACCAGTTTTGACAAGCATAATATATGATTACAAGAATTAGTTTTTCTCATTATGATTTCCTGTCCGTGGACCTGAATCTGCACAAGGCTAAATGGTTGATTTAGCTTTATTTAACTGCAAACTAGTTATTTAGTAGTACTAACCTTGTTCTTGCAGGTTGAGTAAATTATTTTTTATGCCTTATGGCTAATCTGTTGATAGGGTGAAATAAACATGACGGTACGTAAGGCGACGGTCACTATGACCTAAAGGTGACGGATGGATGGCGGACGGACAGGGAAAATCACGTGTCATTCTCCGGGCCAATCTAATCCACGCTACGCGGCTAGGGCTGACGTGGCGCTGTGTGAGATCCACACAAACGTGGATACGAAGAATACTTGCGCTACATGTTAGCCTTAATCAAAGGAATTTTATAAGGAAAGAGTTTTAGTCATGAAAGGAAAAAACTTGATGATTAAGGAAAAAAGGTCAATTCTACACCTCTATAAATACATCCAAAACCCCCACGGCAAAAGGTACGCATAATATTCTTTACTCTGGCACTCTAGGGTAAAAAGACATAAGATTCTGACTTGACCTTCGGAGGGTTTTTGGCCGGCACCACACCGGTGCTCTCTTTAGGTTTATTGTTTTCTTTTTACAGGAACAACTTTGGGTGGAGGGTGCTCGCAACTCACTGGTGATATTTTCGGCATCATCAGTTGACGCCGTCTGTGGAAAAAATTATCGAATTTAGTCTCGCTCTACCCCTGAGACAAAGAGTTGCATGGCACTCACCCGATCGATGGCTACGAATAACAATCAAGGCGACGAACCACGCGCCACCGCTCTGGAAAGGCAGGTCCAAACGCTTGCGGCGGCGGTTGAACGCCTCACTAAGCAGAATCATGATTTGGAAGAGCAGTTGCGGCAGGTGACCGCACACCAGAGTGCACCACAGGAAGATCAGGAGGGCGCTAGTCCTGAAGGAAGGAACGCGGAAAGACCTAAGGGCAGCAACGCTCCGACTAGACCCGAGCGACAGGAAACCAATCAACCACTCGCCTTAGACGCTGTGCCGACTCACATAGCCGCCGAAATGCAGGAGATGAGGGAACAAATGGATGCGATGATGAACGCCCTTAAAGGACGAGTGTCCAGCAACTTGGACGACCTTGTCCACAGAACGGATTCACCGTCCACAGAACGGATTCACAGCGTTGGTAAATTCATGCCCCGTTCCCGCAAAATTTCGCATGCCCCATGTGGAAAACTATGACGGATCCAAGGACCCGCTGGATCACCTGGAGTCTTTTAGAACCCTAATGCATCTTCAGGGGGTACCGGACGAAATCATGTGCAGGGTCTTCCTCACCACCTTGAAAGGGCCTGCAAGGGATTGGTACAGTAGGCTGACGCCCAATTCCATTGGCACTTTTAAGGAATTAGGCGCGCAGTTTGTATTGCACTTCATTGGAAGTCACCGGCACAAGAGGTCTGTTACATGTATACTAGGTATTAAGCAACGAGAAGACGAGACACTGAGGTCTTATATAGCCCGTTTCAACAAAGATTCACTCTCGATAGATGAGGCAGATGACAAGATACTTGTGGCAGCGTTCACGAATGGACTGCGAGAAGGTAAGTTCTTGTTCTCTCTATGCAAAAATGACCCAAAGACGATGTCCGATGTCTATTACAGGGCGACGAAGTATATGAACGCGGAAGATGCCTTGCTGGCCAGAGACGACTGTAAACCAAAGAAAAGGGAAAGACAGGAGGATGTGAAACTAGATAACGGACGAAAAATGGCCAGAACCAGAGATCGACGGGAAAACCGGAGACCCAAGCCACCTTCGGGGAAGTTTACAAGCTTTACCCCCCTCACAGCCCCAATTGACCAAGTGCTAATGCAGATCAAAGATGAAGGAAGCTTGACATTCCCGGGCAAGTTGAAGGGAGATCCGAACAAGAGACCAAGAGATAGATATTGCCGTTTTCACCGTGACCACGGTCATGATACGACGGACTGTTATGACTTGAAGCAACAGATCGAAGCACTTATAAGGCAGGGTAGGTTGCAGAGGTTCGTAAGGAAGGAAAGAACAAATAAACCCCAGGAGCAGAATCCTAGGAGAGAAAACGAGCGTCCCAGACCACCGGTGGCAGACATACGGATGATAATGGGGGGCAACGCCACAGCAGGATCGTCCAAAAAGGCCAGAAAGACTTATTTACGGACGATACAAAATGTCCAGTCGACGGGACCTTCACTAGAAAGAATGCGACGGAATGACTCCAGTATCGAGTTCTTTGAAGATGAGGTCCGGCGCCTTCACCACCCTCATGACGACGCCCTGGTGGTTAGTATACAGGTTGGAGACTTCAACGTCCACCGAGTCCTGGTGGACAATGGGAGCTCAGCGGACATCCTTTACTACCCCGCGTTCCAACAGATGGGGATTGCAAGAGAGCGACTGGTCCCGGCATGCATGCCTCTTGTTGGCTTCGGGGGAACCCGGGTCCAGCCTTTAGGATCCGTCACATTGTCAGTGCCGGTAGGAGACTATCCAAAGCAAATAACCAAAGATGTCTCCTTCCTAGTGGTCGATTGCTCCTCAGCGTATAATGCCATACTCGGACGACCCACACTCAACGCATGGAAGGCCATAACTTCCACCTACCATCTGATGATCAAGTTCCACACCGAACATGGGGTTGGAGAACTGCGTGGGAATCAGGTGGCTGCACGGGAATGTTATGTGGCCATGATGGAAATGGATGACCATATACAAGTAATGAACGTCGAAGAACAGAGAACAGCGGCGGAACCCGTGGAGAAATTGGAAGAGGTGCAATTGGATGACTTACGGTCCGAACGGACCACCAGGATAGGAACCTCGGTCGACCCAACGGTTCGACATGCGCTACTGCTATTCCTCAAAGAGAACCAAGACGTATTTGCGTGGAGCCATGAGGACATGCTCGGGATAGATCCGTCAGTTATAGTCCATAAATTGAACGTGTCGCCTTCGTTCTCTCCAGTTCGACAAGAGAAGCGCGTGTTTGCCCCCGAAAGGGATCGTGCCGCAGCGGAGGAAGTTCAGAAGCTACGGGAAGCAAACTTCATACGAGAGGTGTACTACCCAGACTGGCTGGCAAACGTGGTGATGGTCAAAAAGTCAAATGGGAAGTGGAGAATGTGCGTCGACTTCACGGATCTGAATAGGGCGTGCCCTAAAGACAATTACCCGCTCCCACGCATTGACGCCTTAGTGGATTCTACCGCAAAGCATGAGTTGTTGAGCTTCATGGACGCCTTCTCAGGGTACAACCAGATTAAGTTGGAGAAGACAGATCAAGAGAAGACATCATTCGTGACGAGTCAAGGGCTTTTTTGCTACAAAGTGATGCCATTCGGGCTCAAGAATGCAGGAGCCACTTACCAACGATTAATGAACAAAATGTTCGAGCACCAGATTGGCCGGAACGTCCAAGTCTACGTAGATGACATGTTGGTAAAAAGCGTAAAGGTGTCGGATCATCTGAGGGACCTCCAGGAGACTTTCGACACTCTTCGAACGTACAAAATGAAGCTGAACCCAAGCAAATGTGCATTCGGAGTAACTGCTGGAAAGTTCTTAGGGTTCATGGTGTCCCAGCGTGGCATTGAGGTCAACCCCGAGAAAGTGAAAGTAATTATGGATCTGTCTCCTCCAAGGACGGTGAAGGAAGTGCAAAGTTTGACAGGGAAGATAGCAGCTCTAAACAGGTTTGTATCAAGAGCAACGAACAAGTGTCTGCCTTTCTTCAAGACGCTAAGAAGATCCTTCGAATGGACGGATGAATGCCAAAAGGCATTTGAAGAATTAAAAACATATCTTTCCGCTCCGCCGCTGCTTAATCCGTCCGTACCTGGGGAGGAACTGTACCTCTACCTTGCTGTCTCGTCAGCAGCCGTAAGTGCAGCTCTCATCAGGGAGGAAGGAAAAATACAGAGGCCCATGTACTTTGTAAGCCGGGCGCTAAGGGGTGCAGAGGAGAGATATCCACGGATGGAGAAACTTGCCTTCGCTCTGATAACCGCAGCGCGAAAACTGAAGCCTTACTTTCAAGCACACGCCATTATAGTCCTAACGGACCAGCCCCTGCGAAGGGCAATGACAAATCCAGAAACTTCCGGACGGATGGCTTTATGGGCAATTGAGTTGAGTGAGCATGATGTCCGATACCAGCCACGAACAGCAATGAAAGGGCAAATATTGGCAGACTTCATCGCATAATTCACTATTCCTGAGGAGCAGGGGGTAGAAGAAACGCCCACATGGAGAATTCATATTGACGGGTCCTCCAATAGGTATGCGGGAGGAGTCGGAGTTGTACTCCACAGCCCAGAAGGGGATAAGGTTGAATGCATGATCCGCCTGGAATTCCCCACAACAAATAACGAAGCAGAGTATGAAGCCCTGGTGGCGGGATTGGAGTTTGCAGTAGCGGCCGGGGCTAGGAAGGCAATGGTCTACACCGATTCCAAAATTGTAGCTAGTCAAGTTGACGGGAGCTATGATTGTAGGAATGAACGAATGAGAAGGTACCTCTTAGAAGTGAAGGGTCGAACGACTGACCTCCAATTCGAGATAACTCAGATCCCGAGAGAAGAGAATCAAGACGCAGATCGACTCGCGAAGGCTGCTTCGACCGAACCTATGGTCGTCCCAGAGCAGGTATTATCCTTCATCCAATATTCGTCGTTACTAGATAACCTTCAGGTGCAGGAGTTAACCATTAAAGACGATTGGACGGTTCCGATTGTGGCGTACCTCAAGGACGGCAAGCTACCAGACGGAAAGGAAGAAGCAAGGAAATTGAAGGTTAGGGCTGCCCGATTCATACTGATCAAAGGCATCATTTACAAGAGAGGATTCTCCCGACCATATCTAAGGTGCCTGGGCCATGACGAAGCAGACTACGTAATGAGAGAAGTTCATGAAGGGATTTGCGGAAACCACTCAGGATCAAGGTCTCTGGTACACAAGCTACTCCAAGCAGGGTATTACTGGCCGACAATGCAGAAGGATGTCCATATGTACGTGAGAGCCTGCGATAAGTGTCAACGGTTCGGCAATCTTATTAGGCAGCCAACGAAGGAACTCACACCCATGACGGCCCCATGGCCGTTCGCACAATGGGGGTTAGACATCATGGGTCCGTTTCCAATAGCGGCAAGACAACTGAGGTTCTTGGTAGTTGGTATCGACTACTTCACCAAGTGGGTGGAAGCAGAGGCTCTTGCTACTATCACAGAGAAAAATATTCGCAATTTTGTATGGAAAAATATTATTTGCCGATATGGGATCCCGAGAGTGCTTGAGTCAGACAACGGAAAGCAATTCGACAACGATGCATTCCGAGACTTTTGTTCTCAGCTAGGAATCAAGAATCACTACTCGTCGCCCGCTCATCCACAAGCCAACGGACAAGTTGAAGTCACGAACCGGTCCTTGCTAAAGATCATCAAGACCCGGCTCGAGGGGGCAAAGGGCATATGGCCGGACGAATTACCAAGCGTCCTATGGGCGTATAGAACGACGGCAAGAACGCCAACAGGAGAGACACCGTTTCGATTGGCGTTTGGAGCAGAAGCCCTCATACCGACAGAAGTGGGGTTGACGAGCTACCGCGTGGAAAGCTATGATGAAAGCAAGAATGTTGAGGCGTTGCGTCTAGAGCTGGACCTTGTAGACGAAGTCAGAGCAACAGCGGCCCAAAGACTGGCACGGTACCAGGATACGATGGCAAAGCACTACAACTCTAAGGTTCAACACCGGGACTTCACGGTTGGAGATCTAGTATTACGAAAAGTGCTCGGCGCTACGAAGGATGCATCATTGGGAAAGCTGGGTCCCAACTGGGAAGGCCCGTACAGAATCATCTCATGGCACATGAAAGGAACGTACTATTTGGAGACAATAGACAGAAAGAAATTAGGCCATCCCCGGAATACGAAGCACCTGAAGAAGTACTACCAATAGTGCAGCAGTCACTTTACCTGTTGCCTTACTTTTCAGTTTAATTTTAGACAGTTATAGCTTTTGCTTTTCAGAACTCAGTTTTTTCTCCTTCTAGAGCTCAGTTTTTCTATTCCATTGACAATTTGGTTGGTTGAACTTATGAGAGGAATTTTTAAAATGCATTTGGTTGAAGGAATTTTTAAAAAATGCATGTTGACGGATCACCCAAGGGGTGAGAAACCTACAAGTCCACAAAGTGGACGGATCACCCAAGGGGTGAGAAACCTACAAGTCCACACAGTGGACGGATCACCCAAACGGTTGAAAACCTACGAGTCCACAAAGTGGATGGATCATCCAATGGATAAAAATTCTACAAGTTCAGCAAGAAGACGGATCTACTAATGAGTTCAACAAACGAAACCAAACGGTCCAAAAATAGTGAACGGATAACATCAGATCATATCATGAAAGAGATTAAAACGACGGATCAACATATAAACGGATTATCAAAGGATTACAAATGATACCATACAATTCAAATAAAAGGAGTTCAAAAGAGTTTAACAGAATACATAAAATAAACTTGTTCCTCATAAATACAAGTTAAACTAATCTTTAACAATGACGGGTTCTTCAGGAGCTTCAGGCAACGGCTGGACAGGCTCAACGACGGTTGTTCCTTCCGAAGCCTTAGCAACCCCGTCGTCGTCTGGAACCTCGCCGAATAGCTCCTCGGTCCCTTCAGAGTCGATGGTGTGAGCAGGGGTTCGGGCTTCAGTATCTATCGTGATATGAGCCAAGTCCAAATCAGGGAATGATCCCTTTACCTGACGGAGGCAATCATCGAACCCGTCATTGAAAGAGGAACCCAGCTTCGCTATAAGGGCGTCGGAATCTCGATACTCCTTGACGGCTTCAATTTTTGCCCGCTGGATGTCGTCGTCGTGAGATTCCACCTTCTTCCTAAGCAGCTCAACTTCCTTCTCCAAGTTTTCGCGAGCTTGCTCGGAAAGTGTCAGTTTCCTCTCAGGATGAACTCTCCACAACTTCAGTTCGTCCAGCTCTTCTACCGTCACCTTCGCCTTAGCGCGAACCCGCTCAAGGGCTCTCTCCTGAGCCAGGCAACGGTCAGATAATCCCTTTGCCATTAACACACCCTGCGACGGTTCGATGATGGGTCAATTCATGACGGAAAAGAATCAAACCAAATTAAGGATGGAGTGAGATGATGACGGAAACAAACCTGGGCTAAACTATACAAACAAGTCTCCCCCATAGTCTCGGTGGCATGGTTCCCCAAGTCTTCGTAATCTTCATCAGTGATGATGGAACCAATACGACGGAGAGCGTATTGGGGGGCTTCTCCTTCACAGGGTCCGGGTTGGTCATCAAACCCTTCCCCTTACCAATCCCAAGCTTAGGGGCGGGTTTTGCCGTGCCGGACCCCTGACCGGCAGGTAGACCCGTCACGAGTTTTTGCTTCTTAGAGTGACGGTCCAACCTGTCTACAGAAGGCCTCTTAAGTGCGGGATGCGACGGATCTACCTTAGAAGCATCGCTACCCTTCTTCTTGGCTGCTTGTTTGATGAGTGCCCGTCTCCTAGCATCGTCCATTTCTGCAAAGGGAGACGGTCAATGAATAATAAATAATAATAAAGTCAAGTTGTCGACGGAGGGATTTCAGCACTTACGTTTGCGTACACATGTGTCGTATCTTCTAGCGGCGGGTGTAGGTTCAGGACCGTCACAGTACCAGTGCAATGTGTCCAAGGTGACGAGCCTCGACCAGGTCCGTTCAGATAACTTTGTCTTCTGAAAAATTTTCTCTAAGAAACCAAACTGTTCGGTCGAGATAGGAGGACGGTCTCTTGCTAAAAAAACAAAAAAAAAAAGAAGAAGAGAGAAGGGTTAAAAGAAAATTTATAAATAAACGACGGATAATCAAAGGACGGGCTCGTACCAGACGGGGGCATTATGCCCCACGTTTTATCAACTGGCATGTAATCGTCGTCGCCTGGACGACACATCCAGTTATCCCCTCGCAGGAAGAAGTAACGACCCTTCCAGTTACGATTGGAGTCTGGGGTCTCGGATACTAGCCTGAGTGCCGGACTCCTCGGCACGAAGCTGTACATTCCCTTAGACTTCGTGATTTCTGACGGACGGTAACAATGAAAAAATTCTTCCACTGTTAACCGTCTGGCTCCGTCAGACATGACGCCATACAGAACCTCGACGCTCAGGAATACCCTCCATGCGTTCGGAGATATCTGAGCAACGGCAAGACCTAGGTATTGAAGGAGACGACGGTGCAAAACACTCAAGGGGAATCGGAGACCCGTTTTTAGCATTTGCTCATAGACACCGACGTCTTCGAGGCTGCGGTAATAACATTTTTCCAATTTGAATGGTAGATGGATAGATATGGTGTCGGGTATTTGATATTTCTGCCTAAGTGTGTTGAAGTGGGCCGGCTTAATAGTCGACACGAAGTCATTCACCGTCCACAAGGGCAGCAGGGCGAACTCCCTGAAGCCGTCAGGTCCAATGACAGATTGAATAGGTGGGTCGACACCGTCCAGGTTATTGGACGAGTCGTCCTCTGACCCATTCCCATCCTGCCCTTCGTCTTCCTCATGGGAAGGAGAGCTTGATGACGGTTCCCTCTCCTCGCTGGAGGTGTCCTGGTCTGCTCGACCTGACGAGAACACCTCTTCGTAACCCGCTCCCTCGCGGGTATAGGACTGACTACTTAACGCCTCACTAGACATCTGACACCTACATATGACGGGTAAAGGAAACCTAAGGCTCTAGATTTGTGCCGACGACGGGACTAACGATAAGAATAGATAAAAAGCATTCAAAAGAGTAACTTACTGTTGAACGACAAGAGAACACGACGGGTAAGTTGTCAAGATGTTGCTTCGCGATTGCCCAAAGGAGACGGTTGCTCTTGGAACGAGGTTGACGGTAGCGCTCTCAACAACAGAAAGATTTGCGAAAAGTGTATAAGTGGGCACTGAGGGTGATATATATAGAGGTGATAGCGCGGGAAACGAAGCGACGCATCGGTTCCAGCGAACAACCACTCAAATCTCCCCACGTGTCCTCAAGCATTTATGTCTGACTCCAGCCTGTCCGTCATAGTGTTTTAACTGGCATTCCATGAAACCGTTTTGTGTTGATGACGGTATCACGGAATGAGGGGGCAACTGATAGGGTGAAATAAACATGACGGTACGTAAGGCGACGGTCACTATGACCTAAAGGTGACGGATGGATGGCGGACGGACAGGGAAAATCACGCGTCATTCTCCGGGCTAACCTAATCCACGCTACGCGGCTAGGGCTGACGTGGCGCTGTGTGAGATCCACACAAACGTGGATACGAAGAATACTTGCGCTACATGTTAGCCTTAATCAAAGGAATTTTATAAGGAAAGAGTTTTAGTCATGAAAGGAAAGAACTTGATGATTAAGGAAAAAAGGTCAATTCTACACCTCTATAAATACATCCAAAACCCCCACGGCAAAAGGTACGCATAATATTCTTTACTCTGGCACTCTAGGGTAAAAAGGCATAAGATTTTGACTTGACCTTCGGAGGGTTTTTGGCCGGCACCACACCGGTGCTCTCTTTAGGTCTATTGTTTTCTTTTTGCAGGAACAACTTTGGGCGGAGGGTGCTCGCAACTCACTGGTGATATTTTCGGCATCATAATCTGTAATGACGTTACAGGACACTTACAAATATTTTGACTATCTAGTTGTATTGCTTGGATGTCGCTTTGAGCCAATCAATCTAGCTTGGAAAAGATAGTGACAGTACAACTTGTCAAGGCATGAGCCCAAATGGCCTTTGAATGCAGTTAGTGACTACTAACTCAGTGATAGCATTGTGGAACCTTATCGCCAATAATGGGAATGATCTCTAGCCTCCTGAGCAACAAATTCAGGGAAGTTCCTTGACTCTTTCTTAAAAGCATGAATAGCTTTCTATTGAATCATGGTATCCCTTTTCGCTTAAACGGAGAGTAATTCCTCCCATTTCACATGTTTGGGACTATGTATAGATTTGACTACATGACTGCCTTCAATAATTTCAGTGGCTGATTTACTTGCTGATTTTTCATCACTAATGAAAATTATCTTCGCAAAATTTATAGTGGATGAAAGTAATTCAGTCTTGTCTTTTGACCTTGCTTTTGGCAGTCCCATGGCGGCTTTTTCAAAATAAATACTTTATGGAACAAATTGATTTTGGGTGATTACTAGGGGCCTAATTTAGTTTACCCCCAATATCTTTTGTGAAGACCTAGATTCATCTGTTAACCATATATGTGTGGTATACAATTTACTTACTCCTTGAAATGATATTTTATCAAGCCATTGAGGGCTACTATGTTATACAAAATTCTAATGACAGTCATGACTCGTTTAGCAACGCTATTTCTTAGCCATTATGCAAGGTGTTGCCTTATGTTGCCTCTTGGAATTCCATGGATCAGACATGATTTACTTTGAATGGTCATCAAACTTAATGCATACTGGTGGCTCAAATGGCTTATTATCATTGCTATCTAGCTTGCCAAGGTGATGGTGATCCCATCTTCCTTGAGACATAGAAAACACAAAGGAGCTCCTTGCAGCCCTCTGGGTCCATTGTAAACTCAAGTTACAAACCACAGAAGCTCCGCCTTTTCTCTCTAGTCTATGACATGGAAGCTATCATCCCCACAGACCTCCATAAGCTAGCTATAAAGCTAGCAAGGATTTCAGGAATATTCGAGGGGGCTACCAATGGCGCTATTCTTTCTTGAAGACTTCAAATGATAGCACTTACCTCATTGGTATTCTTAAAAGCCATACAACATGCCATTGGATTGATCAGATGGGAACCTTTACTTGGTAGGGATCTATATGCTCATGCATTGTGTCATCTAGCATGATATCAACGGATCGCCTTAAGCTTAAAAGAAAGGGGGTGCATATTTCTTAGGCGCTACAATTGCCAATGCAAACATGGGCGATATAAGCCAAGGCGACTAGTCTCACTTTCGATGAAGTCAAAGACTTTGTAAAGGCTTCGCTCTCAAGAACAGGGCTCAGGTTCATATAGAGGGAACGGCGCAGAAGACAAAGGGACACTTCGTTCCAAGGGATGAGCCACTGGATAGACGCCCCGTGTCCTACGACATTAATGACCCTAAGCCAGCCTGTCAGGCTAGGTATGTTTTTTAGGAAACAAATTGAACCGTCACTCCATGGGCCCGTCCACTCAGAGATCACGAACCCATGGAGTGAGGGGGCAACTGAAGATGGTAAAATTAGGGATGATGAATCCATTTAAATAAACTTAACGGTGCTAGATCAGTGGGCTGATAGTGGACGGATCCAAAATGCATGGACAAATGGTGGACGGATCTAAAGGCCACGTGGCATCCACCTGGTTTTAGTGATCTCCAAGGAATCCTAAATGGAAACAACTTGCATCTCACGATTAACCCTAGCCTATAGAGTCCCAATACAAATAGAATCCTAACATAAGGAGGATCTCATAATATCTGTCCATTAATGGTGATCTTCTCCATAAGGAAATATTTTGCTACACAAGAAACGGCAGTCGGTTCTACACTACTATAAAAACCCAAAGGCCCTTAGAAAATAAGGTACGCACAGTTTCTCTAAAGCTCATACTCTCTAGCATTGTTGGAGCTCTCTTCTGACTTAACCTTCGGAGGGTCTTTGGCCGGTACCCCACCGGTGCCCTTTGATTGGTTCTTTTCTTTTGTTCGTCAGGTGCATCCATTGACACGTTTGGACGATCAGCTCACTGATGATTTTTTGTGCATCATCATTGGACAAAGCCCACTCTTGCTGTTTGTTTCCCTCTCTTACAAATTTTACTGACTTGGGTCAACGTTAAAAGCCCACTATTCTAAGTGAACCTAGGCCGCTAGAATTTTTGGACCCTACAGCATATATCTCACATGTTTTTTTTTTTTTTTTTGCAATAGTTGATGGTGATGCTGATGCTTTAATAGACCTTATTATTTTATAAGTATTATTTCAATAAAAGAAAAAATCAGGTTACCGGATGCCCTTAAAATAATTGCTAATAAGTCATAAATAAGAAAGTTTTGACACTACTTTCATTAAAAATATAAAAAATTATCAATAATATTTATTATTTTATCATTCTCCTAACAGTAATATTTAATTTTTTACTTATTTATTTTTTTAAATATATTTTTTAACAAATTTTTATTTTTTTTATTTTATTTAAATATTATTTTTTCATTTATTCTTTATTTTTTTTTAATCATCATTTATTCTTCCTATTTCTTCATTCATTCTTTATTTTTTTTTAATCATCATTTATTCTTCCTATGTTTTCTAACAACTATATTTTTAAAATTTTTAATGACTATATTTAAAAATTAAAAAAAAAAAAAAACTTCTTCAATTTTTTCAATAATCTAATATCTCAAATGGTAATATTTCTTAAAGGATTTTTATTTTTACGAGTGATCCTACAGTCAAAAACTATTTTACAACATTTTTATAAACTGTTGATGTGGCCAGCTTTCTATTGATTTTCATTTAAGCCTACTATTAACACCACATTTTTATTTACCAATAATTACTCACCACATCAACAATTTATAAATTTCTCGGTAAAAATATTTGTATCTCTAGTATTATTCTGAAATGTTCAGACCAATTCTTTGCTATTATTCATTAACTTATAATTAATTACTTTTAAAAAAAACTTACCATACTTTTCATTAAAAAAAAAAAATCCACCACGCACCACAAGGATCAGACCAAATCCTTTTATTTTTTTTTTATTCATCAAATTATAATTAATTTCCTTAAAAAAAACTTAACATAATTATTATCATTAAAAACAATTCCACCACACCACACGTTTTTAGCTTTTTCTCCACCTCTTCTTTTTTTTTTTTTTTTTTTTTTTTAGAGAGAGAGAAAAAAGATTAGAGAAATTGTCCCATAGGAATCACCGAGAGAGAGAGGTAGCCACTGCGAAGGCCGGTGGAGATCATCCACTCACCGCTGCTGGTCCTCCTCACCACCACCAAGTGCATGCAAACCTGGTTGGGTTTGATCGGCTTCTGTCTCCTTTTTTTTTTTTTTTCGTCTTCTTTCTTTTCTTGTTTTGATTCACTTTGCTGTTACAATGGAGCTTAGATAGACTTTCATGTTCTTGATCTGTTGTTTTTGTTTTGATTTTAGATTTGGTGTTCTAATTAAATTTGTCTTTTTCCCCATTCTTGATCTGTTGTTTCTATTCTTATGTTAGATTTGTTATTCTAATTAAATATATTTTGATTTTAGATAGTGTTTGTGTTTTGATTGTGTTACTGTTTAATACATTTGAGAGAAAGATGAACAAAGAAGAGAGGAGGAAAGAGAAAGAATATTTTTTTATTCAGCCGAGTATTTTTTTAAGACAAAATAATGATTTGGAGTTGCTATAGTGTTCTCTAAATCAAGAGAACAACTGTAGCAACTTTAAAAAAAAAAAAAAAATTGGAAAAGTTTTGGGTTTAGAGAATTTGTTGGAGCTGATTTTTTGGGTTTAATCTTCAAAAAATGGCTTTGGCTAATCTATTGGAGATGCTCCAGTTATGGTTCAACCCTTCCAAATAATAATCCAATCAAAACCTACGAAAAAAAAATACCAAAATATAGTAAAACTCATACCAAATTAAGTGGTTGACACTAAAAAAAACAACTTAAATTTATTAATATTTAGAAATACAAATTGGAAAAAAAGAACAATTCATGAAAGAACACACCTTGAGGTTGCAACACTACACTCATAACAGCTTCAACATTTTTTTCAAGCTCCAAGGATGTGTGTGATTGCCTATGTGGTAGGATGGAGTTCCGGTGCAAAGAGGAGAAGGAGGAGGAGGAGGCGGAGGCGGAGGAGGTGATTTTGCGTTTAGGCCTCCAAAAATTTGTACGTGTGTTTGAGGATTGGGGATTTAAGTGGGCTATGATTGTATGTGACAGGGTGTATTGAATTTTCACTAAAATGCTGATGTGGCATATATTAATTAGGGGCTAAAAAACCTACATTTTACACCCTAACTAGTTCAGAATTAAACTCTTCAAAAATTGATATGTTACACCCTAACTGGTTCAAATTTAAACTCTTCAAAAATTGATATGAAAGGACATGAATAACAGAAAATATACTCTGTGTGTGTGTGTGTGTGTTTATTAATAATTTGAAAATATACCTATGAATCTTTTTCTTTTGTCTTTTCAAAATTAATATGTTTTTGCTAAAATGATTTTTTAGAAACTTCAATCCCTCCCCCAAAATTTTCGGGTTCCCCTTAATAAACATACGCAACATTTTTTGAAAATCTTTTCTTTTCAATAAATGAAGATATTTCCCATTAGCAAACTTTGCTTGTTCAAAAAAAAAAAACTTTTCTTTTAAAAAAAATGATGAGTAATTTTTAGAACTTCTTCTTTTCAAAAATAAGGAAAATTTTCATCATAAGAATTGTGTCTTTTCCAAGCGTTCCTTTCAAAAATATAATTGAGTTAATGTTTTTAAAACTTGTTCAGTCATTGTAATTTAGTACTTTTCCTTAGAATAGCATTTGTAAGGATTTGTGCATATGGTTCAATTCCAATCAAGCTTACATTGTCCCTTTATTTTCTTGGGCACTATATAATTAGTATTCACATGCTAATTGTATAGTAAATAAGTACTCACATGCTATTGTATACTTTTCTTATATATTCTTCTTAAGTTCATTCCTAACAACTATATTTTTAAAATTTTTAACAACTATATTTAAAAATTTTAAAAAAAACTTCTTCAATTTTTTCAATAATCTAATATCTCAAATGGTAATATTTCTTAAAGGAGATTTATTTTTATGAGTGATCCTACAGTCAAAAACTATTTTACAACATTTTTATAAACTGTTGATGTGGCCAGCTTTCTATTGATTTTCATTTAAGCCTACCATTAACACCGCATTTTTATTTACTAATAATTACTCACCACATCAGCAATTTATAAATTTCTCGGTAAAATTATTTGTATCTCTAGCATTATTCTGAAATGTTCAGACCAATTCTTGGCTATTGTTCATTAACTTATAATTAATTACTTTTTAAAAAATCTTACCATACTTTTCATTAAAAAAAAAAATCCACCACGCACCACAAGGATCAGACCAAATCCTTTTATTTTTTTTTATTCATTAAATTATAATTAATTTCCCTAAAAGAAACTTAACATAATTATTATCATTAAAAACAATTCCACCACACCACACGTTTTTAGTTTTTTCTCCACCTCTTTTTTTTTTTTTTTTTTTTTTTTTTTGTTTTTGTTTTGTTTTAGAGAGAAAGAAAAAAGATTGGAGAAATTGTCCCATAGGAATCACCAAGAGAGAGAGGTAGCCACTGCGAAGGCCGGTGGAGATCATCCACTCACCGCTGCTGGTCCTCCTCACCACCACCAAGTGCATGCAAACCTGGTTGGGTCAGATTGGATTCTGTCTCTTTTTTTTTTTTTTTCCGTCTTCTTTCTTTTCTTATTCTGATTCACTTTGCTGTTATAATGGAGTTTAGATAGACTTTCATGTTCTTGATCTGTTGTTTTTGTTTTGATTTTAGATTTGGTGTTCTAATTAAATTTGTCTTTTTCCCCATTCTTGATCTGTTGTTTTTGTTTTGATTTTAGATTTGGTGTTCTAATTAAATTTGTTTTTTTCCCCATTCTTGATCTATTGTTTCTATTCTTATTTTAGATTTGTTATTCTAATTAAATTTATTTTGATCTTAGATTGTGTTTGTGTTTTGATTGTGTTACCGTTTAATACATTTGAGAGAAAGATGAACAAAGAAGAGAGGAGGAAAGAGAAAGAATATTTTTTATTCAGCCAGGTATTTTTTTTAAGACAAAATAATGATTTGGAGTTGCTATAGTGTTCTCTAAATCAAGAGAACGACTGTAGCAACTTTAAAAAAAAAAAATTGGAAAAGTTTTGGGTTTAGAGAATTTGTTGGAGCTGATTTTTTGGGTTGTAATCTTCAAAAAATGGCTTTGGCTAATCTATTGGAGATGCTCCAATTATGGTTCAACCCTTCCAAATAATAATCCAATCAAAACCTACGAAAAAAAAACCAAAATATAGTAAAGCTCATACCAAATTAAGTGGTTGACATCCAAAAAAAAAACTCAAATTTATTAATATTTAGAAATACAAATTGGAAAAAAAGAACAATTCATGAAAGAACACACCTTGAGGTTGCAACACCACACTCATAACAGCTTCAACATTTTTTTCAAGCTCCAAGGATGTGTGTGATTGCCTATGTGGCAGGATGGAGTTCCAGTGCAAAGAGGAGAAGGAGGAGGAGGAGAAGGCGGAGAAGGAGGAGGTGATTTTGCGTTTAGGCCTCCAAACATTTGTACTTGTGTTTGAGGATTGGGGATTTAAGTGGGCTATGATTGTATGTGGTAGGGTGTATTGAATTTTTACTAAAATGCTGATGTGGCATATATTCATTAGGGGCTAAAAAACCTACATTTTACATCCTGACTAGTTCATAATTAAACTCTTCAAAAATTGATATGTTACACCCTAACTGGTTCAAATTTAAACTCTTCAAAAATTGATATGAAAGGACATGAATAACAGAAAATATACTCTGTGTGTGTGTGTGTTTATTAATAATTTGAAAATATACCTATGAATCTTTTTCTTTTGTCTTTTCAAAATTAATATGTTTTTGCTAAAATGATTTTTTAGAAACTTCAATCCCTCCCCCAAAAATTTCGGGTTCCCCTTAATAAACATACGCAGCATTTTCTAAAAATCTTTTCTTTTCAAAAAATGAAGATATTTCCCATTTGCAAACTTTGCTTGTTCAAAAATAAAAATCTTTTCTTTTAAAAAAATGATGAGTAATTTTTAGAACTTCTTCTTTTCAAAAATAAGGAAATTTTTCATCATAAAAATTGTGTCTTTTCCAAGCGTTCCTTTCAAAAATATAATTGAGTTAATGTTTTTAAAACTTGTTCAGTCATTGTAATTTAGTACTTTTACTTAGAATAGCATTTGTAAGGATTTGTGCCTATGGTTCAATTCCAATCAAGCTTACATTGTCCCTTTCTTTTCTTGGGCACTATATAATTAGTATTCACATGCTAATTGTATAGTAAATAAGTACTCACATGCTATTGTATACTTTTCCTCTAATTACATGCTTTCTCACATGTTATTTATGCATGTATCTCACATGCTTTGATTGTATATGTGGGTGCTCAAGGACCAAGAAGGAAGTTGAAGAGTTGCAGTATTGGTGTGGGAATGCCATAGGCCACAGGCTTGAGGATGAAGGACATTCGAGGAGAGGAAGGGATGAGTCATAAGACTCTGAGATGTTCTAGGTGGAGAGAAAGGTGTGAAGAGAGAGAATCTGTGATCATAGGGGAAGTTTCTAGTTCGGAGTAGTCTGTTATCTCCGCATTTAATGGTGGACAATAGTTTTATCAGCTGCATAGATGAGGAAGTGACCTGAACAGTGCATTGATGGCCAACAGCTAAGTAGATTCCATCCGCCACCTTCTTCAGATATAGACAGAGACTAGTGTCATGATAGGAGGCATGTTAGGTAAGGATGAATGGTTGAGATATGAGAAAAAGGAGAAGTATATAAGTAAAAGGGGGTTTACAGAAAAGGGGGGACACAAATGCCAAGATAGAGAGAAGAAACCAGAAGAGCATTGAGGGAAAAGAAAATGAATAGTATATTTCATAGGAAAATGTGGCCTCCTCTAGCAAACTGGTATTGAAAGAGTGATTCACCCATTTAATAAGATCAATCTTTTCTTCCTTGTTTTGATCCTCGGGCAGAGCCCACTCTTGCTGTTTATTTTCCTCTCTTACAAATTTTATTGATTTGGGTCAAGGTTGAATTGTTTAGCCCACAATTCTAAGTGGATATGGACCGCTAGATTTTTTGGACCCTACAGTATATATCTCACTTTTTTTCTTTTTTTTTGTGTGGCAATAGTGATGCTGATGCTCGAATAGATCTTATTATTTTATTAGTATCATTTTGATAAAAAAATATTAGGTTAACGGATGCCCTTAGGATAATTGTTAATAAGTCATAAATAGGAAAATTTTGACACCACTTTCATGAAAATATAAAAGCTATCAATAATATTTATTATTTTATCATTCTTCTAATAAAATATTTTTAAAAATTGCTCCTAAACTAACCAATCCTCTTCCAACAGTAGTTTCAACGGAATCTTTTCATTTGCTAAAAGTTAAAAAGAAATTAATCAAATTGACAGATTTTGATAAAGTGTGTAAATAGAGAAATGATATGTCCATAATATTTTACAATAAATCATAAGTGGTAGATTGTTATTGTTGGGGTAAAAAAAGTAATCTTAGTGTTAGGTTCAAATTTGAACCAATAACAAGTAATCACCTATAATTTTTTATGAAAATATTGTAACAATATTGTGAATATAACATCTTTGGAGTAAATAACTACTCCGTCCGTTTGTTGGGGAGGGGGGGGGGGGGGTATAATTATTCTTTGTTGCCATCTAAAATAAAATACGTCGAGAACATGACAGCTGCTCCCCTGACCCCACTAAACACCACCTTTCTCAATAAGAAATATTACTTTCATTAAAAAAAAAAATTATTTAAAAAATAAAAATGAGTTTTTTTTTTTTATAATCAAAATAATAGGACTTTCATTAATTAGGGGATAAACCCAAATAAGATACATCCATATGAATATGGTCCGAAATCATTGGGGGAGTGTCCTCCACCCAAACAACATAGTCTGTCACATTACATGCATATCTCGCCAGCACATGTGCTGCTTTGAAAAATTCTTGTGGCACACCAAAAGGCACAACATTGACTACAACTTACCTATGTCGTGAGTTGTGGTTGGTGAAGGAGTGTTCCCACATGGACCCACTATCACCCCTCCACCAATCACAACTCACCACATGGGCGAGTTGTGGCCAATATTGTGCCTTTTGATGTGGCACAAGAATTACTCTCTCTTTCTCACCCATTCAACCCCTAAATTGAATCTAATTATAGTTCAACCCTTCCACATAATAATCCAATCAAAACCTACTAAAAAAAAAAATACCAAATATAGTAAAACTCATACCAAATTAAGCGGTTGATATCCAAAAAAAAAACTCAAATTATTAATATTTAGAAATACAAATTGGAAAAAAGAACAATTCATGAAAGAACACACCTTGAGGTTGCAACACCACACTCATAACAGCTTCAACATTTTTTTCCAGGCTCCAAGGATGTGTGCGATTGCCTATGTGGCAGGATGGAGTTTTGGTGCAAAGAGGAGAAGAAGGAGGCAGAGGAGGTGATTTTGCGTTTAGGTCTCCAAACATTTGTATGTGCGTATGAGGATTGAGGATTTAAGTGGGCTATGATTGTATGTGGTAGGGTGTATTGAATTTTCACTAAAATGTTGATGTGGTATATATTCATTAGGGGCTAAAAAACCTTCATTTTACACCCTAACTAGTTTAGATTTAAACTCCTCAAAAATTGATATGTTACACCCTAACTAGTTCAAAAATTCTTAAAAAATTGATATGAAAGGACATGAATAACCAACAATCTACTTTGTGTGTGTGTTTATTAATAATTTGACAATTGAGAGTGGGGGTTATGAATCCTAGATGTTTATGTATACAAAAAAATGTCAACTAGTTGAGCTATCAGACTTTTGGTAGTATCCTAGATAGAGTCTAAGAGCATTCCCATTTACCTATGCTTAAAAGATGCAATTTGCTTTACAAAAGTTACTTCATTTATTTTACGTAACTAAATTAACAACACACCCTACATCTCGTTCTTTACTTTTACACTACATAATCTATTTTTTTACACACACCAGCAATACCAATAGCACAACAACCCTAACCACCATAATCAGCACAATCATCGGCCTTATTATTAGGCTATTGTCATTATCACCAACCTTATTAATCCACAAAACTAATTTTTAATCTCAACCCAAATTAACACAAAATCTACACAACCAATTTCTATTGAGCTCAAAGTTCTCCATCAAACCTGAGATTCTTCTTCAAGCCTAAGCTCCATCGTGACTGCATTGTGACCAACCAATTTGAGAGAGAGAGGCTAGTGGAGTGAATAAAAAATGACATTTTTTTTTCATGTTAGCTACATTAGCATCTATATTTAGGCGTTACTATAGGAAAAATGCATTTACTACGTTATTATGCATGTCCAAGTGTGAGTGTGGGTGTGGGTGTGTTTTTAGTGTTTTGTTGCTGCAGTGTTATGCTTAATGCATTTATTTTTGGGATTTGCATAACCCAATGGTGTTGCTCTAATGCTTCCATTTTGCGAATATACTACTAGCGATTAATAAATGCAATATATAGAAAAATCCAAGAAAAGTATTTTTATATGTGAGATATATTTAAATAATTAGTACTAAGAAATAAAAAGTCATATAAAATAATTTATAACAATGATCAGACAAAATTTAATTAAAATTTGTTTAGAGGAAATTATTTATAATTAGTTAAAATTCCTTCAAGACTAAAATGCAATGATTAAAAAGTATTAAGCTTGAGCAAGGCGAAGCCAGAGGAAACTCTAATGAAAGTCTGTAGTAACACCAATATCTAAATCATTCATCTGACTTATGCATAAGGGTGAAAGACTAATCAAATCGTCTAGTAGCTAATTACTGTTAAAGTTTCTCTCATGATAGTTTAAGCTCACATGCGACTTCTATTGGAAACAAAGTCAATTATTATAAGCATTAGGGGTGTGACACCCTTAACTTATTCTCAAACTTTAAATAGGTAAGATGGCAAGACTGCTTCTTTAAGCTGCACCAAGGAATCTGATTTATGTGATGAGATATATTAGATTAATAAGTACTAATGAATAAAAAGTAAAGTAAAAGAATTTGCAGAAAATATTAAGTACTTTAATTAAAGTTTGTTTAGAGAAAATTTAAAAAAAAATTAAGATTAAATTACAATTTGTAACCTTAAAGTTTGGGGTATTGTAGACACCACATTTTATAACCCTTATGACTCGGGCCCCCCGTTTCTCAATGATGCTGAAATTCTAAGACCCAAGGTTGGTTTAGAGCCCAATCAGATGTTAAATTGACTTAAGAAATGTTAAAATGGAGAATATAACTTTTAATAAGCAAATAAGTCTATTTTTGGAAATGTAAAGCCAAGGAAAATCTCGGCCTACGTGCATAGAAATCAACTTGTGCGGGCGGCCATGATGCATGCGCACTTAGGCCTAAGCCTACACTCGCATGTAGGATTCTAGAAACTATGAAAGACAAATTTTTTGCATTAAAAACTGAGGTTTGGAACGAATCTCATATCTTTTGGGAGCCATTTTAAACCCCCATTTTCACAATATAAATAGCCATACATAGTACCTTTTCAAAACACGCATCAATTTTAAGAGAAAACACTAAGATTCACTAGAAATAGTGAATCAAAGAGGGAGTTTTTCACAAAATATCCTTAAGTAAATTTTCTTTTGTTGAGACATTTTATGGCCTTGATTTTCGAATTTAAGATTACTAATCACTATTTTATTGATTGTGAATAAATTTGATTGAGGGGAACAGTAAAAAATCAAGCTTGAAGAGCTTCTGTTTTAAGGTATTAGTTCTAAGCCTTTTCTTTTATTTTCTTTAGTTTAATTTTGTTTGTTTGTTTGTTTTGTGTTTATATATGTTTGCTTAGCTTATTTTTATTCAGTCTTTACGTTTCTAAGCATGTTAGGTTGTTAATCTCTTTATTTAAGTGTTGCTCTGTTTTCTGTGCTTGCTACGTTTCTGGACAAAGGTTTCTGAGCAAACCTATGCATGCATGCATCCTGCATGTGTGCGCTAGACAAATGCATGCAGCTGACCCATGCACGCAGGCTTCTGCATGCGCACATACCGTGCCCAAAAACCCTAATTCAGGTTTCTACTTTGTTTTCTTTGCTTATTTCACATGTTATGCCTTTGTTTTGCCCCTTCTTCATAGATATAAGTCTTTGCTTTATTTTTTATTTTTTGTTTGTCTTCCATGTGTTAAATTAGGGTTTATCTTTTGTTTCTTTGTTTTGATGCTATGAACACGCATTCATATGTTCATGCATTAATGCTATAGGTGCTGAGTTGCAACAAGGTAAGTGAGGTAAGTCATGCATTGACATGATTTTTATCATTGGCCGCGTCATGTGATTTATATCCTTTTTGGTAAGGATTTTTATCACTTGTTGGTTGATTCCTCTTTTTTGAGCACACTCATAAGGATTGTGAATGAATAATTC
This sequence comes from Castanea mollissima, assembly GCA_014183005.1. Lineage (NCBI taxonomy): Eukaryota > Viridiplantae > Streptophyta > Magnoliopsida > Fagales > Fagaceae > Castanea > Castanea mollissima. Next base: position 3,314,246 of record JACAVU010000007.1, read on the forward strand.
TTTTACTAAGCTACTTTAAAGTATAAGTAAAAAATGTCAACAATTACAAAACTTGGTGTCAACTAATGATACCTCTTGAGGTGTTCAACGTTCCATGGACGATGTAATTTATTCCCGTCCAGGGATTCTAGATGATAGCTTCCTTGTCTTGAGTAATGGGTGATCTTGTAAGGGCCTTCCCAAGTTGGCCCTAGTTTGCCTTGGGTTGGATCTTTGGTCGCTGGTGTGACTTTCCGTAGGACGAGGTCTCCTATGTTGAATCTTTTGAACTTCACTCTTTTTTTGTAGTAATTGGCCATCCTCTGCTGATACCTTGCCATTCTATGGGATGCTTCAGTTCTCACTTCATCTAGGCAAACCAAGTTCATCTTCAATTGATCGTCATTGCCTTCTTCGTAGAAAAATTCGCTTCTCATGCTGGTGACCCCCACTTCAATAGGGATTACTGCTTCAATGTCATAAGTGAGATTAAACATTATTTCTCCTATTAGGGTTCTGGCCATAGTTTGGTAGGCCTATAGGACACTTGATAGCTTGTCTGGCCATGCATCCTTTGCCCCTTCTAGTCGAACTTTGATGATCTTCAGCAGTGTTCGATTAGTCACCTCCGTCTATCCATTGGCCTGACGATGGCTTGGTGAAGAGAATTGGTTCTTGATACCAAGGCTTGAGCAGAACGACCTGAATCCTTGGTTGTCAAATTGGCGACCATTATCTGAGATGATTGTCCTCGGTATGCCAAACCTGCAAACAATGTTCTCATATACAAAATTCTGTATTCTAGCTTCAATGATTATTTCTAGGGCTTCTACTTCTACCTACTTTGTGAAGTAGTCAATTGCTACAAGTAGGAACTTTACCTGCTTTTTACCTTAAGGCAAACGGCCTACTATGTCGATTCCCCATTGTGCAAAAAACCATGGTGATGTTATGGTTGTCATCTTCTCCTAAGTTCTCTTTGAAAGTTTCCATATTTCTGGCATCTATCACATCTTCTAACGAATTCCTTGGCATCTTTCTGTATTGAAGGCCAGAAACATCCAGCCTTGATGATCTTTCCTACTATAGGCCTTGTTCTCGAGTGATCTCCACATATACCTTCATGAACTTCATCAAGGATATACCTAGTTTTGTCCTATTCAACGCATCTCAAGTACTGCAATGAGAAGTCATTTTTGTAGAGTACCTAGTTGTTTGCTTCTTAATCCTCTTGCCTTATTTGGATCTGACGGCAACTATCCATCTTTAAGATATGATAGAATTGGGGTTATCTAGCTAGGATTACCTTGTATTGAAAAGGTGTGGAATTCTTTGATGCTAGGGAACTTTTGTATCTCTAGCTTCAAATTTGACAAGCTTGTTCCGTCCTCTAATGACGCGTATCTAGCCACTTCATCTGCTTCTGAGTTCTGACATTGTGAAACTTGTAAGAAATTTACCTATTCTAACTCCCTAATTATTTGGTTCATCAGCTTCTGGTACTTTTGCATCCTTTTTTTTTTTTTTTTTTGCTTCCTATTCACCATTGATTTGCCCTATCACTAGCTTTGAATCGCTTTTCAAGAGTACTTTTCTTGCTCCCAAAGATCTTGCCACTCTGAGCCCCGTCAGTATCACCTTGTACTATGCTTCATTGTTGGTGGCAAGGAATTGGACATGTACTCCATATTTCAAGATGTCTCCCTTCGGGAAAGTAATGACAACTCTGACTCTGCCCATCTTTTTTACTAACGATCCATCCGTGTGAACTGTCCATAAAGTTGATTTATCCTGCATACTCTCATTTTCCGATAAAGTAAATTCAACAATAGAATCAGCTAATACGTAAGTTTTTATCATTGTTCAAGGCTTGTACTCAATGTCAAATTGGCTTAGTGCAATTGCCCACTACACCATATGCCCTACTGCTTTTGGTTTGTTCATTTCCTTCTTGATTGGTTGGATCATTATTACCAATATAGAGTTTTCTTGAAAGTATGGACACAACTTCCAAGAGGCGACAATCAGGGCAAAGGTGATCTATTCCATGCGTGGGTATTTTGCTTCTGCCCCCAGTATATAGAGCGCTGAACCTTAAAATTTTCTTGAATCAATGCTGTGCTTACAACTATGGTTGATACTACTAGATATAAGAATAAATCCTCACATTCCTTGGACGGACTCAAGAGTGGTGGGTTACTCAAATAGCGTTTCAATTCCTGGAATGTTGCTTCATAGTCGTCCGTCCATGTGAAAGCTTGCTTAAAGGTCTTGAAGAAAGGAATACATTTGTCTGTTGCTTTAGAGACAAACTTCTTGTGGACTGTAACTCTTCTCGTTAGTCTCTACACATCCTTGACAGTTTTAGGTGATGATATCTCTAATATGGCCTTGACCTTTTCTGGGTTAGCTTCTATTCCTCGTTGTGACACCATGAAGCTAAGGAATTTTCTAGAGGATACTTCGAATGCTCACTTTGTTGGATTCATCTTCATCTTGTACTACCTTAGTGTCTAAATAGTTTCCTTGAGATAGTCTAAGTGGCTTTCTTCATCTTTACTCTTAACGAGCATATCGTTGACATAAATCTCCATGCTCCTTCTAATCTGTTTGTTGAACATCTGGGTCACCAACCTCTGGTAAGTAGCTTCTACGTTTTTCAGTCCAAATGACATAACTCTATAGCAGTAGAGTCCTTGACTAGTGATGAAAGCTATCTTATCCTGAGCTTCCTCCGACATCTGGATTTGGTTGTAACCTGAAAAAGCGTCCATGAACGTCAAGAGCTTGTGTCTACTGTTTAGTTGATGAGCTGGTCAATCCTCAGTAGTGGGAAGATATCCTTTGGGCAGGCACTATTCAGGTAAGTGAAATCTATGCACATTTTCCATTTTCCATTTGCCTTTTTTACCATGATGACGTTGGTCAACTAGTCCGGGTAATAGACTTCCCAAATGAAATTGGCTGAAAGAAATTTGTCTATTTCGTCCATTATGGTTTTGTTTTGTTTAGGAGCAAAAACTCTTCTCCTTTACTGAATTGGTTTTCTTTCAGGATTTACATTCAAACGATGTTAAATAATATCTCCAGATATACCTAGCATATCTTCGTGGCTCTAGGCAAAGACATCCAGATTTCTTTAGGAACTTAATTATCTCTTCCTTCGTTGAGGGATCGAGGCTAGTCCCTACTTTTTTTTTATCTTCATCAAATCCCTTTATACTAATTCAATTGTTTCCAGTGCTTTTATTGCTTCTAAAATTTTCTCCTTGATCATCCATGTGTTGCTCCTCTTTGAGGCCAATATTGCTTGATAGCATTTGCAAGCTAACACTTGGTCACCTCTTATCTCTCCTACTCTGTGTTTAGTCAAAAATTTCACTTTCAGGTAGTATGTCAATGTTGTAGCTTTCCAACGATTGAGTGTAGGTAATCTATGATCACATTATAGGACTATGGGCAGTCAACTATTAGGAAATGAAGTTGCTTGGTTACCTAGAGTTTGGAGAAGGTATGAGCCAGCTGTGAACGTCAGAATGACTATTCCTTTTAGGTATTATTGTCTTTGCCAAAACCGATGAGGGGAGATTCGAATGGATGAAGTTTCTTTGGATCTATCTTCAGCTACTAAAAGGCTAAGAGATAAATGATGTTCATAGAGCTTCTATTGTCCACTAGGATTTGTCTAGTGTTGAATCCTTCTATTATACGTATGATAACCATTGGGTCGTCACGTGGTTGCTTCACTTTCCTAGTATCTTCTCTAGAGAAAACCATATCCACGTTTTCTCTTTTTCTATGTTTCAATGATGGTGTGGTATGAACACTGTTGACATGCTGCTGCTGTGACTTTTTGAGAGACTTAATAGATCCTTCTATTGTTAGACCTCTATTGATCATCCTTATTTCTCCTATGGCACTCTTTGGATGATCTTGCTCTCTTTCTTCGTCTTTGGGCTTGTCTTTTGATCTTGCCCGTTGATCATGCTTGTATCGTTCTAAAGCATCCTTTTTCACAAACTTCTGTAACTTCTCTTTTTGGATCAGCTCTTCTATCTGTTCTTTCAAGTCCTTACACTTGTTTGTGTAATGTCCGTGATCTCAGTGGAAACGATAGTACTTCTTCTTATTGCGAGTATTGGGTGAAGAGTTCTACGGTTTCAGCCTTTTGAATGGGTGCTTATCTTTAATCTGCATCAAGATTTTATCAACAGGCATTACTAGGGTTTTGAATTTTACCATTCTTTTGGTCTTATCATTCCTGGGTTTGACATTATCATGGCTGGATGAATGGTCCTTTCTGTCTCTCTCTTTTCCCTTTATGTCTTTTTTAGTGTCTCTCCTGTCTTTTTAAGTACCTTCTACTTTGATTGCAACTAAAACATCTTTTGCGTTCATGTACTTCTGGGTTTTTAACAGCAGTTCTGCCATTGATTCTAGAGGACTTTTGGCAAGCGCAACCACAAATTCTTTGGACTTTAAACTGGCTTTGAACGTGGTTAGTTGTACTTTGTCCTCAGCTTTGTCCACCTTTAGCACTTTCCTATTGAACAGCTTCACATATGATCTTAGAGATTCCCTTTCTTCTTGTCTGACCGTGAGTAGATGATCTTCTGGTCTTTTCTGTCATTGTCCACCAACAAAATGATGTAAAAAAAAGTTGCTCAGCTGCTCAAAAATCGTCTATGGATGATGGAGTCATTTTGCTGAACCATACTCATGCTACTCCTTTGAGGGTTGTTGGGAAAGACCAGCACACAATCTCATCTGGGGTTTGCTGAAGACTCAAGGTCATCTTGAAAGTGGTTATGTGATCCAACGGGCTTTTCATATTGTCATATGACTTAAGTTGAGGAAGGCGAAACTTAGGCGGCAAGGGACACTCTAGAATCTTCGTTGTGAAAGGAGAATCAATCCTTTTCACCATCCCCTCTAGATTTTTGGTTGTTTTCTCATTCATCGCATTTTTTGGTTCATCTATCTCCTTCCTCATACTTCTAAGGAGATCATTATTCACCCTATCAGATCGTTCTGTTCTTCTTGATTTGGCTATTCTCTATGCTCTAAACCTTGTTTTCACCTGTGATTTGACCAAAATTTAAGTTGGTTACTTATGGTTTAAAATTTGACACTTTACCCACTTGAAGTTTGACCAAAATTTAAGTTGCCTAACTGTAGATTAAAATTCCATGATACAAGTGTTCTGATGGATTCTTTTTGATCTTGTATTTTAATTTTTTTTGTGTTTTTTGAGGAGAGTGATATAAAAGTTGAGCAAAATTACATCTTTAGCCTTGTTTTTAACATAGGTGAATTATGAAAATCTAACTAAGCTAACCTTAGGTGGGTAAAAAGTCAAATTTCAAACCATAGGTAAGTAACTTAAATTTCGGTCAAACCACATATGGGTACATTGTAATTTGTCCTATATATATTTTTTGGTTTTTATGCTTTATGATCGCAGAAAATGCTAGAAATAAATAATGGAGATGGACAAAGACCTTAAATTGAAACCATGTCATAAATTTGGGACTTCAACAAAATAAATTTTTTTTTGAGATCTGATCTAAAATATAATATAAACTTCAAGCCCTTTTATGTAATTTTTCCAAATTTGGCTTTTTTTTTTAAAAGTATAATACGTCTTGAAAGTTTGGAGCTAAAAACAAAACTAAAGGTAGGCGAATTCTTGTGGTTAAACAGTATAATACGAGGCATTATTGGATATAGCTTGTGTTGGCAGACTTTGAAAAGTCAATAGTCAAGAAAATAATACGTGCTTATTTTTTATAAAATTCGCGTGCTTATCAACTTTCTTTGCTTGCGTTTTGCTCTCACCTTCGTTGGTTCCGTTGATTGATCTCTTCCTATTGAAATTTCCGGCGCACGTTGGCGTGGCTACCGATTCCGCAAGCTCTTGGAGAGTAAGTGCCCTCTGGCATATTTTGTTCAGCCAAGTTGACTTTTATTTTTATTTTTCTTTTGATTTGGCACTTCATCCATCTTTGCCCTCCTCGATTACTGACGAAGGGAGTAGATCCAGATGGTTTCTACCGAATTCTGGTCATAGAAGACCTCCTGGAACCTGCTTTGATCTTCATCCATCTTTGACCTCCTCGATTACTGACGAAGGGAGTAGATCGAGATGGTTTCTACCGAATTCTGGCCATAGAAGACCTCCTGGAACCTCCTTTGATAATTTATGAATTTCCTTTAATTATGAATCTTCTTTGATTAGGTTCATTTGCTGAGTAGTATGAATATATTAGTCATGTTGATTTTTATTATTTATCATTTAACTGCATAGATATTTTGAAAAATACAAAAAATTATTTGAAGTATTAGCGGTCATTTTAACACATAAGTCAAATTTTAGTATTCAAAATGGTATTTGACTTATTATACTATAATTTGATTGATTGTGTATTGGGTAGATGTGTGATTAATTCCATATCGAGCATGTGTCAAATTTTTGTGTTTTATTAACAATTACAACGAATTTTAATTGTGACTATTCCTTTTGAAAAATAATGCATATTTCAAAAAATAAACAAAAAGAAATAGCACAAATGTGACATTGTATTCCTTTTGTATTTATTGTTAGGGGGAAAATACTGTGGGAAGAAAGAAAGATGAAATTTGGGAGTATGCTAAGGAAAAAAGTGCTAATGGCCATTGCGAATGTGAGTTTTGTAGAGTCACTTTTGCTGGAGGTGCGACAAGAATTAAAGAGCACCTTGCGGGGCAAAGTCCAAGTATACGAGTTTGTGCATCTGTGCCTCTAGATGTTCAAGAAAAAGCTCGTTCAAAAGTTGAAAGTATCAAAAAACGTAGGAGTGAATCAACTTCAATGATTGGTAAGGAGAAAAAACAGTTTAAAGTTAATTTGCATTCCTCAAAGTTTCAAAATAAATTATTAGAAATTATTTAGCAAAAAAAATATATTATAAACTATATTATATAATGATATTATAACCTTAAATAAATAAATAAAATAAATCGAGCTAGCAAAATTTGGGCAATACCTTAATATTCATGAACTGCACAATTTTTTAAAATTTATGTACAGTTTCTTAGGTACTGTATTAAACATTAATTAATTAAATTTAGCCACATAATTGTATCGACCAATCTAACATATATAATATTTTTATAAAAGAACATAAATAGTATTATATTTTTTTCAAAAGCAATAAATTCAACCCTTTAGTCCATAAGTCAGTATTATAATCATGTGATTAGATTTATTTGAGAAACAAAAGATTGTACCTAAATTTTGTCTTTTAAAAAATTCACTTTTGACTTATTCTATATCCAATACAACTCAAATTAGATTTTTCTTTTTTTTTGAGAAAAAAATAGATTGTATTTGAATGTGCTTTACGAATTAGTCATTTATTAAAACTACAGTAAGAAAATGAGGGAATAAATAAGTACCTGTGGCTAAGTATGCTTGAAGGTTTCAAAATAGGCTTTGCTAGAACTAGATGTGTAAAAGGGTATGTAGCACTGCTACATACCCTTTTGCACACTAGTGTTTGATAAAAGCGTGCAAATAAAGAAAGTGACAAAAAAGTGTTTGTGCAAACTGCAAAGTGTAAACCACAAATATTATCAATATATTTGGTTCTAAACTTATAAAACACTGGCAGCACAATGATAAAAAGTGTATAATATAAATTGTATTGCAGGTTTACAGAATTCGAGTCCCGCGCCATCGGCAGAGAGTTCAGCCTCTTCTACATGGGTCAATGCTTCGAGTGGAGCATTCGTAGCTTCTTCAGCTGAAATGGGAGAACCTCTTTCAGCACCTGAACAGCTTAGTGAAGAGTTCGGAATGCAATGGGAGTTCAATGACAGTTTGATGTCTACAGACGACTGGAATTCTACAGAGCGCTTTGACTACTCAAACTTGTATGAGTAGCCATTTTATCAATTCAAAATTAGGAAATTAATTTTAAAAGCATGTTGAGACCTTAAATTAATCCTATTTCTATATATATATATATATTGAGGGGAAAGTTGTAAGCTTTATTTAATGTGAAAGAGGGAAGCATGTTGACTCATATTTTTTACATGCCCAGTTCTTACATATAAAAAACTGATCTATGAATAGTTCACGGTTAAACCGGTTGGATTGGACAATTAGGTCTGACTTTGAAAACCTAATGCTGCTTGAATTATATTTATATTTACAATGGAGGTTGGAGGAGCGAAATTTCTGGAGAACCAGAGAGTCTTCCTCTAGAATAAGATCTCATTCGCCCATCAAATGATAAATAAATATTACGTCGTACCCATCAAATGGCCCATTCGGCCTGACCTTCCAAATACTAACAAAATCTAAATTCTCTTTTAAACACTCCTAATCGCCAGGGATCAATAAAAAATGAAAAACAAAACAAATATTTATCTGTCAGACTCGCTCGATCTGTTTGGTCTTTACTGCTACAGACTAAACAAAAAACAAGTTCGCTGCTTTTTGTTTTGATGTTGTGATACTGCGTGCTCTGTAACTGTACTGAACTAATCTTAACTTTGCTGAAGTTTCAAAATTGTGTGGCTCAGTGGCTGCCAATTATTTTATTTTATTTATTTGATGGAGTGTGGCTGTCAGTTTCTGTACATGCACTATAATGTAAAAAATATCCGCAGAAATCCATATAGTTTAAATGGCGCTACTATAACAAAATATAATTAAAAAAAAAAAAAAAACCAAATAAAAAGCAGTACCTAGAGCATTAGTTGAGAGAAGAAATAAACAACGCATGAAAATTAAAATCCTTGTAGCCATTTATTTTTTGTTATGCCATTCTTTGCTAGTCAGTGATTATACACTAGTTTTGTTAAGGTCTTTCCAAGAAAAAAAAAGAAGAAGAAAAGACCAAAGGCCAAAGACCAAGACCTACCGAGTCCACTGTATGAAAAACAAAATTAACTTGTTGACTGCTTACACTAATCAGCAAGTTTACTGTTTCAAAACATAATCGTTCCTAATCAATGATTATACACTAGTTTTGTTAAAGTCTTTCCAAGACCAAGACCTACCAAGCCCACTGTATGAAAAACAAAGATAAATTGTTGATTGCTTACACGGTTACACAAATCAGGAAATTTAACGTTTTAAAATATCATCTTCCTTTCATAAGACTTCTGAATCTTAAAGGAGTCTATCTCCCTATCTAGACTAATCTCAACGATCAAACTCACAAACTCCATTAGTCCAATGCCAATATATCATCCTTAATTCTATCCAAATGATTGATCAATGGTCTCAATTTTGTTGCCATATTGCAGGATAATACAACGAAATTGAAGAGTGAAAAGAAGTTGCATACCTTTTCCTTCATTAGGTTTTAAGCCACAGAATCTCATAGCCAAACTCATCTCCACTAAATAGATCTTCACAAATTCATCACTTGCATTATGTAGTACAACTTGACTCTTGGTTAACGAGACAAGACAAGAGGCTTACTTATGTAGTAGTTGTCCAGTAGTCCCTCCATGACAGCACAGAAAATTTTCAGCCAAATATTCTTCCTTCCCTTACACGAGAAACTAGATTGGAAAGTTTAGCAAAGAATAGAATACTCTTCTATTAGAAATGAACAACCATATAGAACTGGAGCTAGATAGTACTTGTACAGGAATTTTTCCTACCATAATTAATAGTTACTATATAATATAATAATCATAAGTTACACTCAGTATAGGACAAATATAATTCAGCTTCCATTAAGAAAAGTATGTTTCAACAATTCGGTTCATAAATAGTATTCGGCAGCACAACACAGCTAAATTTAATATGTGAATTTTTTTCATAGTTAATTTTAGATAAAATACAATGATTATTGTATTACAATTACATATTGTAGACACTCAATTTTGCACTTATGATTTATTCAAGAAGAATGACTTGAATGACTATCCACGTACTAAAAAAAAAAATCATTATTGCATTACAAGTATCAATTTGTTCATGCATTGCATGCATCAATTTTTCATTACATGCATCAATTTGTCTTTGCATTACATGCATCAATTCATTCATTGTATAGCATAAAAATGATCTTAACATTTTAACGATCGCAATGGTGTGTCCAGTTTCCAAATCGGACCATTGGATCGAAAGATATCGCATGATCAAATTTGCACGGTCAACATCCATTGTGTCTAGGTAGAGTCGACTACACATGATTAATTTAAATTAATTCTGATTAGTTAAAAAATTAAAATTTAATTAAATTATTTTGTGATTGGTTGATAATCAGTGTTTAAAATAGAGATGCATGAATAGGAATAAAAGGGATGATTGGATAACAATAAAATTATGGATAATTTGAAATTTATCAAGATTTATTTTAGGATATTTATCTACAAGATAATTGTTCTTAAAAAGCCTGAACTATCTAGAAAAGAGATAAAATATCATGGACGGAGATTGAAATACGTCTAGGTGCAAGGACCGGTTCAAAAAACCCTAGAAGGAGAGTCCAAACGACACCCGAACACGAAAGAGCGTTCGGCATCCAAAAGCACCATTCAGCACTTTTGGAGTGCCAAACGGCACTTTAAAAGTGCCGAATTGGCATCTTTTGGACTTTGGCCCAACGGCCTTTGGGTGACAATAAGGCATACACTTTTTGATATATTCGCAGAAGGATGAGTCTCGGTTTGTATTCTATACTTCGGGACTATTTTTTAGAGATTTCTAGCCTCTATAAATAGGAATTGAATCTCATAATTCAACACCTTTTTTCTACGCTTCGAGAGGCACACGTTTTAAAACTCTCAAATTGCTGATATTTACTGATCCTTTCTTAGATTTGTTGCTTAAATTAGGGTTTTTAGGTTTCAAAGATAACTAAATAAGTTTCTTTGAACCCTAAAACATCCTCTCGAGAACAAAGAGTACTCATGCAAAATGTTGTTTTCAATCACCCTCCTTTTTTTATTCTATCTTTTTATGTTGATGAATGTTTTATCCATAACATGAATTGTTAATTGTTGTTTTGTTTAAAGCATGATTGTTTTTTTATGTGATTGCTATAATCTCTTTCTTGAATGTCAATAATCTATATGTGAACAATTCTTTTTCTTAAAATAAAATAGATCTACATCTTTATTAGGTGTAGATCTGGATTTTTCTTGAAATAAAATAGATCTACATCTTTATTAGATGTAGATCTGAATTTTTCTCAAACAAAAATGGATCTGCATCTTTATGAGATGCAGATATGAATTTTTCTCAATTTAAAACTGATTTGTATCTTTCTTAGATACAAATATGATTTTTCTTTAACATATGCAGATTTTGAAATAAAGAAAAAGATTAAACATGATTGTGTCTGTGTTTTTTTTTATTGGTTTCATGTAGCATAAATTTAAATTATGAGTGAAACTCTATTCTTAAAAAAAAATCCTTTTCATTCTTTTAAAACATAAAAACAGATCTAGTTTTTAGTTCTTAAAAACATATTTGATCTTTTATAAATCAAAAGCCTATTTTCTAAGTTCTCAAAAACAGATCTGACACTTTTTCAAATCAAAAGACTTTATTTTATGAAATAAACACAGATCTGAATTTTTATCTCCAAAAACCACTTTTTTTACATACTACAAAACAGATCTGGTATTTTGGCAAATCAAAATCAATTTTTTTATCACAAAAAAAGATCTAATTTTTTTTTCAAAGAAGAGACTTCATTGGTAAATAAATTTGTGTGATTTAATGTTTTTTTTTCACATGTTCAACATATCAATCGTGAAATGCATAAAATGGTACATTGGTCACAAGAGTCTAGAAAACCAGACTCTGTTTGGGCGGAATGAGTGCCTAACATCTTCCCATTCTGTAACCTAGCATCCGGATTTAGGTCTTTGGCTAAGTAGATCTAGCTTTGTCTTTATTTATTTTGGGTAGAAACTAGCTAGGACAAAAAGGCATGTAATTATTTGGTAGTTTGTAACTAGGACCCAAAGCCATGTAATTTGTTAAATTTTCAAATATTTAATTCATTATTCAATCAATGAATGAAACAATTTAGTCATGTATTTTGTATTTTTTCTTATTTTTTTGTATAAAAAAAATAAGTGGCAACTCCATACCACTTACCCAAAAAGAGAGGTATCCTAAAAGGTACCCCCAAAATCTCTTTTTTTAAGGGGCACTTGTCGAGGTCTCTCATAGTGGCAACTCCACTGGGGATGGCTAAGTTTCATATTAGACTTAAGTGACCAAATATGTACCTTTGTTTTGCACGGTCTTGCATGATATAATTGTTGTTTGTTTATTTATGTTTGATGGGATGTTGTATGATATTTTGGTGTATGGAATTTGTTATGTGTATTATTTGCTAAAATCTTTCCTTAATTGTCGTAGTGTGTGCCATTCAAACAATATGTATGCACCCCTTTTCAACAACTTGTAGTGGTAGTAACCATGGATCACTGGTCTTCATTAGATTCGGGTACCCAGTGGCGAACTCACCAACTCATAGCCTAAAGTCACTGGATCATTTCTTGTTGACTGTAAAGGATAAACCATGCCATTTGGACCAACACAATGTTCATTACATTATTAGTTGGAAGGTGTAACATCCTAGCTATGGGAAACAATGAAACAACAAACCCACCCTACGACGTAATGACTTAGAACCCACCCTTAGGTTGGTCTCGATTAAAATTTCATTGCATGTTGTGTGTGTTTGTCTTGCTTGGTTGTTTGATGCAAATGGTGACCTAGCTTTAATTGACCCAAGAGAGCTTATTCCACACACAGAGAGAGAGAGAGAGAGAGAGAGAGAGAGAGAGAGAGAGAGAGAGAGAGAGAGAGAGGAGAGAATTTAGTCAAGATCTGAAGGAAGGTTGCAAAGAGAACCTAAGCCCGACACTCAAGCCAATAGCTCTAGTTCCAAGTCCGTCGCTCCCATTACAATACTGGAGCCTTTAAGCATAGAAGAGACTTCGCTGCTGCAACATCACAACCCCATCTTTGACCTCCAAAACAGTTCAAGCCATAAGAAGTCTGAAGCTCCTAGCACTATGGCAAAAAAAGGAGAACACCCAAACACCGAAGAACCCATGAACACTCAAGAGCTACTAAACACTATGGTAATTAGTCAAATCCAGCTGAGGGAAGACATGAACCGTATGGTGCAACAATTTCAGAACCTGAAGAGTAACCAAGAGGAAGACAAGATTGATCATGATACACCAACAATGGAGAATGAGAAGAAGATCAATGAGAGAATGAATAAAGTGGAGGAGATGATTAAAAGGGCTCATAAGATGGAAGACCTTATGGAACATGATTCCCTCTCACTTTTCCCTAATATGAGACTGCCTCCCAAGTTCATGATGCCAACCTTGGACAAATTTGATGGGATGGGTTGCCCAAAGTCCCATCTGAAGAGATATATGAGGGCTATGTAGCCCCTAGGTGCAACTAAAGAAGTACTTGCTCAAATGTTCCAAAAGACACTGCCCGGAGCCGCTCTTAGGTGTTTCCTTAACTTGGATGACGTAAGAGCAAGAAGTTGGGAGGACATCTACCAACAAGAGCTGAAGGAGTCATTTTCTACATTCATAACCAAATGGAGAGCTAAGGCAGCCCAAATGATGAACATGATAAGTGAATAAGAGCAAATCCAAATCCAAATGGTGGTTAAGAATTTGTTACCCATTTACTATGAGCACCTTTTTGCCCAATACTTCCCTCACTTCAAAGCTTTGATAATAGCTAGTACTCAAGTAGAAGATGCTATCAACAATGGCATAATCAAGGGAGAAGATCTTGTCTCCAGGAAAATAACAACTCCAGAATGAAGGGTCAATGCTATCAATCCCCAAAGATCATCAATTGCCAAACCTCGAAGAAATTTTTCAGAACTACATATGACTTTGAGTGAAGCCTTGGAGAAACTACAAGCTAAGGGAGTATTGAAGCCATTGGATCCATAGCCAATACCACATCCTATGCCTAGAAGCTACAATCCTAATGCTCATTGCAAATATCATTAGGGAGGAGGCCACACAGCTGACAAGTGTTTTCACTTAAGGCATGATATTCAAGATCTGATTGATTGACAAGTCATTACTCCTCCTTCATCAACAAGCCATCCTGACTTTGTTTGAATTTTATTTTACAAGTTTTTTTAGATTGACTCTTTGGTCTTATTGTTTATTTAGCATTTGCTTTCTAGTTGTCTTTTACTTAATAAAATCCATGATGTGTTTGATGCATTTGGTTTGTCATATGTAAATAAAATAAAATAAAAAATTCAAAAAGAAAGAGGGAGAAGAGAGTCAGAAAAGATTTAAAGAAAAGAAAAAAGAAAAAAGAGTTTTCAAAAATTGAAAAAAAAAATTGAAAAAGAATTTTCAACTAGGGGCATTGGACCCTCGAGTCATTTTAGTTCATTTTCAACAAAAAAAAAATTGCACTAGGGGCATGAGCCTTTTTAGTAACTTTTTTCTAAAAACCCTTTTTGTTCTTTCAAAGACTACAAGATTTTTCCCAAAGCCTCCCTTTCAAAGACTCCAATTTTTTTTTTCCAAAAGCATTTTTTTCAAGAGAATATAAGAAGATCCATTTGACAAAACTTCTTCCAAATCATGATGATTAATTGCTCTACCAATCAATTTGTTCCAAAGAGGGATTTAACTTCATTCAATCCATGTAAGGACTTTTGCTAAACATTCAAAATATGATAAGAAAACGGTCCTAAACTCTACACCATCACACAAAAAAAAAAAAAACCAATTAAAAAAAATTGATCAACTCCTTTGATCCCCAAAAATAAAAAGAAAGCCTAACCCCTTTGCTCCACAAACTCTATCATCTCCTTATTCCTCAACTCTACCTTGATGCCGCAATGGTAGTGGCAGTGGCGAGACCCTCCGTGTTCGCAAATCAATGCTTATTTATGAATCTCCTTTACTGGATTAATTTTTAGTTATCATAGATACTAGAATGTAACCCATGCAAACAAATGGTTGCATTTAAAATTAAACATAATTTTTATTATAAAAATATAAATAATTTGTGAAATTATTAAAAAAATATATCATGTAAGACATGCATACGTATGTATACATTTAAAATTAAACACAATTTTTATCATAAAAATATAAATAATTAGTCAAATTATTATTTTTTAAATGCAAACACAATTAGTCACATATTAAAATTCTTACCTAAATTTATTACTATTTATGATAATTTTATTTCTAATTTTTAATAAAATAGAATGTATGGTGATTTTTATTGTATTGAGTATATGTGATTGGTCTTGGCACAAAGTTTAAAAAAAGTAAGTGGACATATGGCATAAACTTAAATGAATAATTATGGTGTAGTCCCTAAATAAATTTAAACAAATGGCGCAAAATTGGATTCTAATTTAACTTTCTCTAAGTTATGCCTATATATATATAGATGCAGTCAGTACTATACATCATTAAGGAATTTTATTATATTCATGGAATGTAATAAAGTATACTAATTATTAGTTAATCGTTATAGTATGTATACTACAAAAGGAAAGAGAACCACACTAATTATTTAATATTTTTGTGGGTTTTAGTTAGCTTAACTGGTAAAGTATTTAATGGTTGAATAAGTGATTTGGGGTTCAATTCTTGCCTACACCAAAAACCGAATGATATCTTGGTTTGATGATAAAAAATCTACACCTTTAATGATAAATGGTATTGTAGTTACATATCAAAGTTTTAACAATTCAATTTGAAATAATCTACACTTGAAAAGAAAGTTACTCCAATAACCATGATAAAAAAAATTATAGATATACTGTTGTAAATGCATGAAGTTACTAGAGTGTGTGATGTTACTTTCATAAAGGGAAGGAGTTATATTCTTTAATGCATGGTGTTGCATTCTTAGGAATTCTCTCCATTTGATTCTTAACATGTTATATGTGAGCTAATTACAAAGGAGGACACACTTGTATTTAAGATCGATAATAATTATGTGGACGATGTGGACACAATGGATGGAGTCGCCACCTAGTTATATGGTCTAGGAACTATGAATATAGTGTCCTTTCGAGGAATGACCTTTTGATTTTACTACCAGAGTTTGTGTTTAGAGTTTAGGTATGCTCTTGGGAAGGTGTTAGGCACCTAAGATCACCCAACCTTAAGGTTAGCCTCCCATCATTGTATCCTATATCTTAACTCTATTAAAAACCATTTAAACACTTGCATTCTAAACTCACACACACACTAACATGCATCTAACAAACAAATGTGGCACCTTTAACCCTTAACAGGCATACCTATCTATCCATGAACAGATTAGAGCCAAACAAAAGAAACCCTAATCATACATCTAACATATGAAAAACCATATCTAAAACAAAACATGACAGCAAACATATCATCAAACAAAACATATCAAACACAAAGTGTTAACATGTTAGAAACCCTAATCATACATCTAAGAAAACCGAACACAAATGCGTGAACATTGCTAATGCATGACTTACCCTTTACTTACCTTGTAGCAGCACAACACCTATGGCAACAATGCATGAACATGTGAATGAATGACATTTAAATGAAGAAACCTTAGACTAAAATTTTAATCTAGACATGTGATAACAAACAAGCATTTTAAAAAGATGGGCAAACATTTTATGAGGCTTAAAAACATGTGAAAAAGGGGAAAGCAAACAAACATGTGCAGGTGGAAACAAAATAAATAAAAAATTAGGGTTTTTTGGGTAACGACATCACACATACTAGAACAGGTCGGCGTACGCATGAGTTCAGCTTGCATACGCAGGCTATATCATGCATACACAGATCCTTACCCAAAAACCCTAATCAACACAGAAACAAAGTATAAACCAAAACATAAAATCTAGCAACCTAGCATGCTTAAAGACATAAAGAAAACCTAAAACTAACCTAGACAAACATATATAAACGTAAACTAAAAACAAGAAGCAGATTAAAACAAAGATTAAGGTAGAAAAGCAAAAGAGAGGCTTCAAAGCATACCTTAAAGCAAAAGCTCCTAAACTTGATTTTTACCGTTCCCCTCAATCAAATCTATCACAATTCAATGAAAGACCGATTAGTAATCTTAAATTCAAAGGATTGAGACTAGAAAAGGTCCCAACCAAATAAAAAGAGACTTGAGAGTGTTTTGTGAAAAACTTCCGTTTAATTCACTATTTTCTAGTGAATCTTAAGTTTTTCCCATGGGATTTCTGTGTTTTGAAAATGTACCATGTAAGGCTTTATATAGTTGAGAAAATAGGGTTTGGAGAGGCTTCCAGACGATGTGGGATTCGTTCCAAACCTCAGCCATTATTGCAGAAAACTTACCTTTTTTATGCTTCTGAAACCCTAGCTACGTGCATAGGATTATGCCTGTGTACGCATGTAGTGGCTCACGTACACAGACCGTGACCCACGTATGCAAGCCGAGGTTTACTTTGGTCAATTTGTTTTTCAAAAAATTGAGTTTTGCTCATTTAAAAGGTTATATTTTCCATTTTAACACTCCTCAAGTCAATTTAATATCTAATTGAGCTCGAAACTGGCCTTGGACCTTAGAATTCGAATATCATTGGGGAACAGGGGCCTAAGTCGTAAGGGGTACAAAATGCAGTGTCTACAGATGACTACATAAAGAATAAAGTTCATATACTATCTTCTCTATACATTTCTTTATCTTCTTAATAGTCCTTTCAATTTGTAACATGTTATCGGCATAAGTATCTACCCAATTTTGAAAAAGAAGTTATATTTCTATTGTTCTTAAAACAACAAAGGTTATTTGTGTAGTTCTCTCTCAAGTCTCAACTAATTGTAAGTTTTCTTTCTAAGATTAGTAATTATCCTATCTATTTGTCATCATGTTTTATGCTTATAATTTTATTGATTATTTTAAAGGATTAAAAAAATTATGAGATTAACGTTCTATATATATTTCTTATTAAAAATGGTTTGTGATAAAACAACTCAACTATGCCTATATGTGACACATATCAAATAACTTTGAATATATACGTATATTATTGTTTCATTAAATTTTGTATGATAAAAATGTTTATTTATTTAATTACTTATATAATTACATATTAGATATAGATGTCGAACCTTACAAAACTTGAATTTGCTGCCCTTGACATTTCAGGCAAGAATTATTTATCATGGATTCATGATGCTGAGATTCATGTAGAAGCAAAGAACCTTGCAGATAAAATTAAAAATGGAAATCAAGCATCCCCGTAGGATCATGCAAAATCAATGATTTTTATTTGCCATCATATCCATGAAGAATTAAAATTTGAGTAACTTACAGTAAAAGAGCCTCTCATCCTATGGAATGATTTTAAAGGAAAGATGTGACTCAAAAGTTTGTAATCCTCCTTAAAGCTCGTTATTATTGGTTGCACATGAGATTGCAAGATTTTAAAAATGTGAGTGAGTACAATTATGCACTTTTTAAAATTTGCTTACAGTTAAAATTATGTGGGAAAAAGAACACTAATGAAGACATGTTGGAGAAAACATTTACTACATTTCATGCCTCAAATATGCTCCTGCAGTAGCAATATTGAGAGTGTAAGTTCACTAAGTATTCGAAACTGATATCATGTCTTCTAGTGGCTAAACAAAATAATGAACTTTTGTTGAAAAACCACCAATCTCACTTGACCGGTTCTACTCCATTTCCTGAAGCGAATGAAACCACTTTTGATAAACATAGAGGAAATTATGTTCTTGGTCATGGAGGTGGAAGGAACAGTCAATATAGAGAGGACCGTACTCATAATTCTTTAAAAAAGAATAACACACCTTACTATTAGAAGAATAAAAATGGCAAGGGTTTATAGGATAAACCATCAAAGGGCCATGAAAAAAATTGTTAGAAGTGTGATAGGGAAGATCATTGGTTATGTACTTGTCGTACGTCTAAACATCGAGAAGATTTATACCAAGCTTCCATAAAAGAAAAGGGAAAAAGGAATACATCGAGAATATGACAGCTGCTCCCCTGACCCAGTAAACATCACCTTTCTCAATAAGCAATAACACTTTCATTAATAAAAATTTATTTAAAAAATAAAAATAACAGTTAAAATTTGAAAAAGTTGGCGCAAATAAAGTACAGTAATTTAATTCGACGGCCAACCATGACTTAATGCTGAGTTGTCTTTAATCTTAACTGGAATCTTATGCAGCAACAATAACTAACGTTCTAATCAATTGGTCATAAAGGAGTCAATTAGTTGACGATTATATTCGTATTCACACTCATTTTTCACTCTTCTCACGTCATCACTTTTGCATCATCAACACAACACCAATGTCACTCCCACTTGACTCTCTCTTTCTCACCTATTCAACCCCTAAATTGAATTGAATTATGGTTCAACCCTTCCACATAATAATCCAATCAAAACCTACGGAAAAAAAAAAAACCAAAATATAGTAAAACTCATACCAAATTAAGTGGTTGACATCCAAAAAAAAACTCAAATTAATTAATATCTAGAAAAACAGATTGGAAAAAAGAACAATTCATGAAGAACACACCTTGAGGTTGCAACACCACACTCATAACAGCTTCAACATTTTTTTCAGGCTCCAAGGATGTGTGTGATTGCCTATGAGGCAGGATGGAGTTTTGGTGCAAAGAGGAGGAGGAGGAGGAGGCGGAGGAGGAGATTTTGCGTTTAGGTCTCCAAACATTTGTACGTGTGTTTGAGGATTGGGGATTTAAGTGGGCTATGCTTGTATGTGGTAGAGTGTATTGAATTTTCACTAAAATGTTGATGTGACATATATTCATTAGGGGCTAAAATACCTACATTTTACACCCTAACTAGTTCAGATTTAAACTCTTCAAAAATTGATATGAAAGGATATGAATAATAGAAAATATACTCTGTGTGTGTGCGTGTGTTAATTTGATAATTGAGAGTGGGGATTATGAATCCTAGATATTTATGTATATATAAAAAAATGTCAACAGGTTGAGCTATTAGACTCTCGATAATATCCAAGATAAAGTTTAAGAGCATTCCCATTCACCTATGCATAAAAAATGCAATTTGCATT
Source organism: Castanea mollissima (assembly GCA_014183005.1). Taxonomy (NCBI): domain Eukaryota; kingdom Viridiplantae; phylum Streptophyta; class Magnoliopsida; order Fagales; family Fagaceae; genus Castanea; species Castanea mollissima. Next base: position 3,334,328 of record JACAVU010000007.1, read on the forward strand.
ACAAAAAGTCACTTCATTTATTTTACATAACTAAATTAACAACACACCCTACATCTCATTCTCTATTTTAAACTACATAATCTTTTTTTTTTTTTTACACACACCAGCAATAACAACAGCACAACAACCCCTACCACCATAATCAGCACTCAGTAGGAATGTACTCAAGAGCAACAACCTTTCTTTCGACAAGATCCCTGATGAAGTAATATCTAATCTCTATGTGTTTAGCCTTAGAATGTTGTACCGGATTCTTAGAGAAATCAATAGCACTAGAATTATCACAACAGGCAACCATAGTTTCCTGTGATAGACCATAATCACTTAAAAGCTTCTTCATCCAAATAAGTTGTGAACAACAACTTCTAGCTGCAATATATTTTGCTTCTCCGGTTGACAGAGAGACAAAATTTTGCTTTTTGCTCATCCAAGCAATAAGATTGGTTCCCACATAAAAACACTCTCCAGTGACACTTTTCCTATCATCAACATTACCAACCCAATCAACATCAGAATACCCAGCAAGAGAAACATTTGACTCTTTACTATAAAACAATCCAAAATCACAAGTACTATTGACATATTTGATTATTCTCTTTACAGCATACAGATCTGCATCTTTCTTAGATGTAGATCTAAATTGTTCTTAAATTGAAAACAGATTTACATTTTTCTTAGATGTAGATCTGAATTTTTCTCAAATCAAAAATTGATTTGTATCTTTCTTAGATATAGATCTGATTTTTTAAAAATATGCAGATTTTGAAACAAAGAAAAAGATTAAGCATGATTATGTACATGTTTGTTTTAATTAATTCATGTTGCATAAATTTGTGTTATGAGTGAAATTCTCTTCGTAAAAAAAAAAAAAAAAAAAGTCTTTTTCATATTTTTTGAACATATAAAAAACAAATTTGGCTTTTTAGTCATCAAAAAACCATTTTTTTTAGTTCTTAAAAACAGATCTGATATTTTTCAAATCAAAAGACTTTGTTTTATGTAATAAAGACAGATCTGAATTTTTATCTCCAACAACCACTTTTTTATTATTATAAAAGAGATCTGATTTTCTCTAAACCAAAACAAAATCAATTTTTTTTATCACTAAAACAAATCAAAAGACTTTGTTTTATGTAATAAACACAGATCTGAATTTTTATGTCCAACAACCACTTTTTTATTATTACAAAACAGATATGATTTTTTCTAATCCAAAACAAAATCATTTTTTTTATCACTAAAATAGATCTGAATTAAAAAAAGAAAGAAGAAAAAAGAAGAAGAAGAGGATCCATTCATAAATAAATTTGTGTGATTTAGCTTTGTTTCACATGTTCAACAAATCATTCATAGCATGCATAAAAAGGTATATTGGTCACAAGAGTCTAGAAGACCAGACTTTGTTTGGGCGAAATGGATGTCTAACACCTTCCCATTCCGTAACCTAGCCTCCGAATTTAGGTCTTTGGATAAGTAGATCTAAGCCTTGTCCTTATTTTTTATTTTGGGTAGAATGTAACTAGGACAAAAAGCCATGTATTTTGGTAGATTGTAACTAGGACCCAAAGCCATGTAATTTTCAATCTTCTTTAACTATGTATTTTTTTTTTATTCAATCAATGAGAAAAGAACAATTTAGTCATACATTTGTATATATATTCATTTTTTCTTATTTTTTTGTATAAAAAATAAGTGGCGACTCCACACCACTTACCCAAAAAGAGAGGTGCCCTTAAAAGTACTCCAAAAATCTCTCTTTTTTAAGAGGCACTTTTGCGGTCTCTCACATCATCTAATATAGTTTCACCATCCAAGGGTGTGAGCTTGACATTATATTCTAAGGGAGTGAAACAGTTTTGTTGCCCGTGATACTAGCATTGGAGAGAAGGTTAAAAGCATATTTAGCTTGGGAAAGATAGTATCCATCAGAGAATGAGGTGACCTCAAGCCCAAGAAAATAGCTAAGAGTGCCCAAATCTTTCATCTCAAAATGCTGACTAAGGAAGTGCTGAAGAGAGTGGATACTTGCAGAATCGTCTCCAGTAATAATCAGGTCATCAATATAAAGAAGAATAAGAGTGATACTAGCAGAGGATCTTCAAACGAAGAGAGTAGTGTCATGAGCACTTGAAGTGAAACCCTGCTAAATAACAACTGAGCTAAACTTTTCAAACCAATCCCGAGGAGCCTGCTTGAGGCCATAAAGAGCACAGCAAAGGCGACAAACTTGACGGCCTAAGTGAATGTAGCTAGGGTGGTTGCATGTACACTTCCTCTTAAGGGTCTCCATTGAGGAAAGCATTCTTTATATCCATCTGATAAAGAGGCCAATGGTGAACGGCAGCCAGAGCAATGAGACATCTAACAGATGTAAGGTGAGCAATAGGAGCAAATGTTTCCTCATAGTCAATGCCTTATTCTTGAGTAAAGCCTTTGGCAATGAGGCAAGCTTTGTGTCGTTTAACATATCCATCAGCCTTTGTCTTGATCTTGTAAACCCACTTACAACCAACTACAGACTAAGCAAGAGGCAAATCAACCATATCCCAAATGTGATTTTTGTAAAGAGCATCTAGTTCTTCGGACATTACTTACTGCCAAAGAGGTTTAATATGGGCCTCATGATAGGTTTGAGGCTCATAGAGGTTGGCAAGAGTAAAAGAGTAGTGATAATTAGTGAGATACAGAGGAGGAACGCTTACTCGAGTAGAGTGATGAAGGTAAGGACCAATAAGAGGCTTAGGAGACAGTGGTTCCACAGGATCCAAGACAAACGAGTCATGTGCCAAGGAGAAAATCAGAGATGAGTCGTCTAAAGAAGAAGCCGATGTTGAAAAATCCTTCACAAATTCAGGATAAAGAGGGAGACAAAGATCAGTAAAAATGGGAGACTTTGAGGAAGAGGACATAGGAAACTGCTAAAGACTCGTGAAAGGACGATGTTCCCAGAACTCAACATGACAGAAGATATGAAGGAGACAAGTGATGAGATCATAGCAGCGAAAACCCTTTGGGGATACACCATAGCCAAGGAAGCAACAGAGGCGAGCACGAGGCTATAGCTTTTTTCGTTTATGAGGAGGAAGAGAGACAAAACAAGCACAACCAAAAACCCCAAGAGATGAGTAGTCAGGGGTTTGACCATAGAGAAGCTCAAAACGTGATTTGTTGTGTGTGGTCGGTGAAGGAACACGATTAATGGTGTAAACAGTAGTGAGTGCTGCCTCACCCTAAAAACGCTCAGGAATAGAGGCAGAAATGAAAAGTGTTTTTGTTCTGCACAACCATTTTGTTGAGAGGTGTAAGGACAAGACTAGTGAGGGAGGGTATATTTGCTATCTAAAAAGGACAAGAAAAATTTATCATTATATTCTTGAGCATTATCTGACCGAAAGATTTTAACAATGCGATTGAACTGTGTTTCAATCATTTTATGAAATGTTTGGTGAATGGACACAAGTTCAAACCTATGGTGAAGCAGATAAATCCAAGTATATTACCAGAAAAGTCATTCACAAATATGACAAAATATCAAGATTCCCCTTCAGTGGGAACCAATGCCGGACCCTAAATATCAGAATGTATAAAATCAAAAGGTGCAAAAGAAAAAGAGTCACTATTATTAAAGGGCAACTTTGTTTGTTTGCCAAAATGACAGGAAGTATAATCAAATTTTGGAAACTGAATTGAACCACCTTGAGAAGTTAACAAATGAAAACGAGATAAAGTTGTATAACCAAGCCAAGCATGCCATAAATCAGGCAAAAGGGTGGTAGTACCAGCAATAGTAGAAATAACTTGTGAAGGAATCTTCAGGTCGTGAACCTCAAACATACATCCAACCTTACGACCTATCACAAGCACTTGACTCGTCTGGGGATCCTGCACATCCACACCATGATTAGTAAATAGAATATCTACTCCTAATTCACAATGTTGACCAACATGAAGCAAATTAAGGGACAACTTTGGAATATGAAAAAAGTCACTAAGGGATAAACTAGGAGTAGAGATTGTTCCTTTATGACTAACAGGCATATGAGTTCCATCAATAGTGTAAATAGAGATAGGATGTGCTAAGGGTGCCTTATCAGAGAATTATGATTCATTAGGGGTCATATGGTTACAACATATAGTATCAAAAAAATCAAGAATAGTTACCTATGGTGATAGAAAGGGCAGTAAAAGTTCGAAATAAAACCTGTTGAACTACTGCCTCGATATTAACTATAGTAAGTGAGGAAGCCAAAGATGAATCTGTAGGAATCGATAGATCTGAGGGATACATAGCAGCTTCTCAAGGAGGTGGAGCTTTGTGCAGTTTGAGCCAAACAGAGATATCATGGCCCTTGGCATGGAAAAACTCGCGGCGAGTGCCTTTCGAAGACTGAAAGGAGGGACGCTCAGACGTTAATCGTGGAGGGTAGTGATTGTAGTAATGGGAGACTGTGGGGGAAGAAAGGGTGTAGCCAACACATGGCCAGAGGATGACATGTGATAAGTAGGTTGACGGTTCTCCACAGAGATAAGCTCATTGACTACAGCATCAAGAGAAGAAGTAGGAGACTTGCTAAGCAAAAAAACCCTAGTAGGCTCAAAATTCTCACATAAACCCAAAATGAAATGCATAAATCAATGACACTCCTAATATTTGACAAAGAGCTCAATGTCCTCAAGATACAGTAATGGAGGATTTGTAGCAAAGATTTGTTCCCACATAGAAGAAGTCTAAAAATAATAATCAAAAATAGACTGACTTATTTCTTGGTGCATTTGATAAAACTTTGATTCAATGTGGAACTTCAGGCTTGAATCATTAGTGCAATTATAGTGGATTGGTCAGAAATATCCAAGTAGCTATAGTCATACCAAGACGAGGAAAAAGACTATGGATGGAAGGTTCAGAGTTATTGATAAACCAGGACAACATCTTACTCCAAATACTTTCTCATTCCTCTAGGCGTGCTTCATAATCATCCTTTGCAACAATAGTCTTGGAGACATTAGCATCAATGGTAGCTTTGGACTTAGGTATTGGCACTGGCTTGGGAATCAAACCAATTACATACTGCCATAGTTTGCGACCCTTAAGAAAGACAGTCATATTTTGAGACCATGCATGATAGATAGTAGGACCATCCAAGATAACAATGATAAGACGTATAATGTCTCGTTCATTTTCTTGAGCAATAATGAAGAAAATGACCAAAAAGAGGGATTTAGGGACCTCAAACAAAGAAACAGAGCCCAAAATCGAAATCTATGCAAAAAACTGAGAAAAATAGGCCCTGTTGAAAAATTTTGACCTTGGTCAATGGTAGCGGTCAAAGTCATCAGGTAGTCACGGTCAACAGCTGCTAATGTACCTGTGCTGATGTGACTAGGGCTGACGTCACAGAGATGATGTGTGTTGATGTCACTTGGGCTGAAGTGGCCGCGCGGTAGTGAATGGCGCGTGTGGCGCATGATGGCATTTATGGCGTGTGAGAGCGCGTGAAGAAAGGTGATGGCGAGTGGAGGTGCGTCGAGACCAGACCTTCAGGTGGCTCTTGGGAGCGTGTGTGATGCCAGCTAGAGTTAAATCTTCGTGTGAAAAGAGAAGTTTCGAGGACCGACCAAGTCTTTTAATAAGGTCAAATATTTAGGCTAAAGAGCATGTGAACTGTGCTAAAATTTCAACACAATTATTAGAACAAGAAGTAGGACCATCTCTACGCCAAAAGAAGATGCGTTGTGTCTTTCAAGATGGGGTCAGGCTTGAACAAACAAGACAACAACTGGTATTTTAGAAACTGTTTTCAGAAAACATGGCAAAACAAGCCCTAACTTTTTTGCTTTGGTTCTCATTGACTTGTAATTTATATTTCTCTTTTTTCTTTTTTGGTAGGAGTAATTTATATTTCTCATTAATTCATCATTAAATCCTCCAAATTTATATTTTTTTTTATTAATTTGATCTTTAAAAATTACAAGTTAACAAGAACCAAAGCACAAATTTTTCCATGTTTAAATTTAAACAATTTTGATCTTTCTCAAAAAAACAATTTTGATCTTGTTGCGTAAGAGTTGTTCAATTTTGTCCTTTTATCAATGATCGTTTACTCGTTACTACTGTTGCTATTAAATGTTAAACAACATCGCAAACTTTTAAAGCCTAAATCAATCTCAAACTTAGAGCAAGGGTGGGTTTGGATTGCGCTGAATGCGTCCGTGTTCAACACTTTCCTTTTTTTTTTCTTTGCGCGTATCAAACTTTCAGGGGACAATGCACTATGCGCGCACTTTTCAGCAATTTTTTATTAAAAATGGGTCCCATAATATTATTCACACATTTAAAAATTATTTTGCTACAGTATTTTTAGTTTTCAGTTTTCAGCTGTATCCAAATGGACTCCAAAAGGTACTTTCAACTTCTAAACTGAGTACTATCTTATTCTAGTTTAAGAAAAATATAAAAACATTAAAGAATCTCTTTTTGTTAATTTTCTTTATTTATTCCAAGATAACAGTTTTTAATTTTTTTTGCAAACATAACAAAATTAAGTCCTTTGTTTTATTCTTTGTATCCCAACTTGTAATTACTTTTATTTATTTTTATTTCTTGTTAGCGCATATTTGGATTTTAAAAAAAAAACAATTTGATTCCTTAAAATTTAGATTCTTTATTAATTTTGCTTCATTGCTTAAATTAAAAAAAAAATCTGAGAAGATAAACAATTCTAAGTTATAAGCCAAAAAAAATGGCAAGAAAGAAAGAAAGAATATTTATGCCATTTCCTTATGAAAGAAAAAAGAATTAAATGATAAAACAAATTTAATAGACAAGAAATAAAAAAGAATTAAATGATAAAACATACACATTGAATAATATTTATGCATATGCCACTTCATTATGAAATATGCATACTTTGTCAAGATGTAGGGATTTGGAGGCTTACATGGATAATGTTGTGACATTTGCTTTAACAAAATACCTGCAAAATAATTATCTTTGGCTGCTTAATTTCATCTTTGTGAGGAATATTAAAAATAAATGGAAATAAATAAATAAAATAAAAATAAAATCTTGAAGCTTACAATTAATTAAGTGAGATTTTTAGATATTACATTATAAAAAATTTATTAAATTTTTTTTTTTATGTTTACCTTGAAGTATTTGGAAAGTAGAGAAGAATTGGGGTGTTAAAAACTAGCAGCAACTACTTTTATTTATCCAAAAATATAAAAAGCAACTACTATTTTTTCCTTTCTTTTTTTTAGTGGGGACATCTTTTTTCACGCGTTTATCAGGTCCGTGTCCTTTTTCTTACAGGAGCCTTATGGGTTGGGACATTAGTACATTACCATGTATTGGAGATTGTGGATCATCATTAAGATTTGGTTAGATCTTGATAAAGACTTGCACACACTCACTTTACTCATTCCTTTGAAATCATAATTCGAAAACAAAAATTCAATTCAAAATGCGAAATCAATCAATTTTAGTTAAAATTGTGAGGAGTAAGAATGAGATAATCATTACTCTTAAGATTTGTGACCGATGCGAAAGCTCGGATTTGTGTGAAACACAAGAGCTTGTTTAGACCCCTAAATAAAAGTTACGGCTAGATTGCTTTTACTCTAACTTAAACTAAGTGCGGAATATGAATAAATGAGCGCAAACTACTGATAATACTACTCTAAACCATAATCAACCAACATCAACAATAAAAGGTAAGCTTAGAAGTTAGGGAAGAAAGATGCAAACACAAGATAACATCAAGACGTGTTATCAAAAAGGAAACCGAAGAACTCGGGGAAAAACCTCTCTGTGACCCTCCAAGTCGAAATCGATCCACTACAGAATAAGTTGGAATACACGAATAACAAAAGACCCTCCAAGCCTAATCTATCCCATGTACTTAAGCCCTTCGAACTCCTGCTATCAACTGGCTTCTTGGAACATTGTCTTCTCTAGCTTTCCTAGATCCTACAATTTAGCCCGATTCCATCCGCCAATGAATGGCTTCCTTCCAATGCTTCCCAGCAGCACCAAAACCTCACTTGACACTCAGATTAGGTGTGATAAGTATTTGGGCTATCAACCTCTCATGGATTTAAGGATGGAGAGGTAGGAGTAGAGGAAAACTACAAGGAAATGTGTAAATGATTGTGGGTATAACAATCTCTAACTCTCAAGTATGTATTCTAGGGTTTTCTCTCTAAAAAGCACTCTTTCATTTCGTGGGTAATGAGGGTATATATAGTGTGGTTGAAGACTTGGTAGAACAGAATATGACAAAATAGCAAAACATAATGTTTAGTGAGTATTTCATGGGAAGGCCTTACCTGCGAGACACTCGTGAAAACTCCAGGCCGGCATGACTCTTTGCATTCTAGTCATGTGCTTTACACGTGGCTATTTCGTGGGTTAGCTTCTTGCTAGCTTCTCCCGAAATCCACTTGTTTTTCATTTTAAGCTTAAGTCTTCACACTCTCTCACACTCATCCATTACAATTTAAAAACCCACATAAATATAAGGAAAAACATGATTGAATAAATTACAATTAAATTTGGCACAAAATTAAAGCCAACACAAAATAATTATAAATTACAACTTTACACGATGCAAATATTTGTTCATATTTAGACAAATTCACATATTTGTTCACATGTTTGTACATACATAGTTACATATTGGATTGACCTTGTCAAAAACTAGCTTAGAGACTTTTGTTTTAATGTCAAAATTTTTTATTTACTCCTATGCCTTTGTTCAATGACATTTATATGTTTGTTAATCACCAAAATAGCAAAGTGTAGGATGAGATATTATTTAAAAAATGAATTTATTTAGAGGAAAAAGTTAATGAACAACAAAATAGTATTGAAATTATTATCCAATGCATGGGTGTGGGTGTGGGTTTATACATTTTTTGGACTAGGTCTCATCCCATTTCGAAGTCTGCACTATTGGATATGGCAAATGCATAAAAATCATTGAATTATGAGATAACCTCAAATTGTGATGAATGGAAAATTTGACTAAAAAAACCTCTAAACAGATATAGTGCACACAATTAGCCTAGTCTCTATTATTAATACTATAAAATAAAAAAAAAGGGCAATTCGTTTATTTTAAGACAAAATCACATTAAATTGTCAATAAAACATCCATATTAGAGAGAAAGGCATAAATAAGTGGTCTTTTTTTTTTTTTTAAAGGTTATGCATTTGTACATTCACATTCCAAAACTATTCTGTAGATTCCAATTAACTCAATTGGTAAAATCTCTGATAATTAAATAAGAAATTTAGAATTCATTCTCTGCCTACACCAAAAACTAACTGGTGTCTTGATCTTATGATAAAGAGCTATCATCATTCATCCTAAGCGAATTACAGAGATTGAAACTCTCAAAAAAAATTCCAAAACTAATCACAAATATTAAAAATTGGAAAGAAAAATTACATCCAATCATTCGGTTTAAAGTATTTTTCTCCATTCTTCATCAGTGAATTTTCAATCCAAAAGGAGCCCTTCCTTCTCAAAAGTGAAAAATGCTAACCATAACACACAACCTCTTCTATATGTTCCTTGAAAGTTGAAACCCCAGGCAAGGCTGATTAGGTCAGTAGCAAGTGAAATCAGCTTGCCTAGTATTTCCTCAACAACAACATTTTAAAGATAATCTCAACCATTTTCACTTTGGTGCTCTAGTAAGTTACATATATGCTGCAAGTATTTGGAAAGTAGAGAAGAAATATGATGTTAACGATTTTTTAAATCTAAATGGAGCCTAGTAGGACCCAAGCCATCATCACTATCTTCTTTAATTTCTCATGTTCTCATTCCGTTGGGAGCATTTAATGTGCCGCCTGTTAAGCATGCACAGTAATCGTTGGAGCCCACCAATCAACCCATGTGTCCTTTACTTCTTTGGCTTATAAGAACCCTTATTTCACTATTCTTTTCTCAGTTTTTTACCAGCTCTCACTGTCCTTTACTGTGGAGACAATTATTTCCAATTCTTGTTCAATTGATTTTATCTTCTTTTTCAAATCTTCAATAAGAGAATTTGAGGATGAGAAGGTATTAGTTACCACTTCAGTCAACTTTTGTTGATTGTCAAGAATTTTTTAAAGGACTTGATTCTGTGCTACAGCATTTTCTGCCTGCCAATTAAGGGCTGCTTCAGCTGAGGAAACTTGTTTTTTACTTCCATCTGGATTGGTTCCAACAAGGTTTTTAATTTTCCAAACATGTTTTACATTGGCTTGTGGGTGGTCAAAACTTTCTAAGGGAGGAAAATTTTGTGAGTATGAGGGTGATGCATGGTCAAACATATAACAAGGCAAGGGCTTTTGTGTGTGGGTTTGACTGGGAGGCTTGGGTTGACATTTTTGTATTTGGGGAAGGATTTTCTGGTAATATGGGATTAAAGGTGGTTTCTGGTTTTGTTGATTTTGATCATGACTTTCTTTGCATGGGGAAAGGGATGGAGGGTTTTATTTTCTAGATCTGGGGTAGAGGACATAGTAATCAAACCTTCCTGAAGGATTTCTAAGGAGGTCAACTTCTGGGTCTCCTGCTTCATATCTTTCTTTTAGAAGCTGTTGTGAAGACTTTTTCTTTCTTCTTTTCTGATCTTCTTCAAATGTTTCTTCTTCTCTGCATTCTTCACAATCACAGACATCCCACCATATGTGGCCAGTGGGTGATTTTCCTTCACAAACAGGTTTTCCATCTTCACTAAATGCTTTGATCTGAAGACCTTCATATGAAACCGGTTGGATCATAGCTGTTGGAAAGACTATCACTTCTTCTTTTTCTGGTGTGGCTGTCATAAACCTAACTTCAACATCACCATTTTGATTTATGATGAAGAAAGGAGTGTTGGACTGGATTGGCTGAGATGCCTGATGGAGAGTCTCATACTTTGTAATCCATGACTCTGGAAAGAGTTTTTTCATCTGGTCTTTGTTCAACTGTCTTGGAACAAATGTGCACATAGGCGTCATGCCTGGATCAACTTGAATCAAAAGAGCATCATTGGACTGGGCTATCTCTGGTATGGCTATGTCAAAAGCATGGTTTTGGAGTCTATAGGCAAGCTGATAGTGGAGTGTGGTTGCAAAAGTATCAGGTACTTGGGAAGCTCCTGTAATCTGAACTTGGACTTTAAGAGCATCACAAAGGTGAGGGTCTTTGAGGGACATGTTGAAATTGGGGAAAAGGGTGACAAAGACTGTTCCCGCATTGAGTGTGGTTTGAACAGTTCCTATAACTGCATTGTGGTATTCCATAAATCTAGAATCAAAAAGAGCAATTCTAGAAGCTATAGGGAGTCCTTTTCTGCCATGAAAAGTGAGTGCGAGTCTTACTACACCAAAATGGAGGTGAGTATAACCTTGTCTTTGCCATGGGATGACAAATGCTCTATGAAGGGCAAGAGTGATGAAATTTTCTTTTTCATTGGCTGGAATATTGAACTGATCAAACTTTGAGGCTTGGGCATATTCTTTGACACTAGAAGGTTGAGAAGGACTTAAAAACTTTTTTTATGGATTTTTTGAAAGTTTTTTGAGGTTTATCAAACACAGTATAGGGATTTACAATAGGAAAATTTGTAATAGGAATTTTACTATCTTCAGGGACATGGGATATTTCATATAAGTAGTCTAATCTATTTGCAGTAGATTTTCGAAGGGAAAGATCACAAGAAGTGGTAATGGTACCAGTGACTGCTGAGGATGTAACTACTGAGGATGATGAACTAGCCATGGTAGTTTCTAAAATGAAGAACAATTTTCCTAAGGTCTGACAGGACTAAAACGCCACTCCTAGGCTCACGTCCACTAGATGACTCAGGAAAAATAATTCTTTGACACTTTTAGTACAACCCCTTAGTTTTCTACTTGATTATCAAATCCAGTTTTCTGATGTGATTATCGCAGAGGATCCACAATAAGTGGTAATTGTAAATCACAGAGCATACTAATCAGAACAATAATTCAAGTATACTAATCAAAGTAGAGTGAAACTGATTGTGAGGCTTTAGCAGTTTTGTGTTGCATGTGTATGGCTGCAAGGCTCTGATACCAATTACGGGAGAAAGGGACAAAGAATTAAGAGAAAGTGACGAAAGCCAAGGAAAATACAAAGGAAGAAAGGGACGAAGAACCAAGGTAGTAGACAAAGGCTACTAAAATACAAAAACCAAACTTAAAACATGAAATAGGAAGCTACAGGAAAGTAGAAATGGTGAATGACAATAAGGACGAAGAATGGCTACAAGACAAACACCCTGACTGGATAATGGGAGTGTAAGAAGATCATGGAAGCTTATTAATGATATATATTGCTGAAATACTATAGAAAATAACTGCAAAATATGGTATAGAACATAGAACAAGATACAACAAATTGAGGGATATTATTATATTGAACAAGTTTTTTACAGGATCGGAGGACATAGACTGGGAAATATTATACAGACTGGCTAACTCTCTAACTCTCTTTTTTCTTCTCTATCTTACTCTTTTTTTCACTCTTCAAACTCTACTGAATTAAGGATACAAACGACCTATTTATAGGCAAATATTTTACAAAATGACAAAAATAATTTACAGTAAAGAAATGTGAATTCTGACTTCCTTCTTTATAGTTGTCGAAGATTTGTGATGATGCAGTGCCAACTGTCTTCTGAATGGGCAGGAATTATTCTCCTACAGGATTCTTTACTGACAATGGAAATTATGGATCTGAGAGAAAGGACGAAGCATCATGCATGAAAATAGTTGAAGTCTTGAAGGAGGTGGGTCAGCAATGAAGAAAGGAAAGCCAAGACAAAAGTGGGTCCCGCAAATTTTTTTTTTTTTTTTGGCATATATCTTTTGTACATAATTTTCTCTAATCATCTCTTCCTTAGAACCATTCTTCATCAATGTCTGCATCTGGATCATGGTTATGGTAATAAGGATCATCAAAGTCGAAAGGACTGAGCATTTCTCAATGGTGTTGATGGGGTCATTGCTGTCGACAAACATCTGGGTCTGCTGGCACAATGTCTGGAAGGATTCCTTAATTGAGGGATTCTGCCATTGTGAGTGAATAGTGACAAGATATCCAAGATACGTCCGTGTGTCTGTGAATAGTTCCGTTGGCATTTGTTACCCAATGTACTTCTAGGGGGTGGACAATTCCTTCTACTTGAACATTATTTTTGGAGTTCAGTTTAGCTACTAGACATGTTGAATTGATTTTGTGACCAAACCGGGGGTGATCTGTTTTGTGATATTTGAACCATTGACCATCATGGGCATCATTTTTCAAAATTTCATGCTAAAATTTGTTAAAATATTTATTTTCATCAGGGAAAGTGTATGAGTAGAATTGTGGTTCAAAATGAATGCACAAGTAGTACTCATTGAGTAAGTACCACATGTAAAGGTAATGTGCAACATTCCAATATGTTATCCAAAATGCAAATGGGGTTTTCCATGGTTGCTCAATATCTGGGAAAATGGCAAGGAAATGACTTTGGTGTTGTTTGAGATAATCATGGAGGACTCGAATGATTCTTTTGGATCTGGCTTGAAGGGTCAGAATTTTTATTTGGTCTTTTATGTCTGGGGGAAGGGTTTCTATCATGTTCATGATATCATCAGAGGATGAAGTAGAAGGGTCAGAGGATGAAGAAGGGCCTGAGGATGAGGATGGATCTGTTATTGAGAATACACATAAGGGTGGGGGGATTATTGTGGTATGGAGGACTAGAGGCTTTCTAGAAAGATAATCAGTGATAAGGTTATCTATACCTTTGATGTGTTTGACTTGGAAGGACCATTGTGAAAACCAATTTGACCATCTGAGTAACTGGGGATGGGGGAGCATTTTTCTTTTGAACTGGAGCATTTTTGGGAAGGAAGACATATCCAGTTCTACAAGAAAATTGTGACCAAGGAGGTGAAACTGGAAATTTTCAATACCATGTTTAACTGCCAGAATTTCTTTGAAAGTAGAATGATAATGGAGTTCTGAAGGCTTGAATGCACCGCTTTTGTATCCACAAATGTTTCTTTTTCCATTAATTTCTTCAAAGAGAGTTGCTGCCCAATACTCATCACTTGCATCTGTCTATAGAATTCTTTTTCCTGTTCCTGGGATCTGCAAAGGGAGAAGCTTTTCTGCTAATTTTTTCAACTGTTGAACTGCTTCTGTATGAACTGAATTCCATGCTGGAGGAGATTTTTTCAACAACTTGGACAAACAATCTTTGTGTCTGGAAATTTTTGGAATGAAATCTAACATGTAATTAACGATTCCAAGAAATTGCTGGATCTGTTTGGTGCTAGTGAATGTATTTGGAAATTCACTAAGAGAGACAGCAATGTGAGGCTGTAGAGTGTACTTTCCATCTGAAATGTCTACTCCCAAGAAATCAACAGAGGATACTCCTATGACCATTTTCTTTTCTGAAAGCATTATCCCTTGAGCTTTTACTAAATCATAGAATTCAGTAAGCAATTTTTCATGGGATTCTGCATCTTTTGAGAATAGGAGGATATCATCTACATAGATTAGTGCATTTGACAACAATGGTTGGAAAAGTGTTACCATTGCCTTTTGGAATTGAGATGGAGCATTTTTTAGGCCGAAAGGCATTACCATTCATTGATAATGGTGGTCTGGAATGCAAAATGCTGTCTTGTATCTTTCTTCTGGATGGATTTCAAGTTGCCAAAATCCTGCTTTGAGATCAAACTTTGAAAATACTTTGGCATTGGAAAGATGTTGGAAAAGGGCACTTTTGTTTGGCAGTGGAAACTTGTCATCAGCAAGGAAATGATTAAGATCTTGGTAATTAATTACCAATCTAAGCTTTCCTCGAACTTGTTTAGCATGCTTGTTAACATAGAAGGCTTCACATGCCCATGGAGAAGTTGTGGGTTCAATGAGGTTTTCTGAAAGAAGGGTAGCTAACTCTTGCTTAGCTAGAGACAAGTGTTTTGGGTTCATACCTCTACGATTAGCTTTTGTGGGGTTAACATCTTCATTCTTTTTGAAGGGAAGGGTTATGAAAAAGGCTGGGTTTTTCCACAGAGGTTTTGGGTTTTTAAGGAGGAATTTTGAGTGGGTGGTTGCACAACATTCATTGATGATTTAGGCTTTCAAGGAGTCAAAAGGGTTTATTGAGAACATATGTGGTACTTGGGTCCATGTGAGAAGGTGTTGTTTATGCAAGAGGCCTTTTGAGGACCATCTAAGGCTGGGTATCTGGTAAAGGAGGTCAAATCCTATAAGGAGGTCTCTGCCTGTAAGGGGGGATCCAAGGACTTGGTGTTTAATGGTAAGGGTTGGGAAGATTCTAATGTGAATGGGTTTACTTTTCTAGGTAATCAGGAATGTTTCTCCATTGGCTGCTCTGAACATCTGATGACGGGGTAACCAAAATTCTTCTGGTAAAATCTTAGGGTGAAGGATTGTTGCTGCTGCTCCTGTATCAAACAAAGCTATTACTAGGATGGGTTTGGAATAGGTATCAAGGAGGATGTGAACTTGGGCTATTAGTGTAGGGCCAATTATTAGGGCTATAAGAGGCTAGGATGTGTATATGGTTCGGATTTCTGGGTATGAATGATCAATAATGCTTGAATCTGATTCATTTTCTGAACTTGAATAAGCCATGACTGCCAAGGCTTGGGGAGAATAATCATCATCAAGTGAAAAGAGTGATTCAACATCTGAAAATGGTGTATCATCTACATGAATCTGGGCTTGCTCCAAAAGTTTTGCTGTTTTTTCTCTTTTTGGACAATTGTTTGCAAAATGACCGGGCTTTCTACATACAAAAAAAAACTTTTGAAGTTTTGCCTTTGAATTGCTTTCTTCTCAAAAACTTCCATTTCTTTTTTCTGAAAAACTTCTTCTTTGGATGAGAATGCTTCTTCTTCCAAGAATACTTCCTGTAATGATCTCTTCTCTTGGTTGGACAAGAACAAGTTTTGTCATAACACTTAATCTGCAAATCTTTCCTTTTACAATTGTCTTTAAGCTTGCTGTGGATCTTGTCAATCTCTGAAAGAAACTTTCTTTGATTGCATAGTTTTTCCAAAGCAATGAGGACATGCTGATAAATTTCTCCTAGAGAGGCTTGCTGCAAGGTGATTTTTTGAAGATTCATTATGCGAAGAGTCTCATCACCAAGTGGTTCTGGGAATGAGTTCAAGAAAGTGTGCTTGGAATTGACATCATCCATGCCATTAAAGGCATAGTATCTGCTTGACATTCTGTCAAAGTGTTTTTCCAAATCTTTTCTTTCAAAAGAACAGCATTTCATCAGTAGGAACTCATCTCAGGCTACTTCAGTGTAATGAGCTAATGAACCAAGGAATTCATTATGGAGGATCATGAAAAAATCCTCGACTGTGTTACTCTGGGCTACTTGTTTTTGCCTGTATTCTCCAAGGTTAATCCACCATTGTCTTAGTCTGCCTGTAAGACTTGCTACAAATTTGGTAATAATCTGGGCAACTATATTGTTTAGGCTTTGAAGTTTTGTTGTACACCATAAATACAGGTTGAAAATCTCATCATGCCATTTTGAAGGAGGACTGTTATCAAGGGTGAACAAATGTTTTGAATCTGTGGTTGATGAGTAGGTTAATCTTGTGTGGTGATCAGGGATGATAGGTGGTGTAGGAAATATTGTGGTGGTGGTGGTGGTGGTGGAGGAGGTTGTTTAGGGCGAAGGACATCATCTTCTTCTTCTAATTTTGGATCAGTCATAAAGACTTCATTTAAGTCAAGGTCAGACAAGTCTAGATCTGCGTCATCAATGACTGGAAGAACAAAAGGTTCTATTGGTTCTTGAAGAGTTAAAGTATTCAAGAATGATGATATTGGGCTTGAAGGATCAGAATTTATGGCCAACATGTTCATATCTGGGGGTCTGGAGGAAGCACCAATAGTTGGATCTAGTGGTTGGTATAATGGTTCTTTGTCTTTTTTGATGGGAGGAGGTCATTTTGTGGTTTGGTTGGAGGTTCTGGTCTGGGTTGAGGTTCTAGTTGAGGTAGTGGTGTTGGGTTTGGTATGCTGGGAAAAATTCCACATGGTTTGAAAGGGTTTTGAGTTGGATGTGTCATGTTTAGTGGTTGGAGGTTTTGGTATGGGGAAACTGGGGAGAATGGTGAGGGTACTGGTATAGACAGATCTTTATACAATGATTGACGAGGTTGATAAGGCATGTAGACTTGCATTGGAAGAGCTTGGGTAGCTGCCTTTTGTGAGTTCTCCAAAGACTGGAGTTGCATCATCTCTACAGAAATTTCAACATCAATGTGGTTTGTGAGTCAAGTGTTTCCTGTTAAGGCCGTAAAGCAGGCTCTTTGTCCTTGTAATTTGAATTGTGGTGGAACTTACGAGACTAGTGCAGTGAATGTTGGAGTGGAGTACTAATTTTGTGCAACAAATTTGAATTTTTGGTGGAATTCTGATTGAATTTAAATTTCTTGTCCCAACAGATGTTAATATAAGTGGCTTGAATTGCGTTCATAAATAAATTAAAAAAAAAAAAAAAAAGTGGCTTGAATTGCAACCACAAGCCCACAGGGTGCACACCTTATAAAAGACGGTCCCCAAATCTTACATGAAACCTCATTTGGATATTCTGGAAAAAAAAAAAAAAAAAAAAAAAAAAAAAAAAAAAAAGAAAAAAAAGAAAGAAGAAGAAGAAGAAGAAAGAAAGAAAGAGAGAGAGAGAGAGCATTATACAGACATGAAAGGAAACGCTCAAGTAAGAGCATCAACATCAGTCCCTCTAAAATCTTCTAAAATAGAAATAACTACTAATTTTACACATTTTGAACAAAAAAAACACCCACAACAATGGGTATAAAAATATGCAAAATTATGTAAATCCATCCCCGAGCTACAGTAACCGTGTATATTAACACGGTTATTGTAGCTCGTTTATCCTTTTTTTTTATTCATTTCCGTTCTCTCCTTTTTTTCTCTCTCTTCTCCATGCTCAACAAACCCAGTTAACTGCTCATCTTCTTCTTTTTCCTCAGATGCACACAAACACACCTATACACAAACACACAGACATATCATCACAAAGATACACTTGCTTTAAAAAAAAAAACAGAGATACACAAACACAAATAGTGGATCGGAGCTCGTGGCTAGTGGATCGTGGATCGGACCTTGTAAATCATGGATCAGAGCTAGTGGATTGTGGATCGGAGCTCGGAGCTGGTGGATCGTGGATCGTGGATCAGAACTCGAAGCTCGAATCGGAGCCGGTGGATCGGAGCGGATCGGAGTTTGGAGCTGGTGGATCGTGGATCAGAGCTGGCGGATCAGAGCTCGGAGCTGGTGAATCGTGGATCGGAGCTGGAGGATCGAAGCGGATCGGAGCTCAGAGCTGGTGAATCGTGGATCGGAACTCAGATCGAAGCTAGGGAGAGTTAGTCTAGAGAGAGAGAGAGAGAGAGAGAGTTGATCTGAAATGGGTAGAGAGAGAGAGAGAGAGCCATAGAGAAACAAATCAGAAATGGGAAAGAAGAGAGAGAGCGTGCGTATATATCTCAGGTGGTTAGGAGAAATAAAAAAAAAATGTGAGAAAAATTGATTATTTAATTAAAAGAGAGGTGGAATAGATGAACTGATGTGGATATTTTGTAAAAATGAATGTGTAAAATATAAAAAGTAGTATTTTAGTGTAAAAATAGATGTGTAAAATAGAGAAACTGATGTGGTTGCTCTAAGGGGGAGTGATTAAAAGGGAGAGAAATTGTCGTAAGGCGGAATACAACGTTTGCAACTAACCATTTTATTCTTAGGGCCTGTTTGGTTTAGCATTTCAACTTATATTTTTACATTTTAAATAACATTATACACTTTTTCACACACTTTTTCACCCACTCGTATTTCAAAAAACTACAAAAATCTCATCTCAAACTACTCTATCAAATACTCCTTTAGTTATTATGTTTTTGGGTTTTGTACCGTATGACTGTGTGGAGGTCATGTACTTTTTTTATGGTACTTTGGATTTACCACTATTATATCTATTTGGTATTTGTGCTTAACTGCTTCTGTTGCATTGTGGTTATGTATTTTGGACAAGCAATTATCTTGTGCATATTTGCTTGCATGTTCATGTTCATAACTTTTTGTTTTGATTATTGTAGCCATGGTCTCTATGGTTGTTGAGTGTTTGGTCAAGTTGCATTCATTTATATCATTCATATTTACTTGATGGGATTGTACTTGCTTCTTATTTTCTACCTTTATACTTGTTTTAAACTTTAGGGTCTAACCTATCTTGTGCAAGTGTTTCAAGTTTTTGGTTCCAAATTCAAGTTTTGGTTTCAGTCTTTAGAGTTCAAGTATGAATTCTTTGTTGGTCTCAAGTTTCCAACTCACAATTAAGTCTAGAGTCTATGTAGGTTTTTTTTGTCACGAATAACCAAAAGTGGAGATTGAGAAGTCTATTTTTATTGACTTTATTCAGTGACAATCTTTTTGTATTTTGTTTTCATTTTAATGTATCTTTCCGGGACTTAATTGTAATTTGGGATAGATGTACTTGAGCCTCTCCCTACTATCTTTCCAGAACATGTGGGACTTACTGAAGTTGGAATTAATTATGCAGCAAAAGATAATCTCCAACAAAGGAATTAATCTCCACAGCAAGTTGAAGATGTTGTGATAATGCCTCATCTAGTAGTTACCGTTAATTGTTATCATTAGTCGTTATTTACTTCTATTCAGATTGTTATCTAAGTTGTTGGTAGTAGGATAAGATTGATGTTAGCTTTAGGAGTTATCATTTGGTATTTAAATTAGTCATGTTTGTATTTAAGCTACAACTTCAACAATAAGAGGTAGCAGATATTTCCATTTAAACTATTTTCATCTCATTTATTAATTTCTTGGAGGGTTGTTGCCTCGAATACGACTAATTCTTTTCAAACTCACCGGTTCACAGTATTTGGTATTAGAGCCAGATGACAAACAACCCACCACCCACTCATTCTATGACCCATGACGATCGTATAGTGGCCGTAGAAGTGAGCACCCGTAGACACTGCATTTTGTACCCCTTACAACTCGAGCCCCTGTTCCCAATGATGCTGAAATGCTAAGACCCAAGGTTGGTTTATGCCCCAATTAGATTACACATTGACTTAAGAGATGTTAAAATGGAAAATATAACTTTTTAATGAGCTAAAAATCTATTTTTGGAAAATAAAGGCAAAAAAAAACCCTAAACCTACGTATGTAGGCATGAACTTACGTACCCAGCTTAAGAGCCTGCTCACATAGGTAGGGTTTCAAAAGCACCAAAAAGGCAAGTTTTCTCTATTAAAGATTGAGATTTGGAACGAATCTCACATTGTCGAGGAGCAGTTCTAAACCTTCATTTTCACAATCTAAATAGCCATACATAGTACCTTTCAAAAACACACAGAAATCTCACGGGAAAACACCAAGATTCACAAGAAATAGTCAATCAAAAAGGGAGTTTTTCACAAAACATCATCAAGTCAATTTTATTTGATTAGGGCCTTTTCCGGCCTTGATCCTTGAATTTTAAGATTACTAATCACATTTTTATTGATTTATGATAGATTTGATTGAGGGGAATGGTAAAAATTCAAGCCTAGGAGCTTTTGCTTTAAGGTATTCTTTTTTAAACTTTTCTTTCATTTTTGCCTTTTAGTTTATATTTTTTTAATCTGTTTCTTTGCCTAGCTTACACCTATAATATTTTTGTTTAGATTAGGTTTACGTTTTCCTTATGTTTTAAGCATTTTAGGTTGCTAGAAATCGTGTTTTGAACTTTGCTTTGTTTGTTGTGTTTTTAGGGTTTCTGGGCAGAAACCCACGTGCGCATGATGAAAGCTGTGTACGCAAGCTTGATTATGTCACATAAGGTTGTTCATGCATACGCATGAACCGGCCTAGAAAACCCTAATTTTTTTTTATCTATTTTCCTGTTTTCATGATTTAAAGCTTCTGTTTCACTTGTTTGTTCTCTTTTCACACGTTAGAATTAGGGTTTATTTTGTATTGTCTTCATTTTAAATGCCATGATTACGCATTCACATGCTCATGCATAATGCCATAGGTGCTAAATTACAGTAAGGTAAGTGAGGTAAGTCATGCATTGGTATGAACATGCATTTTGATGATGTAAGATGCTTGTTTGATGTGTGATTTCATGTTTCAAGGGTTGGAATACATGTTATGACCCATGTTTGATTGCCATGACTATCCTTCTACCTTGTTTTTGTTGCTACCTTGCTTGAGATGATATGCTATGCCATGATTAGATGAATGTCAAGAGATGCTGTGTTAGATGAATGTTAGGGTCTATGACTTAATGAGGTGCTTGATTAGATGAATGTTAGGCTTTGGTTAACAAGCATGATAGATGTATGGTTAGGGATGTTTGATGACATGTTGTGTGTTTAGATGCATGTTAGTGTGTGTGTGAGTTAGATAACAATATTGAGTGTGCCTTCAATAGGGTTAAAATATAAGACACAATGATGGGAAGCTAAGCATAGGGTTGGGCAATTTTGGGTGCCTACACTTTCCCAAGACCATACCTTAACTCCAAACTCATATCTCTAGTATTAAGATCAAAAGGTCTTTCTTCAAGATACCACTATATATATGATTCCTAGACCATCGCAAAAACTAGGTGGCGACTCCACATTGCATTGTATTGACATTGGCGACTCTACTGGGGATTGTGAGTTTAATTCCTATTGTCCCTCAATCTCGGTTGGTGATGAGTGGGGAGATGGAAGGTTCCAATCGGGTGCAAGTCTTTCAAAGTTCATCCCACCATGTCACAACGTGTGCCATTGCTTATGATGGGTTTTAAGTACATTAATGTTTTGCCACCAATCCACGAAGGTTCACTTAGGCCGTCGGTTGGAATCATGGCTCACCTAGGTGTGAGTGACCTACTTATCTATCATTTTAGCCTTAGGGAAGCCTACCCACACTTAGAGAGATCCTAAATCCAATCAAAAAGAGGGTACCCTTTTTTGTTCAATCATATATCTTGTGCTCACCTAATTTTGAAGGACAAATAAAGGATAAAATTGGAAGGGTGAACCTAAAGTTATGGCATACCCTAAGATGTTTAGGATAAAATTGAAGAAGTTCTCACATGTAAAAGGCTTGTCCCTAAATCCAAAGGTATTTCTTAACTTGAAAGGTTCATAGGAACTTAGCCTAATTGCATTCATAAGCCCAAATCAAAAGGCCTTTTTGAAAAAGAGGAATTTGGGCCTACGATAATAAGTATGCTATGGACTTAGCATCCAAAATCCTACAAAGTTAATATGAATTTTCCTAATCTTGGGCCTCTTTGTTGAATGCCTAGG
Source organism: Castanea mollissima (assembly GCA_014183005.1). NCBI lineage: Eukaryota > Viridiplantae > Streptophyta > Magnoliopsida > Fagales > Fagaceae > Castanea > Castanea mollissima. The sequence goes on from JACAVU010000007.1 coordinate 3,356,727, forward strand.
CCCAAAATGATGAGAACTTCATAGAACTTGTGAAGAAGGCCACAATATATTCTAGCTAAAGGGCTACTTCAAAAAATGAATGATGATGATACTAAAATGAAAAAAGAAAGAGCCCAAAGGTGATGAATACATTGTGGGCCCATGTTTGAGATGAAGGGATAAAATCTCTCCTAGGCTCATTTTAATGAAAGCCCATGAGAGTAAAATGAGAGCATTATTATAAATGGACCAACGCCCAATGAAATAAAGGGCAAGGTTCGTGGAAAGGGAGTAACTTTGTAACTAGGTCTTCATTAAAATGGACTTAAAGGTTTTTTTAGAACATCTAAAAACATAAAAGAACCTTTGAATTGGGACATGAAAAATGGACTTCTTTTTAGGCACCATTACACCACCAAAGCCAAGAAAACACATCCCCACTCCAATCTGGACTCAAGAAAAGCACAAAAGGCTTTTAGTCAAGATTGATGACACACATCAAGAAGAAGTGGTCCAAGTAGGGGAATCGTCCTAAGCAACAATGGCCGCTCCAATTAGTGATGAAATTACATAAAAAGATATTCAAGGCAATGGAAGAACAAAATGACGTTCTCAAAAAGATGGGGAGTCGCCTCACTAAGCTAGAAGAAGGCAAACCCACGTGTAGGGGTTCTCAATGATGAAGAAGTAGAAGATTGGGATGAAAGAGACAAAATTGATTATGAAAGGAATAAGTAATTTGAAAAAATCACGACAGAAACGATAGCCATGAGAGAGAGATGAAGAAAATGCAACTAGCCTTTCATAAAGGCCCAAGGGATGGATGATTATCTCTACAACATGGGGGGCATAAGCTCCAAGACTCCTATTGCAATACCTCTAAAGTCCAAGATTTTCAATGTGGAAAAGTTTGATGGAACTAGAGACCCAAAGCAACATGTTAGGAGGTACCTAAGCATCGCTAAAATGAAGGGGTTGGATGAGAAATTAACCTTGCATGAATTCCCTCTTTCACTCACAGGAGGTGCATCAAGGTGGTACTATAGCTTGGATCCTAGCAAGATTAAGGTGTGAAATGAGCTAATGGAATTTTTTGTGGATCAATTCATCTTCAATACTATGATTGATATGACTTTAAGAGATTTGGAGACCACTAAGCAATGAGTGGGGGAAACATTCTCCAAATACATGACAAGGTGGAAGGGGTAGGTATCAAGGATGGTTAATATGCCAAATGAGAAGGACCAAATCAACATGATTATCAAGAACTTGCTTTAAGCATTTAATAGTAGGCTCCTATCATCGCCTATTAGTTCCTTTGGAGAGATATGTGATTGTGGAAATAGGATTTAAGATGCCATTAATAATGGGAAATTGGAGAAAGGGGAAAGCAAACCTCCAATCAAGAAGACATGTGGAGGAGGGCAACCACCTCTAAAGCACCCAATCCCCTGAATGTAAGTGTCATCATACCTTAACAAACCTTACCCTACCCAAGCTTCACAAGGAAAGCCCATTGAGAATTTTCCAACCTAGGGATGACCCTTGCCTAAGCATATGAGAATTTGTCTTCCAAGATTCATCAAGGCATCAAGTGTGAAACATCGATAAGTTGTATACAAGATTCATGAAGAGATAAAATAAACAACACATGTGAGATAAGGTGAAGAATATACATCATATATATATATATAGAAAGAAAGAAGCAATACAATGTATGCGTAAAAAGGTCATAAGACCATGGTACATGTAGAGAGAAAAGGTACAATAAAACCTCACAACAGCACTCAAAACACTCTCCCCCTAAGTAGTATATCCCTATACTATCTCTCCCCCTAACAAAAACACTACTATTATATACAAAACTACTTCCTCTTTTTGTCATGAGTGACAAAGGGTAATCACTGAGAAAAACTCATCTCATCATCAGTCTTGAAGGAAGAAGCATCATCATCATCATCATCTCTACCATCTGAAGAAGACTCTACCGACTTGGGTGAGGGAGAAGGAGCAAAACTACCAAAGCGAGACTGGCGGCGAGCAATGCAACCAATCCTGGTGTTCATCTGACACATCTCATCGGAAAGATGGTCAAGACGATAACCAAAGTTAGCATGCATGAGATGAAGCTGATCCATGGTGGCAGTGAAAGAGACCTCGGCTCCAAAAGAAGATGAGGGATGAGCAAAAGAGGAAGAGGGTCTAAAGTTAAGAGCAGCATTTGTCGAAGTAGAATCCACATGAGGCCGCTTGGCAGCCAACTGTGCATGACTCCTTCGAATAGATTCCTTACCGATGGTGCCCATGACATAGAAAGGAGAAGAGAAAGCAATAGTGATGTGAACATGTGAAAGGATGCGAGTGATAGCTGAAGGAAAGATTAGCTTATCACGTGTGGCAGTGTCTCAATAAAAATCTATCATAGATTCTATCATATGTGGAGGAAAATCAATAGAAAGATCTTCCATGAGAGAAGAAGAAATCGAGCATGAGGCCCGGTAATAGTGTTATAGTGAGACAATGGAGTGAGTACAAAGGTCATCACCATATTAAGGATCCTTAGACCCTTTGCAAACTCAATGATGGAGAAATTTAGAGTTTCTCCCCACACCATGGCCTTCTTATAGAAGAGTGAGGCCTTGTCGTCTCGAGAAACAGAATTGAGACGACAGTGACTACGATTATCAGGACGATCAACCATAGGAACATGTAGTAACTCGAAAATGAACTCTGGGGTGACTACAATACGTGTACTTCGGAATACCATAGTAAGCCTAAGTACAGAGGTATCGATGGCATGTGTGTTGGAGTAAAACTCCTGAATTTACACACTAAGACACCTCTTGGGTATCTCACATAGAGACGCCTAACCCCAAGAGCAAACACATTGGGTAGAGGAGTGCCTGGAAAGTGAGATAGAAAGACTTGGCATTCCAAATGAATCGCCCAGTTAGAGAAGTTCTCAAAGAAGTCATCATGTGCCTTCTCAAAATGGAACCATACAGAATTAGGAGGAAAAGAAGCACAACGTCTTATCGAGTTCTTAGAAGGAATAGACTTTTTAGGTGCCATGAAAAGGAAACCAAACCGAGAGAGAGAGAGACAGAGAGAAGAGAAGAGAAGAGAAATAAAGAAACACAGTAGGAATATAAGGTATAAGAAAGAAGAAAAGAACGATGTGCAATGCATGGTAATGCATGAACTTGTTCGTGCTAAATAACATTGCATCATGGGTAGAACCCAATCCAAACTATAGCACTCACAAGATATAATTAGTCACATAATCCTAGAATGCATGAAACATTGCTATAATGAGCATAAAATGCAATGCATGAGCATGTGAGATCATCTTAACGATACCCAACCCAAAAACTTAACAAAACCACAAAAACCCAAAAAAATTACCAAAACCTAAAACTTAGGTCACAAAAATTCATGGCTGCATGAAAGATTGAGAAAAAGAAGGATTAGAGATACTTATTAACAAATTAAGGCTTGAAGGAGGCCGAAATTGAGGAGGGAAGAAGGATTTTTGTGAAAAGAAGAGGTTTGGATCAAGAGAGAGAGTAGAGAGGTATCAAGATACTTGTGTTTGAAAAGATTCAGATCAGACCTCAGATATATATAGAAAACTTAGCTCAATAGATTAAGAAGGTATCGAGCTTCTATCGGGTTCCAAAGAATTGGCTCAATGGATTGAGCTATCTATCGAGAGGTATTGAGAACAAACCCAGAAATCTTAATAGAAGAGGTATGTATCGGGGAGCTATCGAGCATCTATCGAGAAGGAATCAAGCTACTATATCCTGAAACAAGATTTTCAAAGATGAGAAGCAGCACAAGATGAATGCAATCAAGATAGACACCAAATCAAGCAACCAAGAAGCATGTTAAGCACTCAAACACACATTTACTCTTGATACAAAGCATTCCTAGATCAAAAACACATTAAAGAAATCTAACTAATGTTATTTAAAATAATAAGTTTAGACAGTTTAGAAAGCATATACTACCACATGTATTCCTTATGATGGTCAAATCACATTGTGCCTGTACAATAGTATCAAGAGCAGCAAAGAGTATGCATGTTTTGTGTGAAACTTTTGCAAGATAGCATAAATAGATCATTATATGAAGAGTAATGATATAGAAGGATCAAATACATTCACACACAATCATAACTATTTGATAGGGACTATCACCTTTAAGGTATATCATATAACTCCTATATCTCCTAGAAACACACTTGTAACCATATTTAAAAGTATTTTGATTTCTTTTGCTTTTCATGCTCTGTGTATTTTTCTTTTAAGCATAAAATTGCATAACATGCATGGGTATATAAGAGAGAAAAGAATTACCCAATTATGTAAACTGAACATCTTGTTTTTACTATGCAAGTGTTACACCTTGTCGAGCACGACTTTTATGAATTGCATGCAGATGTTTTATGATTGACGAGTTTTAGTGGTGAGATGGTTATTTATGCCTTTTTCTTGGGATTATTTAGTCTTTCCCGTAAAAAAGAGTGATTTAAGATATGAAAGATAAAAGATCAACCAAATCATACAAATCACATGAAAAAGCCACAAAGCTTATATCGCATGGTTATGCATGAAGATGCTCATCTAAGCTATAAGAAATACAAAGGTAAGAACTTTGTTCCAAAGGCCATCCAAGGTACACAAACACACATTGTTTTTGTATTTTTCAAAATTTTCCCTTTTAAAAAAAAAACTTAAAACAAAGCAAAGACAAACAAACAAACAAACAAACATAGTATCAAAAACTAGACCATTTCAAACCATAACACAAATTATGCATGAGATCAGGAAAGTAAAGGAATCACTTGGAATATTTTTCCTTCCAGGTTGAAGATCTAGATAGGGATCCTTTATTTTGCATGAAACTTTGTTCAGATGGATAGTTGAAACCAATGAAGTTACTAAGTAGCATGACCACCTTAAGAAGTTATCCAAGAGGGGCTAAAGAAAGTTGGAGTTGATTTTGGTTCCCAAAAGATGACACATTATTTATTTGTTGAGTGGCTAACCACTTATAGCAATTTGGACGAGTGTGCCCAGATATTCTACAATAATGGTAGAAATAAGGTTTCTTTGGTTGAGACTTCTTGTTGGTGGAGCGATGATTATCCTGCTTGGTCTCTTTCTTACCAACCTTAGGGGGTGCTTCTAGAATGGATTTTCCCTTATCACTTTTATCCTCACTCACATTTTCATTCTTAGGATCAGTTACCTCAGAGTTATCATTATTAGCAGGTGGAACAAAAATAACTCTATTTAAAGTATTAGAAGAGGTATTGTAAGAAGAAAAAGAATGATCATACCTGAGACCTGTTTTGTCAGATGTAGACTTTTGGAAGTTGAGCATTTCATCCAGCTTGGCACTTGAAGTCCTTTTCAATTGTGCTTTTACCTAAAATAGTTCAGCGTCCAATATGTTGTCTTTTCAACAAGAAAGTTGTTCTCAAACCTCAGTGCTCTAATGGTTTGATTAGCTTCATCAACCTTGATGGAGAGTTCCTCATGTTCCAACTCTACTTTGTTGAGATGCTTCTCAAGGACCTTTTATAACTTAGAGTAGGCAGGTGGATGTCGTCCTATTCATCCATCTTCTCAAACTTTGGTTCTATCAGCTCTTCCTCTTCATCAATTAGTTTTACTGCTTCCTCAGGGGACTCAAAAATAGCTATGAAAGTACTCACTATCCCATCTTGATCACTTTCATTAGAATTTGCTTCTTGTTCCCTATCACTCAAGGTGGCAGCTAGGGCTTTGCTTTTTCCAATGGATTTGAGATATGTGAGACATTCTTGCTTTATGTGTCCAACTTCTTGACACCCGTAGCCCTTTGGCCCAACAAGAACACTATTGCCATGACCATCATCCTTGAATTCTCTCTTGCTTTTGTCTTGTGACTTGAATTGAAAGAATGCAAACTATTTGCGATCCTTATCACTTGCTTTGACGTTCACATTCTTGATGAACTTTTTGAATTTTCTAGTGATATAAGATTTGAACTTAGTATCCTCATCTTCAGACGACTTATCATTATCATCATTCTTGACCTTCAAAGCCATGTTCTTACCTTTGCTACCCTTGCCAACCCTTGCTAACCTTAGTTCATAGGTTTGCAAATTCCCAATCAGCTCTGTCAAAGGAATAAAGTCTAGATCTTTTGATTCTTCTATGACAGTGATCTTGGCATAGAATCTTTCCAGAAGAGATCTGAGGATCTTTTTGAAAATCTTGGGCTTCAAAATCTGTTCTCTAAGATTGAAGGCTGAATTCACATTGTCCTTAAGCTTGGAATAGAATTCATTGAATGACTCATCCTCATCCATCCTTCTTTTCTCAAAACTAGTAGTGAGCCTTTGGAGCTTGGAATTTTTAACAACTTTTGTGCCCTTTTAGGTATTTTGAAGAATAGTCCATGCTTCCTTTTCATTGGTCACAGCACTAAACAGAGCATTCGATACTCTACTGTTAAAATTTGCAACTTTGATCTTAGTATCATCCCACGTTGCCGGTAGCTCTTTAGGTTTCTTCCAACCTACTTCAACTGCAAGCCATACTTTCTCATCTAAAGATTGCAAAAAGGCTCTCATACATACTTTCCAGTATGCATAAATAGAGTCATCAAATTAGGGAGGAATAATCAGGGATTGTCCACGATCCATAACAATAGGGGTCAATGGATCATAGAGCAATGATTAAAACCTAATCCAAGTGTGCCCGCTCTGATACCATTTGTTGGGTTAAGATAGCTTGACTTCGGTTAATTAATTTAATTACGAAAGTTGATTAATTAGGTTCAATTGCATGCAAATCATGAAGGCACCAACAAATCACCAGTTAAACTAAATGCAGTGAAAATTAAATTGACATAATGATTTGTTGACAAATGGGGAAAACCCCTCGCAGGTCAAAAACTCCACCAGATGATTTTGAGGTCACCGCTTCCAAGAATCCATTAATCAATAATCAAGCAGTTACAAGTATAAGGAATCTTACCAATTACCCTAGCCTATCCCGAAATACCAACCTATAGTTGAACCTTCACTCCAATACCCAATTGGACTTGATCTTGTAGTAGCCTTCTTTCTTTTGATGCACAAATCTCCAATCTGTGACTAACCCTTTACATGGATCCTAGAATGCGACTAACTCCAGCAACTTGAACATATATTATTAGCTGCAAATTTCTTCACTTCATCAACAATGAAGGTTCGGAAGCACATGGTTACAAAACCCTATAACGTACAAATGCAGTAACTTCTCACAAAGAAAATAAGTCTCATGGTCTCTATTTCCATGTTTAACGGTTTTTAAAATATGCCTTGTATATGTCTAGGGTTGTGAGGAAAGGAACCCTAAACAAATACAAAAGCTTGGGCCGAATTTCAGATCTAGAAATCTAAAAATCGTAAGTTTCGAAAGATCGAGCTGCTATCAAACTATCTATCAAGCTTCACATTAAGTCTCAATAGTATGAATTTATCAAGATATCTATCAAGATTTAATGAAATGATTTTCTTTACTTGTTTCTTGGACCAATCTTCATGGCTTTCAACACAAACACTTGATATCCTTTGAACAACATATTTCTTGATGTATTAAACCCATCTTAGATCTACCCAATTACAAGTAAAGTAAATTTTGTCAAAGGATTAGCTAATTGCATAAAATATTACCCCAAAAACTAAGCTTAGTATTAGGAAGAACCCCTTGCCGGATTATCACCAAGCTCCTCCTCCGTATCAGAATTGGGTGCAAATTGATGGGATTGTTCAAAGTTGATAGAGACCATAGAGGTTAATGTCGTGGAAGTCCAAGGAATATGGGATAAGGAAGATAAGGCTTTGAAGAATGTGGTGGCCGTTTGGGGGATATTTCCCAAGGGAATAACCAAGCCAAAGAAAAGAGTCATAGAGTATAATGTGGCAAACATTACAAGGAGTGGGAAACACTACAAACCATCATTCTTAGAAAATGACCTCCATGGTAGGAACATAGGAGAAGGGTCTAAACCCACGAAACCTAAAGGAAAAGAATATAAAGAGGAAGAGGATAGTGTTTTAACTCAATTAGAGAAGACTCGAGTTCATGTATTAGTATGGGGGTTTGCTTATGGCTTCTCACAAGCATTATAGTGCTTTCTTGGATGCTTTAAATGGGAAAGAGGTGCCTATAGAAACTACACCATAAGAAGTGTTTCTCTTATGGGAGTTGAGGCTCCATCTTACCCTTTACTTGCCTTTTCCGACGAGGGCCTTCCTCCCGTGGAGCCACTCACACTAGACCTTCGCAAATCACCATTGAATGCATGGGTGCCAAAGTTCAGGTGGTGCTTATTGATAATGGATCCGCATTGAATGTATGCCCCCTTAGGAATGCTCTCGCTATTGGTCTAGATATGGAGACAATCATCCCCTTTCCTTTGACTGTTAGGGCGTATAATAACACTTCAAGGAAAGTCATGGGAACCTTCAGAGCTCCTTACAAGATTGGCCCACTAGAAACAATTGTGGAATTCCACATCATGGATATCACTCCTAACTACAACCTTTTCTTAGGAAAGGCATGGCTTCATCCTATTGAGGTTATTCCCTCTTCTCTACACCAAAAGATGAAGATCTCATGGAAGGGAGGAATTGTTGTAGTGCTCGGCAATGGTGAAATCCTAGCACCAGTTTATGGACTTGAGAAAGGAGGAAGTGAGCTCCAAATGAGTGGCTTCGAGTTTGTGAACATGGCTGACTATGGATTGAAGGATGAAAGGTATACTTTGGATTTAGCCCCATATTATAGTCATAAGGTGATTGCGATAATGAAGAACATGGGATATATACCTCATATGGGTCTTGGAAAAGAAGGAAAATGAGTGGCTGAATTCCCCAATTTCAGGACTTAACTGACCAAGGTTTGAGATTCTTTGAAGGTTGCGACGAAATCAAGAAGAACCTTGGGACCCTTAATGGAAACTTTGTGAAGGAAGGAGGAGGTTTTCCTTTTTGTGGCTTCCCCGAGCTTTGGGTAAGCAAGGATGGAAATGTGTATCCAAGATGGGAGATGTTCTTCAATGAGGAGCTCACCTTCAAGGAGAAACCTACTATGGTAATCAAGGAGGTTTTTAAAGAAGTCAACTGGGTGTACTACAAGGATGCTGAAGCAATGGAGACTATGTTGAAGATGGAGGGGGACGTGTTTGCTATCACCTTCGAGAAGGCAAGTGATCCTTCTACCTTCATTGTGCCTGCTGTGTAGCAACTTAATAATTGGACCTAGGTTGAGTTTTTTAGGAGTGGGAAAAGAAATTTTGTAATGCAAGTCTCGATGTACTTTTCAATATTTTCAATAAAATGAATTCTAATTTGGCTTATTTTAATGTATCCCATAATATTGAAATTATGTACTTAAATGATTCAAGTGAATTTGAAAATGAAATTAATAAACAATTGGAAAAGAAAATTGAACCTATAGAACTAACTTTTGAAACTCTTAATTTGGGCAACAATGAGTGACGAGTAGCGTACAAATGATCGTCCATCGTTCAAAAACCGTCACTGACAGTGACGAGTAAGGGTATGGACGAGCGTGCATGCATTAACTCCAGTCAGTAATCAATGATTGAGCAATGAATAGCGCAACACCATTACCTCCAATAATGCAGAATTAAGGATTGGTTACGAGCAAAAAACATTAGAGTTAAATTGCCATCATTAAGCATTTGATTTCCCAACTACAACATAACGGTTTGCTGGGCATTAACTCAGGCTAAGGCTATATAAAGCCAAAAAAAAAACAAACAAACAAACAAACAGGTAAAAGGACACGAATACACACTCCTATACAAATTACAGTTTTTCTAGAGAGAAAATAAGCTAACTGGAGCATCAGATGGTCCTTGGCAGGCCCCACATTGGTGCCCTTCTCCATTAAGTGCTTTTTGTGACACAGGTTTTACAGGTCGTCCATCAACTGACGAGGAACATACTGATGAGGCAAATTCCCACTTCATCAATGTGGCGCCGTCTGTGGAAAACAATTGAGTTGCAATTCCCTCAGGCAAGTCATCATCGTATCTCTACCAGCAAAGTTTCTCAAGACATATGGACACGTCCACTTCATCACCTCCTGCGAATCCAGCCGTAATGGCCCAACAAATCCAAGCACTCACTACTAACGTGTAAGAGTTGATGAAACAAAATGAAAAACTGAAACGGAGAGCACATGGTTGTGATTTTATTCCAGTGCACATATTTTGTACGTCTCTATAGATGTGTGTTTATATGCATGTGAAAAAGCTCGTGTAAAACAATTACGGAACTTAAAAAAATAAAGGAACACAGTTCCACCGGTTCCAAAATAGGGGATCAGATAAAGCCTGAAGTGTCATGTCACTAAACACCCAATAACCACTTTTGTTAGGGACTAATGTCCTACGTACCATAGCATCAAATGACGGTCAGGATACACACACACACATATATATATATATATATATACATATAATTTTTTTTTTTTAACTTTTGGATTTCTCATTGGCACGCAACAGAGAAACTTCTTACTTCTTCAAAATATCATCAAATTTGGTTAAGACGTTTCTCAAGAACTTCAAGATTCACCTAAAATAAATAATATAAAAAGTTAAAAGTTCCTCCAAATGTTCATCATTAATACTTATGTTCAAACAAATTTTGAATCTTGATAGTTTGTGTTCTAATATTGATATGAATTGAACTAGGAGTACCGGTTCATATGAAGGAATGGAAATACAAAGAATCAAAAATACATTAAAATATGGTCAATCAAAGAAGCTTTACAAAGAATGTAACTATATGAATACTTTAGGCATAAACAAGGCATATTGGACTAGTCTAAAAAATGGATACATCTGTCTAAACATGCAAAATGCAAACTTGAATTTCTAAAACTGTCTATATAGAAACAAGCAAACAATTAAAACCTACGAATACTTCAGGACCAGAAGAAAAAGTTAATTTCGTCAACCTTTCAAGGCGCGTCTTCACTCTTCTCATTGTTTTCCTTTTTTCCTCCAAATAGACCACATACACAAAGAGATCTATGATTATGGCCATATTTTCCCCAACCACACTGAGAAAACATCTGCATACCCACTGAATTTGAGCTTGAAGTTAGGTTAACTATAATGAGCAGGACAAGAGTCAGGTACCACCGACTCTTTTACTATCATAAATGATTCAGGTACATGGTTCAGAGATCTAGAATCCTTACAAAATAACTGGAAAAGCCAAAATTAAAGAATGAATTGTTATAGACATGAATCATTACAGAAAATTTGAATACCAAACTTCTCTTGGCATAGTTTCCTAAGCCACAATACCACATTCTACAAACATATAAGAAACTCAAGAAATTAAAGCATCATATATCCAATTAGTTATAACAAAAGTAAGATCCATATTTACTTTTCATCTTCTAAATCCCATCTTCCTATTATTTTTCCTTTTTTCCTTTGGGGTTGAGAAGTGGGGGGGGGGGGAGAGGTGATTTTTTTCATTACAATGTTAAATTTTTAACCCTTTTTTTATGAATGAGCTGATTTTATTAGACAAACAAGACTATAAAAAATCCCAATAGCTATCATAATACACTTTTCAGAAAGTAATCCACTCCATAAAATCTGCCATTTCTTTGGATCCACAAACGATAGATGGTAATAGTTTGCAAAGACCCCGTAACATGACAGTAATGATCAATGTAACAAAAGTAATATTATATTTTTTTTCAAGGGTAATAAGTTAAAGTAAGTGTTTCATGGGCCAATGCAACTGATAAACCAAAAATGTATTGACATCTTATGATGAATTAATCAATTAATTAACCAAGTGAATTAACTAGATTCAATTACATGCAATGAGCGTGGCAACAAAAACAAATCACCAAATAATTAAATGCAGTGGAAATTAAATTTGACACGATGATTTGTTTACGAATGGAAAAAACCTGCACGGCAAAAACCCCACCGGATGATTTTAAGGTCACCACTCTCGAGAATCCATTATTATCAAAACAAGCAGTTACAAGTAAAGGAATCCCAGTACCTTATACCAACTTACAGTTGAACCCTTACCCCAATACCCAATTGGACTTGTTCTCTAGTGATAATCTTTATTTGTATTGCACGGCTCCTAGTACGTGACTAACTAAAAGATGCGCAAATCCTAGTACGCATCTTGATCACCAACTTTAGAATGAGGTTGGCTGCAAAATTCTTCTATTCTTCAACACATGAAGATCACGAAGTTACTCGGTCACAAAACTCTACGATGTACAAACACAACAAGAATTAAGGAAAACTAGGTTTCCAATTACACTTGAGAAATTATGTTTTTGTGCAATTGTACTCTTAGCTGTGCAACCTAATACGGTTCTTAAAATAATCCTTATATATGTCTAGGGTTGTGAGAAAAAAAAAATCCAAATACATACTCACGGATTGAATGAAAAACAGTCCAGAAAAACTGAGTTTCATAAATCTCGATAGATAGCCATCTATCGAGCTAGTTGTCGAGCCACAGGCTTCAACAGCTTTTAAACCTCAATAGATACTAGTTATCGAGCTAGCCGTTAAGTTTTAAAATCCAGTACTTCATTACTTGGTTCTTGGACAGACTTGCATGGCTTTAATTCTTGGACTTGAAGTATTAAACACATCCTAGATTTATCCAAATGCAAGTAAAGTACGTTTTGTCAAAGGATTAGTCATACACAAAATGTTGACATATATTTCTAACATCCAATCACATATGTCCTAATAGCAATTACGTAGTTGAATTTAATTGTGAAACATAAGATATAATACCTAAAGATTTGTATCTAAATTATGTCATTTAAAAAAATTATATTTCACTCACTCTATATCCAAAACAATTCAAATTGACTTGTATTTACAATAACCTCGTAGATCAACTAACATTTTATAGTATTTTAAACAGAGACATTTCCCATCTTCTATTATAAATGTTGTCTTTGAATGTTCTTTAGGATTAGTCATTAGCTAAAAATTACATTAGAAAATGAGGTTAGGTTTTTTGGGGCGTGGGGCCAACCAAAATAAGATAAAAAACCTTGAAGATGGGAATATTTGGGGATTCCAAACGTACTCACTCATAAGTCATGTCAGAAGAATTATTGAGGTTGAAAAGTATAATACGCGGGGCACTATGGGAAATTGGGAATAAGGCAGCGTTCTGAAATAGTTCAAAGTTAGAAATATAATACGTGCTGACGTGCTCTATGAATAAAATTCGCGTATTTAATCTCACTCTCCTCAGTCTATCCCATGCCTCTCACCTTCGGTCAGTTCTTTGAGTTGATCTCTTGATCTCTTTCAAGAGGTCTTTCCCAGCTGATCTCTTTCAAGAGGTCTTTCCCGGCGCACATTGGCATCATATACCCATACTGCAAGCTCTTAGCAGAGGAGGTGCTGTCTGACATATAATTCTCTGTTGATTTTTGTGTTTTTTCTTTATACATCTCTTCCATTTTTTGATCTCCTGCATTTCTGAGGGAGGGGTATATATATCAAGATGGTTTTTTATATCTGGTCAGACAGAAACTCCTGAAATCTCCTCTATTTTATATTTATAGATAAAGTAGTAACTAGTAATTTTTTTTTTTTTTTAGAGAGTTTTATTCTTTAATGTCTACTGTAGATGATAATTCTTTATCATTAGATCAATACATCAATTGATTTTTTGTGTAAATAAAAATTTAACTTTACCAATTAAATTAACTGGATCTCACTAGTAGTAACTTTTTTTATTTACTCTATTTGCTACAGAAAGAATGAGAACTACACTAAATATTCATATTTTTAAAGGCTTGATAACTTCATTTTTTATATTTTATAGATCCAATTTCATTTAAATTTGCTTTTGTTTGATATTCTTGGTGTATTTATTGTAAGGTACAATAAAATAACTATGGGCAGAAAGAAAGATCTAATTTGGAAGTACGCTGAAAAATTAGAAGACGGTTTCAAATGTAACTTTTGTCAAGCTATGTTTGGAGGAGGTGCGGGTGCCTATAGAATTAAAGTCCATCTTGCCAAAGCTAGTGGAAACGGTATTGAGATTTGTGCAAAAGTGACTCCGGAAGCTCAAGAAGAAGCTCGTTTAGCATTGGATGCCATAAAAAGCAGAAGTAAATCAACTTTAACTCCGGGTAAGAAAAAAAAAAGAGTCTAAAGTTTATTAGAATTTTTAATTTAATTTAATGAACCAAATTTGATTATAAAATGATATTAAAATCTTAAAATAATAAAAATATACACGGGTTAGCAAAATTTGTGAAAAATATGCCTGAACCAATTTAGGAAAGTATGACCATTTAAAAAAAATTATGTACAATTTTTTAAGTTATCTATTTTATTATTTAGATTAAAAAATAGAAATATATGAATTAAGTGAAACTCAAAATGAAAAAAAAAAAAATCAATTAGATATAATCGAATGATTAACAAATCATCCATTAAAATTGCTGGGCAATTGATAGGGGAAAAACATGAAGGTGTGACAAATAAAACCAATACAATCATAAATCAAATAAAAAACAATGAAAACGACAAGAGAAGAAGGTTTGTAATCTTTTATTAATTATAATTATTAAAAATGTTTTATTAATTGTTTCTCAAAGTCTGATGCATGTGCGATGTCGACAGGGTCCAGTACCATAAACATCCAAGATGCAGGACAAAGGTGGGTATTGGGCGAGGTGGACTTTATTGACCTAGAATCGTGGGCCAAATCTTTGGACCACGTAAACATCGATGATATCTGAATAACGTAAGTAATTTATACCAGACATAAAAATTCGCAGTCTATTTTAGCATCAGTCTTTGTAAAATTGGCAGTCTATTTTAATATAAAAACTCACATTTCACATTTTACACGAACACTTTTATCACGCACCCATATGATCTGATTCTAGATATATATACTTCATTTCATTTAAATAATATTTTTTATTTTTTTATTATTATTTTTTCTTTATACTTCGTGATTATTCTTTTCTTCACGCGCATTCTCATCTCCTCAAAAAGGTAAAAAATTGTTGCTCAAAAAAAAAAAAAAAAAAAGGGTAAAAAGTTCTCTCTCATCTCTCACCTATCTTCTGTCCTCACCATACCAAACCTCCATGGCTAGAGCTCCATGGCCGAACATCACATAACCATCACAAAGGCAGAATCCCACATAAATTAAACCCCTGCTCTTCCTAGTTCTCTAAACCCAAATCCCACCTAGCCTAGACCACCATGGCCGAACACTATGGGTTCAGCCAATCAACCACCACAAACAAAAGGCTTCTAACTTTGGTTCTCTCTTAGGTTTGGGGACTTGCTGATTTTGTTTGGTTTTTGGAGTTCTGAGTTGTGGGTGTAGTTTGATTTGAGTTTTGGGGTCTGAGAAAGGTGGGTTTTTTGGCTTGGGTGTGGTGGGTGGACGGTAGTGGGTGGTTGAGTGAGTGATGAAGATGGAGATGCAGATGGGGAAAGAAAAGATTGGGAAAAAGAGAAAAGAGAGGTCTGAGAGTGGGTGATAGAAAAAAATACTAAAAAATTATTTAAAGTTACAGTAACTGTATATATTTATACAATTACATGTACACAATATTTTATTAGGCTAAATCAGTAGCTCAGTAATTATGTTAAAAACAAGTCTTCCAATTTGATGGAGACTTGCAGTTAAGCCAAATGAACTAAAATTTTTTAATTCACGTGTCTATGCATAATATAACACTCCTAATTTTATGATATGATGCATATGATAAAAGTGTGCAATAGGAGAAAGTGTCAAATCAAAATGCAGTTGTGCAAAATGTGAATCACAACTATTCTCAATAGATTTTGTTATTATAATACAGCAGGGAGTCGGGGACTTCAGGACCTTCTACAAGGATCGATCCTCGGAGTGGAGCACCCATGGTTCAACAGGCTGACATGTAACTCAGGCTGATGAACCTTTTTGTTTCTTTAATAATCTGTCTGAGAAACTAGTTATGTAAAAACAACGAGAGGTACGGAGCTCATCCTTCTGACCTCCTCGACTACCACGGACCAAGGGAACCTGTCTAGAGACGTTAAACTGTAATCTCCTTTCATTATTTATGAATCTCCTTAGCTGAGTAATCTGACTATTTTATAGATCTATTTATGAAAATTTGTGTTTGCTTGATATATATATATATATATATATATATATATAAGATAGAATTTTTATTCTATAGGCGTTTATGCATGTAAAATTCTATCATAAAGTCTTGAATATTTACGCTTACCACCCACACCCACACCCACATGAACACTTATCCTCATGGTTTAAAGACCGTACCAGACCGGTCGGTCAGACCGATTCAGCCTAAAATTAGCCACTAATCCGTTCTAGTTATGCTTAAAAACTGGAAATTAAAGAGAGTGAAAACCACCCGCATCCAATAAACGCTTATTCTCATGGTTTAAAAACCGTACCAGATCGGTTCAACCGAAAATCAGCCACTAATCCGGTCCAGTTACGCTTAAAAACTAGAAATTAAAGAAAAAGTGAATAAAAAAAAAATACACCCGGTAACCAGCTGTTTAACAGTGGAAACCGGAAACCGGGCCGATTGAGCTAGTTTTGTAGAAAAATGTTACGTATGCATTTTGCAGCAAAAAGACTAAAAGCAGCTTCTTCTTCTTTTTCTCCTTCAAATCCAGCCTAAAACCCATCAGAATGATGATCTAAAATTGTGGGAAGAAAAAAAAAAAAAAAACTCAATGGAGAGAGAGAGAGAGGTAAAGAGCTAAAGATTAAATTTTTATTTTTGAGTATTTTTAAAGTAAATATGAATTACCTTGACAGCATCAACTTCCTGAAATTTTTTATTTGCAAGAAAAATACTTTTGAGTCCGAGAGAGGGAGAGTGTGAGACTGTAAGAGACTTAAAACAAAAGAGGAGAGAAGAGAGTGGCTTTAGCTTTCCGGGGTGATCGGTAAGTTTGAAAAGGAGAAATGGAAGTTTAAAAGAAGGGGTACGGGAAGTATTAATGAAGTAAAATGACTTTTTTGTTATTGTTTGTTTCTATGTCTTCTCTGATGTCTCACCTCCTAGAGCCACGTTATATCTTACATGTTCTTGAAATAAGCAAAGTGACTTACAGCTCATTAAAGGTAAAGCAAGGGTAAAATAAAAAATAAAAAGGTAAAGAAAAAATAATAATAATAAAAACCCATGTCAGTATATATATATATATATATATATATATATATAAGTATTATATATAATAATAATTTTTTTTTTTTTTTTTGAGAATCTACGTACTTTTGAAAAGAAGAAATGAAAGTTTAAAAGAAAGGGTAGGGGAAGTATTAATGAAGTAAAATGACTTTTTTGTTATTGTTTGTTTCTATGTCTTCTCTGATGTCTCACCTCCTAGAGCCACGTTATATCTTACATGTTTTTGAAATAAGCAAAGTGACTTACAGCTCATTAAAGGTAAAGCAAGGGTAAAATAAAAAATAAAAAGGTAAAGAGAAAATAATAATAATAAAAACCCATGTCAGTGTATATATATATATATATATATATATATATAAGTATTATATATAATAATAATTTTTTTTTTTTTTTTTGAGAATCTACGTACTTTTGAAAAGGAGAAATGAAAGTTTAAAAGAAAGGGTAGGGGAAGTATTAATGAAGTAAAATGACTTTTTTGTTATTGTTTGTTTCTATGTCTTCTCTGATGTCTCACCTCCTAGAGCCACGTTATATCTTACATGTTCTTGAAATAAGCAAAGTGACTTACAGCTCATTAAAGGTAAAGCAAGGGTAAAATAAAAAATAAAAAGGTAAAGAAAAAATAATAATAATAAAAACCCATGTCAGTATATATATATATATATATATATATATATATAAAAGTATTATATATAATATTTTTTTTTTTTTTTTTTTTTTGAGAATCTACGTACTTTTGAAAAGGAGAAATGAAAGTTTAAAAGAAAGGGTAGAGGAAGTATTAATGAAGTAAAATGACTTTTTTGTTATTTTTTTTTCTATGTCTTCTCTGATGTCTCACCTCCTAGAGCCACGTTATATCTTACATGTTCTTGGAATAAGCAAAGTGACTTACAGCTCATTAAAGGTAAAGCAAGCATCAAATAAAAAAGTAAAGAAAATAATAATAATAAAAATCCATGTCAGTAATTAGTATATATATATATATATATATATATATATATAAGTATTATATATAATAATAATAGTAAAAAAAAAAATTTGAGAATCTATATACTTTTGAGTCCGAGAGAGGGAGAGTGTGAGACTGTAAGAGACTACAAAGTTAAAACAAAAGAGGAGAGAAGAGAGTGGCTTTAGCTTTCCGGGGTGATCGATAAGTGTGAAAAGGAGAAATGGAAGTTTAAAAGAAGGGGTAGAGGCAGTATTAATGAAGTAAAATGACTTTTTTGTTATTGTTTTTTTCTATGTCTTCTCTGATATCTCACCTCCTAGAGCCACGTTATATCTTACATGTTCTTGAAATAAGCAAAGTGACTTACAGCTCATTAAAGGTAAAGCAAGGGTAAAATAAAAATAGTAATAATAAAATTCATGTCAGTAATTAGTATATATATATATATATATAAAAAAGTATTATATATAATAATAATAATAATAATAATAATAATTTTTTTTGAGAATCTAAATTCGTTTAAATACAATTTATTGTTAAAAACTAAAAATACTGTAGTAAAATAATTTTTTAATATATAAATAATAGTTCAAAACTTATTTTTAATATATTTTTCTAAATAAATTACTTGTAGTCCTGTAAACCGTACATAGACAGTATCGAAACAGTGCGTGAATAATGATAATCAGTATTATTTGTCTTTAAAAAACAAAAAACGCGTGAATCAATAAAAAAAAAAAAAAGTTGAAACATGATCTCTCTGTACGGAAGCGCAAATAATTTGTATCCAAACAGCACCTCTATATACTTTTGAGTCCGAGAGAGGGAGAGTGTGAGACTGTAAGAGACTTAAAACAAAAGAGGAGAGAAGAGAGTGGCTTTAGCTTTCCGGGGTGATCGGTAAGTTTGAAAAGGGGAAATGGAAGTTTAAAAGAAGGGGTACGGGAAGTATTAATGAAGTAAAATGACTTTTTTGTTATTGTTTTTTTCTATGTCTTCTCTGATGTCTCACCTCCTAGAGCCACGTGATATCTTACATGTTCTTGAAATAAGCAAAGTGACTTCCAGCTCATTAAAGGTAAAGCAAGGGTAAAATAAAAAATAAAAAATAATAATAATAATAAAAATAAAAAAGTAAAGAAAAAATAATAATAATAAAAACCCATGTCAGTAATTAATATATATATATATATATAAGTATTATATATAATAATAAATTTTTTTTTTTTTTTGAGAATCTATATATATTGTTAATTTGATTCTTCGACCATTTTAATCAAAAGTGTTAAATGTGCTAAATGTTAATTTGATTTTTAGTAATTTTTTTCACATTTTAAACAATATTACACATTTTTTAGTATTGATTTATAGTGGAGTCTCATCTTTGACATCCTACTAGAGCAAGATAACAAATTTTTGTAATATTTTTTTACTATTTAACTTATTTTTGCTACTATTTATAAATTTTATTATACTTTTTAATACTATTTATAAATCATACGGTACTATTTAAACTATTTTTAAATTTTATTTATAATATTTTTATAAAAAAACTTTTAATTTTAACTTCGGCTACGTTTGGTTGGATAGTAAATAAGTTTCAAAAAATGTTTTACGCGTTTGCATGTGTTTGGCAACAACTGAAAACTTGGTCAAACTGAAAATCACTTGCATTGACCGTAAAATACCCCCTTCCCACCGTAAAACAATTTTCATCTCTATTTTACCTTCAAATAGAAATTTTTTAGAAAACAGAGAGAGAGAGAGAGAGAGTGAGATTGCACCCCAACTGCCGGCGAGATCGCGCCTTCGCTATCGCTATCGCCGCACAATCTCGCCTTCGCCATCGCCATCGCCGCGCGATCTCTGATGAACCCGGTCTGATCGTGCTCGCCTTTGCCTCTGCCGCGCAATCTCGCCTCAACATTGAACCCAATCGCTTCTCTCTCTCTCTCTCTCTCTTTGTTTTTCTCTGAAAAGATTTGATGATTTTTTTTTTGGGTTTTGTTGTTCTATATTGAGAAAATTTGATGATGAGTTTTTTTTTTTTTTTGGGTTTTGTTGTTCTGTATTGAGAAATGATATTTGTTTGGAAACTAAGAAAATGTGAGAAAATATGAGCAATAAATAGAAAATGTATTTTCTATAATATTTTCAAGATCACAACCAAACACCTGAAAATATTTTCCAAAGTATTTTTTAAAATGCTACCAAATACTTAAAAATATTTTTTAAAAAAAAAATATTTTCAACTGAAATTATTTTACATTCAAAAAATATTTTACACTCAACCAAACGCAACCTTAATAAACTCTTTGGCGATTACGGCAAGTAGCTGTGATTCTTTAATATTTTTATGTTTTTTTAAACTGCGTGCTGTACAGCTATGCGGCACTGATCTGAACTTAGCTGACTTTTTTTTATTTGAAATCAACCTGATACTTTCATTCATAGCAGACAAGAAGAATACAGAAAAACAGAGGGCACAAGATACAGCAACAGAGCAAACCAAAAAACAAAGGAAATACAGCAACAACCTGGACCACAACTTGACAAACTGTTAAACTATTCCTTCTGCTCTAGCCATATCTTCAATCCCGCTAGGAATACTTGAAATCCAGACATGTTCCTCAGCAGGCTGCTTTGCAAGCTGTGCAAGTTTGTGGGTTACTTTGTTACCATCCCTATCAATATATCTGACTTGTGCCACCTGGAAGCTAGGCAGAAACTTTGCTAACTTTTTTAAAAATTGTGTTTGTGTGGCTGTCAATTGTTTTTTATTTATTTTTATTTATTTTCCATTTGGACTGTGGTCGTCAGTCTTGCATTTGAGAATGACAATTTAGATCTGTCCCGCAGATATTTGGCCTGACTCGACTCTAATGGGACAAATTTTATCCGACCCGTTAAAGAATAAGGTCGGGTATAGGTTTTTTTTTATAAAAAAAAACCCGAAGCAGGTTCGGGTCGGGTCCGGGTTTTATAAAAAAATTTGAAACCCGCCCCGGATAAAAACCCGATTATGTTAAATTACTAAACCCCCTTTTATATATATATATATATATATATATATATCATTGAGCATTTGAGATTTGTAACCCTAACTCCTTAAATGGCTTGAATGGGTTTGAATATAGGAAAAAAATTTAATAGGCTTCAAAAAAAAAAATTTTGTTAGGCTAGATTTGGGCCCAAGAAGATAAACAGGGCCCGGTGGGGCTGGTATGGGCCCTGAAAAAAAAAAAACCCGATTAATAATCGGGCCGAGTCCGGGTTCCGGGTCTTGGCCTACAAGTCGGGCCCGAGTATGCAAAAACTCGGCCCAAACTCAACCCGTTGTCATTCCTACTCGCATTAGTTAATAAATAATTGAAGTTGGTATTGGGTTGATTTTGGGATTGAGATCAAGTTCAATACTTAAAGCAGGGACGGACCCAGGTGGGGGTTTAAAGGGATACGGACCCCCCGGGCCCAAAAAATATATATATAGTAGCTTAAATTTTTCCAAAAAAAAAAATAATACTTGGGCCCCCCTTTAGTTTTTTGCTTAGCCTCCTTCCCAAAATTCATGAGTTCCAACTTCCAAGCCTAGCCAGCCTGAGCCCATGACCCATGTAAATCCAAAAAAAAAAAAAAAGAAGAGAAAACTCAGCCGTAAACCTAGCAATAAACTTAGCCAAAGGAAAAAAAAAAAAAAAGAAGAAAGGAAACAGAATAGAGAGATAGTGAGGCTGAGGCAAGACAGAGAGCCCAAACGTCGACGCGACGCCATCATCATCATCAGCCATCACGCTGGCGTGGCGCGATGTGACTCACGAGACTCTTGCCCAGTACTACAATACGACAGTACCCACTCGCGCCAACGCTGGCGCGCCATCATCACGCGAGCCCTCTGCTATCGCCGCCGCCGGTTGCTTGAGGCTTAAGCCTTCATAGGTACTTAATCTATGATCCTTTACTTCAAGAATCAAAACCTCATAAAATGTTTGTGAATCAACTGTTTTAACAATCTGTGCTTGTGGAGTGTTTGTGTTGAACTGATTACTGATGTTGGTGATTGTGAATTGTATTTGTGCTGCGGTCTATGGTTTTTTTTTTTTTTTTTTGGCTTTTTGGCTTTATGACTCTCTGTGACTTTTGTGACTCTCTCTTTTCTATTATATAGATAAGAGAGATAGAGAGAGAGAGAGAGAATAGAGTTATTTGTTTGACTGTTTGTTTGTGGTTTGTGGTTTGTTGACTGGTACTTGGGCATAATAGGGACAAGTGACAGACAAAAAAATAAAATAAAGTTAATCGTAGATGGGCATAATAGGGAAAATGATTTTTTGACGAAATCGTGTTAATATAGCTTGACTAGCTTGACTTTTATTTTGGATTCAATCGTAAATAATTTTGAAGATTTGAAAGTGTCTAGTTCCCTTTTCATAGGTGATTGTATTAAGAAATAATAGTGTTTTGTGTCTTTTGTTTTTATTGATAGATAATTGTATCTTAATATATTAAGAAACAATCATTTTTGGGTATTTTTCTTGGTTGATAGTTTATTAATATTATATAGATGCGTATTTGAAAAAAAAAAAAATTGCTTATCTCCAGCCACCCCTAGCTTAAAATCCTGGGTCAGTCCCTGACTTAAAGTATTGTATCTAACATAATTTTTATGAATGGCTAAGATTGATATTTGTAAAAAATAACTTTTAATCTCAACTATTGATTAAAAGATGTTAAGAAAAAAGTTTAAAAAAAATGAAAAGTGAAAAAATGTTGTGAGGGAAAAATAGGTCAATTACACCCAGTGCAGTGCGTAGAGTATTACATCGGATCCTAATCCTT
Source organism: Castanea mollissima (assembly GCA_014183005.1). NCBI lineage: Eukaryota > Viridiplantae > Streptophyta > Magnoliopsida > Fagales > Fagaceae > Castanea > Castanea mollissima. Next base: position 3,379,785 of record JACAVU010000007.1, read on the forward strand.
TATTTTGTACTTTGTTTTGTTATGGATATGTACTAAGTAACTATATTTTAGGACTATTATAAACACATAACACAATCATGTCCATTTTCTTTAAAAAAAACCCACATCCATTTTTACTTCCATCAAAAGTGTTATTCAATGAAAACATGTTACGTAGAGTTTCGTGGTTTTAAAGGTAATTGTTAAATCCTGAATTTAAGCTCTTTTTTACTATTGTTATGGATGTAGAGTAAGTGGCTAGAGTCTGTCCTTTTTTATTATTCTCAATCTGTGTAATGTAATAGAGTGCTATACATTTCAAGTAGGACACAAAATAAAATTCTCTATTATCAATAACTCTCATCAATAAATCAAATTTTTATCATTAAAAAATATAAGAAACAATTGAGGAAAGATGTGTAGATAAAAGTTTGCATAAATGAATAATTTAAAAATGAAGTATTCTTTTTCTATACTTCACTAAAAACAAAAACAAAAACAAAATAAAAAGTTTAGATGTACCCATAAATAAGGGACTGAATTCAATACTGATAATAAAAAGAAATAGATATGGATTTCATATAGTAATCTAAAATTATAATGAATGCAAATTATTAACCTTTATCAAATAAAATAGAATAGCCTCAAGCACGTGCTCAAAAGTTAGTTTTTTTTTTTTTTATAATTGGGTTTGAAGCTGATGTGGAAAACGGGTCCGGTCGGGTTGGTTCAGTTCAAACGTCTATATTATTACAGAGGAGGGGACAAATCATATATTCTAAGCGCAATTTCTATTGCTGGCCCAAAGACATAAATAGTGTAAAGTTGTTCACTTGAGAAAAGATTATAAAATGCAAATCCCCAGAATTAATTATTTTAGATGCTGAGGAAATTTTTGAACAGGGATAGTGTTGCATTTTTTTTTTGACTGAAAAGTTAGAATTTAGTTACTGCTTCAGTGTGTGTTTTAGATTATAGCTTAAATGCTCAAAGTTATTTCTTCTTTAAATATTCTAATGCAGCTATGAAGAGGATGCAATGCTCAGTTCCAACGCAGAAAACAGTTTGTATACAAATTTTCTTTACATTTGATGATTTTTTTTTTTCAATCCCTATATAGTGAGGTGAAGGAGATGGGATTTCAACCGGTCACAATAAAATATACGTATACCATTATCATTGGACCTTCACTTAAACCCCTTTTGATTAGTTGAGTTTGAGTTTCAATGGTTTAGAAATTTTCGCACTTTAAAAAATTATGACATGCTCAATAGTTTATATCTTCTCTTATCCCTATCTATGAACATGTTAAAAACCAAAGTGGGAGTGTACACAATTTTGCATTATTTTGGTTTATTCAACTATTATTTGGTATTAAAACGCCATTTTTTTTTATGATTGAAAAATAGAAAGTAAAACTGACATTCGAGAATAAAAGTGTAACAAAAATATAATAATTTTAAATTTGTGTTCATTTCTAATATTTTTAAAGACATGACTATAGACTAGCCTTATCACACGTTTATTAGGTTTAATGTCATAATTTTCACTTATTTCAATTTGAGGTTTACAATTTTTCCCCGCAAAAATTGCACATTTAGAATTACTAATATGGCTAGGAGTATCATAAGGCTAGACCGAAAAATGAACAAATTCACTCACGAACATATGATTTCAATGCTATTTTGGTATTCATTTTTTAGAGTTAGCCTTATGATACTTCTGGTCATATATGCGCAAATTTTGAGGGAAAAAATGTAAACCTTAAATTAAAATAAATTAAAATTATGATATTAAACAAAAAAAAAAAAAAAACCTCATTGTACGTGCGAAGTGCGTGTGATGAGGCTGGTCTCATTTAAAATTGTTCACGTGCATATTAATATAATCAATATTTTATTCATTCTTCTCTTTTTTCCCTCTCTCACACAAAGGAAAACCAATGAGCAAATGACAAATAATAGTACAAAAATAAATAAATAGTTAATATTATATTAAATGGTAAATTGCAAATTACACTCCTAAAATTTGGAGGTGTTTGGATTTTACATTCTTAAGTTTGAGAATTTGAATTTTACCCCTTAAAGTTTTTGGGTGTTTAGATTTTACACCTTAACGTTTCAAAATTATTATTTTACCTCCTAAATTTTAGGAGTATTTGAATTTTATACTTCTAAAATTTGGGAGTGTTTGAATTTTACAAAATATCACTATGTAAAATCCAAACGCTTCCAAACTTTAGGGAGTAAATTTCAAATTCTAAAACTTCAGGGTGTAAAATCCAAATACCCCAAACTTTAGGAGGTGAAATAACAAAATCCAAATTCTGAAATGTCAAAGTGTAAAATCTTAGCAACCCTAAACTTCAAGAGCAAATTCCAAATTTTGAAATTTTAGGGTGAAAAATCCACACATCCCCAAACTTTAAGGAAGAAATTTGCAATTTACCCTTTATAAAATGTAAAGTAAAAATAATATAAGAAAAATGTTAACAAATACCTTTAGGGCATTTGTAAGTGAACCATTTTAGGAAAGTTTTATTGAAAAAAAAAAGTAATTAATATTTTGACTATTTTTTCTATTTATCGTAAAAGTGATGTCAAAACTTTTCTAAAATGGTTTGTTAACAATTGTCTTAAAGATACCCATTAACATGACCCAAAATCTAATATGAGTTATTTTGAAAAGTAGTGATGTCAAAAAAAAAGAGTAGGTTTTTATCTAGACGGAAAACTTTGTAAACTTTGCGCTACGCGAATATGCCAAATCTTTTGTAAATTAATAATACCAAAGATACAAACTATTTTACAAAAAAAAATTACAAACTGTTGATATGGTGAGTTATTATTGGTGAATGAAAAAGTGATATTAATGGTAAATTTAGATGAAAACTAATAAAAGGTTGGCAACATTAGCCGTTTACAAAAATATTATAAAATAGTTTGTAGATGTAATATTAGTTTAATCCGCTCCAGCCAACAGGGCTGCCCATGAGCTAGGAAAATGGGCCCAAAAGCAAAATGTCAATGGCCCTTCAATTGGTTGCCTAGAGGCCGAAAGGGCCGGCCATGAGTTAGTAAAACGGGCCCAAAAGCAAAGTGTCATCGGCCCCGTAAATTGCCTGCGTGGACCAGAGGGTCAGGTCAAGACTAAGGAGTATGTTTAGATGTATTTCCAAAAAAAAAAAAAAAAAAAAAAAAATCAGAAGTCTATTCTCTCTTTCAGTATCTTTCTCTGTCTCATGCACTATACTGTAAAAACAATCCACTAAAATCCATACATGTTTAAATTTAAAAGAATACCTTTCGTAAAAAAAAAAGGTGGAAATAACACAACTATAACAAAATATAATTTTGCTTACCTTTTTTGCTTTTTCTATGTATAAATGTAATTTTTTTTTAATACCAAATAAAAGCAGTACGATAGAACATTAGAACCACAATAATTACAAGGAGAGAATCATAAAACTAAGAAAAGGGAAAATAAGAAGAAAAAATAAACGTATGGGAATTAAAATCCTCTTGAAATATCCAGTGATTGTATTTATTTCTTTTTATCCATTTCAGTACAGTGCATGAAAATGTTTCTTTAGCTTATATGTCAATGAAAAATTATACAATAGTTTTGTTAAAGTCTTTCCAAGACCTACCAAGCCTTTTTATTTTTATTTTTACTTTACAAACAAGGCCTACCAAGCCCACTGTATGAAAAACAAAGATAACTTGTTGACTGCTAAACACTAATCAGCAAGTACACTGTTTTAAAGCATCATTTTCCTTTCATACAACTTCCGAATCATCAGGATCTATCTCCCTATCTCTAGACTAATCTCCAATCAAATTCCCGACTCTATCTCCCTACCTAGATTAATCTCCAATCAAATTCCCTTAGTTCGAAGCCAACTAGATCATCATTAATTCTATTTCTACCCAATGATAGACCAATAGTCTTAATTTTGTTTGCCATATTGCAGGAGGATACCAAGGGATTGTAGAGTGAAAAGAAGTTGCATACCTTGTGCTTCGTTAGGTTTTAAGTCTCCACCATAGGCCATAGGATCTCATAGCCAAACTCATCTTCACTAAGACACTAACCAGACCCTCACATACCCATCACTTACTTGCATCATGTCATTCAACTTGACTCTTGGTTAATGATACAAGAAGCTTAGTTAGCTCCTTGAAACCCAAATCAGAACCAATATTTTCAGTAGTTTAATAATAGTCCCCCAATGACAACACAGTAACAGCCAGTGGCGGCGCCACGTACAAGTCAGGGTGTTCCCAGGAACACCCTGACTGGAAATTTTTTTTTTTTTTTTTATATGTAATAATTAAAATTTTTTATATATGAAGATATCAGGAACACCCTCAACAAAATTAGGAATACCCTCAAATTTTTTTTAAAAAATTTATTTGTTCTACTTTCAAGCAAAAAAAAAAAAAAAAACCAAAAAAAAAATTGAACTAAAATTTGAAAAAAAATAAAATTATAACAGAGACAGAAGCAAGCCCACAACAAGCCCACGGCAAGCCCACAGATTCTCAAAAAAAAAAAAAAAAACACACGGTCTCACAGAGCAAACCAAACCCCAATATAGACAAAACAGAGCAAACCCCAAACCCCAAACAGACAGAGCAAACCAAACCCCAAACCCCAATACAGAGCAAACCAAAGTACCGGCTCGTTCGTCGTCGCCGCAGCTCGCTCGTCGTCGCCGTAGCTCGCTCGTCGTCACCGTAGCTCGCTCGTCTTCGTCGTCACTCATCGTGGATCACGCCTCATCGCAGATCGCGCGTTGCTCATCGTAGATCGCCCCTCATCGCCTCATGGCCCTCATCGCAGATCGCGCCTCATCGCCTCATCGCGGATCGCGCCTCCGCCGCCTCATCGCCTCATCAGAGATCGCGGCTCATCACTCATCGCAGATCGCAGATCGGAATCGTAGAACTGCTCCGGTCTCGGTGCTCGGAGCTCGGTGATCGGGATCTCAAGGTATTTCTCTCTCTTTTTCTCTCTCACTCTCTCGCAGTCTATCACTCTCTCGCAGTCTGTCACTCTCTCTCTCTCTATCTGAAATGAAATATATGAAATGAATTAATGAAATAAAATTAATGGATGAGGCTGATGAGCTTTTTATTCTAATGGTTATTAATGGTTATACCAATGTGGCATCAGGCATGAGGCTTGTACCAATGTGCTTGTCTCTTGAGTGGGGTAGGGGTAGATGCAGTGGCGGCTCCAAGAATTTTTTCCAGGGTGTTCCTAAAAATTTTTCTCAGAAATTTTTTTTTGGGTGCGTGGTTTTCTTATCAAATATTTGTCCATAATTTTAGCAAAAGAATAAATAATAAACTATAAGTTTATTTGAAATATTAATAAAATTATTAATTATTGTTGTTTATTTGTTTCATTAATTTGTTTGTTTTTTGTAAATTATAATTAGTTATATTGTTGTTTCATTAATTATAAAATTATTAATTGTTGTTTAGTCTAACATAATTTAATTTGTTTGTCTTTTATACTGTATTGGTTAATTATATTGCTTTAATTATTGTTGTTTAGCTTAACAATAAACTATATTGATTTAATTTATTTGTCATTAATTATACTACTTTAATTTATTATATTGTTTAGCCTCATATACATATTACACTAAAAGAGCCGGTCATTATACATCTTATGTGCAACACAATAATTAAAGTAGTGTAACTCGACCCCATGTGTCCATCTACCCCTACCCCACTCAAGAGACAAGCACATTGGTACAAGCCTCATGCATGATGCCCCAATTATAATAACCAACTGCCAATCAGAAAATTTCACAATCACAAATTACAATACACATTACACATCTCACTATCACCAACACAAATTGACCATCACTAAACGGAGAAGAACAAGATAAAGCCAAATTTAAAAAAGTAAATAATAAAACAAGGCCAAAAACAAAATATTAATAAACCTACCAATCACTAACCTACAGCTCAAAAGAGAGAGAGAGTTAGAATAAAAAGCTCATCAGCCTCATCCATTAATTTTATTTCATTAATTCATTTCATATATTTCATTTCAGATAGAGAGAGAGAGAGTGACAGACTGCGAGAGAGTGAGAGAGAAAAAGAGAGAGAAATACCTTAAGATCCCGATCACCGAGCTCCGAGCACCGAGACCGGAGCAGTTCTGCGATTTCGATCTGCGATGAGTGATGAGGCGCGATCTCTGATGAGGCGATGAGGCGGCGGAGGCGCGATCCGCGATGAGGCGCGATCTGCGATGAGGGCCATGAGGCGATGAGGGGCGATCTACGATGAGCAATGCGCGATCTGCGATGAGGCGTGATCCACGATGAGTGACGACGAAGACGAGCAAGCTACGGTGACGACGAGCGAGCTACGGCGACGACGAGCGAGCTACGGCGCGACGAGCGAGCTGCGGCGACGACGAACGAGCCGGTACTTTGGTTTGCTCTGTATTGGGGTTTGGGGTTTGGTTTGCTCTGTCTGTTTGGGGTTTGGGGTTTGCTATGTTTTGTCTATATTGGGGTTTGGTTTGCTCTGTGAGACCGTGTGTTTTTTTTTTTTTTTTTGTTGAGAATCTGTGGGCTTGCTGTGGGCTTGTTATGGGCTTGCCGTGGGCTTGTTGTGGGCTTGCTTCTGTCTCTGTTATAATTTTTTTGTTAAGATTTTAGTTCAATTTTTTTTTTGGGTTTTTTTTTTTTTTTTTTTTTTTGCTTGAAAGTAGAACAAATAAATTTTTTTAAAAAAATTTGAGGGTATTCCTAATTTTGTTGAGGGTGTTCCTGATATCTTCATATATAAAAAATTTTAATTATTACATATAAAAAAAATTTCAAGTCAGGGTGTTCCTGGGAACACCCTGACTTGTACGTGGCGCCGCCACTGGGTAGATGGACACATGGGGTCGAGTTACACTACTTTAATTATTGTGTTGCACATAAGATGTATAATGACCGGCTCTTTTAGTGTAATATGTATATGAGGCTAAACAATATAATAAATTAAAGTAGTATAATTAATGACAAATAAATTTAATCAATATAGTTTATTGTTAAGCTAAACAACAATAATTAAAGCAATATAATTAACCAATACAGTATAAAAGACAAACAAATTAAATTATGTTAGACTAAACAACAATTAATAATTTTATAATTAATGAAACAACAATATAACTAATTATAATTTACAAAAAACAAACAAATTAATGAAACAAATAAACAACAATAATTAATAATTTTATTAATATTTCAAATAAACTTATAGTTTATTATTTATTCTTTTGCTAAAATTATGGACAAATATTTGATAAGAAAATCACGCACCCAAAAAAAAATTTCTGAGAAAAATTTTTAGGAACACCCTGAAAAAAATTCCTGGAGCCGCCACTGGTAACAGCCACATAATCTTCCTTTCCTTACACACAAGAACTAGTATGGAAAGTTTTGCAAAATACTTCTAGTAGAAATAAACAACCAGATAGAACTGGAGCCAGAGAGATATTTTTATGACATTTTTCCTACAATAATTAATAGCTAGCAGAATATAATGAGCACAAGTTAATATAGGACAGGTATAATTTGGCCTCTTCTAAGAAAAGTATGTTTCAAGAATTCGGCACAACAATTCAGAAATAGTATAACCGGCATAACACAGTAAAATTTAATATGTACAGAAAATTTTCATATTTGATTTTAGATAAATCCAATGATCATTGTAGTACCGCTCTGTTTATTTCAGCAATGATATTTTCTAGAAAATGTATTATTTTCTAAAAAGCATTTTCTATAAAACTATCTCATTTTTCAATATTTGATAGCAACTTTAAATGAGTTGAAAAACAATTTCATAACTTCCCTTATTAGTTTGCTATGAGATAGAGTTGTTTTTCAAAAAAAAATTAATGGAAAATAATCTCTAAAAATAAGCCATACTTTTTATGTTGATTAAAGATAGTTTTCCTTTGATTCATCTTTTTTTATGTTACTAAACACTGGAAAACAAGAAAAACTATCTTTACACAAGGTTTTTCATTGAAACAAACGGAGCATACAATCAAATAAGAAAGTCATAACAATTCAATTTGAAATAATCTACACCAGTAGAGAAAATTTACTACAATAACTATGATTAACAAATTTAATACCATTTATTAAGTTTTAGTCAAATAAACTGGCTCAAATAATTGATCTTAAGCAATTAGTCATCAATAACCTTTTCAACTACTCCACTGAATGTATCATCATCCTAAAAATGTTCATCATCAACATCTGCATGAAGCTCATTAAGTTTGTCAAGATAAATTGGCTCCAAATTTGGAGATTCACATGTGTCAAATTTCTCCATCATCATTAAGTTCATTCTTACATACACCAAATTATCCAACATCTCAGATGTCAACATGTTTGTCTTTGTTTATGTTACCTCGTATGCATTCCAATTATGCTTACACAAGGAAGAACTACAAGGTTGACTCAAAATTCAAATGGCATACTTTTGTAAGACAGGAAGACGACCTCCACAAAATCCTACCATATTCCTACAAATAAAATTACAATTTATATAATCATAAAATTTATAATAATAAAATAATGAAATTAAAATATTAAAATGAGATGGTTCAAGTTACATTTGGTATAACTCTTATAAAATTACACATTTTTTACACCATAAATTTCTAAGAGATCTAATAGTTAAAAGAACATCATTAAATATCATTGTTTTCCACCTTATTACCCAATTAAAACTCTATCTCTCTCTCTCCCCTAATTTATTACTTTCCAGTGGATTACTGCCATTTTTAATAGCCTGCAAACCATACTCATCTACTAAAAAGCACCCCACCATACCAAACCTCCCATTTCAGCAAAGGAGCAATTGCTCGGTACACCTTACAATAGAAACTTTTATCCATATAGACATATAGCAATTAAATATTCAATGTTAATTGAATAATTCCAACATCAAAAAGGATTGTAGGACATATTTTCAACTTCAAGTTCAAAGGGGTTTGTTACATGGGCTTCGAATCAATTTCGTTCTATTAAAAATGCATACTTGCATTCTTCATTAATATGGGAGCTCTTTATTGGCTCTAAAATTGCATTAAATGCACTAATATATGGAGGGATCGGGGTTTAACAAAACTTGATTTGATACTATGGAGGAACGAATCTTTCCCAAGTGAAGCGTACCACTACTACACATGTGTAGTAGTGGTACCCTCCACTTGGGAGCTCATGCTTATAAGCTGCGAGTGAGAGACATCTCTCCCCGATGTGGGATTGAGCAAATTCGTGCGGGTGGCATTGGCCTCCTCAGCCCATTCCCAAAGCGAAAAATACCTTTTAAGGGAGAGTAGTAGTGGTACACTCCACTCGTGAGCTCATGCGTATAAGTTGTGAGTGGAAGGCGTCTCTCCCCGATGTGAGATTGAGCAAATCCGTGCGGGTGGCATCAGCCTCCTCGGCCCATTCCCAAAGCAGACAATACCTTCTAAAGGAAAGATTCGTTCCTCCACAGATACCATTGCAACTACTTAAATTTAACTCTATTTTTATCACACAAGGCAATGCACTCATCATTATCATAAAAATAATATTTTCTTCCACACAACCTAAAAAAATTTAGAAAAAAAAAAAAAATCCTTTTCTCTAATTTCACAAAACCTACCAAAAACAAGAGTCAAATAACTTTCAATTACTCCTTTAAAAAAAGAAAATTTAAAAACCATAACTTTAAATCTGAGCCTATCATACAATAAAACTAAACAAAGTATCAACTTTTTTTTTTTTTTTTTGTAATTACATGCTACAATATCAGCATTTGAACAGAGACATAAAAAAAAAAGTATTTACATATTTAAATAAAACTACACAATTACATTGAGTGCAATATATGAGCGTAAATATATATATATAGACTAGATTGCATTGAAGCAGCAAATCTAGGCAAAATTTTAGAAATTTCTAGTGTACCTTTTATTTGCTTCTTGATGAAATGGAAATGGGAGATTTGGCCATGGTGGAGTGCTCTTTATTAGATGAGTATGGTTTGCTGGTTGTTGAGAAAATGACGGAGTGTTCTTTAATCCAGTGGAGAGCAATAAATAAGGAGAGAAAAAAAAATGTATAACTTTATGAGAGTTACATCATGTATAACTTAAACTCATCACTTATAAAATATATTAAAGCTATTAAACTTACTAGGATGAGATGTTTTCAACATTGTCTTCGCCGTAATTGTAAACAAGCTTGGTACTTTATTATGATAAAGTTGCACTTGTTTCATGAAATCTTCCCTTTCTTCAATACCCTCCAAATTCTCCAAAATGAAACTTTACCATCTTTTATCTCACTGCTCTCTACAAATTTCTCACTACACATGTAAGATGGATTTAGAAATGTCGCAGTAGCATGAATTGGGTGTATTATATTCTCAGTACACCTACGATTAACTAACTTGAGTTTGTCTTGATTGCTTCTTTTGCCATTTCCATTGCTTCATATAAGTATCCTGATGTTGACCAATCACTATCAACAAATCGAAGAACTCGAACCAAAGGTTCCAAAACTAGTAACACCTCTTTCCCTTGACTCCAAAATTCTGTACTCTGGATAATACTAGCAACCATTTCACTAGTTCTCCTTTCGTTATGATTCAATTTTTTCCACTTAGAAGATGCAACAAGTAACCGCAATTCATCTTGAACATTCAAAATAGATCGAAGCATCAAGAAATTAGAGGAAAACCTACTTGTACAAGGATGTTTCAATTCCTTATGGTTTGTGTACTCTCCCATGAGTGACAAAATGATACTATCCTTATACATGTATGAAACAATTGATTTTGCATCTCTAACTATCTTCTTCACCCAATCAACTTCTTCGCATATATCCTTCAAAAGCATTTGAATGCCATAAGCAGCACATCGGGTTATGTACAACTAAAGGTAGCTGCCAATAAGCATGTCTGCAGTGGACTCAAAATTTGTAGTATTATCAATGATGAATTGAACAACTTTATTAGACCCAATTTCATCAATTACTGAAGAGATAATTTCTTTAATATTTAGTGTTGTTATTTTAGCCCTTGAAACTTCAAATGACTTCAAAAATATTGCTCCACTAGGAGAATATGCACTACCATTGATAAATGCTCTTTGATCCACATCACTCCATACGCTTGACATAGGAGTACAACCAGTTACTGATCAAGAATTCTGAATTCTCCTAATATATATACTCTTCAACTTTGACCATCAAGTTTGGTATTAACTTCCTTTGAAGAGTCAAATTAGAAGGTAACTTATATTTGAAACCATAATCAGCAACACCTTGCACAAAGCGAATAAAGGATGTCGTTTGAACAATATCAAATAATATCTTATTTACCATAACAAGTTGTGCAAGCAATTTGTCCGCTACACTCTTATCTTTTTTATCGCACATCTTTGAATTGGTAGCTTGGCACAAATCTTTCGATACTAAACACGAAGTGGTTTTACTCTCTTTAGCATTGCTTGAACTTGATGCAATCTTAAGTTTTTTGTTAATCCCTCCAATTGCTAGATAAGCTTCTTTTTTAACATCTTCAAGCACACTTGTACAAATATATATAGCATGAACTTTAACACCAGCCAAGTGATATTTAATCCTATAAGCACCCCCAGCAAAATCACGTCGACCAAAGTTACATTTGAAACAGCCATCTAGGTCTTCAATGTAGCTTCAAAATCGATCTTTTTTTCTAACCATATTTCTTTTTCCTTAAAAAGAAAAGAAAAGAATATTAGAATCAAATATAATTTAATCTGAAAAATGAATCTATAAATGAATAAAATATGACTTTTATAATATTTCTTTTAAATATTAAGATATTTAGTTTTCTCATTTTCTCAATGATACATAGATATAATATATAAAGCAGTCAGACTAGGATGCATATAATATATTATAATAAATAATAAAAGGAAAAAAGTGAAAGTAACAATTTGTTGCAAGTAATATAACTACAATTTATTAATGGTATCTTCACTTTATCATATAATAGAGTAGGCCACACTTTGTCAAAATGGGCTTCCGAATTTAATTACTAATTAAGTAGTAAGCACCTCGATCTCCTCCCTCCCTAAACCTGTGATAATTGAGGAGTTCAAAGATGGATAAGCTTCCTACCTTCGTTGTGTTAATAAACTAATTGCTCGAGGGGGAAAAAAAAAAAATCAACGGCATGAAAGACATTTCAGATAATACTTATTGTTTGTTAATTTGGGAAGAATTTATTTATCTTTCTGCTAAAAGTATTGTAAATTAAAAGTAAAAGTTAAATAAAATAAATAAGTGACTCATATAAAATTTGTAAATAATAAGAAAAATAAGCAATAAGTTAACTTATAAATGCATTCCAAACAGATACTCTAATGGCATGCAAATGGAGATGAAGCCAATAGACAGCAGCAAGATGAAAATAGCCCTGCTAGGTAGAAGAAAATTCACAGCCCTTTCACACCCACTCATAAATACACCTCACTTAGATCCCACCATTACACAAAATAAAGGCAATTATGTGGGTTACGAACGTACTCTAAAGAAACTAGGGAAATCAACTTAAGAAAATCAAATGGTAAGCCCCACCAGAATGTTGGGTTAAGCTAAATTTTGATGCAGCTATTAGCCTATTAGAGACGAAAAAACATCTATATTTGTGGCATGCAAAGATGATAAAGGAGTTTTATTAATGGCTTGAGCAGAACAAATTGATCCAGGAAGTCCTATTTTGGAAGAAGCAAAGGCAGCTTTATGTGCAATTAGGAGAGCATCCCTAGAAGACTACAAGAAGAACATAATGGAAGGGGAAGGAAGGGGAAGCTTGGAATGTTATTGAGCCTCTAATTAACTCAAACCAGCAGCCCCACTAGAGTATAGTGGCAGTTCTTGCAGATACAAAGGAGCTCATCATTAACACTTTTAAATCTTGTTCACCTCACTTAAACCCCACTATAACAAAAATGAAAGACAATTATGTGCTTCGAGACTTACTCTTGAGAAAAGAATCTTGCTAGGAACAAAGAAAAATCCAAAAGTTTTCACATCCACTTATCATTTCACGTCACTTTAGCCCCACCATAACACAAATAAAAAGGAAACACTATAGTTAGAGACTCTCAAGAAAAAACTCTTGCTAGGGACACCAAAATAAAATTCCCGTCTTAACTCCACTCATGTATTCAACTCACTTAAAGCACCACCATCACACAAATAAAAACTGAAATGAAAGACAAATCTATGCTTGCACACATACCCTTAAGAAAAGAGTCTTGCAAGAGACCAAGAAAAATTTCCTTTGTCTCACTTATGTCCCACTAAAACACAAATGATAGGCATCTAAGGTCAACCCAAATTCTTTAACAGTGGAGCACTATAGAATGCGTAGTAATCGAGTAGATTCCCGCCTCTCGTTCTGTTAATAAACTATTTTTTGATACATAAAAAAGTAAAATAGATAATCAATAAGATGAAATACTTATGTCAAGGTGCACTGCCCTAATAGCTTTCAAACGGAGAACTAGTGGTCTGCAATCGGAGGGTTACCAGCAGCGGATTCCAATGGAGATATAAATGTTAATTCAAAAGAGGAACACTCATATCGGAACCGAAAAGCTATGAACAGGGACGGCCTACACTAGGCTAGGGGGGCCATTGCCCCCACCAAAAAAAAAAAAAAAAAAAAACTAGTATATATACATGTGACGAAATTTTAAATTTTGGTCCTAATAGTCCCCAATTTTTTTTTTTTTTAAAAATGGTATACATATGTAATTTGAAAATTAAGATTTGCGCTTAAATATTTTTTTTTGGATCTCCTCTGAAATAGCGTCGAGTTCCATTTTGATAAATGTGTTGAAATGTTTAAGAAGCACTTATTTTATATGTTATACTTTGTTGACATTTTTATAATATCAAATGTTTAAGAAACACTTATTTTATATGTAGTATTTTGTTGAATATGAAATAGCGTCGAGTTTCATTTTGATAAATGTGTTAAAATGTTTAAGAAATACTTATTTTATATGTTATACTTTATTGACATTTTTATAATATCAAATGTTTAAGAAACACTTATTTTATATGTAATATTTTGTTGAATATGAAATAGATGTTAGTTTTTATTTTCATAAAAAAATTTGTTTTAAGCTTTGGCCCCCTCTAGGTTCGAATCCTAGTTCCATCCCTGGCTATGAAGCACGGGTGAGTTTTGGGATTCGGGTGCAGGTGCGGGACTCAGCAATTTTTGAAGAAGTAAAGGGCGGGTGCGGTGATTAAAAAATTATTAAAAATATTTTTATTTATATTTTTAATATATTGCTAAGCATACTTTTTCACATTATACAAAAATATATATCAAATTTAAGAGCAATAGTAGATAATAACTAAAACATGATGTTCATAAATTAAATACAACCCACAAGATTGAAACTAAAACAAAATAAAAGATAATTAACAAGACAATCAAACGCCAATAATAACAAAACACTTATTATTTCTTTTATTTTCTTTTCCCCTTCAACCAAATTAAGGAAAAAAAAATTGTTAAAAAAAGGAAAAAAAGAAGAAGACTTATATATATATATATATATATAAAACTATTATATATTAAGAAAGAACAGAAAAGACAATACAAATACCCCAGTAAGTAGTAACTAGAGAGAAGAAAAGAAAAAGAAAGAACAAGTGAGAGTTTCTAAGTTGCAACAAGACGAAAGAAGAGTGAGGTAGCAAAGTTAGCAAGAGAGAGAGAGAGAGAGAGCTGGCGTGGTGTACAGTTAGGTCTTTCAACGTGCCGACGGTGGACATGCGCGCACTGTGAACCAGGGCTCCTTTAGCCGCAAGCGCAGGCTTCGCCTTTGTTGCAAGCACCGCTTTGTGGCGCTCCCCTAAGTGCTCTCTGCCGTTCGCTTGCTTTGCCATTTCCACCAATTCTTCTGAGCTCTCTCTAATTCTTTTTCCTTTAAACGCTGTTCATTTCGGCCTGAGAGAGAGTTGAATGATTAGGGACTTAGGGTTTGATATGGTAAGTTGAAACGGTGAGTTTTGCACCTTTTTTTTTTTTTTTTTTTTTTTAAATTTCGGCCTGAATCGGAGAACACGCTCGTTTCGGCGATATCGCCTGATACGGACAGATACGGCCCGAGTCAGCACCGTGTCGGCCTTAGTCTGTGCCGTGTCGGCGTGATTCATGAAACGAAAAAAAGAAGGACGTGGCATCGACATGCAGCAACGGCGTCCTTCACGCATTGCCGCGTCGGAAGCGGGTGCGGCGGCCGTTTTGTCGTGTTTGTGCTTTCTAGTTGAAAAGAGAGTGTTAGGACATATGTGATTCATGTTAGGAACATATGTCATCATGTATTGGCTAATCGTTTGACAAAATGAACTTTACTTGTAATTAGGTAGATCTAGGATGCGTTTAATACTTCAAAGAACAAGGTTTCAAGTTCAAGTTTACAGCCATGCAAGTCTGTCTAAGAATCAAGTGATGAAGTACTGGATTTTATCAATTCTGATTTTCATCCAATCCATGAATAGATGTTTGTATTGGGTGCACTACACCATGAGTCCAGCCCACGTAATAGACATGCTCATTTAATGAGCATGTCTTTCATGTTTCTTAACTTTTCTTCATTATGTACAAAAGTCAGCATGAGTTATTGGGGTTGGTTGGCTTAGGCGTGTTGGATACGCTGAATGAAGAAAGAAAGAAAAAAAGCAAAAGGCAAGGGTCATTCGACTAAAGGAAAGCTGAAGAAAAGAAATTGAGTGAAGCAAAGTCAAGATAAGTTGGCTTGCATTTATTGTGACTTGATGTGAAGAGTGTGAAAGGGAGAAAAGAAGGAAAAGATAAAGAAATAAATGAAGAGGCTATTCGGCCATTTGGGTGAAGAAAAGAAGTGAAGTCCCAAAGTGTGAGGATTGGTGCAGTCTTGAAGAATTGCATGAGTGAGAGCAAGCAAAAGAGGAGAAAAATAGAGAGGGTAAGAGAAAATTGTGAGAGATATACAGTGAGAAAGAGAGCAGTAAGTGAAAAGAAAAAGAGAGTGTTTTTTTTTTGCTCAAGTTGTATCTCTAAGTGTTGTAATCTCTATCTAATATAGTAAAACTATTCGGAGTTGTCCCATGATTTTTCCTTCAATGAGAGAGGGTTTTCATGTAAATCTTTGTATTCTTGTGTGGTTGTGCTTCCGCTGTGCTTGTTGAAATTATTCACAGATATATAGAATTTTTTCCAACAGTTTGGGTTTTCTTTTCTCACAACCCTAAACATATATAAAGATTATTTTAAGGGTCGTCACAACAGATGCACATTAATGCAAAAGTTCTTCACAAGCATATTGTGAACCGAAGACATATGCCTTAGTTCATCTTTCTCTTGAAGAAACTGCTGTATTTGTACACCGTAGGGTTTTGTGACCAAAGAGCCTCGTGATCTTCATCGTGTGATGAACTGAAGAATTTTGCAGCCAACATCCTTCTGAAGTTGGTGATTAAGTCATGTACTGAGATCCGCACACCTATTGGTTAGTCACGTACTGGGAGTCATGCATTAAAAGGAGAGATTGTCACTACTAAACAAGTACAATTGAGTATTAGGGTAAGGGTTCAACTGTAGGTTGGTATAAAGTACTGAGATTCCTTTATTTGTAACTGCTTGTTGTGATAATAGTGAATTCTCAGGAGTGGTGACCTTAAAATCACCCAGTAGGTTTTTTGCCTTGGAGGTTTTCTCCATTCGTAAACAAATTACCTTGTCAACTTTATATTCCGCTGCATTTTATTTTAGTTAGTGATTTGTTTGTGCTGCCACGTATATTACATGTTAATTTGATTAATTAATAAACTTGACTAATTAATCAATTAATTCATCACAAATAGTCAATACATTCTTGGCCTATCAGAGAGGAAAACAAAAAAACAAAAAACAAACACCACCACACTCGAACCAAAAAAAAAAATGATAAATATTAATACCACAGTTACAAGATGGGAAGGAAACTTTCAAGCTACGAGGATGGCAAGGGGCACATTATATTTCTCTCCAAAAGTTCAGCTCTCTCTCGATATCTTTTGATCAATGGAATTATTTATATGGCGAAAACAACATTTTGGTCCCTACATTTTGGGTCACAGTCAATTTGGTTCCTACATTTTGGTAGCAGTCAATTTAGTCCCTGTTATTTTCAATTTGATCCCTACTGTTAATTCACTAATGAAAAATGCCTACGTGGCAAAAGGTTTGTCCAGTTGACATGTTTAGTGTTAAAATATTAAATCAGATGCTAATGTGCGGCCACATCAATTATTACATGAAAAAAAAAAAAAGCCACATCAGCTTTAATATTTTTTTAACCAATGTTTTTTTTTTCTTTCTTTCTTTATTTCTTTATTGACTATTCTTACAATTTTTTAACCAATTTCATTTTAATTCATTAGTTTCCATTTCTTGGTAACCAAATACTAATCTATAGTCTAGCAATCACAGATCATATTCTTTCTAACCTTCAATTTGGCTTTCGTTTATAGCAAATTTTATGCCATCAATCAAGAAAGATCAAATTAACTCCATAAGTTTCAACCAAAATCCCCAAATTTAGACTAAACCCAGATTCACTACAACATAGCCGTCCAGCACCATAGATCCATCATAGAGCAAGGAGATCGGCGATGTTACATGTATTTCAATAGAAGATCGGCAATGGTGTCTTGACTCTTGAGGCATTTCGCAGTGGTGGCACGACTGCTAGTAAGGCGAATCTGTGGCTACGGACTGGGTACCATGGTGGTTCTATGGTGCTTGAAGGTTGGGTTATGGTGAATCTGAGTTTAGAGATGCTAGGTTTTCACACTCGTCTTCTTCAAAAACTTGAAATTTTCAGAATTGACTCCTAGACTTTTTCACCATAAACCTGATAGAAACATTTGGAAGAGCACCACCAAAAAAAAAAAAAGACACAGCCACAACACAAATCCATTAGAAGTAATTAATCTAACTTCTTAAACAACAATAACCTTGAGAATCTTGCATTGGGTCTCCATGAATATGGGTGCTCTCGGTTCTACCAAAAGAAAAATACTAGAAAAGGTTCTCCTTTTAGTGGAATTCCAGATTTCAAAGAATCCATTTAGAGTCCCATAAAAATAAAGAAAAACAAATCAAAGTTAAGACACAGATTTTCTTGGTATATTTCTCAGTAACAAGAGTCAATATGTGAAGGGTTAGAGAAAGAAATAGATTGGGTTCGTAATAGGGATGATGATGACCTATATTTGGTCGTAGTCATAGATTAGATTTTTACAATACTTAATATATGTTACTGAGACTTGCATATGTAAGTCAGAGGAATGTGTTTTTTTTTTTTTTTTTTGGAAATCAAATGTATGTTTGCGGTCTAGGTTTTTTATTTAGGAAAGGAAAAAAATTGATACAAAAACAAATATTTTTTTAAAAGAGAAATGATATGTCCACAACATTTTCATAATATTTTTACAACAAATCCTAAATGGCAAGTTATTACTGGTTGTTATTGTTAGGACAAAAAAGTAATCTTCGTGTTAGGTTCAAATTTGAACCAATAACAACTAACCACCAGTGATTTGTTGTGAAAATATTATAAAAATGTTGTGGACGTAACATCTTTTTTTTTTATAAAGAAGATATGGCTTTTTTTGCCATGTAATTGCTTATGTGGCAACTAAAAATTAGACACATCAGCATTTGATTTAATATTTTAACATTAAACATGCCAACTGGACAAGCCGTTTGTCACGTAGACATTTTCTATTAGTTAATTAATGGTATAAATCAAATTGATTGCAAATTAAAAATAATATGGACCAAATTGATTACTATCAAAATGTAGGGACTAAATTAACCGTAATCCTAAAATGTAGAGACTAAAATAGTATTTTTGCCTATTTATTTTTAGTAAAAGAATAGAACTTATCTCTCTCTCTCTAAAAGTTCTACTCTCTGTGGATATCTCCATTGATGCAATTATTTATTTATTAATTTATTTTTAGTGAAACAATAGAACTTCCTAGAACGCAAAAACTCTTTTTATGACGACACTAGTTTATAACGCTGCTTACCCGTGTTTTCGTTCACTTTCCACTTCTCACAAGGGTCAATTTGTTATTACCTTGACCTCTCTAACTCTCTTCTAGTTTAGAATAAAACATTTCACCCCCTAAAGCACAAACAATTTATATTTACCTCCCGGTGCTCCCCTAAATAGCTAATAGATGATTTTAAAAAATCATAAAAAATTAAAGGGTTTAAAAAATTCCAATTCCTACTAGAGGGGGTGTGGAAAACAGTTTAAAATGAGACTAAATACGAAATTTAAGATTTTTAAAGTACTTTTTTAATCATTTAAATACGAAATACTTTTTCCGCTTGACCTGTACCCGGAAAGGAGTTGGATTCTATTCCCGAAGCTGATCTCAAAAGAAAAGCCAGAAGCGTCTCAACAAAAGGCTTTGAACGTTTTTATCGTTAGTACTAGTAGAATAGAGTGCTACATGAAAGGCTACACTCGCTCTTAGAAGTAAAAGCCCTAGAGCACGGAACTAGAAATCCTAGAAGTCACTTGCACTTTTTCTTACCGGACGAGCTAACCTAACGAGCTTCCCTTCTACTACCGGAAAGAGGAGTTTACCACCGCCTACGCCTACATATTCAACTCACTCTATCCTCTTTGATCCTATTCCAAGGCGAGGGAACGGGACTTGTATCTTTCTATACAAAGCAGGACTTTACTCTGCTAGCTAAGGCTTTCTTTCCCTCCTTTTAGATAAGCTAAGAAAGCACGTAACTCAGTCCTATCCGAAAGAAAAAGTGTCTACCCGCGGCTTCTCCTTACTTTTTAACAGTCGAGCAATTCCATTCCCGTGTTCTAAGTGTGATCTTTTCAAGTTGGAGTCTTTTTGATGGGATTTGGTATGATACTTATCAGAGCGAGAGACAGGTGAATACCTAATCTTATATTGTGTAACCCGGATCTGCGCAACTCTGTTACAAATTCATGGTGGAGTTCGTCCCTTCACAGATTCCGGAAAATATTCACTCGGCATGCCCTCGTCGTAGAAGACAAGACACCCATTTCTCTTGCTTGATGGGATTAACAGCTTGACGAAGAAGTGGATTAGTCTTTCCTACTTTAGCCCCTTGCCTGTAGTGTTAGAGCTCGTTTGAGGCCTTTCACGGCCATAATATATATATTTCTTCCTGGGCGAAAAGGTTCATTATTCCCTTCCCCTTAGGTTAGGGAGGAACCATAAAGACTCCGCTGACTAAGATAATATATATTTACTATAACTCATAGAAAAACAATCAACTTCTTGAAGGTAGGATAGGGCGCAAAGGGAGGTTATCTACAGTGTCTTCTCTCTCCGCATTATTGCTAAATTATTATGCTCCTCCTCCAAAACTGCGTATAAGCTTAAACCTGAAGTGAAGGTGAGAGATTTGTTTGTTTGTTCTTTGTGATTGTCCTATCACTCTTGCCATATTAGATATGGAAGCCCTGCGAGCGGGAAAAGAGGCGAAGTAGTGGTATCTTTCTTTCCATTACGAACGACACGCTTCGCCTGCTCCCTCCCCGTGTCCACTAGCGCTCCTGTCTAGAGCGAAGAGAAGGCGAAAAAGCGGTTCTTCGCTTAGTAGAGCTACCGGCCGCCGGTTACTTTCTCAGGGCTCCGCAGGAGAAGAAAGAAGGTCCGGGTCAAATTTCTAATGAAGCGAAGGTCCCCCTTACTCCCTATTCTCTCTTAAAGCTTTATAAAGCTCGGCTAAGAGAAAGGCTTGGTTTTGTGAATTCTAGTTCTCCTGCGCTTGCCTCCCTTTTAGTTTTTGACATTCGGCTCCTACCCGTTTGTTGGTCAAGTTGCTTTTAGCGCCTCAATCCATTGACCAAGCTCCTCATCCCTCAACTTTGAGATGTTCCCAGGCTAGCCCACTTCTCTTTATAATTCTAAAGACTGGGGCACTTTCCTTTACAAGTCCCACAGCAACCTATTTTATGCAAACAAATAAAAAGTTGTTGAAATAAGCTGCAACCGATCTTGCATCCGCTGTTCCTCTATCCGCTGTTCGTGCTATCCGCTGCTCTTGTCCTAGCCCTTACTGCCACTTTCAGCTAAGTTCAGGCAGCTCCAAGGAGACCTTTGAGTTCTATCTATTGGAAACAAAAAACAACCTATTCACCAACAACCTCTTATGATAATATAATAAGTTGCAAAGATCGGTTGCTACATTAGATAGGATAGAGAACGAAGAACCGATTCCATTACAAAATCGGGTGCTAGAAAGATGGGTTGAACTCGGCAAGGCAAGGAGCAACCTATTCTAACAACTTATTAGAACAACCCATTTTCTCACAAGAATAAGCTGCTAAGATAGGTTGTTCAAGGTGAACCAAAGATCTCAATCCAAGGTTAGCGGCATTGCACACTAGCCCAAACTGATTGAGATATAATCTCTTGTTCAAGAAGATAGGTGGAATCAAAGAATCCCTTCCGACAACGAACCTCCAGAGGAAAGCTGAGGACTCAAGAATGACCCGGGTAGATCCCAGACTCATTCTATAGAGAGAGGCACGCACAGGCGAGAGATGAAAGAGCCTCCTTTGATCCTAAAGACCTTTTCCGGTCAGAAGACTTCAATCCGGGTTGATGAAAGCCGGTCTTTTTGGCATAAAGAACGATTGCTTTAAGCGGGTGAAGAAAGAAAAGTGACTTCTTTCATCTTTGAAGACTGAAGTGACCCAGGAAAGCCAGATCGGGAGAACCGAACGGGGCTTAACTCCTTGATTGAATGGCCGTTGAATGGCATAGGAGCGGGGTTAAATCAAGATCGGGAAGACGAGCTTACCTCAATGGCAAAGAACGGACTCCCCTGGGCGAGACTTCCTAAAATGCTGGATTCGGAAAGGCAAGCAAGAGCCTAGACGATTTCACACATCGAAGAAAGAAAGTGAATCGTTTGGCAGACTTGTCTGATTACAATCTCTGGGACCTAAGATAGCCCTAACTCGCGTTTTGCCTAGAAAAACTTGGCCTTAGAATCGATATCCATCTATCTGCTCCTATGCTGCTTCTCCTTCTGCTGGATGAGTGAGAACCTCAAACTGTGACGTTGGGGCCTTCTTTCGGATGGCGGCTTCATGCGCGCATTCTGTTGTGATGGGGGCTCTGTCCTCCATTTACCAAGGAATGAGAGAGAGGTAGAAGCGGGTTTGGCTCCACTTTCGAAGTGGAATGTAGATGAGGACTGAAGCGAGCAGGATTTACCTTCAAGCTCTCGTTCGCTAGTCCACATCCTGCTGCACAAAGGAATTACTTAGATCGTTAAGTTCCTCTCCAAATACTGCACTTGTAAATTGGGGAAATGTCCAGTCAGGTGGCAAATTAAAATTGTGCGCGTCCATCAGTTGTTTTAGATTCTCGTTGATACCGGCTTTCACCGCATCAACTGCGTTCTCATATAGAAGGTTTCTGCCTTGTTGTGGGGCAGGGAGAGGCTCTTGCTGACCGTGATTCCGAATCAATTCACATAAGTGATGGATAAGGTGAAGGAGTGAGACCTTCTTTTTCATTTCAAATAAGTCTTTTGCTCTGTTTTTTTTTAAAGACACACCGTCAACTCGCGTATCCCGAAGCTACTTTGAAAGCGACCGGTGCGCTTCTGCTTAGAATCAATTGGAAGAGAGGAGGTTCGAAGCATAGGGAATTCCGGAGTAAAATAGGCGGCTAGGCTCCTTCATGCCATGGATTACCTCCGGGTGTGAGGGAGAACTCCGATTTCAGACGATTTTCAACAGAAAAGGGCATTGCCGTAAGTGACGGTCGAGAGCAGATCTACGGGATTTGCTGCCCCCCTTGAAATGGGAATAGCCCTTACTGTGGATATCTTCTACTGACGAGCAAGAGCAAAGCTAGCATAATACTGTATTGTATTAAAGAAGAAATGGCATGGCGCACATCTTCTGTTCGAGAATCTATCCCCTTTCTTACCGGAAGTGACATAAAAAAATATCTCCATTAAAGGAATATTTTACAATGGGGATATTTAGCTAAAGGTGCGGAGCGAAGTCCGCATTTATTGCTAGTTCTTCTACCAGTCTCGGAATAAGCCTTTTAAACTGCCGATTCCCACCTTTACTCGCTGTCTCAATCGAGCCCTTTTTTTGAGGGTCAGATCAATAGAGAAGTAAGGCACGAAGAGGCTTCAATAAGGATAAGGTTGAGGCTTTCCTTGCCTTTTGAAAGAAGAAGGTAGGACAAAAATACGGGCTTTCCTTTGTTCTGTTCGAGAATCCCCTGCAGTAGAAGAGGAGGCATGCCATAGTTTAAGAAGGGGACAGAGATCCGGCTATTCTTCGTGGACTAGTCTTTTGCTTTTCTCCTTCTCTAGCTCTAGTTGTGGGACTTAAGGAGGAAAGATGTCACCGGGCGTTCTAGGGGAACGAAATCCAATAATTTGGCTGGCGTACGAAACGTGCCTTCAAGCTTGAAACTTCTTGCCCATCCATCCTGGCTTTAAACATAGGATTTGCGGCATATGACTATTACTGTATAAAAGGAAGCATGGAAAGAGCATCCGATTACTGAACCACTATGGGATCGTCGCTTAGTGCATTGATGCCTTTAATTTAATAAGGGCTTTGCCTTTGCAAGTTGGAAGCTCTCTCTGCTCTGTCGGCTGTTAGCCTTTCTTACTTTCCTTCTTACAGGGCACGAACGGGAGCCTTTCTTTCCTAAGCTTGAATGTGGCGAGAAAGCCTGAAAGTCTTTCTTCTTTTAATGCCCACAGATCCGTTGGAGGAAGGAAGCCAGGGAGACTTAGCATCCGATTATCGCAATATACTCTTTCTGGGAGGTGTGCATGAAGAGGAATTCCATGTAGGCAGCTTATAGCCTTTTTTCTTGTTGCACTCATTCACTCCGCAATTCCCTAAAGGGCAGGAGAGAGTAAAAGGGCAGAAGAAGAAGAAGGGCTTTTCTTTGCTCTTCTTTCCTGGATTCCTTCTCATCGAGAGATGCGGCATTAGCGGTTCCGATGCCATAAGTAGACTGCTTTCTTACTCGTGCAAAGGCTTCTTTAACTGTCTCAAATAGGGAACCGCGAGAAGAAGATGCCAATGAATCCCCTGCAAGTCTTTTTGCCTTATCCGCAGCAGCTGTTACAGAATCCCTTTTTGGGGACCTAGAAGAGAAGATCAGACATGAAACTGAAGCAAGGGATGACCCCTAAGCATAAATAAGTGCTGGTCGAGAATTGCCTTTATAAACAAAGCCCTACTTCCTTGCAATGACTGCCGCCAGAGGTATAATTGCCACGCTAGGAATAACGGTATAACACTTCTCTAAAGGCAAAGATAGGCCTTACGTTTAGATTCATTTCCTTTATTGCCCGCTTATCAGAACGGAGAGGATAATTCCTTGGGCTTGTTTTCGACGAAGGCTAGAATCCTTCTTATCTTTCTCCTACAAGCCAATCATTCAGTCTAGCTCTACTTTACTACGATATATCTTGCTCTTGTTTTATTCGATCACAAACAGTCAAACCAGCTACCGAAAGAGAGATACTCAATCCGTTACCATGACTGATAGGATGATCAAACAAGGATGAAAAGCTACATGTTCCGCTTCTCCTGTTAGTTAGAGAGGAGCAGAGACCGCCCTATCTTGTTGGTTCTTTTTCTTTCTTAACCATGAGAGTCAGTCAATGTTGGCTTCCTCGATTACACAGTTGACCACACGCATTCAACGGTAGGGAGTAACACCTTCTGTTTACAATTTTGAACGTAAATTCCAGAGATACTCATCGAGTGGACCATACCAAGGTGCGAAGCGAAAGCTCCTTCTTTGCTTTTCTGATCTCATTGTGGAAGTACCGTGTAGAGATAGGCACCTTATCTATGCAATAACGATCTAACTCTTCAAGCCAGATTCGTGAAAGGTCAATCTACGCCATGGAAGTTTCATTGCTGAATGACTTGTCTGCTACCAACTCCTTCCTCTATGGGTAGGGCATCTCTACATGTGAGACCTTGTATAAAAATTTCTCACATACCGGATTCCCGAGGAAGAAAGAGAGCTTCTCTCCTCCTTGCTTTCATGCATAGCAGACTAACAAGCTGAAAAGTGATCTCGCTGTACCCGATCTCCAAGCACTGACATTGAGAGAAGAGCGGAACGGGACTCGCTTTATATTATAGGGGACTTCCTTTATATTATAGGGGACTTCTCAACTCATATCGGAGCAAGGAAGCAAGCAACCTACTGAGACTGAGACCGCGTGAAGCAATACCACATTCTAAATACCCCGGCAGACAGCGATGTAGGGCTTCGTTCTTCTCCTTGTCTTTTTCATTATCTCTATCTGTTTTCAGATTGTCTGGCTTAAAACATCTGCCAGAGCGAGTCATGTTCCCAATCTCATCCCTTTCTCTCTTCTCCGTATCTGTTTTCTTAATTCCAAGGGACTTTTTCGACGATTGATTGTAGACGGGAGGTGGTTTTGGTAAGGGATAATGAGTTTTGTTGTGCAGACAGGATGAGTGGTTTTTTGGGGATCTGGATTGATGGAGAATTGAACAACCAGAAAAAAGTCGGTATAGATAAATAGACAAGTCCAGCTGCCAGAGTGGATCCTAGTCCGTATTTACCAGCAATGGAATGGGACAGTCATCCGAAAACGAGAAAATAGAGGCGCCGAGACATTCTATTATATGACCAAGGCCTTGTCGCGAGCTGGACTCGAACCAGCACCTCCGGGCCAAAGACAGACCCAGTGAACTACCTTTCATTCTGATCGCGACGTTTACCCGGTTCACCTTTCAGCTACGTCCGGGGGCGCTCGGTCCTTCTATCTACGCCATTCTCACGAATCTTCCTTTAGCTGCAACGAGAAAGAGGCCAAGTGAGCCCCCATACCCCACCACCCCCCCTCCCATCATTATACCCCACCACCCCCTCCTCCCATCATTGTAAGAAAAGCCTGCACGATTAGGTGGAAAAACGGGCTTTCTATTCCGTTTTCGACCAAGCTGTTGTACATATTGGAAATGTAGGTTAACCGTGCAGGTTCCTCTATTTGGTTAAGCAAGTTATGAATGATTGTGGAAAAGGGAGCGTTCATAGATGGAGTAAGCCCATATTGGGGAAAAAGATCGTCCAAAAGTGGAGCTATCCGCTCCATGATGGTGTTTTCTAAATTTTCCCGTACCCTCTCCTGGTAATTCATAGGAGTGAATCCCCGGAGGTTCGAAAAAATATTACAGCAGCAAAGAATCCAGATACTCATGGGTAGAACGACAGTTGTGCAAAGCACCAGTAAATGTTGTACAATAAGCTTTGGTAGTTCGTCCATGGGTATGAAATAAGAAAGATATTATTCCCTCTATACAGAAAGAGAGTCCTTCCTGTACGAGTAGTGAAGAATTAGAGAGAACTTTTGTTGGTTGTTGACCAACGGAAAGCATGGGACAGAACTCTTTCAAAACAAGGCCGATATCTTTCGTAGCAGCCAAGGATGAGTTCAATCCATTAGGTTCTTCGATTTGTTCGGAAAAGAAACGAGAGACAAGAAAACATCTTTGATTACGATTAAAAGGAACAATCTCAAATAAACCAAGATAAAATTTCGGGTCATTTCTTGGTGAACATAATCTGCCATAATCTCTTCGATCCCTTCATTTATGTGCCAAAATAAAGAGAGATTTGGTAGGAAAGTGGAAGAGACTTTTTTGTATATGATAATCAAAGGGAGTGGAAAAGCTGCAGTAATTCTTTGGAAAAGCCCGGCTCTCTTTGTCTTCGAGCTTTCATTCCTCAATCCACTCTTTCGTTCCTTCATATACCTCCCCACCAATAGATAGAGACAAATAGGAATAACCGAACCACGTCTACAAAATGCCAGTACCATGCAGCTGCTTCAAAGCCAACGTGATGCTCCTTGGTCAGATGACCAAGATATTGGCGAATACCACATATGATCAAGAAAAGAGTACCTATAATCACATGAAAACCATGAAAGCCAGTTGCTAAGAAAAAGGTAGAACCATAAATACTATCCGAAATAGTGAAGGGTGCTTGATAATATTCCATTCCTTGAAAGCCAGTGAATACTAGAGCCAGTGAAACGGTAGCTACTAAAGCATAAACTGCCCGTTTTTCCTTCCCCGCGAGTATAGCATGATGAGCCCAAGTTACGGCAGCTCCGGATGAAAGGAGAATAGGGGTATTAAGAAAAGGGATTTCCCAAGGATCTAAAACCCAAATCCCTTTTGGGGGCCAAATACCTCCGATCTCTACCGCAGGTGCCAAAGAAGAATGAGAAGAAGCCCAAAAAAAAGCAAAAAGGAACATAACCTCCGATACGATAAACAGAATAAAACCATATCGAAGTCCTAATTGTACGACTTTGGTATGATGTCCTTCCAACGTGGATTCACGTAGAACATCGCGCCACCATACGAACATGGTATATAGGAGAAATATGAGGCCCAAACTGAGAAGTGTTGCACCCCCTTGAAATGGGTGCATGTACATCACACCTCCTACGGTGGTTGCCAAAGCTCCGAGTGAACCCGAAATAGGCCATGGACTTGGATCTACCAAATGATAAGAATGCCTCTGAGATTCAATCATAAACCACTTTGCCTCGGTTGTATGTAAACCCCCCTTCACCCCCACCCCCTAAAGTGGTAAAGAAGGGCTCTTTGGGGTCTAAATTTCTTTCTATCTGACAGGACAAACAAATAGGAAGGGATGGTTCTTTCATTGCATTGATAGAAGTGTCTAAGTAGAAAAAGATCTCTCTATTACTTTGAGAAGAGAATCGTTGGTTTGACCGACGAACTACGTGGGAAAATGGACCTTCTTTCTTTTATTTTCAGCAAGCATTTTTGGAAAGTAACAATTCTATTCAGTTCGGTTTCGGAAAACTTGCAGGTCGCGGATTAGTGCGTTCTGCGCCGCCGGCGGCCTAAAATAAAAGGCGGCGCGGGTTGATCTCTCTGGTTGAGGCTGCATTCATTTATTCAACTTGACACGTGTGAAGGGCTTACTCTCCTAGTGGCTCGGCTTGGTCTTGCTCCCTTCCCGCACTATTCCTCCCCACTAAAAAGAGCGATTGATAATCTCGATAACCTTTCTGAACGTCCGTCTTTGCGGGGCGATTTGAAAAGGGGTATATCTTTCTTGTAGTGCCTTTCATTCCACTATTCTGATCGAGAAAGAATCTCTTCCGAACGACCAAGTCATAATGAGATTAAAAAACGATGCTTCCTTGGCCGTGTGGAACATGGATTAGCATTATGTCATTCTTACAAGCGATCCCCCATCCAGGATTGGAAGAAGTGCTATATGAGGACTTCGAGATCAAATAGAATATGTTTCTTTCCATTCCGCGTGAGCCACTTATTTCTCCGAAACAAGAGATCAAAGTGATTTTCCTCCTTTTTCCCAATAAGTCGACGGCGTTACACCATTGGGATACTTCGAATAAACTAGAGTACATATAGGAGACACCGGTGCTAAAACCTTTTCTCAAGATATCTTCCAAACTGTTGGGGTCGTTGCTCCGGATGTTGTTCCCCCGGTGTGAAACCAGTTGGTTTCGTAGTTTTAGAATTCTGCTGATCCCAAGTATTCCATCTCCATCATTGCATATGGGAATATAGAAAGTAAAGAAGAAAAGGCATGACCAGAAGAATTGTGTGAAATAAGTGAATTTATCCAGTTGAGGCATTCTTGATTGAGAAAAAATGATTCCCTCCAGACAGAAAGATACTCCTTCCTGTACGAGTAGTGAAGAACTATAGAGAGCTGTGGTTGGTTGTTGACCAACGGAAAGCATGGGAGAAAGAAAGATGCACAAACGAAAAAGGACAGCAAAGAGGGATCCGTTTTATTCCTCTTCCTCGAATACATAGGAATCCAAGCCCTTTTCCTTCCCGTATTTTTTTTACTCAAGATATCTTTTGCTATACGAAGAGCTTTTTTGAAGTAGGGGCTCTCGTCTTGCTTTTGGGAGATATCTTGATAGATCTCTAAAAAATCTTGGGCTGAGGAAGCGCCCAAGAGTTCCATAATTCTACAATATTTGTTTAAGGACAGTTTCCTTTGTAGTGCGGAATTCACTCTCTCCTTTAAGAGATCCTGCGGGCTCACGTGGTTTTTATAGTAGAGCGACTTGTGGGTGCTCCTATCATTTTCTTTGGCATGGACTTCCCTGTACTCAAAGTGAATTGTCTAAGTGCTCTCCCCTCTTGGCTTTGTCTCATTGTCTATTTCGTAATCATTCGATTCCGTCCGAATTAGCTCCTACTCCTACTCCTTCTTCTCCTTCATCGTCGTTGGTCCTTTTGACATAAGATTCTCGGCCGCCTCCGGTCCGGTAGGAAAGAAAGCTGTAGCCAGTGACTAGCTCAGCTATGGAGCTACGTGTACACCGCCACGTCGAGACTCTCTTTCGAAAGTGAGATCACCACCGGATTTAAGGAGAGGGAAAGATCACTCCTAAATGCAGCCGTGATCTTATATACGATACCACCAGATGCACCTTGGTACTTCCATCCGCCAATCAAGGCTAGTGGAGCGAAGAGGGCCAAAAAACGTGAGCGCCTAGCGCGAGTCTTATTGAAAGAAAAGGCCCCTTACTATAGAACAAAGCAACGAATTGAGCTTTAGAAAGCCGTTTCGCGTTAGCGCATCCGTTTTCTTGCTCGTTAGCGTTTTAGAAAGATTGCAGGGCGTTTAGGCTTTACTAATAACATAGAAAGGGCTTTTTCAGCTTACTCTGCTACAGCGGACCGT